>CM077822.1:32741621-33356621 GCA_039720395.1 Liquidambar formosana
TTATGTGGAGTGATGATGTGTCGAATGGACAGCTATAGATATAGGATATGGAGATGTAGGCCATTCAAATGATGTCATACAGAGGCCCTAAGATGACTCAAATGATGTGTTGTCTGATTATCATCTATACAGAGGACGGAAGTTTCCTACATCTGATTCTGAAGTGGAGAGAGGGCAAGGGTTCCAAGAAATGTGGGCAGGAAAGAATATGATCAGACAGTTGGGTATGGTAGTGAGGTAAAACAGAAGTTGGAAGTAAGTTTTCCAATGCCCAACATTCTAGAGATGTGTTGAAAGATTTTATAATTCAAGAAGGGTTTGAAGTTAAGAGGGAAAAAATGAGAAAACTAGGGTGACACTTGTTTGTGAGGTAGAAGATTGTCCATGGAGGATCCATGCATCCCCTGCAAATGGTGGTGCAACCTTCAGCATCAAAACATTCCAGCCTGAGCACGCATATATCTCGATTTGTTAACACTATATTAACACTTACCTTTGTCTTGACTAGAAGAAGAGAAAGAAGAAGATCCTCTACCTCTAACAGAGCTCTTTGGCATGTTGACTTGTTATGTCCAAGCTCTTTACAAATGAAACATCTGTTAGTACTTGATCTTCTTGCCTGGCTCAATTAGGAAGGCTCATATGCCCTCTTCTTCTACACTTCTTAGGCCTACCGGGCATTCTATGCAGTGTGGGAGGAAGAGTGTTTCATTCCCCTCAGTTACATGTCGGCTTTTAGGAATAGGATGGTATCATGTCATCATGGGCCCTCAAGTACATATCCTTGGTGAAGTAGAGTGAACAAAGACTTGGGGATTATATCGCCTAAGGACCATGCATGTAATGCTGCTTGCATGGCAACCTAGAATTGCCAAGCTCCACACATGCATAACCTTTATGCAATGTTAACAATATGGCTGCGAGGCCCATCTGTCACTTCATATTCTTCCCCTCCTGCATATAGCATTAAACAAGTTGAGATTCCTTTGCAACTTATCTAATTGCTTCTTAGCATTAGGAGTGGCTGGACCATCCCAAGTTGTGGCCTTTTGAAATCTTTTTTGAAGCCTACACATCAACTTCTTTCTTAAAAATTCCAACATTGTCAGGACAGGGTTGGCCCTGTAATCCCCTAGGCATCCATTAAAGGACTCTGTCAAATTGTTGGTTATATGGTCGATCTTTACCCTATCATTATGGCTCAAAGTCTCGGTCTCGGTCCCCGTCTCGTTTCGGTCTCGTTCATCTCAGTCTCGCCCAACCCGTCGCGTTTCGGACGAGATGCAACTTTACGCATGAAAAAAAGTTCGAAAAAATTCAAAAAAATTATAGAAAATTTGTAAAAAATATGATGATTACATTGGAACCATCAAATAAGCAAAATAATGAACTTAATGCACATCATATAGTGAAAAACATAAAAATAGGAGATAGCGCACTAATATATCATGAAAGACACTATATTTATGTTGTAGATATCTAATATACACCCAAAGAAGTAGAATAAATATCATCTATCATGAAAGAATACTATATTTATAAGTTCATGATAATTAAAAAAGTGTGTAACAATTTTTCAAATTTAAAAATATGGATTTTCGTAGATTTTTTTTAAAAAAATCTGTATTTTATAAAAAAAGATTTAACATTTATAAAAAGAAAAAAATTCAAATCTATAAGTTCCAAATTATTTAAGGATATTTATAAGTTGATGATGCGTTAAAAAATGTGTAACAATTTCTAAATTTAAAAAAAAAAAATTTCGTAATTTTTTTTATCATTTATAAAAAATATTTAGCATTTATTAAAAAAAATTCAAATTTATAAATTCATGATAATAAAAAAAAATAAAATAAGAGATTATAGGTCTATACTCCTATGTCCATATCAAATTATCAATAACATTTTAAAAAATGAAAAAAAAAAAAAAAAAAAAAACAACCAATAGTCTCAAGTCTTAAAAAAAAAGAAGAAAGATCAGTTAAAAAAAGAAATAAAAAAAAAAAGCCTAAAACCAAAAACAAAAACAAATAATAAAAAAAAATATATATTTCTTACCTTTTAAAAGTCGGTGGCCCTAAACTCGACTTGTCGTCGACCCACCCACGAGAGAAAAGAGGAGAGAAAAGAGAAGAGAGGTAGACTGAGAGGCAAAGAGGGAGAGTGCGATGGAGGGAAGGAGGGAGGTTCCCTTGTTCGAGAGCCTTGACCGCCGGCACAGTCAACCTCAACTCCCACCGCCGACCTCAGTCGCCGTTGCCGGAAACGTCGACCTTAGCTGTTGTTGCTACCGCCGCTGCTACAACCCACCTGAGACGAAGACAATGCCGGCAACACCACCTGATCTGGATTCCTCCAATGGAGACAATGACACTCAGCTGAGAATGGAGAACCAATCGAAGGTAAAATAAAGGCAAGAGAGAGAAATATAGGAAGCCTCAGAGCTAGGTATCCACTGTCGACGAGAAATCGAGGTAGGCCGTATGTTTCGTAGGATTTTTTTGTCAAATTCAGGCATCTTTCTGCAACATCACTTGGGCAAAAGCATGTCTCGATCGTTCCAGACGATATCCTATCCAATTCGCACCGAGATGTCGATTTCTCGTCGATATCGTCTCGTCTCGTACGAGATCACAGCATTCTCGGCCGAGAATGGTAATCCCCTTTATATTCTTGTACCGGAGGGAAATCTCGGATCGGTTGAGGGCGAGACCGTTTTGTCTCGGCGAGATCTCGTCCGAGATTGCCGAGACTTTGAACCATGCCTATCATCGTAAGCATGCCTAGACCATGGGCTAACAGGGACTTTCTTCAACCATTTGTAAGCATCTGCATTTATTGCCTTGATTATCTCCATCTCTGAATTGAAGTCAACCACATTATAAGCCCTCACAGCCCTCCAAAAGTGTTTTCTTAAACTAAACCTCGGATACTTAGCCTTAAAATTGTTCAACATATGCCTAGCATAATATCGACTACTAGCTTTTGGGATTACCTCTTTCATTGCAAGGATTAAACCCTGTCAACCAATTAGAAAGAGTTTTAGCCAACACAATAACAGTCTGATAGAGTTATTTTTTTAAAAAAAAAAAAATTAAACAAACATAATTGAAAAACATGAGTATTCTTTCATTACCTTCTGTCTATCGGTCATGAACGTTAAGGGCATATCTTGAGCATTTCCAAGCACTGTATGAAGATGATGGAAGAAGAAACTCGAACTTTCTTTTGTCTTGTTTTCAACTATGGCAAAGGCAAGAGGATACAACCCACAATTTCCATGAAGATCCACTGCAAATAATAACATACCCCCATGTAGACCCTTTAAGTGGCAACCATCCAAGCCAATGAAGGGTCTACAACCTGCTAGAAACCCATTCTTTATGGCATCAAAGCAAATAAACATCCTCTTAAAACAGGGGTTCAAACTAGGTTGCGTCCATTCATATTGCATCTTCACAGTGCTCCCAGGGTTTGTTTTTCTCACTTGTTGAACATATGTTGGCAGCTTTCCATAACTTTCCCCATGATTCCCCTCTTGCTTCTCCCTTGATTTATTCTTAGCTCTATACAACCTACTTTACTACAATCGATACTATAAGTTTCCTGTAATTTCGACTGCAAACTATCTAACTTCACATCTGGATTTGTTCTTAAAGTTTAACTCAACTTCTTAGCAATCCAAGTTGAGTCAGCCTCAGCATTCTTGTTTAACACAGTAGTTTCTACCCCGCCACAAACTGTAGGTAATACTGACTGCTTGTGGCAGTGCAATAGAATTCAACTGTGTGAACACTGTAGTATATCATGGTAATGTATTTACATGTTAAATCAATATATGATGACATTCTATGGGTGGAATTTTTTTGTGTCGAATACTTGTAATTTATATGTCTTTCATTTACAATATATTGACCCGAAGTTTTACTTTAACTTCCCATCTTACCAGTTTACCACTAATTTTCACATAAAAATTCTTTTAATAAACAGCAATATCAATATCTTCGTATTTTTAGAACCCTGACATTTCCAGAGAGGACAAGATTTCCTTCCTTGCATGCATGTTTTTGTATGTACAAGCAAACCAGTAATACGCTTCGTAGATGGAGAAGTTATTGGAGAGCTCATAGTCTAGACATAAAAAAATAAATAAAATAAAAAATCTCTCAATGAGAATTCACCATTCAACACAAGCATGCTAAGACCAAGAGTGTAGAAAAGTCCACATTTTAGCAGCTGCAGTTATTTAAACCCAAATAAAAAACACTTATTGTCATGAGCAATGCATGAAAGAATTAAACTACTACACAAACAAGAGAATTTGTCCGTCAAACTCACAAGAATATCTTGACCAACCCACGCATATGGTGCCTGCAGATTTGTAACCCAGAAGATCGCAAATGCCACACAAAATAACAACACCCCAAGAGAGAGAACAGAAACCTCTCCCAAAAATGCCAAATTCACTGTCTTCCGCTGACATTTCTGCATTTTCTGCTCAACAATAAAAGCAAAAAAAATCGTGAACAAGAAATATAAAGACACTATTAGGTATAAATTGGAGTGGCAAGACAATTTAACTTTCAACTTACCTCAACATCAGAGAAACTATACAAGCATGCATTCCCTGAAAACAAAAACTAAATCAATAAGCAGAGCATAGATAATCCTTTTTTTTTTCTTTTTTCTTTTTGAGAAGTTAAAATTTATTGATAAGAGCTTAAAGCATGTACACAGGAGGTATACAATAAAATGCCAAAACCTATGCAAGCATCATAGTCTCAAAAAGTAGTAAAAGTCATCCATTCCTCAAAAATTCAGGATGACCCCAAGCAAAAGAATACTAAGGAAACTATCTTCAAAGTGTGTCTGGCCGCTTCCTTGTCCTCAAAAGTTATGCTATTCCTTTCTCACCATAAGACCCAAAAGATAGCATGAGGCGCCATCCTCCAAAAGGCAAGAGATTTCTTGCAACTACTTCTACACCTCCACACCTCAATCAGCTGGAAAATGGACCGAGGCATCACCCACTGTACACCAAAAACTGAAAAACAGCATGCCCACAGATCAGACACAACCCTATGATGCAAGAAAGATGGTCCAATGCCTCAGCATCTGACTTACACATCTCGCTCTATTTACCATGTCAAAACCCTTCGTATGGAGCACATTTGTAACGACTAACGAGACACTTATTTAACACAGCAGTCATTAAAATGACACTCTAGACAGGACCAAAGACATCCACACCTTAGCAGCTGGGAATCGTCCATCTGTAGGCCTGAAAAGCAAGCGATAAAAGGACTTAACCAAAAACTGCCCATTTGCACTCCCACCCCACACAAAACAATCATCCACAACCCCCCTCCTTGTCGCCTTCACCCTGTCTAACAATGCCATAAACCCCACCACCCCTTCCATCTCCAATCATTGAGATTCCTGATGAACACATCCCACATGGACTTCTCCCTAGACCAATCCACATAATCTGACACCCAGCCATCTTTGTTTGCAGTGATATCGAACAAGATGGTAACCTTTCCGCCAATGTGCTCTCATCACACCAAGCTTCTGTCCAAAATTTCAATTGTTTTCCTTCCCCCAGTTTGAACCTCACTCAGGGTACAGGGCACAGATGCTAATTAGTAGGATTTATTGCTATCCAGTTCATCAGTTACAAACACAAAGGGTTAAAAAAGGAATCTAAATGGCTTCCAACCCATTTACATGCATTTGAAAAGGTAACAAAGACCATTAGTTTCGTTGCTATCAAGTTCGTTAGTTTTGTGCCTCAAAGGTTGGATCTAAGTTTGGCTTCAAATCCTTCAAATCTACGCTTTAATATCATAAATCTAAGGTGGAAGAAGCAGACTATAAAGGAAAATGAGAGAAAAGAGAAGAGAATTTGAGAAGTGAGAGAAAACGAGTTTATCTGCCTTTTTATGTGTACCGGCCAGTAACAACCATTACAATGCCTTAACAATGCGTAAAAGGGACATTACGGCACTATAACGGCTGTTGCAGACCATTACGCTAGTTATACACCATTATGGCTGTGAATTCTTGTGCACTCCCCATAAAGGGGAGACTTGCATAACAGCCACTTCAAAAATCTATACGTAATGGCCTTTACATTACATAACAGCCTACCTCTCTAGCTGCATTTGTAACATATTTTTCCAAAGCAACCTGAGAATCAAACCTATCCAACTGTGTTGAATACAAATCCTATCCTTGCTCCCCAAACCCCCGCATATTCCAAGACAAAAATTTCCCGACTTCCGTTATTTTTACAGTACATGCATATACTTTCATAAACCAAGACAAGGTCCAGCATAAATCACAAAATCAGTGGACTGAAGTTCTGCTTGAACTCAAAATTAACCCTTAACCTCACTGTAAACCATCCTACAAGTCTACAACAGATGATGTTAGTACTCTTTCAAACTTTCATTCTCCCTCCATCCCACAAAGATGGGCCATCTTTGACAAAACACGCAGATTAAGAAAAGCTATAAATGCATTGACTCTTCACCCATTAAACTTTTTCTTTCCAAAAGAATCCTTTACTATAAAACACAAAAAATAGTGCCCAACTAGTATTGGGTCTTGTGTTGAAAGTAATTTATGATATAACAAAGGGTAGTATAGGAAAGTCAAAGAATTTATGCTTTGACTTTTAAAAGTGGACAAACATTGTGGGACCAAAAAAGTAGGAAAAATAGCCTATCTTTGTGGGACGGAGCCACGGAGGGAGTATTGGTCAAGCAAAATTTAACTCGAACAAGCCCCTTGGAATGAAATGAAATAAATAAATGCAAATATAATAAACATAATAAGTTAAGAACTCGTTGCTTGATATAGTTTCATTCATCCCACAGATAAGCACCAAGTGAATTCTTTCGGTTTTAAAAAGTTGAACAATCAGGGAAGATGTAATAATTCATAAATGTTTTGAAAAGATTCTAATAACAAGCATGGATAGCAAGAGTTTAAAGCCATAATTTTAGTACAAGCCTGTGTTGAATTTTGAACTAAATTCGAAGAATTGCATAGCAAATCCACGAGAAAATGAACCAAAATAGCACCAATCGAAAGACATGTAACACTAACGGGCCATGCATGACAATCAACCTGCTGAAATGAGGGTCAGGAACTCCACTCATTTTTTCCCCCAATACCAAGAATGTGCTTCTATCACAACATTGAAAATTTATAGGTGGGCCCACCATCAGGTTGACTCCCACAAGGGTAATACAAGTGTAAATTACAACTTAAATCTCAAACTATAAGTCTGAAGATATATATATATATATATATATATATATATATATATATAGATATATAGGATGATTATCAGGTAAGCACGTGCTGATATAACTTATATCAACACCCGCATTGGGAGTTATACCTTATGCATTAGTGGGATATGAGGTACATTGGACCAATGCAAGGGGTACAACCCCCAATGCATGGTGCTGATATAACTTATATCAACACATGCTGATGGGAACACAACCGTGTATATATATATATATATATATATATATATCTTGGGCTGGTGCTTTAAATTGCAATTTTGATTCTTCATTACACTTTCATGTTAGTCTTGGCACTTTCTTGAGCAACTAAATATTGAATCAATATGTTTTCATGTTTTTCAAGTACTTCTTGGCCACCAAGGTGTAATATATTGAATCAGTTTGGTTGATATTTTGCAGCACTGAGAACTACATCATGATTTTGGTTGCACCCAATAGATACAAAAATTAAGTCAGAATCTGATCCCATATGTCAATTTAGCACCAACATCTCCAACGTTAAGTTTGGACAGAATCCAACAAGCATATCTATAGTGGTAACTGGAGTAAGAAAAGGATTATTAGACTGCCAATAAGAATGTTTTCCAACTGCTAGAAACACTAAAAATAAACAGGCTTTGTAGCGAATGAAGGTAATACCTTGGCAAGTTGGCATTTCAATTGAATTTTAAGCAAACTGATGAAACAATTAGAAATAAAATTCAAAAATCTGAAAGGGGGAGCTACTATGATACAAACTAAAGAAGTGATTATGTTCAGCAGCGGGGAATTGATAACCAGCTGGGAAGCATGGACACCACTGTAAAGGAGCCGTGGATGTGTCCAACACGTGTCGGACATCGACAGCTGCCTGACATGCCTCCGACACATGTCAAACACGGCTTCAAAGTGTCCATGGAAAAAAATAAAAATAATAATTTCGGACACTTCTCGATGTGGATTGGAAACTTGCAGGACACTGATCGGACACTTCGTGGACACAGTAGTAGGAGTTAACAGCCCAAATATCTAAGTATAGGCATTGATCGTCGACGGGGTGGATCATCATGGATGTACACAGTATGCCGGAAAACCAAACCCAAAAAAATAGTAGAACTAGAACTGTTGCATTGCGTCGCCGTCGCCGTTGCTGGAGGTGGAAAACTAACTGATCATCGGCGGCGGCATCAGATTCACTTCTCCCTTCTCTTCCCCTGCTTTTCTCCACTTCTCACTCTTCCCTCTGTGCTCCCCTTGTCGGCCTTCGGAGAAGATATGGGTTTCCCACAGTCGGCGTTGGAGAAGAGTGGGTTTTCCCTTTTTTGGGTTTTATAAACAAAGCCAGCTCACATGTCTCGTAAGTCATAAATGGTTTTTTAACCAAAGTCAACTTGAAGGTTTTAAGTTATAACTATAGTTTATGGAAAGGGATTCTATCTTAAAGAATACTATTATTGTATCATAAGACGTATCCTCTTATGATGGGCTACAAAAAACGCCTCTAATATGTTCTTTAAAACATTGCATATATAACACAATATATAATAACTTATCAAAGGAAAAAATATTTTATATATATATAATTCTTATAGATATATACATGTATAAATAATATTTATTTATTTATTTTTTGCCGTGTCGTGTCTTAGATATTTTAGAAATTACCGTGTTGGGGTGTCCATGTCGTGTCGTAACCGTGTCGCATGCCCGTGTCCGTGCTTCATAGGTAACCAGTATATATATATACATAGATATATGTACAACTCAACTCAGCCCAGCCCAACCCAACCCAACCAAGCCTTAACCCCAACTACATGGGATCAGCTACATGAATCCTTTTATACCATTCAATTCTATCAAAGGCCGTATCTTTGGTTAAATCTTTAGCATACATGTCCTTCCTCACCACTTCTAACCATGTTATTTTGACACTTCTTCTGGTCCTTTTAAGGCCCTCAAATGATAGTTACTACAACTTTGAATATCACCTATGTTCTCCTAATGTGCCAAGATACAAGCTGCCAATAGTTTGTATTAGTTTATTAGTTTATAAGTATATATTAGTTTGTATTAGCTTGTATTAGTCTCTATAAGGTTGGTTAGTTAGTTGTACAGGGGTATTTAGTGATTGTGGAATGTAATTCTCTATAAATAGGTTGATTAGAGTTGGTTTAGTCAGTTTTTTATCATTTTAACGGATTGTGAGTTGTAACTAGAGCTTTAAGCTATTTCTCTCTCTAGAAATGAGAGATTACTTGATTTTCCTTCATTTTCTCTCCCTTTCTTGCATTTTCTCACATGAAGCATTGATTTGTTGGTGAGACTTGATTTGGTATCAGAGCCTAGAGTCGATGCTCTATGGAGATGAATTTTGCCCCCATTTTCTTCTTTTCTTCTTTTAGTGGATAACTTCAAAACAGCCCCAAATTTTTATGTCAATTATGATGAAGAAGATTGTGGGCAAGTGTATAACGTTGACAAGGTAGAAAATGGAGACATGGAGGGGTTTTCAAGTTTTGTTTTTGAGTTATCACAGCCATGTTTTGATGAAGTTCCTTGTAATTTGCCTCCCAGATTCCCTTTTGTGCAAAATATGCTACATTGCTTTGATGAGGAGCATAAGGAAGCATCTCTTATCAAGGTTACTCATCAAATGACTCCTTTAGAGAAGGTTAAACTACAAAGCCAGTACTAAGAAGCAGAACTTAGTGGCTATTTTCCTTGGGAATTGGGATATGTGTGTTGTGATATTGCCTCTAAGCTTCCAAGTGTCTTCAATATAGCTTCTTTTCCATTTCCAAAGAAGATGTATGACATTGGAGGACACGTGGGTGAATTTTTGCAAGATCTTCATGCTCCTAAGAGGCTCATGATTGAGAAACCCAATATCAAGCACAAGTTTCAAGATGATGATCGAAAAGAGAAGCTTCTTTTCAAAGCAAGAGATCTTGCTTGAGTGGTGTTAAGGGAGAACTTCAACAAGCTACATCAAGACCCACTTCTACTTCATTATCCAAACTTGAGGACAAGTTTTTTTTTAGAGGGAACCCCGATGTGCCAAGATACAAGCTGCCAATAGTTTGTATTAGTTTATAAGAAGCATATACTATTTTGTATTAGCTTGTATTAATCTATATGGTTAGTTACTTAGTTGTATAGGGATATTTCAGTAATTGTGGCTTTTAATCCTCTATAAATAGGTTGATAAAAGTTGGTTTAGTCGGTTTTTTATCATTTTAACAGATTGTGAGTTATAACAAGCTTTAAGCTCCTTCTCCCTCTAGAAATGAGAGATTACTTGATTTTCCTTCATTTTCTCTCCCTTTCTTGCATTTTCTCACCTGAACCATTGATTTGTTGGTGATCATCTATCTTATCATTATACAGTGGTACCAAAATGTTTTTCCTCCATTCATCTTGCATCCTTTGAGTCATTAATATCTTATTAAACAACTTAGGTTGAATGTGAATTCCATCTGGCCCTACAGCTATCCCTACTTTCATCTGTTCATAGCCTCTTACACTTCAATTACCTTAATTCTTCTATAAAAATAAAATTAAATTAAACACATATGATTTCAATCCTCTCTAGGGTTACTAAGTTCTCTCAAGCTTAAATTATCTTTGTGATTCTCATTAAATAAATTGCTAAACAGCCAAAACTAACTCCACCTTTTCTTCATCTCATCCTATTTTACTAAAACTCTCTGGTCCTCACCTGTAATGCACTAAACATGGTTTAAATCTCTACTTTACTTTTCCCTTGTCCTAGCAAGCTCATATATATCTTTCCCCCCTTCCTTTGTGCCTAACTTGTGGTACAAATCATCACATGCCTTGAGTAAGCTTCACTTACTTCCTTCTTAACTTCCTTTTTAACTAATTTATAGTTTTCAAAACTTTCCCTGCTATGTTCTTTATGTAATCTTATAACATACTCATTTTTCCCTAACTGTTGTCTAAACCTCCTCATTCCACCACCAAGTTTCTTAGTTTTTATCACCACCAAAAATAAGATTTTAGTGGTTTCTTCATCTAAATTCAACCAGCCATTTCATTTCACATATTATTGGTCTCTTCATCTAAATTCCATTTTACTTTCTTTTAAAGTTCATCTTTAAACATTACTTGTTTTTCTCCATTTAAGTTCCACCAACCTAGTTCTTGGGTTTTTATTTTCCTATGATTTCTCTTCCATCTCCTAAAACATACATCTAATACCTCTAACCTGTATTGTATGATTAAAATTTATCCAGGTATTACTTTACAACCCTTACAAACTCCTCAATCCATCTTTCTAGTAAGAAAAAATTCTATTTGAATCATATTATATCCACTTTTAAATGTTATTAAGTGTTAATCTCTCTTTCTTAAACAATTGTTAACTATTACAAGGTCAAAAGCCATAGCAAATTCTAAGATAGTATCCACTTCCTAATTCCTCGCTCCAAACCCATATCCTCCACTATTCTTCCCAATGTGACCATTTAAGTCCCCACCTATAACGATCTTCTCCCTTTTAGGTATCCCTTGAATTAATCCATCCATATTCTCCCAAATATATATATATATATATATATATATATATATATATATGTGTGTGTGTGTGTGTGTGTGACATTTAATTTTTCTTAGACTGCACATTTCTTCCTATTGCGATAGAAATACTCAAATGCACCATTTCATGGCAAATGTAGTCTTCACCCCTTATTTTCCCACAACAAGACAGCTTTGTAAGCTATTACCCAGCATGAAGATCAAGCAATGACAACAATATGCCTTGGATATTATTCATCCCCAATTCTGAATTCGTATGGAATCATCATCTTATCTATTTAAAAACTGAAAAAAATTAAAAATTAAAAAGAATAATACTAAAATTAAAAAATCAAAAAAGAATAATACTAAAAATAAAAATTAAGTAACAAAAAATGAAATATTTATGAAAGAACTATGTACCTCAATACCACCAATGCAAAAGAGTACAATCAGCAGCCAAACAAACCAAGCTGACATAAAATAAAAAAGCAGCACCAGAACAGCAGATGCAACGATGACAAAAATTATAGCTCCCGATGCACTAATATCAAGCACTTCCTTCTCAGAATCATCTTTATCTGTTCCAGCAGTAGAAGATTCCTATCCAATGAAAGCAGAGAGCATTAGGTCAATGTTGCATCCCATTAATCATTAGAACATTAAACTACATTCAAAGAGTTAAAATTTTGAAATACTAAAATATAAAAAGAAAAGCTTCTTTACAATCAAGGGAGCACATTTGGATTTCTCTTTCAAGATCTGGAATGAGGATTGGATGATCATTCTAAGGAATAACAGTTTCTACATAACACGATTTGAGAACTGGAGTGGCAACCACTTTCGCAACAAAATCTCCCCAACAATGCAACACATATTCAAGATCTGGCACACAGAATGACAATGAGAAGAATCCTAGCTATCGAACAGAAAACCTTTGAGCTCAGAGATGACAGCAGCAGAAGAGGAGGGTTGAGTGCGCATCATCAAGAGGAGAAGAGGGCATCAACCGGATCTGCTATTCAAGGAAGGTGAAGTAAGATGGCTGGTTTCTCAGCTACTATTGGTTACTCAGAGAAATCTCTCATACAGTTATACCACTTTTACAAAACTAGAAGCTGTAATCGGGCATGCTTCGTGCTTATGGAAAACACAAGTGGGAGGCATATCAGGGTTTCAGAACTTTTTGGTAAGGCGCAGGTGAGAACCTCAAGGCCCTATGGAGGTGGGTGTGAAAAGCTTGTTTCAGTTCTTCGATCTATTATCTGTAAAGAAGGTATGACAAGCAAGCCTTCTGTTACACTCCATACCCCCATTCATAGAGTGAGAGAGAATGCCAACATTACCTTGAGAGGCCAATGCCCTAGCATCCAAACTGTTTATGCAAAACAGCGAAAGAGGGAAGCCCATTTGGAATCTAGGAAAGAGTAGTGGTGGTGGATAGAGTCAACACAATGCTTCCATGGGAATCTATTGCTATGAAGTTTACCAAAGATTTTTAGGGTCTCAGAACCCATCGTTATCCTACCCTTCTCCAGTAATAGTGGGTATTTTTGCAGATTCTACTAATTTTGCTAACCAACTCAGTCATCTGGGGTCTTTTTATCTTTGGAAAGAGAAATGAGTTATTTTTCAGAAACAGAATCCAAGTGTTAACACGTTTGCACGAGAACTTCCAAGCTCCAAAGGTTGGATTGAGGTGTCAGGGCTCCCATTTCATCAATGGGCAAAAAGGGTGTTTCATAGAATTGGGGAGTGCTGTGGTAAGCTGTTGGAGATTGATTCACGCACCATTGAATTTTCTAGTTTGTCCACAGCTATATTGAAAGTGGTGTGTCACGAGAATGGCGTGATCCCAACGATCATGAGAGTTGTTGATAGAGGGAAAGACTACTGCATCAGACTAGGCATGACAGGGGCTGAAGAAGATCATGAGTAGACTCAGACAGATCAGGAAGAAATCGAATCTCATTTGAGCCTTTAATTTCAAATCTGTATAGTGATCCAAAGGTTATCAAGAGGGGAGACATATTCAGGTGGGTTTGCTGATTAATGGGTGCCAGCTAACGCACATGCTGGGAGAGGTTGGAATATGCCAGAGAATCAGGAAAATTCAAGGACCTTGAGGTGGGCCTGTGGGCAGGTACTCATAAGGGATTGAGCCATTTAATTCAGTCTTTGACGAGGAGCCTAATTCTCAAAAGTATGGAGGTGTTTTAGAGCCAAAGGAGGACGGCCAGCTATTATAAACAAGAGGTCAAGAGGGCCCACTCTTATGCCCAAAAGAGTAGTCATTTTTTGGGCCCAAATCCATTGTCGTTGCTGTTAATGGAAACTGCCCTCTCTCGTCATCAAAGGGGATCTGTAACATCGAATAGGCTGGCGCGGGGGTGCGTTGGAACCTGTAGAGTCTATGACATGAAAAAATATTTACAAATTAAAATGCTATTTGGTTCAAGGACCCAACAACTTGTGTCTTTAATTTAGACATCCTTAAGAAGCAATAGAAGAGAGAAGAGTTCTTCCACCTCATGAAAAGTCAAATTCTTGGAAAAAGAAATGAAGTTTCATGAAGAGCCTGAGAGGGAGAGATTACAAAGACTAGCAATGGTGCACCTCCCATCTCTTGTAAGTTGATAAAAAAAAAAAAAAGTAAAAACAAGGATTTGAGAGGAAAATCAATAATCCAAAACTCCACCAAAAAACCCTGAGGCCACTGTTGTTTGGCCGAAATTGGGGAGAATCGGAATGGAATGGAATGAGATTTAAATGGTGAATGCAACCATTCATCATTGAAATCTCATTCCATTCCATTCCAATTCCCCTTGATTCCAGCCAAACAAACATGCCATAAGTGAAGAACTCCCAAGGAGATCAATGAGTTTCCCAAAATGCTTCCTCGAAATCCCACCTATTGTGATGCAGGCCATATTTGCTCAAAATAACTAGGTGCCAAAGGTAACCTGCTCTCTAAGAAACCTCCATAACCAGTAAACCACAAGAGCTCTATACCTAGCAGTAACATTTCCCAAACCCAACCCATCCTCTTGTTTATGCCTACAAAGGACAAACAATAGTCCACTCCCCAAATGATCCATCCTCTCTCCCCCCACCAACCCCCCCAAAAAAATAAATAAACAAATAAACAAAATAAAAAATTGGAGGGAAAAAAAACTTGTCAAGCATAGCAAATAGATCATCAAGTGTGCATATATCCATGTCACATCCTCAGTTCACTACTGACACCAACATTCTTCGTGAAGCATTTATCTTACAAGGGCAGGCATATGTAGTATCTAAAGTGTCTGGAGGTGGTCCATGAGCTACGAGTTTAATTTAACAATGAAGATGGTCACTAGCTTCAGGGCAAGTCAACACCATCTCTGGTCTGGCAAGGGATCCGGTATACAGAGTAGAATTTACCACTCTGTCTCGATAGTCCTAAAGGCCAAAACTCATAAAAAGTTGGTCTATGTTTTGGTGGTTGAAAGATATAGAAGAAATTATTCACTTGGAAGAGAGGATTTTTTGTCCAACAGAAGTAGACCCACCATCATAAGGAGTATATTACTATCAACCTAATGATATAACTATGTAATATAAAAGAGTATAATTGAGTAACTAAGTTATAGGACTTCATCAATTCCTACTCAAATGATCTTCATCAAAAATAATAGTAAGAATAAAATAATAATAAATAATAAATTTCTAGTAAAATGGAATTAATATCTAACAAAAGTCTGGGCATCCAACGTAGCATCAATTAAAGATTATGAACGCAGTAAATACTCATTACACTAGATAAGTTTGCAATCCAACGACAGGATAGTCACAGAACACGTTTGCCTCATCTCTACAAAAGCATTAAATCAACAATTGTAAGTGTGAACATATAATCAGCAAAGAAACACTACGTTAATGTTCAGCAACCATTAGATTTTACAGAAATATGTTAATCATCCCTCAATTTGCTTGATGGTAACCATCCATGAAAAAACTCTAGATAGGAAATTAAAGATGGTAAATTCCTATCAGCCACATTTCATCAAGGTCTCTCACAAATTTAATGTCAGTACAACAACTTACAAGCAGATGAGGAATAACGAATAACCTTAAAACTCCAATCAGAAGGATATACAGTAAAACTGACTAATTATTGCATCCAGGAAAATCACTAGGAAGGCAAGTAAAGACAACGTCATGCCTACTGGGAACATTTGTAAGAAAATACCACTCAATATCAGTCAAGAACTAAAGGACTTCTATGAGTAAAACAACCCTAGGATATTAAGATACACCAAACAACTGTTATCTTCCACATTACAAAGAAGTTAGCTATGATGTATATGAAGACATAAGACAAGAACTCCCAAGTGTAAGTCTGTAATGAAAAGATGGAGGTTGCGTAGAATAAACCTTTGGTGAAAGTTCATTATAGCGCTCAACAGTCTGCTCACAAGCTGTAATTTCTGGCCAAAGTGAAGCACAGACAATTGTTCCAACAGCCATCAGCCATAAAAATATCACTGATAAGTCCACATCTGGACGATTTGGTGAAGATAACAGAAGTTCCACTGCATTGGAAAATACAGAGTTGGAAATATCAACATTGTCAAATAAAAAACAACAAGAACAAATTAAAAGTACATGCATATCACATGAAAATGCAAATACGGGTGCAGATTAATTCTTCCTTACCAATCATGCACACTATTATGACCTGTCCTCAACACGCATATTATTCATGTAAATACTTGCCTAAAGACTGGACTGGAGAAGATGTGAGACATTGTAGAGAGAAAGGAAGGGAGAGAAAAGCAGAGAAAGGATACAGAGAGAACACAAGAGCAGAAGAAGAAGAGAGAAAACCAGAGAGAGAAGCAGGAGGAGAATATTATAGAGGGGTACAAAAAAAATTATTTTAATTATTCATCAAATTCTGCCTCAAAAATAAAAACCCATGCCTTTATATAGGCAACAACCAATAAAACCCTAAAACAAAAAATGGAAAGTACTATAAAAAATTGAAATAAATATAATAAAATATGACAATAAAATAAATAAACTAAACCCCACACTAATTAAACTAAACCCTATAGCCTGGAATGTGCATAGCACGTGGGCTCTCTCCACTCCTCAAGAAGATCAAGATCAATGCAACAACGTCATCCTCCAAATCCAAGTATCCTCTATATCTAAGCAATCTTTCCAACGAACTAGATGACATCAATAATCTCCACCCTGAGAAAGGACAGTCTGATCCCCAAAGTACATCTGCAATTTGATCGGTGCTCTGAATTGGAAGGTGTGGAAGAACTGGCACTAGTGTTGCACTAGGAGAAGAAGTGAATCCACCTATAGAACTACCGGGAATTGTGGGAGGCTCAAAGACGCCTCGGTCAGGAGAAACAAGTCCTCTACATTGAAAACTGGACTAATAGTCATATCAGATGGTAAGTCAAGTAAATATGCATGGTGCCCCATCTTACAACGGATAAGAAAAGGTCCAATGGCTCAAACATGTAATTTCTAGAAGGAGAGTTTAGGTAAATGATGCAGATTGCATCGGCATGCGCACCACGGGCTGTTGGACGTCTTGCTGCTGAATCGGGATTCTAGTTTATTTAGATATTTTAGGAGTCTTTATTATTATTATTTAATTATTGCTTTTAATTAATTAGTTTCCTAGAGAGTTAATTCTTACTTGTTCTAGTAGAATTAGGTTTTCTTGTTCTAGTAGAACTAGGTTATCTTGTTCTGGTAGAACTAGGTTTTTCTTATTAGTTCTCTATATAAAGGGATGTAAGCCTTATGGCAAAGGGTGTTAAGTTCAGACTTTGATTATTTGATTAATAATATTGAGAGAGAGAGTTCTCCTTTATTTTCCTACTTTCGTGTTCTTGAGAGAATATTGATTGTGGTTGCCTACTATCTGGCATTGTTCTTGCGACAATCAACAGATTGGTGGAAGCTTGTTTGTTTTTTGGTGAGCTAGTCTCGACCGCGTATTTTCCACTGCATCAGTTGGTTGGTATCAGAGCCCAGTTCGTTCTTGCCGTCATGCCAAGACAAGGAGGAAGACGTACCGGAAGCCGTGAAGCCAATCTGGAGGACATGTATTATCGCGAGGACATGGCCCGAATTAAACAAGAAATCAAAGATGAGGTACGTGCCCTATTCAAGAGTTATTGTCTTGAGCGGTGTCGTAGTCATCGACCTCCATCTCCGCGTTCTATGGACAAAGAGAGTGTTGAGGATGTTTTGGTTGAGGATGTTTTTGTTGAGGATGTTGTTGTAGAGAATGAAGATTTGAATGAAGTTGAAGAGGGTAAGAATTTTGAAGTCATGGAAAATTTTTCTTTAAATAACTTTCACAATGCTGAAGCTGAAAAAGTAGTGGATTTTAATTCTCCGCCTATTTTTTATGAATATTATGATGATGATATTAAGCCAAATATTATTGACAATTTGGAAGGGCAAAAGGAGGCTATAACCTGTGAGACACGTAATAAAAATTGTTCACGTAATAATTTTTGTTGTCGTGTTAAACTATTTAGTGATTTTCAAGAGGATGAAGTTGAACTGAAGCGTTATGATTTTTTTGGAATTGAAAATATTTGTTCTATTGTTAATCCTCTACTACTGAAAATTTTGAATGAGATGAAGGGTGAAGAGAAAATTTTTTTTGTTATGAAATTTTGGGAAAATAAATTTTGGAGACAATTGAAACAAAAAAAGTTCTCAAAGTATTTATTCAGTTGGAGTGGTCGACATCAATACTTCTGTGAAGCCAACCCGCAGAGTTCGGGGACGAACTCTCTCCAAACAGGGGAGAATAGGGAGAATGATGTAAGGTGTGGAACGATCACTTTTGTGCAACCGAACCATTGCGGATCAAGCACTCCATCCGCGATATCAGCAGTTACAAGTGTGGTGGTAGTATTCGTACTCATAGTTTGTTTGATCTCAAGCACTTAGTTCCTCATCATGAAGATAACTCCGAGGATGAGGCTACGAATTCGAGGGCGAATTCTCTCCAAACAGGGGAGAAGTGATGCAGTTTGCATCGGCATGCGCACCACGGGCTGTTGGACGTCTTGCTGCTGAATCGGGATTCTAGTTTATTTAGATATTTTAGGAGTCTTTATTATTATTATTTAATTATTGCTTTTAATTAATTAGTTTCCTAGAAAGTTAATTCTTACTTGTTCTAGTAGAATTAGGTTTTCTTGTTCTAGTAGAACTAGGTTATCTTGTTCTGGTAGAACTAGGTTTTTCTTATTAGTTCTCTATATAAAGGGATGTAAGCCTTATGGTAAAGGGTGTTAAGTTCAGACTTTGATTATTTGATTAATAATATTGAGAGAGAGAGTTCTCCTTTATTTTCCTACTTTCGTGTTCTTGAGAGAATATTGATTGTGGTTGCCTACTATCTGGCATTGTTCTTGCGACAATCAACAGATTGGTGGAAGCTTGTTTGTTTTTTGGTGAGCTAGTCTCAACCGCGTAATTTCCGCTGCATCAGTAAACCAATGTGTTCTCCACATCAATTCAATTTCAAAACCAACTTCAAGTTAGTTCACTGCAAAACCATGTATCCTAAGGAGCAGCAACCTGCCCCGTCCGGCTTCTAAAATTCCCAAACAGTCCCAAGATTCTTCCACTTCTCATTTGAAAAATGGGAAAAACCTCCACTTTCTGTTGTTTCCAATTTTCATTTATGATCCTCAATCCTCACCTTCTTTACCCACCACTTCCCAAATCAATTGTCTATAAACAAAATATTATTCCCATTGCTTTGAGTTTAGGTACAGATCAGAAAGTTATATGCATAATAATTTTAACAAAGTAAATATTTTGCGAAACTGTATGAACTCAAGTTCTCACCTTTCTTTCCATCCGCCATAGATTTATTAATGGCTTCTCCTCCAGACTTTGGAATCATTACAACAGGAATTGTGATGTCTACAGAAGTATTATTTACCTCACAAACCATCTTAAAAAGCTCTGGAAAAAAATGGAAAAATTGAAATCATGAAAGATATTTTAGTACCAAGAAAATAATCGTTGATACCTAATTGTCTTAGAACCTTAAGAACATTAAGAATAACAACCTTCTTCATCATTTATCACCAACAGGGCCACCGCACCCCCTTGTTGTGCGACTTCTGCCTTGGTTGTAAAACCACAATCACCACGTATTGACAAGGCAACAGAGCCAGATAACTGCATAACAGCAAAAGACACCATTGCTTCAGAACATTTTTGCATTTTTTTTTTTTATTATTATAACGGGGAATCCATCCCACAGCAGGGCCCTTTGGACCCATCCATGGAACCTAAACCCCCAGGGAGACTAGCGCAGCAACCCACCACCACGGCCCCCCACTTAAATCTTAGGTTGTCCTAGCGGGGAATCGAACCTATGACCATTAATACAATGATTGGCTGACTACTCAATACAATGATTCTTAAGGCACCACGACACTTTTCAATCATTTCTTAATAAAAAAATCCTAGTTAAACTTAATTCAATTAATCACAAAGCTTCGACTCCACATTCCAGAGGAATAGTAAGCTTCTTTAAAAAAGGTACTAAAACTTTCAGTTTATTCTCCAAGACAATGTAGTAACTAATAAGGAGAAGACAAAATTTCTATCAAGAAAACATAAACAAACCTTTGAAGAAGAACTGGAACAGCTGTTTGAAGGTTTTGAAAAAATAGCAGGCAATTTAGGACCTTCAGCACGAGTAGGCAACGAAGCACCGAATCTTGCACTCAACCCAACTAAACTCTCGCCTTCAATGCCATTAACCCAGTTCTTAACCTTCACCTGAAAATTGGATTCAGTAAAAACACCAAATCAGTTTAATTGCCACATAATCTATAATTGAGTATAAAATTAAAAATTAATTTTTTACCAGGACCCCACTTAGCAGCCCCAACACTGGGTACATTGCCTTCTTTTAGACTTTCTCTTTCAAATACAATGCTACATCCTTCTGTGAGAGTTCATTTTAATCACTAGAAAATCATTGATGTCATTTGAATCACTATAAAATCACTGATGTGAGAATCCAGATTCCTAATTTGGTATAATGATTCCAATCATTGTTTAAGGTGGCATTCTAATCATTTGATTCATGCATTTGCATCCATACACTAGTTTCATAGCATGGGATTTTTACATTCGAGTATCACATTGGATTATGTAGGGTCACTTTGGTTTTAATTGAGCTCGTAAGAACACTTTGGTATCAGATTCTGCCTAGAAGGATCGATCCAGGTCTAGGGGCCAGATCGATCCAGGTGTTTAGCGGATCAACCAATGTCCGTCAAATCAGTTTTTAAAAAATGGCTAAAAAGACACACATGCCCTTGGGGAAGAGTCTTAACACTTCATATCCAACCAGTATTCCTCATTTCGGTTCTACATAATTTGAGAGCATGAAAGAGTGAGACCCATGGTTGACAGAGTTTGAGCTCGAGAGCTCAAATGCTTGCATTTTGAGGGTTCATCTTGGCACTTGGAAATCCTAGCTGCATTCTCTAGGGCTGGTTTACATTATACTTTGTCACACTTGCACCTTGATGGCTGTACGGTGCACCTTGGGGTTCGATTTCATCATTTAGCATCTCATTTTGTCATCTACACCATCATTTGTTAAGGTAGCAACAATTTTCATTCCTGTTACTCAAAGATACATTGACCCATATCTATTTTATGGTTAGCAGGTTAAGTTTAAGGCATGAACTTGGTAAATTTTCATGATTTATGTTATATGCAAGCAAAAATGCATGTCTAGTAAAAGTTTTACATGTGTTGGTTATGTTTTGAGAATTAAAGTTTACTAATTTTGTGAATAAATGCACGTTTTAAATGTTTTGGTTGGATGAGTATTTGTCCTATGTATCTAGAGCATGTGTTTTAATTATTGGAAATTTAGAAGATGGATATGTATTTGTGTTTATTTCTCCATGGCTGGAAATTATGTTCTTGTGATTAAAAAACGGTTTAAACATTGTATTTTTATATGGAAACTCTTGTTTTAAAGGAATTGGTAATTTCCTATATTTATCGGAACCTTATTTGAGTATTTAATGGTAGTAGGAATTTTCAACATAATGATTTAATTGTTGAAATTAATTGAATAGTGAATCTTGGTTATAAAATTATGGTTACTTGGTTTTAATTTGGCTTGGGAAAGCCTAATTTGATAGTGGAGGGTCTTGGAGTGTGGACGTTCTTTGGGTGATGCCCCTCCAAGGGTTCTAGGGATGTCTATGTGTGATGCCAAATCCCATTCAGTAAAGAATTTCTCAAGGGAAAAAGAACTTTAAGGTTTTAAGGGGCTGTGAACAGTACTTAAAAAAATAAGAGAAACGGAGAAGAAAGAAACCCTAAACCACTATGGCTTGTTTGAGATCCACACTTAAGCACAAAGAAGAGTTCCACACTCAACTTCAAAATAACTCTTTTATTCCATTAATTCCACCACTCCTAGAGCTATTACAATCCTATTTATAGAGTTCTAATAAACTTGCTCCCAAGTAAACTAAGTTTCTAATTCTACCAGGTTTCTAATTTAACAAGGCTTTTAATTACTACTCCCATAACTAAGTTAGGCTCAACCAATTACAAAAAAATAATGGGGGAATTTTAGATTCATTGGGCTATGGGAACATAATTACAATTCAGTGCAAAATCCTACTAACTTCCTAATAAATGACTACTAACTTAACTAACAATGACTACTAACTGTACTTATTTTCCCATAGGGCAACTGATCTAAAATTCCCCAAAAAGTAAATAAATAATAAATAAGCATAAAGCTCATAAAGGTGACCTATTCCCTAATTATAATAAATTTACTAAAATACCCTTATCAGAAATACAATATTCCATACAAAGAATACCCCCAATAAATCCAATTTTCCTTTTTCTTGCTAACACATTCTACATCACATATTTCTTGTTGGGATGCATAACTGAGGCACAAGTCTTGTTAGATGATTCAAAAAGACAAACGAAGGTTGTAATGCCAAAATTTTCCAAGTGTATACGATATTCCTCTATCATTCCTGTGCATATTGGCTAAGCATCCTCAACGATATGTTCCAAGCATTCAAAAGACCAATCTCTTAAACATTTCACATACATGTTTAGATCTTCACTAAAATGTTGTCTTTCTCTTCAAAAGATCTATGAGAGTAACTATTTCTTTTGTATAATAAGCTTAGCATAGAAAAGAGAAGTCATTGCATCCCAATCTTAGACAATCCTAGAACAAGATTAGTATACCAACTATATGCAAGCTCGATGACAAAGTTCCCTATTTGGAGTACATATACCAAGAACATCAATAAAACGAATATGCTCACAAGCATTTCTAGTTTTCCATTGAGCTAAGGAAAGGAAGGACTAATATAGTTCTTCGAGTAGGGAAGGCTTGTTAGTGAGGTCCAGACTCAAGACTGGGAATAGGCATCAGCGCCTTGTTGATGCCTATCGTCCTCAGCGTTTTTCAAAACGGGCTGTTACGGCCGCTAGAACGGTATTCCCAATGGTCATTACCCCTTTACGGTGATTACAACCTATGTAAAGGTCCTCACGCCATAACAGTACATTACGCCCTCCATAACAGTCCGTTACGGGCGTAATGATCAGTTACAACCTTTACGCAACCCCCCCATCCCAAAACGAGGGGTATCCCAAGCCATTAAACACATACTAATCCCCTCATGATGCACAAACCACCCGCAAGCCCATGCATCTAATAAGGAGGGAGCTAAGACTCGAACTTGGGATCTATGGTTCTTTAACTGCAGTCCTTTGCCATCTGAGCTACCCTCGCGGGTTTACCTTTTCTCACTTAAAATACATGTTTTCTCTCCTTCGCTCATTCTCCAGCACTTCTACCCAAAGGAGAACACACTTTCAGCTGTTTTCGACCATAAAACCAGGTCTGCAACATTAAAGCTATTCTTTCAACAATTCAAAACCAAAATTGAATATCAAAGGCATCCTTGAGCAATATTTGAAACTTTTTTATTTATTTTTCTGCCCTTAAGTCAATAATTTTTTTCCTTTAAACTTAGATCTATGATGTTTAACCACAAATCTTCGATTCATAACAATTATTCATGCATTTCTTTTCTTCTTTCTTTTTACGATTTATTTTTATTTTTATTTTTATTTTTAAACCTAGATCTATGATATTTTTTTTGATGAAGTAAAATGTGTATTAATAACAAAAGGCAAGCCCAAATACATGAGACATATACAAGAACAAAACACCAAAGCACAAAAAAAGACCCTTTTATATCTTTAGGGAATCTAAGAAATGAACAAAAGAAGGTTTACTAATCTTAGCATAGCTAGAGTACCACAAAAAAAGGTCCTTAGTAAATCCAGATTTGAGATCAATGATGGATTTATCAATCCCTTCAAAAGTCCCGGTTCCTCTCCCTCCAAAGGCACCAAAAAATAGCATGGGGTGCCGTCCTCCAAACCGCTTTAGCCTCTTTATTGCCTCCTTTAAAACACCAACTTGAAACTTGAAAGAAGAGTATAAGTGGACGAAGGAAGAACACAATGGACACCAAAAACAATGAAAGTGAACATCCAAAGACTCCTTGCCACCTTACAATGAATGAAAAGATTGTCCACCTAGATCTATGATATTTAACCATAGATTCACGGCTCATAACACTCATTCATGCAATTCATGTGTTTTTTTTTTCCCTAAAATTTTAAATAAAAAAATTTATTTTATTATTCTTTTATGATTTGCTAATAAATTTCTAAGTCTCACTTTATTAGTTTAATATTATGCCAAAAATTTCAACATGTATAATGTATTGATGTATTCTTTTATTTTCTTGCTTTTCTAAAAAGAAAAATTTTAATAACTTTTCTACTATAATTTGTAAATTAGTAATAATAAATTATAAGTACTACACAACTACCAAGTATTTCACTATATGAATGGTTAGATTTAATATTGACTCCAGTATTATTATAGAAAATGAGTCAAATAACTCAAAAAAAAAAAAAACTTCATAAATGCTTTACCCACACTTATAAAAGTTGTCATGTTGAATAAAATTCATTAAAACCCTTTCAAAAGGCTATTATAAAGGATTCTAGAGTGAAACATGAGTATCAATAAGTTTGGGGGCATGTTGTGCAAGCTTAAAAAAAAGTTCACGCTCACAGTCACCGATTCCCATTACGTATTGCTCCAATACCCGATTCCCATTACACCTTTACTATTACCGTTACACTCCCCTGTACCATGTATTTAAAACCATGATTGTCCTAGTGACACACATATGAGAAGAATATGCCATTGTCTTAGAAACACCATTTGGCAGAGTTGATGCAACAGGCACTGAAATAGTAGCATCTACAACCTTAGCAATTGGAGTTTCTCGGAACATCGCCTTTGGTTTTGAAACTTGGAGGGTAGTCAGAGCAACTACAATTTGTTGTTGTGTCTTTTCCATGAATGTCATGAGAGACAATAAAGTTACCCCTCACTGAACCACCAAGACAAAATCTCTCAAGTCATTCCACCGATGTAGTTAAGGTAACTCAACACAATGTCTTAACTACCCAAACCAACACCAAGTCCTAAGATACTTTAAGATTTCCCCCATCCAGTCACATAGACTCGGGCAGGTAGTACACCAGTTACGGACAATAAGCACACCTTGGAGAGGGAAACCACCCTTAAGTGGGCCTTCCATGACACATACTAAGTGCCTGTTTGGATCAGATTCTGGGAGGCCCAAAATCTCTTTTGGTAGCCCATAATCACTTTTAAGAGTGTTTGGATAAATATAAAAAATAAAAAATAAAAAAGTGATTGTAAGCCCAAAAGAGATTTTGGTCCCAATCAGTCAAAGCTGCCTCCCCCGTGCTTTTGTTAAAATCTGACCGAGAATCAGTTTTTTTGTTTAATGAAACTTCTTGTAATGCCCAGTGTGCCCTTCGTCTCATAACACATGAAAAAGAAATACCAAGCATACCCTCTTCATTGACAATCAAAATGTTGGGGAGAGCCAAAGAGGGTTTCGCCTATGGGTAGGTTTCCAACGGATCGAACCAAAATCACAAACGAGATTGCCGGCAATAGGGATGGGTTTCCCATAGATCATTGGTGACGACGAAAGGCAAAAGCCACCAGAGCATTTGTGGCTCTCTGAAGGACTGTGACTATGAAGATGAAGATCTTTGCAGCTTTGCCCACATAACACATTCTCTCCTTTTCTTAATGGTTTTTTTTCCCCTTCTCCAGTGGGCAGAGGTTAGAAATGGAGAATCTGAAATGGATTTGTTTTGTTTTGTCTTGGCAGTTCTGGTTTTTCTTCTTTTTCATCTTTTTTTCATGGCTTGTGGAGTGAAGAAGACAAGAGAAGAGTGTGCATTTGGGTGGGTGGGGTCTGGTTTAGTAACCACTTGGTTTGGCTTCTTTAGGATTAGGATTTAGGAAAGGCAGTGTGGCACGTGAAGGCAATTAAGAGAAAATAAAAGTAAACCAAATAAGGTCAAATAAGGTTAAGGTTTTTTTGCTTTTATTATATGTTTCTCTTCTACCTATAGTTGCAGAAAATAAAGCAAAATAGCCCTGGTTTTCCTCAAAATTACAATGCTATAGGGTGTGAAATGTGATGATGTACCTCAATTGATAAGGGATAATACCTTAGGAAATAGCTATAGATAGGGACATGTTATAGTGTGTCTTCAATTTTATGCCATTGGCCAGACACGTAATACCTTCACATGTCATTCAAAAAAAAAAAAAAAAAACCTATGATGCTCTATTTAATTAAAAATGATTTTAACAATTTGAAAAAAAAAAAAAAAAAATCTACCAATTTTCTCAAGTTATTTTACTTGATATCCAAATTCTAAAGAACAAAAAATAAATAAATTTAACAATTTTTTATAGTAAAACTTGGATTGTGAAGATAAAAATTATTACTCTGATTATGAACAAGTGAGGGTAATATTGTCATTTCAGGGTTATAATAGCTTCAATAGATGTTCTTGCCAAACAGAAGAAAAATCACTTATGGCAGCAAGATCACTTTGAAATACAGTTTCCAAACGCATGCAAGATTCTCTTCGGCTACTAATAGCGACTGATTATGCTTAATAGCAAAAGTTGAAGCTATCCCAAACAGGCACTAAGTACATTCCAATGTATATTGATGAAATTTTTTTGATGAAGTAAAAAGTATTATTCACAAAAAGGGCTAAAAATTCAAATACAAAAAGTGAGCCAACAACTCCTAGGACACTAGAAGTATACGGAGACCTAGAGAGCTAAGCGACCCAAAAATTCAAGACGGGCACACCTGGGCTTTATTTTATTTTTATTTTTTTTGATACGAGGAGGAGCCTGCCCAATTTATCGCCAAGAGCAACTCCTAGCTTAGTTGACCAGTAAACCTCCACGGGCACATGCACTGCATGCTCAACACATGTGCCAAGTAGGTCACAAGGCTTACGCCTTGGGCATTTGGCCCGTGGTACTCGAAAGCAAGAGCTCGGAATCAATACCTAACACCCTGACCATCTGAACTAACCCCACGGGTTACACCTAGGCTTTATATGCATCTCAAGCAACCTTATCCTCAATGGGAGAGATCTAAACCACTGGTTATAAATAGGATCATCATAGGAAATGCTTTAATCATCAAAGAATATCGAATGGGAGGAATGCTCGCGTTGTCATATCGTCTTAGGAATATCTCGTTTAGATGTCATACTGCCCTTAGGAATATTTCCTTAAGACGTCTTATAGCCCAGGAATATCTCCTTAAGGCGTCTTATAGCCTAGGAATATCTCCTTAAGGCGTCGTGTTGCCTTAAACATACATGTCGTAGGCTCCAGACCTAGCTTCTTCTTCAGCAGCTTATACGAAGACCAGCAACCTATTTGAAGATTACCATCTTCTACAGACGCACACAAGTTAATAATGCATCCATCTTTATTATTGACGACATATATTGTATTTAACACCATTTCATGGCACATAGCTGGATGAGGTTTTATAAGCATGACGTGTCACCATGCATGTAGACTTGCATTGTAAAATCATCATGTCCATCTATCTTGCCACGTGTTTTATGACACATAGCTGGATGAGCTTTTATAAGCACAAGGTGTTACCATGCATTGTAAGATTGTCGTCTCCATCTATCTTGCCACATGACAACATGTGGCAATGTGTTTGTCATCAAAATTCTAGCCACGCAGTGACATGCTTGTCAACACAATTCTAAGCAAGCGGCAATTCATCAAATTTTATCTACACCAACTTAGTCTTTTTCTTACCTAGACTTCAATCCAAAGCACTATGCGCACCATATCCCTTATCAAAATAGGATTTACTTGTATGTGTGTTTTTTTCTTCTTGTTCATCTCTTCTCTTTTTATTTCTCATAATTACTTTACAAATTAAAGGCCACTTTTTGCTGGTTTAAACAGAATGCACATACAAACCATCAAAAGAACCCCGAAACGCCTAATTATAGACGTAAAACTTCTTTTAAACCTATTAATAAACTTTCAAGATTCTTTATCGACTCCCATTTGTCCCTAATTTTTATTTTAGCAACTATAATCCTAATTTTTATTTTAATGTTGGATTCTTGAAAGGTTCGATATAATTTTGGTTACAGATCAAAAGAATCTCTCTCCATAAACTTCAAATTTTCCTTAACTCATTCAACCACCAAAGTCACACAAGCAGAGCCATTGCCTAAGTGTGATGCCTTCTGACAAGATTATCAGACAACCAAGAAGACTGGATTTTCACGCTGCTTTACATAGTCCCTACATCTGGTAGGCAAGGAAAAAAGCAGTACCAGCTCCCTTGAAGGTGTGCATTTTGTTTAGATGACAGCTATTGGCAACATGGTGAGAGCTCATTACATAATCTCGAGGAAATTGATGATTCCTAACCTATGCATATGCAAAAATTTCTTGTTGGCCCTTTTCAACTTCAATTTGGTTTCAATGCCTCTTGAGATTGAGCTTCTATAGGGTCATGCCATCAGAGGTCTGTAGACTACTCATATGGTATCATTTAAAGGCATGGTGGTCCAGTGCGAAAAAATTTTGGAGAATGTATATTTATACAATTCTATGGTATATTTGGAAAAGGCCAGATTGTCAAATCTTTGACAGTTTATATATATATATATATATATAGAGAATGTGCCATTGTGCCATGTCCTGTATATATAAAAGAGTAATTGTAGTGCATCTTTGTTACCCTAATTCTATAAAACTTATACAACTTCTCGTTGGCACTCAACCCTCATTGAACAGTATCGAAATCCGCAATAGCAATGACAAATTAATAAACACGTCGATCGAGACATAAATCTCTGTGTGTGTGTGTGTGTATGGATTCAACAGGGATTACCAACTGATAGGTATTGTTGCAGCCGGGAGATGCGTCTTGGGAATCCTGGCCGTCATCCAGCGTCACGTCCTCAGCTGCCGCAAATATCACACAAATGAAAAAGAAGATCGCCGAGAGACGGAGACTCCTCGCAGAAAACGCCATTGGCCAGTGGTAAAACCCTAATTCAGGGCACTAGAGGGAGAAAATTACATATACATATATATATATATAGAGAGAGAGAGAGATGGGGGGAGGGGTGTTTCCTTCCTCGTTATGAAGGAATGGCAAATAGGGTTTCTCTCTCCTCCTCCGTCTCTCTCTACCACGTTGACGAAAAACACGTTTCGGAAGGAAGCTTGAGCATCTTGAGAACGGTAGGTGATGGATGGGGGATTTGGATTCGGTTGAACCTTTGTCCGTCTAATCTGAGAAGGGTTTAGATCCACCGTCTACTAAATTGAATTCAATGGGTCATTTTTTTTATTTTTTATTTTTTATTTTTTTAATAAGAAACTGATAGAAAAGCAGCTGCATAGTCAATAACTAGATACTAAGCAAATTAATACACCCACCACCCTATGAGGGGTAAATCCCACAAAAGTCAATACCAAGCAAATTTATACCCCTAGCATCCTATATAAGGGTACATCCTACTCTCTCTATTATTAATTGACTGTCCCCTTTAAAAAAATACGTTTTCTTAAGAGATTCTATTAAATGCTTTCACATCAACACATATGTTTCAACTTTCTAATTTTACCCTCAAGCGTACAAAACATTGTAAAAAGATAAAGGATAAATTACATTAAGACCCCCCTCTAAAATCTGACAATTACAAATAGACCCCCTCACGTTTCTAAAATTACATTAAGACCCACTCCTTCTAACTTCCGTCCATAATCCGTTAAATCACTTTCATTTTTTTTCAAAATACCCTAATTACTCTTATTGGATGACAACTTCCATGTTAAATGCATATAACTCATCAGTCCAACACATTCATCCAGTACATTTGATTGCTTTATTTATTTATTGATAAACAACTAAAAGATTATATATATATATATATATATATATATATATATATATATATAAAAGAAAAATGTCAAAAAGCTTAAATTTTTATCCAACTGATGTGGTAGCCATCAGATTTGCTCATTAGAAACAATTATCTATTTAATTGATGTGTAAAGATTAAAAAAAAAAAAATTTGATTTGCCAAATTACCACCTCATTTGCCACCTCTATACGTGCATCTCCATTGTAATAATTTTTTTTATTTATTTCTACATATGAGTAATGCTACATAGCCCTTTTTTTTTTACTCAAATCTACTTACTCAAATGAGGTGGCAACTTAGCAAATCAATTTTTTTATTTTTTATTTTACAAATTAATTAAAAATTTAATTAAATAAATAATTGTTTCTAAAGAGTAAATTTGATAGCTACCACATCAGTTGGATAGAAAATTTAAATTTTTTTTAACATTTTTCTTATATTTTATATATATATATATATATATATATATATATATATATATATTATCTTTTAGTTGTTTATCAATAATAATTAAAAAATTCAAAAGTATTGGATGAACTATTGGACTGGTGAGTTATATGCATTTAACATGGAAGTTATCACTCACTAAGGGTAGTTAGGGTATTTTGAAAAAATTTGAATATGATTTAACGGATTAATGGACGGAAGTTAGAAGGAGGGGTCTCTTTGTAGTTTATTTTGTAAAGTAAGGGGTGTCAGTGTAATTTTAAAAACATGAGGGGGTGTATCTGTAATAGTCAGATTTTAGAGGAGGTCTTATTGTAATTTACCCAAAGATAAAATACATTTTCAAGAGTATTTTAGGAAATCAAATAAAAAAAATCATTAACTTTTTGAATGTTACAATTATTTTGAAATATCCCAAAAAGGAAAGTAAGCCACTTAGATAGAAACGGTAGGAGTAAAAAAGTCAAATGAATTAATATAGAAAGGAAAGAAAAAGAATTTAATTAAAAATAAATAGAATGAGAATAGAATTTATTTCTCTTTTGTACTGTTTGGTATGGGGAATTTAAACATAAGGTTCCGGTCCAGTTAAACCCATTGAACCATTCCAAGTTTAAAACCGTGAAAAATAAATAAAACCATTTAACCATCCACCAGTAAAACCGTTCATAGGTCGTTCGCACCGGCCGGGTTTTTTTCATAAACCAAGTAAAAGCTTAAAAATGCCAAAACTAAAGCCCTAAATCTAATGACGCTAGGCTGTGTGACTGTTCGAATTTTCTGAGTATCTCTCTTCCTCTCTTACCTCAGAGTGAACCATAGCTTTACTTATTTAAATAGCTATTTTTTTTGAGTTTTTTGAGTTTCTACATTTGGGGGCTAGGGTTTTAATGGTTTAAGAGCATTCCTTTTTTTTTTTTTCTTTTTTTGTCCCGTTTCTAATCTTTCTCTTCTCTCTTATGATTATATTCTTCTCAAGTTCTCATGCCAATAGTGGAGAAATTTGGTAAGCACTGATCTGTTAGTAATTTTCTTATTATTTATTGATGAATGGTTTGATTTTAAAACATTGATGTTTGGTTAAGCAAGAGAAATGATAAGGAAACATGATTGTTACTTATTTTGTACACACACCTTTAAATTTTAAAAATCACACTTTTACTTTATACACACTCCATAATACCTAAACTAACCCTTATCTTAATCTCAAAAAGTTCAGTACATTTAAGCTGAACATATGGTATTAGTGTAGTACATTATGACTGAACAATTGCAAAAAAAAATTAGTTGGTATGTTCTGAACAACGTTAAAATTTACGATAGAAACAGTCTGACCATTTTAGATTTGTTTGGTAAACCAAGTCTAAACCAACCGTAATTTACAAACGAAATTCAACTTCTCTTGATAGGGAAAAAAGTTGGGTACATTTGAACTAAACATATTATATTTATTTAGTATATTATGATTGAACAATTGCAAAATATGTAGTTGGTATGTCTCGAACAAGTTTAAAATGTTCAGTTGAGACAGTCTAAACATTTTAGGTTTGTTCAGTATACTAGACCTGAACAAAATGCGATTCACAAATAAAACTCAACAACTTTTGATGAAAAACAACATACTTTTCATTACTAGAAATATTTGAATTGACTATTTGTTCGTCCATTGTTCAAAAAGTGTAAAAAATACAAACAATAGTTAAGATTTAAAAGATATTATAGATTAGTGGTTAAGGTTTGTAAGAGAGTAGGGATTTATGAATGGAAGAAGTAAAGGTTTTTGAATGAGAAAGTTTTCATGATTATAGTCATGTGTAGTGGGTGTGTAAAACAAATTTGTGTTTTTATTTAAATCACTTTGTCTTTAACAGTCATTTTACTCAAGGATCGACTAGCAATAAAAAATTTCATTAAATGGTGTGTGTAAAGGAAAAAATGTGGTGTAAACAACCGCGCCCTAATTTTTATTAGGCTATTTTTATAATACACTATTGGAATAAGATATACTTGGAATAAGTAAAACCCAATAACCAAACATTTTAACCCTAATTAGATTAGTATATAAGGAGCCTTATTATAAAAATTACTTTCTTTTAACAAATGGTTAGAGTCTTAGAGCATCCACAAGAGATGTTTTAAGAGTTTACTAGTGTCAGCAAATTATCAGTTAGCGTTTGAATGTCTTTTCAAGAGCTCCAACGGAGCTCTATGTCAGAAGTTAAGGGTGTCAGTTGTTAAAGGCAGCACTAACTATAGCGAGGGCAGTAACGAGCATGTTGTGAGTTTTTTATGATTTTTTGGTTAATATATATTATATATGTATATATTTGACCGTTCGGAAAGTTGAGTACCCACGTGAATTTTTGTAGTTGCTCAAATTGGAAGCTCCATTGGAGCACACAAAAAGTTAACAAGTATTTCTCTTTTAACCAAAAGTTAGGGAGCTACATGTCACCATATGATTGGTTTTTTCAATTTAACATGTCAAGTAACAAAGAGCTCCATTGTGGATGCTCTTGGGCGTCTCCAATGGGGCTAGCTATCCAATCCCCTTGGCTATTTTAGCTAGCCAAATCATAATATTATTCCTTCTTGAAGGGGCTAGCTATTGTCATTTTGGCTAGTTACATTTAGCTAGCAAATGTTCATTAGCTAAACTATTTTTTGTAAATGGTTAAAAAAAGAAAGATTATTAATTAAAAATTTAACATAGTTAAAAAATAACTAGTACCCTTAGAGTATTCACTTGGATAGGTAGCTAGTTATATTAAAATATGTCATTTTACTAGTTAAAGTAACAAAAAAATAGCTAGTACCATTGGAGATGCTCTTAAAAAGGTAGATTGGAGCCCTAAGAATTTCATCGTTTCCCCCAGTGACAAGTAAGGTTGTAGACACCCCATTTTCATCCCTAGGAGGTCATGAACTCATTTCATGAGTTCTTGAAACATTTAGGAGTCTCTAAGCCTTAAAGGACATATTTACCCTTTTAAGCTTATGAGAATAGTTTATTATTGCATGCATATTTTTGTCTCATGGTTGAGTCCCATCAATCGCATTTAGTTTTTAGGATCATCTAGGATATGTGTGTCAAATTTGGTTCAATTCCAGATAGGTTTGGATAGATAATTAGAACTTTTCCGACTTGAAGGGCAATTTTATCTTTTACTTCGTATATTTTACAATTGTCCCTAAAACTTGTTCTGGATTATTCCATTAATCTTAAAATGATGAAATGAGTCTAATTGAAGTGCCAATTTAATTATTGAATAGGTTTTGGATTAGTTCACCATATTATCCTATGACTAATTGACCTTTTTTCGGTTAACCGCCTTGTGAAAACTCAGCCATTTAATTGTGGTCATCAGGGATTTTTGGTCCAATAATATTCTAGGATTATTATACATTGAATCCTTGAAATTTTGGCTTTTGAATCACTCAAATTGGAATTAAAATGACCAAGATATGACCTTTTGAAGATAGAAGTCCGGATTAAGCAAGAAATCCCAAAAATTGAGAAAACATAAGCTTGGCCTCGGGTGACTGATTGGCCCAACCGGTCCAACCGATTGGGCTAATTGGTCACCCGAAGACTCCGCCTTTATTTGTCCTTATTGGGAATTGAACTAGAAGGAAAAACAAAGTGCAAAATATAAAAATTTTTCCTAAACGAATCCACAGCCCATGAATCTAATTATGCTATAATACAAAACCAAAACCCTAACTAGAAGAGGGTTAGAATACTGACAGTTTGATTATCTTCTTCCTTTACTCCAAGCTATGAATCTAGACAACAGAGAATGAGCAGTCCAAGTGTACTGGCTCCAATAATATCTACACCTAGCACTAGTTTCAAGTCCTTTTCCTTCTTTCCTTTGTTGTTGCTAGAATAGGAGAAGAGATGAGAGAAAGAGAGAGCCCTTTGGTGAATTCGGCTAGGGCAAGAGTGAGGAGTGTGATTATGTTAGACCTAAAGGTTTTCAACCAAGGGTATATCCGAGATTTTTATGATAACAAAAGATCGATGTAAGTTCTAATGGTTTAAATGTCAAAGAACATGATCAAAGCTAGGTAATCAATATCAAATTGTTTCTAACATAAGCTCAAGGATCAAATGACTCAAGAATATGCACTCAATAGCTCAACCAAGTCATGGAACTCAAGGCTCGTGTCCAAAGCGTCAAAGAAACTCAAGCATGATGCAACAAGAGCGTAAAAAGATAGCAATGGACCTACAAGTACCTCAAGCCAAGCAATCATCGTCAATGAGACTCATTTAGGCCACAAGTGAGGTTTTAGGTTCCAAAATGTACATAATTGCTCATGACCTTGCTCTATTGACCTAGAAGGACTTTAGGACCCTCAATTGAACTATATTTATCAATCATAAGAGGCCTAAGTTGATAGAAATTGGTCCTAGTGTAGAAATCACATGAAAACAAGGCTAAACCTTGAAAATCCAAGGTTTAGTCGACTACATCATGGATGTAGTCGACTAAATCAAGTGAAAATGGCCATAATTGACTACTGATATTTGTAGTCGACTAAATGAGGAGATTTAGTCGACTAAATCATGCAGAATTGCCATATTTTCACTACTGATATATCTAGTCGACTACATGGGGACTTTTAGTCGACTAAATGACTCGAATGAACTGTAACGGCTAGTTTTTTGAAAGCCAAATGGAGCATTAATTGCCACCAAACGGCTCTTTCCCAGCATTTAATGCTTGCAACGGCCATTTTAGGCCATATGGGTATAAATACAAGCTTTCAAACTCATTTATGAGTATCCATATAAGAGCAATCAATCCCATCCTTTAAAAAAGAGCTTTCAAGCCCTAATTCTTAAAGAGCATTCAATTGAGAAAATTATTAGAAGTTTATTGAGCTTTCAAGAGTTGTATTTACTGCTAGAGTGATTGTTTACAACAAACCAACTTCAAATTCAAGTGTTGTAAGGGTTGTGTGAACCCTAGTGAGACAAGAGAGATTTGTCTTGAAGAGAGCTTCTCTTTGTAAAAGGTTTGATCTCTACCCTTGAAGGAGATTGTCATAGTGGATTGTGAAATCCTCAAGCAGCGCTCTTGAGGCGAGGACGTAGGCGGGAAGGCCGAACCTCGTTAATATCTTGTGTTTGCATTTTCTAACTTTCTCTCATTATTGCTTATTATTACATTTTCATTTAGTTGCAATAATCTGAATTTGAGTTTGTCATAATTATTTTTAATTGGCTAAAAACCCTATTCACCCCCCCCCTCTAGGGTTTTACACTTGGGATAACAATTGATATCAGAGCCTAACCTCTTGCATTTGACATATTTGTCTTGCGAGGAACGATATGACCAATTATAGTGGTAATGGATTCACCGAAGGACAATCGTCCAATAGACCACCCCTTTTTAATGGAGATGCTTCTCTATATAATTTCTGGAAAATTAGAATGCAAATTTTTATTCAATCCACTAGTTATGAGCTATGGAATATTACCTCTAAGGGTCCTTTGATTCCCACTAAAGTGGTAGATGGAGTTACACTCCCTAAAGTGCCTTAAGAATACACTAGTGCTGATCACAAGTCTCTTGAGCTCAACTCTAAAGCTATTGGCTTACTATATTGTGCACTCACTAATGATGAATTTAGCAAAATCTCTAGGTGCACTAGTGCCAAAGAAATTTGGGATACTTTAGAGGTCACCTATGAAGGAACCTCTCAAGTGAAATAGGCAAAGATTAATATGCTTGTTTGTGAATATGAACTATTCAAAATGAAGAAAGATGAATCTATTAGAGATATGTTTGCTCGTTTTAATGCTATTATAAATCCTTTGAATTCTCTTGGTAAAATTTACACTAACTCCGAATTGGTAAGAAAAATTCTTAGGAGCTTGCCTAAGGAATGGGATACATTCACAACGGCCGTGCTTCAATCAAAGGAACTTGACTCAATGACTCTTAGTGACCTTGATGAAAATTTGGTCACTCAAGAATTTGTGTTCAAAGCATGGGAAGTTAGTGAAAGCAAGCCATCCAAGAGCCTAGCTCTCAAGGCCTCACAAGATGAAGAGGAATCACCAAATGAAGAGTGCGAGAATGAAGAAGATGAAGACATTGCTTTCATTTCTCATAAGCTCAAGAAGTTCTTCTCAAGAAGAAACCAAGGAAGGAGATTCAACAAGGGTGATTCATCCAAAAGAATTCCTAGTAGAGGGGAGAACTCTAATAGAGACTCACAAGTGTGTTTTGAATGCAAGAAGCCCGGACATATCAAGATAAATTGTCCTCAACTCAACACCAACTACAACAAGACAAGCCACAACAACAATAACTTCAAGAACAATAGAAAATTCAAGAAGAAGGCCTTCACTGTCACTTGGGATGATGAGGCAAATAGTGATGAAGAAGATGAGGAGATTTTTTGCGATCAAGAAGTGGCAAACTTTTGTCTCATGGCAAAGGAAGATGAGGTAATCGAAACTAACTCATGTGATTATCCTATAGAAGAACTTCCTACTTATGAAGAATTGCAAAATGCTCTTGAAGACACATTTTTTGAATTAAAAAGATTTTCCATAAAAAACAATGATTTAAAAAAGAATATCACATCTCTTAAAAAAGAATTAGATATTTTAAAGAATGAGAACTTAGAATTAAAAAGTAAGATAGACTCACCTTCTACCATCTCTCAATCTAATTTTGAAAGTGAGAATTCATCATTGAAAGAAAAGATTGAAAACTTAACTAATACCTTGGCCAAGTTCACCAATGGAAGGGATAACTTGGATAAGATATTAACTAGTCAAAGATGGTGCTTTGACAAGGCCGGAATCGGTTATCAAGAACATGTTAAACAAAAATCCTACATTAATTTCTTTCCTAAACCTAAGGTTCCTAGCACACCTAAAATCTCATGTACTTATTGCAATAAGGAAGGACACAACGTTTATACTTGTAACATGAGAAGAAGACTTAAAGGCTTCACCAAGAAGGTGTGGGTAGTGAAGGGAACCTCACCTCCTATGGCTAACCCCTATGGACCCAAGAAAGTATGGGTACCAAAGAGAGTTACTTGAACTTGTGTAGGTATGCTTGAAGTCATCAAGTAATGAGAAATGGTTTCTTGATAGCGGTTGCTCAAGGCATATGATGGGTGATAGATCAAAGTTCGTCTCTTTGAAGTCCAAGGACGCCGGCTTCGTGACATTTGGAGATAATGCCAAAGGTAAGATAATTGGCATTGGCAAGGTTGGTAAGAATTCCTCTCTTTGTGTTGAAAATGTTTTATTAGTTGATGGTTTAAAGTATAATCTCCTTAGCATTAGTCAATTATGTAATAAAGGTTATAGAGTTACTTTTAAATCCAATAAATGCATAATTGAAGATGATGATAAGACCTTATTTGTTGCATATAGGATTGGTAACATCTATGCTATAGAGTTCGAAGAAATTGTTTTACAAAATGTACATTGCTTCTCTGCTTTAAATGAAAATCATTGGTTATGGCATAGAAGGCTTGGACATGCTAGCATGGATTTGATTTCAAAACTTTATAGGCATGAACTAGTAAGAGGTTTACCAAAAGCAAAATTTTCAAAAGATGGAGTTTGTAGTGCATGTCAATTTAGAAAACAAACCAAATCTTCTTTCAAAACAAAATCTCATATTTCAACTACAAGACCTTTGCAACTTATTCATATGGACTTATTTGGACCTATTGCTATTGCAAGTCTTGGAGGGAAGCATTATGCATTTGTAATTGTTGATGACTACTCTAGGTATACATGGGTGTTCTTCCTTACACATAAAGATGGGACTCATGCTACATTTGTTACATATTATAGAAGAGTCCAAAATGAGAAGGGCTATACCATTACACATGTTAGGAGTGATAGGGGGAGTGAATTTGTCAATAAGGATATTGTACAATATTGTGATGAGAATGGGTTTAATCACAATTTCTCCGCTCCTAGAACTCCACAACGAAATGGTTTAGTTGAAAGGAAGAATAGAACACTTGAAGAAATGTCTAGAACCATGCTTAATGAACAGTCATTACCTCAATATTTTTGGGCCGAGGCCGTTAACACCTCATGTTATGTCATGAATAGAGTGCTCTTAAGATCTAAACTTGGTAAAACTCCTTATGAACTTTGGAATGATAAGAAACCTAACATAGGTTACTTTAAAGTTTTTGGTTGTAAATGCTTTATATTGAATGATAGAGATAAACTTTCCAAATTTGATTCTAAATTTGATGAAGGTGTATTTCTTGGCTATTCCATGAAGAGTAAAGCATATAGGGTGTTTAACAAAAGAACTTTAACCGTTCAAGAATCAATGCATGTTGTATTTGATGAAACTAACCCTCTTGCACCCAAGAGAAATATGGATGATGATGATGATGTAGGTATAAGCTTGCAAGAACAAGTTGAGAACTTGAATCTTAACGATAAGCAAGACCCACAAGACAAAGGCAAAGAGAAAGAAGAAGATGAAGTCATTGAAGTCAAGAAACCGGAAGAAGAAGTAGAAATTGAAGACACTCCACTTCATCCGGATGTCACCAAGACTTGGAAATTTGTGAGGAATCATCCTAAGGATCAAATCCTAGGTGAACCCTTACGTGGAGTAAGAACTCGTTCTTCTATGAGAAATATATGTGATCATTTTGCTTTCTTATCTCAAATTGAACCCAAAAACATTAATGAAGTCAAAAATGATGAATCATGGGTCCTTGCTATGCAAGATGAACTCAACCAATTTGAAAGGAACAAGGTTTGGACCTTGGTGCCTAGACCACATGACCATGGAGTAATTGGAACTAAATGGGTGTTTAGAAACAAAAAGGATGAATCCGGAGTTGTTACTAGAAACAAGGCTCGACTTGTAGCCCAAGGTTATAATCAACAAGAAGGCATAGATTATGATGAGACCTATGCTCCGGTAGCTAGACTTGAAGCCATAAGAATGTTGCTTGCATATGCATGTCATAAAGATTTTAAACTATTTCAAATGGATGTCAAGAGTGCATTTTTAAATGGTTTTATAGAAGAGGAAGTTTATGTTGAACAACCTCCCGGTTTTGAAGGTCATGAATTTCCAAATCATGTTTTTAAACTAAGCAAGGCTTTATATGGTTTAAAACAAGCTCCTAGAGCTTGGTATGAAAGGCTTAGTGGATTTTTACTTAAAAATGGTTTTAAAAGAGGAAAACTTGACACCACACTTTTTATTAAAACCATCGATAATAATATGCTTTTAGTTCAAATTTATGTTGATGATATCATCTTTGGATCCACTAATGAGAATCTTTGCAAGGAATTTTCTAAGATCATGCAGGAGGAATTTGAAATGAGCATGATGGGTGAACTAACTTTCTTTCTCGGACTTCAAATTAAGCAATCAAAGGAAGGAACATTCATAAATCAATCTAAATATGTCAAAGACCTACTCAAAAAGTATGGATTGGAAGATGGAAGAAAATTCTCTACTCCCATGAGCACTTCTATCAAGATAGATAAGGATGAAGATGGGAAAGATGTGGATCAAAAGAAATATAAAGGTATGATTGGTAGTTTACTCTATTTAACCGCAAGTAAACCCGACATCATGTTTAGTGTTTGCTTGTGTGCTAAATTTCAATCATGTCCTAAAGAATCTCACATGCTTGCCGTAAAACGTATTTTTAAATATTTTAGTGGCACAATTAACCTTGGCTTATGGTTTCCTAAGTTTACATCATTTGACATGATTAGCTACTCCGATGCGGACTTTGCCGGTGGCAAAGATGACCGCAAGAGCACTAGTGGAACTTGCCATTTCGTTGGTCATTCACTAGTATCTTGGTTTAGTAAGAAACAAATATCGGTATCACTCTCAACCACCGAAGCCAAGTATATTGCGGCCGGTAGTTGTTGTGCACAAGTATTGTACATGAAACAACAACTTGAGGACTATGGACTTCATTTTGATCACATTCTCATCAAATGTGACAATACTAGTGCTATAAACTTAACCAAGAACCCAATTCAACACTCATGAACTAAGCACATTGAGATTAGGCATCATTTTATTCGTAATCATGTCCAAAGAGGTGATGTTGAAATTGATTTCATAGGTACCGACCACCAATTGGCCGATATCTTCACCAAGCCTCTTCAAGAAGACCGTTTTAACTTCATTAAACGAGAACTTGGCATGTGTTTGATGCATGATGTGATTAATCAATGATTCATATGCATATTACATGATCTAATGTCTATACACCATAAACTTTGTGCTACAGAAGCTTAATGTCTTATTACATTGATGAATTGTTGATCAAATGCATTTATTTCATGAGTTTGAATGTTCTTCATGATAAAACATGACAATATGATGATATTTGTTGGAAATAGATTTCAAACATGGGCTATTTGTGTGTTTTAACACATTTAGTCGACTAAATATGTGATATAGTCGACTAAATGAGATTTAGTCAACTAAATTTTTCATCTAGTCGACTAAATATAAGGGAAAAAGGCTACTGTTTTATGTAGTCGACTAAATCATTGATTTAGTCGACTAAATCTATCGTGGTAAGCCTATTAAACCCCCATTCCGCGATTTTTCTCCCTCATTCTCACATTTCTCTCTCTCTCTAGTCGCCTAAACTCCATCTCCTTCCTCCCAACTGTTCATCTCTCGCCAAACCTTTCAAATTCCACCCTTCCCATCCTCTTCCATTGCTTCCAAATCATGACTCAACGCACGGAGAAACTTCTCAAGGCCTCCATGGATGCATCTAGGGCTCAAACCAAGCGCAAGAACGCCCCTGGAAGTTCTCAACCCCCTCCACTCGATCCTTTCCACAATCCTCAAGAAGAAGGCTCTTATCAACAAGAACGACGCTCCAAGGCTAAGCATAGTGATGCTGGATTGTGCAAAGACGCCAAAACCCTCAAGAAATATCAAGATTCCTACAAGAATCGCCGGGTTGAATTCGGTAAGATTGTGTCCTTTGAGTTCTTTGATGGCCAACGGATTTACATTTCCAATTTATTCAAGGCCATTGGGTGGGATTTCTTTCTCACGTTAAACAATACATGCTACCCTAGACTTGTTAGGGTTTTCTATGCTAATTTCAAGTTTACCAAAGATTACGAAATCAAATCTTGGGTTAAAGGGACACCAATTCATCTTCGCATATCTACCATTGCTGCTGTGTTTAATCTTCCTACTGAAAATACCATTCAAAGTTTTGACACTCATGGTTGGACCGTTAGACCTGATTTTGACAAAATCCAAGCCCTCAGACAAATTTGCAATGATTCAACCATTCAATAAGCTTTTCTTCCTTTCATGAATGATATGACTGTTATCTCTCGAATCATTCATCATATTATCTCATATAATCTCATGCCACAGGCTGGAAGCCGTTCTTATATGGGCTATATAGATATTTTCCTAATTTGGTGTGTACTGAATGGAAAAAGGCTTGACTTAGCCTTCATCATCCTCTACCATATGCGTGACTGTGCCAAGAAGTCCACTGGTTGTCTTCCTTATGGCAATGCCCTCATCGAGGTTTTCAAGATTTTTGATGTCAATATGGGCAATGAAACCGATGCATATAATGCTAAAGCTTCGGATATATATGATGAAGCAACTCTGAAACGCATGAAGTTTGTGCAAAATGCCAATGGTAAATGGACTCGAGACCCCCGAGTTGCCTATCAACAGCCACATAAGGAGGATCCTATGGATGAGGAGCATGAGGATGAGCCACAGACGCCTCCAGCAGAGCAAGAGGACGCCCTAAGCCTCCAGACCGTCATGACTGCCATTGGATCACTACATATGACCATGACTCAAGGCTTTCAAGATATTGGGAACCGTATCACCGCCCTTGAGCATCACCAAGGCAATGTGGAGGACATCTTGCAGCGATATGCTCCCTATTTTCCACCTCCACCCGAGGATTAGTCCTCTCTTTTTGATTGATGTCAAAAGGGGGAGAAGATTATGGATGGATGTTTTATAGTACCTTATGTGTTTTTAGTTTATCTAGTTCAAGTACTTTTGGTTTGTTTAAGTTTCTTTTGGACAATTGGTTTGTTTAAGTTTCTTTTGTTTAAGTTGGTGTGTTTATATTTTTATGCTCTTATGAACAATATATATGAATGTTTTGAGGTTTATGCTTTTATCTATGGCATCTTGGTTTAAATTCATATATTGTATACGTCATTTGATAAATGTGTGATAATCCATGGATGAAATGCATATTTTGAGGGGGAGCTTTTGCTTCTCATATCTAATTATGTGATCTATTGCTTATTATTGCTTATTATTCTTTTATAAAACATCAATAGTTTGTCATCATCAAAAAGGGGGAGATTGTTAGACCTAAAGGTTTTCAACCAAGGGTATATCCGAGATTTTGATGATAACAAAAGATCGATGTAAGTTCTAATGGTTTAAATGTCAAAGAACATGATCAAAGCTAGGTAATCAATATCAAATTGTTTCTAACATAAGCTCAAGGATCAAATGACTCAAGAATATGCACTCAATAGCTCAACCAAGTCATGGAACTCAAGGCTCGTGTCCAAAGCGTCAAAGAAACTCAAGCATGATGCAACAAGAGCATAAAAAGATAGCAATGGACCTACAAGCACCTCAAGCCAAGCAATCATCGTCAATGAGACTCATTTAGGCCACAAGTGAGGTTTTAGGTTCCAAAATGTACATAATTGCTCATGACCTTGCTCTATTGACCTAGAAGGACTTTAGGACCCTCAATTGAACTATATTTATCAATCATAAGAGGCCTAAGTTAATAGAAATTGGTCCTAGTGTAGAAATCACATGAAAACAAGGCTAAACCTTGAAAATCCAAGGTTTAGTCGATTACATCATGGATGTAGTCAACTAAATCAAGTGAAAATGGCCATAATTGACTACTGATATTTGTAGTCGACTAAATGAGGAGATTTAGTCGACTAAATCATGCAGAATTGCCATATTTTCACTACTGATATTTCTAGTCGACTACATGGGGACTTTTAGTCGACTAAATGACTCGAATGAACTGTAATGGCTAGTTTTTTGAAAGCCAAATGGAGCATTAATTGCCACCAAACGGCTCTTTCCCGGCATTTAATGCTTGCAACGGCCATTTTAGGCCATATGGGTATAAATACAAGCTTTCAAACTCATTTATGAGTATCCATACAAGAGCAATCAATCCCATCCTTTGAAAAAGAGCTTTCAAGCCCTAATTCTTAAAGAGCATTCAATTGAGCAAATTATTAGAAGTTTATTGAGCTTTCAAGAGTTGTATTTACTGCTAGAGTGATTGTTTACAACAAACCAACTTCAAATTCAAGTGTTGTAAGGGTTGTGTGAACCCTAGTGAGACAAGAGAGATTTGTCTTGAAGAGAGCTTCTCTTTGTAAAAGGTTTGATCTCCACCCTTGAAGGAGATTGTCATAGTAGATTGTGGAATCCTCAATCGGCGCTCTTGAGGCGAGGACGTAGGCAGGAAGGCCGAACCTCGTTAATATCTTGTGTTTGCATTCTCTAACTTTCTCTCATTATTGCTTATTATTACATTTTCATTTAGTTGCAATAATCTGAATTTGAGTTTGTCATAATTATTTTTAATTGGCTAAAAACCCTGTTCACCCCACCTCTAGGGTTTTACACTTGGGATAACAGATTATTAGTCACACATCACATGTGTGACTATATATAACCCACTAATAGGGCGAGCCATAATGGGGAATCCTATTCCTCATATGATTATAAGTTGTAATTATCTCATAATTGCAACTTAACCCTTCTAGTTTATATCTTATACAAACTTAACCTTCAAGAACTATTCTTTGTTCACTTATACCCTTTCTCTCATAGACTTTAAAGCTCCCAATGCATGATCAGTGTGTGACCCATTGGGTTCACATCATTAAGTAGTAGGAATAGCACAAGGTGTGCACAATGGAATTCTTTTCATTAAGGGTCTAATTGGAACTCCTTCCAATTCCCTAATTGATTATAACTCACTTATATCAATTAGGTCTTCTACTAACCATGAGTAACACCTAGCATATGGCTCATGGTATTGTTCTTAATGAGGTGAATAGATATCTAACATAGAACCCTTCTGTTATAATTTATAGGTTACAATTACATCCTTCCATCTACACAATGTCTCTAATTAAACTAATAGGACATGGAAGTCTATTAAGTCCCTAGTTTAATTACTTTATTCTCAATCATGAATATCAACTCATTGATGAACTCATGGAAACTCTTTTCCAAATTCATCCTACCATGGCTATGGATTTAATTAGTTATATTATGAGTGCTATATGAAACATTCTCTCTCTTTTTCTTAAGAGTGATGGATTGCTTGTTGATCACTCACATGCCTTCATATATATAGCAGTAGGGCCAATGAACACCTTTGCAAACCCTTATAAGGATTTGCACTTCGTGTTATCAAACTTCTAAAGCTACATGCATAAGACAACTATGGTGTCTCAGGTCTAAGGATTACTTATACCACTATAACAATGAGAAACTGATTAACAGGTAGGTTAAAACTCCACTCAGTTAATCTCATATCTTTGGTCACATTCAGTATACCTATTCTAGTAATAGGCACCCACTTGTTGGTTGTAGTGTCTCCACACAAATAGCTTGAGACTAGCTATCCTTCTATAGAGTCAACCTAACAAGTGCTAGTCCTATAGTTCATTACTGTCCATCATAGTGAACCTTCAACTAGGAATGCTTTAGGAATTTAGTACAAAGATATCTTTACAGTCTTAAAATTACAACACTTTCTAATTTCATATTCTCAACTCTAACTCCATGGACATATTATGTAAATATAAATGATGCATATAAACATAATAGAATAAACCCTTTTATTAAATCAATAATAAATGTAGCATACATAAATGAAATCAAATGATTGTTCCTAATCCCTAAACAATCATCTCTATGATTGGTTCTAGGGTATAATCGTAACAATCTCTCACTTGCACTAAAGCCAATCGACCAAGTATCGCATACCTATCTTCTCAAGATGTTGGCCTTAGATGTAACCAATTATGTTTTAAAGTTTTATTCAGTAGGTCTACAAAAACTTATGTAGATAACATCTTCTGTAATGTATTTATTACCTTTTCCAATGATTCCTCTAATCATTTGGAATTGCCACTCTATTTGTTTGGACTTTTGATGAGATCATGGTTCCTATGCTTGAGTTATAGACCCATTGTTGTCACAAAACAAGGTATGGGCAACTCAATGGCAGGAACAACTCCAAGTTCTAAATGAACTTGTAGATCCAAACAGTCTCCTAGACAATGCGACAATTAATTCACCGTCAATAATGGAATCCACTGTATCCTACATACAGTTCTTCCATTTATTATTTCACTAACCAAGGTGATCATAAAGTATACCCTTTATGGATTAAATCTAAATCCATATACTCATCAACTATGAGTTATAATTTCCATATTCAATCCAATATGCTAAATTTGGATTGACTAATAACTATTTATAACAATTACAACATAATAGATATCAGGTTCAATACATAGTGTAAAATAAGACTTTTTAACACTTTTAAGAACATTACTTGGCCTTGAATAATGAATTCTATATATATCTAAAGTAAATCAGACCTCTCTTAGAACTCTCCATGTTGAACTCCTTCAACATTTCAACTATGTTTAATGATTTGGAGATATTTAGCAGTCTACATAATTTATCTCTATAGATCTTGTTGGATGTTTCTACCAAATCTTTCATAAAGAAGTTTTTCTCAAAAAACTAAAACTTCACATTAGATAACATTCATATAACATTTATAATGATTAGGATGTCATCTATACTTAGGATAAAGAAAAACGATCCCACTCCCACTAACCTTTTATATACTCATGGTCTATCCATACAATGAGGAAAATCAAACAATTTGATTATTTCAAATTTATAGATGTTCCATTTACAAGAATCTTATAGTCTATTAATAGACTTCTATAAATTACACACTTTTATGGTTTTTCACCAATGGATATAACATTTTTATATCCTTTTTGCAATATCTTATATTTCAAAATGTGTGTTTATAGATAACAAGATCCAAATAGATTTCAGCATAACTATTATCAAAAAAGTTTCTTTATAGACAACCTTTTGCCTATGTTGAAACATTCTTAAATAGCCTAACCTTCTAAGTCTCTACCTAGCCATATCGGATTTAATGACTCTTAGTCATTTCTCGAGTTGATATCAAACATCGCCTAATCATAATCAATAGGATTATATTGGTGATCTTTATCACCAAAAAACAATTCTTTCACATTCTAATAGATATACAATATCTCTCTTATGTTAAAGAAATATCCAATTTGATTTATGAAAAGATTGTGGTGTAGTTAAGGGTTTTGCCTCAACAGAGACAAAGGTTGTATCCTTGTTGGTTTGTGGCTTTACAGACAATTCTGTGAATTCTATCAATCTACTTTTGCATCTTTTTAAAATGAACTCTTTCTCAAGAAAATCCAACAAATATACTAATAGACAACTTTTGTTCATTAAGGTAATAGAAATACTATCCCAACCACTTTTGGGATATACCACAATTCAACATTTACTGGACCTTATTTCCAGATTGTCTATATTATGTCTCTAGACATATTTAGCACAATCCCAAGCCTTAACTTCTTTAAGCTGGGTTTCTTCCCATATCATATTTGATATAATATATTTGGGACAAAACTGGAGTGAACCCTAAATAATTAATATGTAGCAATTTTAAGGTATATACTAGATGGATACATTAGTTAAACTCATCATGGATTAAACCATATCTTAATATGGTTCAATTCGTTCTCTTAGATTCACCATTGAGCTATGACATTCTAAGAAGAGTCTACTGTAATTGAATGCATGCTCTATATGACTACATGCATCACAATTTATTAGACAAATTATAAATGTAACTCTTTCACTTCACCAAGTAAAAGATGGGCTTGGTCATCTCATAACCAAGTCATAATTGCCACATTTAAATGAGAGTCTCTACATCTCTTGTATTCATAGAATACATTGCATTCTTATCGTTAAGCTCTAATTTTGATAGTCATTCAAATTCAGAAATCAAATTTCTAGAATATTTTAGAGGTAACTCATTATCTAATTAACTTTCTGCTTCCATTTAGATTACACTAGAATCCAAAAATCAAGAAGCAGAACTAACTAACAATTTAGTTTAGAGCATAAACCAAAACTTCAAAAGTTTGGTTCTTTTAGGAAAACTAATACTTTATTAAGTTCCCTTTACAATACCTTATGTTTACTACAAAATAATTATATTTTTTTGTCTTTGACTTTTCAAGACCTGCTTCCCTCTATGCTTCCATTTTTAAATCACATCTAGCTTCTCAAGCTATTCTATGTGATTAATCATTTTTCAAAAAAATTATTATAAATAAACAACCTTTGTTGCATCCTAGTTTAGAAGAAGTCCTTTATAAGTCCTATACTTTATAGTATTATTTTACTCACCATACAACCTTTGTATATGATGTAGGACATCAAAGGCACTCGCATTGATTAATTTTGCTTCTGAAGCTCATTAATCATCAATACTATCATATAGCATGGCAACAAGATGCCAATTGTGCATAGTGTCTTTTTCTTCTTAGGATGTTTTATGGAGGGCCTTTAAGAAAAGGCCTAATAGTATATAAACAATCTTTTGAAATTAAGAACAATTCTCAATTTCCTAATTCAATCAAAGAAATTGGGTTTAGTCAAATAATCAATATCCTATATTTTAGGATATAGGGGTTTTGAGGTACGTAATTAGGTAATTTACATAAATAGAGAATTAGATTTCATTTTTATCCATAATGATTGGGTTTTTAATCATATGGTACCTCCCACTATTTTATTAAATTCTATACACCCTCTAATGGAATTCGGGAATCTCATTCCTTAATGGGGATTGGGGTCCCATTGTGACTTAGAAGCCTCACATGTTAGTTTCTTGGCTTCTAAACCACAACAAGAAGACAACTCTTTGTCTATTATTTCATAAGCAAGTTCCAATTGTTTTGCCTCTAGGGAACATACACCTCACATGTTAGTTTCTTGGAATACTCTCCTAGTTAAGTTAAACCCATCATTCACACAGGTATGCTTTGCCAAATATATACCTCACATGTTAGTTTCTTGGTATATACCAGTTTTGGCACCCCATGATATCTCATATGTGATAGTTTTAAGTAATGTCTTTAACATGGGTAGCTCCTACATGTCTGCAGCCAGGTACCCACATTAAGGGACGTTAGATGATCCTATAATGAGGGAAGGCAATGAAGACTCCATTCCCTAATGTATTCTCCATTTCCAACTTAATATTAAATAGAGAAGGGTTTTATAAGTCTCATCAGAATTATCATACATCTCATGCATATAATAAAAATAGAACAGCATTAATATAATCCACTTATCGATATTAGTCCCTAAAAGGTGACATATAACGATATTTGGACTTGGTGCTATCACAATTAATCTCATTAAATAAAGCTCCCACTATGATGATTATGGACTTTTAGATGATTCAATCCAAACCAATGGATTCAATTCAAGCCAATGGATTGAATCCAAGGTCTAAAGGTAGGCATAGGTGATCGTAAAATAATCATTTGAAAACATACATGCTCTCTTGAAAGTCTTCTCTAAGTTTTTAAGTCCTTCATTCTCCTTCATTGGCTTGATGGTCTCCACTATAGGCTTGTTGGGCTCCACCATGCTCTTTTGAGTCCATCATGCTCCTTAGTGCGTTCTCGATTACATAACATTTACATAATTTAAAGAAAGGGATACATAAGAGGAATGTGGGGTACATAAGAGAATTATAGGAAGAGAAAAGGTGGCATGCAAGCCCCAATTAAAAAATTATATCACCATAAATAAATTACAACCCTTTGAAAAATATTTCAAAACCCACAGAACAGCCAATCACAATTGGTTTAAATAGGTCTTAGTCCATAATCATCAACCATCCATAACCATACAATCACATTGCATAATAAAAGAAATAACTGTAATGAATAAACACATGGACATTATGGTAACTCTATTGATTGGTATTCATTAATGTCATTAATGTGTCCTAATCTCTTTCGGATATGCATAATTTTCAGAATTTAATCAAGTCTTAACATTTAAGACATTTAGTTTCAATTAATCAAATCAATTGAAACAATTAAAGTCCCCTAAATAAACCCTAAAATCAAATATTAAGGTTTCTTTAATTAAACAAAACAATTTCATTTAAAAAAAAATTCCTGATTTTAATTTAATCCTAAATTATGTTTTAAACCATTTAAAACATTATAAAATTAATCAATATTAATTAAATAATCAATTTCAGAATTAAATAAAATCAATTCATTAATTAATTAGTGCATTAGGGTTTCCTAAAACCCTAAACCCTTAATGCATTAACTCTAAACCTTAAATGCAACCCCTAAGCATTAAATGCCACATGATTGGTCATTTAATGACCAATCATTTAAACCCTAGGTTTATACGGTATTAATGATTAGGATTAGGGTTTAATTAATGCCACCTAGGATATTAATTACTCTTAATTAATTACACTAATTGGGGTTATTAAAACCCTAAAACCCTAGACATCATTAATGCATTTAATTAAACCCTAAATAATAATAACAATGATTAGCTATTAATAGCCAATCATTAAATCTAGTTCTTAAGTCATTAATTAATAGGATTAGGGTTTCAATTAATGTCATTAATAAGATTAGGGTTATAATTAATGAAAATTAGGGTTCACTAACAAACCCTAGGGCTGTCGCCACTTTTAGTGGGTTGCCTGGGCTTGGCTAGGCTGCCATGGCCACCAACGGCTATGGGAAGCCATGGCTAGCCTTGGGGACTATTGCTAGGGGTCAGGGCCTAGCCCTAGGACACGTGTGAGGTGGTCTTTGTGGATGCCTTGTTAAAAAACAATTAGGGTTTCAAGAACCCTCGAAGGTCACAATTGCAATTAAAACACCATTAAATCGAATCCTCCATCAAATCCAGCTTTTGTATCATGTCCCTACATGAATTACTAAGCTAATAGAAGAGGATTAGATGATCATATCATCCCCAATTGATCTAAACAATCTTTTAACAGAAATCTGACCAGAAAAATCAGCATACTGTAACAGTTCGTAAATCACTTTAAAACCCAGCAAGATGACATTGTTAGGGTACCAAACTATTTTTCCTAGTATCCTACATGTCTTAGGAAACTAATGTAAGTGGTTTCATGCAATTTATAGTTCCCTGGCTCAAGTTATGAACAAAACTCCATTGATGACTTTTCTACAGAAAAACATCCTGCTGTAACTTTAAATAAATCAAACTTTTGATTCTTTTTTCATCAAAACTCTTTTGAAAATTAAAGAATATGATATATACATCATGTATCATGTTCCTATAGGGATTAATCATCAATTTTACAGATTTTTTAAATTCAAAACAGTAGCAAGAACCCTAGGGTTCCTAAATCCTAGGTTCAACCCCTCTTGAAGAACACAAAACTTCTAATTATCTTTAATTCGATTTTAATGCATCAAATACATTTAAAATTTATATATACAGTATATATGAACATATATATTCATCATATGAATTATATACATCAAGTCAAAACAAGAAGAAGATGAAGAACAACCTAGGGTTCCAAACCCTTGGTTCAGCCAACATAAAGAAAACCCTAGTTTTCAAAAACCTAGTTCTAGCATCTTTATCCAATTATGATGCATCCAAATGGTTGAGAACCCTTCCATATCATGTCTAGAACATAACCCAAGTGGTGGCAACCATTGCCATGCCTTTGATCACCATCAAAAGTTCATAGTTGCAGCTGGTGCATCATTCCCGCGTAAAACTGTCTTCCTAGACAGCCTGTAGTAAAAAATTCATAACGAAAGGAAGTGTTGTGACGCTCCTACGAGTTTGTGGCGCGCATAAAGCTCTTACGTGTCTATGGCAACTCTAATTGAGTCGAGAGCAGCCTTGACTCTAGAAAGCCTCCTAGGATTTTTTTTGGAGTCCGTAGGGTTCCTACGGGTGCCTACGATAGGTTGTGAGGCTCCCACGCGTCTCTGATTGAGACTAGACATCGTCATGCACTCTAGAAAGCCTCCAAGAATTTCTTGGGGCACCTTGAGCTCCTACGGCTGTCTAGGAAGCCTTGTGGGGCTCCTTCGAGTTTATGGCGACTCTAATCGAGTCAAGACTACGTCGAGGACTCTAGAAATGCTCCTAGGATTTCTTGAAGTGCGTAGAGCTCCAACAGGTGCCTAGGATGTGTTATCACACTCCCACGAGTCTATAGCAACTCTAATTGCATCTAGAGAGCGTTGGAGATGCGAAAAAACCTCCTATGACCTTTTGGAGTGCGTAGAGCTCCTACGGGTGTCTAGGAAGCATGTGAAGCTACCAGGAGTCCTTGGCAACTCTAATTGAGTGTAGACAGCCTTGTTAACTGTAGAAACCCTCCTATGTGTTTGGGGAGTGCATAGAGCTCGCATTGGCGTCTAGGAAGTGTTGTAAGGCAAGAAAGCGTCGTAGAGTCTAGATAGCGTCCTAGGATTTTGCAGAACGCGTAGAGTTCCAGTGGCTGTCTAGGAACTGTTGTGTGGCTCTCACGAGTCAATGGCAACTCTAATTGAGACTAGAGAGCATTGTGGACTAGAAAAAACCTTTTTGTACTTTTTAGAGCTCCGAGACCTCAAACAGGTGTCCAGGTAGCGTTGTAAGGCCCCCTACGAGTTTATGGAGACTCTAATAGGGTCAAGACAACGTCATGGACTTTAGAAATCCTCCGAGGATTTTTTTTGTGCGTGTAGAGCTCCAACGAGTGCCTAGGATGTGTTGCGAGGTTCCCACAAGTCTATTGCGACTCTAATTGAGACTAGGGAGCGTCGTGGAGCTTCCTTGTTGTTTTTGGAAGGGGTAGAGCATCTACAAGTGCCTTGGATATGTTTTGTGGCTGCCGAAAATCTGTAGCAGCTCCAATGGAATCTAGAGAGCGTCGTACACTCTAAAAACCTCATACTATTTTTCGGGGCACCCAGAGCTCCTACGGGCGTCTAGAAAGCGTTGTGACGGTCAAACGAGTTTGTGGCGCGCGTAAAGCTCTTACGTGTCTATGGCGACTCCAATTGAGTCAAGGGAGCAGCCTTGGCTCTAGAAAGCCTCCTAGGATTTTTTTGGTGTGCGTAGGGCTCCTACGGGTGCCTAGGATAGGTTGTGAGGCTTCTACGCATCTCTGATTGAGGCTAGACAACGTCATGCACTCTAGAAAGCCTCCAAGAATTTTTTGGGGCACCTCGAGCTCCTATGACTGTCTAGGAAGCGTTGTGGGGCTCCTTCGAGTTTATGGCGACTGCAATCGAGTCAAGACTACGTTGAGGACTCTAGAAATGCTCCTAGGATTTCTTGGAGTGCGTAGAGCTCCAACAGGCGGCTAGGATGTGTTATCACACTCCCACGAGTTTATAGCAACTCTAATTGCATCTAGAGAGCGTTAGTGATGCGAAAAAGCCTCCTACAACCTTTTGGGGTGCGTAGAGCTCCTACGGGTGTCTAGGAAGCGTGTGAGGCTACCAGGAGTCCTTGGCAACTCTAATTGAGTGTAGACAGCCTTGTTAACTGTAGAAACCCTCTTACGAGTTTGGGGAGTGCGTAGAGCTCCCATTGGCGTCCAGGAAGCGTTGTAAGGCAAGAAAGCGTCGTAGAGTCTAGATAGCGTCCTAGGATCTTGCAAAACGCGTAGAGTACCATTGGCTGTCTAGGAACCGTTGTGTGGCTCCCACAGGTCAATGGCAACTCTAATTGAGACTAGAGAGTGTTGTGGACTGGAAAAAACCTCTTTGTACTTTTTAGAGGTCCGAGACCCCCTATAGGTGTCCAGGTAGCGTTGTAAGGCCTCCTACGAGTTTATGGCGACTCTAATAGGGTCAAGACAACGTCGTGGACTTTAGAAATCCTCCGAGGATTTTTTTTGTTCGTGTAGTGCTCCACCAAGTGCCTAAGATGTGTTCCAAGGTTCCCACAAGTCTATTGCGACTCTAATTGAGACTAGGGAGTGTCGTGGAGTCTAGACAGTCTCTTTGTAGTTTTTGGAGGGGTAGAGCATCTACATGTGCCTTGGATATGTCGTGTGGCTCCCGAAAATCTGTAGCAACTCCAATGGAATCTAGAGAGCGTCGTACACTCTAGAAAACCTCCTACTATTTTTCGGGGCACCCAGAGCTCCTACGGGCGTCTAGGAAGCGTTGTGACGCTCCTACGAGTTTGAGGCGCGCGTAAAGCTCTTACGTGTCTATGGTGACTCCAATTGACTCAAGAGAGTAGTCTTGACTCTAGAAAGCCTCCTAGGATTTTTTTGGAGTGCGTAGGGCTCCTATGGGTGCCTAGGATAGGTTGTGAGGCTCCCACGAGTCTCTAATTGAGACTAGACATCGTTATGCACTCTAGAAAGCCTCCAAGAATTTCTTGCGGCACCTCGAGCTCCTACGGCTGTCTAATGAAAGATTTTCGTCCTATTTCTTGCTGCAATACCATCTACAAGTGCATTTCTAAAATCATTGCTAGTAGATTAAAAAGCTGCCTTCCTGACTTCATCAGCCCCAATCAGTAAGCTTTTCTTCAAGGGAGAAGTGTCTCAGATAATGTGCTTCTTGCCCAAGAAGTCCTCAAGAACTATCATAGAAATTCCGGTGCTGCGAGATGTGCCATTAAAGTTGATTTAATGAAGGCTTTTGACTCTGTTGATCTCGAGTTCATTATTGACATTCTCAAGGCAATCAACACTCCTGAGAAACTTATTCAATGGATCAGAGTTTGCATCTTCACTCCAAAATTTTCAATCTCTGTCAATGGTTGTCTTGAAGGTTATTTTGAAGGCGAAAGGGGTCTTAGGCAAGGTGACCCCCTGTCCCCTTACATTTTTGTCTGTGCAATGGAGGTCCTTTCCGAAATTCTTCTCCATTTCTCAAATCAGCCTGGGTATAAGTTCCATCCTCGTTGCTCCAAGCTCAAGCTCACCCATCTTTGCTTTGCTGATGATCTGCTCCTCTTTGCTAATGGTACAGCTGAGGAAGCTAACCTTCTAAAAAGTGCTCTTAATTTATTTGAAAATCTCTCTGGTCTCAAAGCCAATGGTGATAAGAGTCATATTTTTTTTCTCCAATATCTCTGATGATGAAAAATGTACTATTCTTAATTGTTTGGGATTTAAAGAAGGTAAGCTTCCAGTCAAATACCTTGGTGTTCCTCTTATCACTTCAAAGCTCTCTTCTAAAGACTGTATTCCTCTTGTTGAGAAAATTAGCAAGAGAGTCCATACTTGGAGTGCCAAAAAACTATTCTATGCAGGTAGATTACAACTGTTGAGCTCAGTTCTTTACGGCATTCAATATTACTGGAGCAGCATCTTCATCTTACCTAAAGCTGTCTATAAGAACATTAAGAAGATCTTCAGGAATTTTTTGTGGTCTGGTAGTGATCTCAAATCTACGGGTGCAAAAGTCAGCTGGAGTACTCTGTGTTTGCCTAAATCTGAAGGTGGTGTGGGCCTTCGTAGAATAGAGGATATGAATATCGCTGCTGCCATGAAGCATATTTGGGCTATTTTTCTTAGATCCGGATCTCTTTGGGTTGCTTGGGTAAAGGATTATCTTCTCAAAGGTAGGAGTTTTTGGGCTGTTGGCATCCCATCTGATTGCTCATGGGTTTGGAGGATGCTCCTAAAGCTTAGAAGCTTAACCTTCCCATTTATCAAGCATTATGTGGGTAATGGTGAAAATACTTTTCTATGGTATGATAACTGGCATCCTGTGGGTCCCATTCATCTTTCCTATAGCAATCGGGTTATGTATGATTCGGCTCTTCCAAGCACTTCTCTTGTCAGTGCTATTATCTTTCAGAATCAATGGAACTGGCCTCTTTCTGTCACAGATGATCTCATGGAGATCCAAGCTGCCATCCCTCCTTCTCTTGTCCCTCATGGTAACAGAAACGATGTTATTAAATGGGTTCCTTCTGCCACGGGTGTCTTCTCCATTTCTTCAGCATGGAATGCCATTAGAGCTAGGAGTACTGAGCATGAATGGCCAAAAGTCATTTGGTATGCCAATTCAATCCGTAAGCATGCATTTATTTCTTGGTTGACTATTCGTGACAGGTTACCTACTCTTGACAAAATGCACGAATGGGGTCTCACTTCCAATGACGTTTGTGTTTTCTTTCAACTTCATCAGGAAACGCGAGATCACCTCTTCTTTGGATGTAGAGTCACGGCCAATATATGGGGGAAAGTTTTATCACTTTGCTGTATTTTTCGTAATCGAAGATTCTGGCTGAATGAATTAAATTGGGCCATTCACTCTCTTAAAGGAAAAAGCTTCTGCACTACAATTAAAAAACTAGCTTGGGCTTCAACAATCTACAACATTTGGATTGAACGAAATTCGAGACTTCATGAGAATTCTTATATTGATGCTGGCAGCATTTTGAGGAAGATAATCAATGATGTATGCTACAGCATAGGGAAAATCATTGATAATGATAGACATAGGATTTTTTGTACTAACAGGAACATAACTCATGATATATTCATAGTGTAATTTTTTGTTAGGCTTATTAGCACACAAATTAGTGATCTTTTCTTCCTTATTAGTTTACTTTTTTGTATGCTTTAAGCTCTTGGTTTGCTTCTTTTGAGCCTAGTTTTGGTCTAATCTCTTCAGTAATTCTTTTCTTTTTCAATATATTTTCTCACTTACCAAAAAAAAGAAAAAAAAAAGGGAAGTGTTGTGGGGCTCCTTCGAGTTTATGGCGACTCTAATCGAGTCAGGACTACGTCGAGGACTCTAGAAATGCTCCTAGGCTTTCTTGGAGTGCATAGAGCTCCAACGGGTGCCTAGGATGTGTTATCACACTCCCACGAGTCTATGGCGACTCTAATTGTATCTAGAGAGCGTTGGAGATGCGAAAAAGCCTCCTACGACCTTTTGGAGTGTGTAGAGCTCCCATTGGCTTCTAGGAAGCGTTGTAAGGCAAGAAAGCGTCGTAGAGTCTGGATAGCGTTCTAGGATTTTGCAGAACGCGTAGAGTTCCAGTGGCTGTCTAGGAACCGTTGTGTGGCTCCCATGAGTCAGTGGCAGCTCTAATTGAGACTAGAGAGCGTCGTCGACTAGAAAAAACCTCTTTGTACTTTTTAGAGCTCCGAGAGCTCCTACGGGTGTCCAGGTAGCGTTGTAAGGCCCCCTACGAGTTTATGGCGACTCTAACAGGGTCAAGACAACGTCGTGGGCTTTAGAAATCCTCCGAGGATTTTTTTTGTGCGTGTAGAGCTCCAACAAGTGCCTAGGATGTGTTCCGAGGTTCCCACAAGTCTATTGCGACTCTAATTGAGACTAGGGAGCGTCGTGGAGTCTAGACAGTCTCCTTGTAGTTTTTAGAGGGGTAGAGCATCTACCAGTGCCTTGGATATGTTGTGTGGCTCTCGAAAATCTGTAGTAGCTCCAATGGAATCCAGAGAGTGTCGTACACTCTAGAAATCTTGCTACTATTTTTCAGGGCACCCAGAGCTCCTACGGGCGTCTAAGAAGCATTGTGACTCTCCTACGAGTTTGTGGCGTGCGTAAAGCTCTTACGTGTCTATGGCGACTCCAATTGAGTCAAGAGAGTAGCCTTGACTCTAGAAAGCCTCCTAGGATTTTTTTGGAGTGCGTAGGGTTTCTACAGGTGCCTAGGATAGGCTGTGAGGCTCCCACGCGTATCTGATTGAGACTAGACATCGTCATGCACTCTAGAATGCCTCCAAGAATTTCTTGGGGCACCTCGAGCTCCTACGGCTGTTTAGGAAGTGTTGTGGGGTTCCTTCGAGTTTATAGCGACTCTAATCGAGTCAAGACTTTGTCGAGGACTCTAGAAATGCTCCTAGGATTTCTTGGAGTGCGTAGAGCTCCAACAGGTGCCTAGGATTTGTTATCACACTCCCACGAGTCTATGGTGACTCTAATTACATCTAGAGAGCGTTGGAGATGCGAAAAAGCTTCCTATGACCTTTTGGAGTGCGTAGAGCTCCTATAGGTGTCTAGGAGGCGTGTGAGGCTACTAGGAGTCCTTGGCAACTCTAATTGAGTGTAGACAGCCTTGTTAATTGTAGAAACCGTCTTACGAGTTTGGGGAGTGCGTAGAGCTCCCATTGGCGTCCAGGAAGCGTTGTAAGGCAAGAAAGCGTCATAGAGTCTAGATAGCGTCCTAGGATTTTGCAGAACGCGTAGAGTTCCAGTGGCTGTCTAGGAACCATTGTGGGGCTCCCTCAAGTCAATGGCAACTCTAATTGAGACTAGAGAGCGTCGTGGACTAGAAAAAACCTCTTTGTACTTTTTAGAGCTCCGAGACCTCCTACGGGTGTCTAAGAAGCGTTGCAAGGCCCTCTACGAGTTTATGGCGACTCTAATAGGGTCAAGACAACGTCGTGGACTTTAGAAATCCTCCGAGGTTTTTTTGTGTGCGTGTAGAGCTCCAACGAGTGCCTAGGATGTGTTTCGAGGTTCCCACAAGTCTATTGCGACTCTAATTGAGACTAGGGAGCGTCGTGCAGTTTAGACAGCCTCCTTGTAGTTTTTGGAGGGTAGAGCAACTACAAATGCCTTGGAAATGTTGTGTGGAGTCTACACGTACAAAAAACACTTACGATGTTCTAGAGAGAGAAGCTCTCGATCCTGTTTGATCATCTGTTTGCTTTTGGATTCTTCTCCTTGATTTTTCTAGCTACTGTTTTGGTTTTAATTCTCTTTATATCTCGTTATGGCATCATCTACCACTCAGATTTCTTCCTCTAAGGCTGATCTGCCTTTTTCTTTGTCCCCTTCTTCTCTTGAATCGGTAGAAGCATTTCCTCCAGATCTGCTACCTAGGGATCCTTTTGCTTCCACACTTTCCTATGAGGTACCTAGTTCGTCACTGTCAGTTGACCATCTCCTCTTAAAGGTATCCTCAAGAAGTCATCTTTTACATCTGGTCATCCGCGATCCAGTGGTATTCCTTACCCCTCGGGTCAAATGTCCCTTGACATTCAAAGGGTTGCGCTTCTTCGTCAATTGGGAATAGCTCTGCCGGTGTCTTCAGGTGGCACGGATGAGATTCTCGGTTTTCCTCCTTTGTCGAAGGTTATTCCTGCTTCGGATAAGGGTAATGTACAGTTTAGAGTTACTTTTAGTGGTACTGTGTCTGAAGAGGCGATTAACCATGATTGTATAGTTAATTCAGAGAATATAGGACCCAGATCTATATCAAGCCCCATTCTAGCTACGGATCCTTCTAGATCTGTTAATTTGGATGTGTGATCTGAAATCGTGGATCCAGATCTTCCTAAGGGATCTAGTACGATCCACGGGGCAGGTAAAGCTCCTGTTACTAAGGACTGGAAATCCCTTTTTGCTCCTGCTAGGAAAAGCTCGTCAGAACCAAAATTTTTGGAGCCGTTGAGAGTGGATGGGAAGATTATTGTTGCTCCTCCTCTAGAAATTGCAGAGCAAGGTTCAGAGTTATGGAAGGACTGTTTAGTTGGTCAGTTCATAGATAAAAAACCTCATTTTTCTTTTATGCGTGCTACTGTGGATCGATTGTGGGGGAAAATGGAGATGCCGGAGATCATTACAACAGACAGTGGGTTGTTTATGTTTCGATTCTCTAACCCAACTGCACTGGAATAGGTTCTAGAAAATGGGCCTTGGAAAATTGGGGGTAAGCCTCTGATTCTCAGGAAATGGAAGCCTCGTATGGATCTTTCAAAGCCTCTTCTGAGTAGAATTCCTTTATGGGTGAAATTTTTCAAGGTCCTTATCGAGTACTGGTACAATGAAGGTCTCAGCTATGTAGCTAGCGCCATTGGAGTTCCTCTTTACCTTGATGGTCCTACTGAATTAAGGACTAGATTATCGTATGCTCGTATTTGTGTAGAGGTGGAGGTTAATTCTGATTTTCCGTCATCTTTTGATCTTCGTTTGGTTGATGGTAGTTCGTGTGAAATCTTTGTGGAATACCCATGGAAGCCTCAGGTGTGTAAATCTTGTAACTGTTTTGGGCATACTTCTCTCCATTGCCCCATGGAAACTAAGAAAGTCTGGGTTCCAAAGAAGGCTGTGCAACCTGTCCCTCCTTCCCGCAGTGATGAGGAACCACATATGGATTCTATTGTGGATAAAATTGAGGCTGAGATTGCTAGTGATGTGGTTGTGGTGGAGAATCCTGTCATTGTTATCCCTGATAAGTCTATTATTGCTGCTGATTAGAATTCATTCCAAGTGTTGAGTGATAATGAGGAAGCAACTGAGAATAAGGAATCTGGGCAGTCTGATGTGGCTACTACAGCTGGTAGGGATGGTAAGGTTCCTCCTGTTATCTCCCCTGTTTCAGATAGCTCTCCAGATTATAATTTTAAGAATTGTAATTTGAAGATAGAGAAATTGGTGAGGAAACCAGGAGGCAACAAAAAGAAGAAGTCCAATTCTAAATCCAGTTTTGCAGTCTAGGCCTCCAAGCTTAATGATTCTACCAATAAAGGTAAAGGTGTGGCAAATAATCCTTCTATTTAATGATTATTACAGCTTGCTGGAATATTAGAGGACTTAATGATCCTTTGAAACAAAGAGATATGAGGTCTTTTATTAGGAATAGTAAGATTAACCTTTTGGGTATTGTTGAGACGCGAGTTAGATACTCGAATTTTGCCAAAGCCTCCAAAGCTATAGATCCTTCATGGAATTTTATACATAACTATCATGCATCCACTATTAGGCGTATTTGGGTCTGCTGGAATCCTAGCATTCTTAAGGTTCAGGTTATTTCTTCCTCAGATCAGGCCATACATCGTCAGATTACTAATGCGCATGATGCCTCTCATTTCTTTTGCTCCTTTGTCTATGCGGCTAATTCCCTAAGTGATAGGAGGATTTTGTGGGATAAACTGAAATCATTAGCCAATATTTTTTGCTCTTCCCTTTGGATGTTGATGGGGGATTTTAACTCAGTCAGATTTTGCACAGAGATATCAGGTGGGAGATCTGGTTCTTCTCAAGCTATCTCAGATTTTCATAGTTTCCTTCTGGAGGCAGACTTGGTTGATTTGCCTTTTCTTGGGCTTGTGTATACTTGGACCAATAGAAGGGAAGGTGCTGATTTCATTGCCCGTAAATTGGACAGGGTTATAGTTAATGAAGCTTGGTTTGATTCTTTTCCTAACAGGATGGCAATTTTTGGTTCCCCTGGTATTTCTGATCATAGCTCCATGATTGTTGATTTGTCTTCTCACAGGAACAACAATAAGAAACCTTTTAAATTTTTCAACTACTGGATCAATCACACAGATTTTATTCCTACAGTTCAAAGATGCTGGAATATGCAAGTCAATGGCTCTCCTATATTCATTCTTGTCTCCAAACTTAAAGCTCTTAAGAAAGAATTGAGGAAATTTAATACTTGCCAATATGGGGCAATACGTGAAAGGGTGCAACTTGCTAATCAAGAGCTTCTTTCTGCTCAGCAAAATCTTCTCCACAACCCTCATGTTACTGGTTACATTCAAGTGGAAAAGGATTGCCTGCACAGGTATTCTTCTCTTGCCAGGGCAGAAGAGAGTTTCCTCAAGCAAAAATCTAGGATCCAATGGCTTAACCTTGGAGATAATAACACTTCCTTTTTCCACAGATCTGTCAAGGTTCGAAATTCTCTCAATGCTATCACGAAATTGTATGACATCTCTGGTACTCTTCTTAGTAATCATGATGAGATCAAGAAGGAAGCCATCAGTTATTTTCAAAATCTTTTTGGTAATGGTCAACCTCTTGCTAGTAGTCTCCCTATTCTGAGGGAGCTCCCAGATTTGAAATGGAGTGAGAATCATCTAGTCTCACTTAATTGTCAAGTCACTGAAGAAGAGATTAAAGAGGCTATGTTCTCTTTGAATGGGAATAAGTCCCCAGGCCCCGATGGTTATACTTCTCAGTTCTTTAAAGCTGTGTGGAATATTGTTCAAAATGATGTGTTGGATGCTGTGAATTCTTTCGTTTCTCATGGAAAGTTGCTTGGGGAAGTGAATGCCACTGCCATTGCTCTTACTCCCAAAGTTCCGAATCCTTCTGTTATGAGTGATTTTCGTCCCATTTCTTGCTGTAATACTATATACAAATGCATATCCAAGATTATAGCAAGTAGACTTAAGAGTTGTCTTCCTGATGTTATTAGCCCTAATCAATCTGCGTTTATTGCTGGAAGGAAAATATCTTACAATATTTTACTTTCTCAAGAGATCCTTAAAAATTATCATCGCAATGCTGGAAATCCAAGATGTGCTATTAAAGTGGATTTGATGAAAGCTTACGATTCAGTCAGTACTGATTTTATTCTCCAAGTGTTGAAGCATCTTAACACTCCTCCTCATCTTCTTCATTGGATCAAGGTCTGTGTTGCTTCACCTAAATTCTCAGTGTCTCTTAATGGAGGTTTGGAAGGTTACTTTGAAAGGAAAAGAGGGCTAAGACAGGGTGATCCTATGTCTCCCTATTTATTTGTTATTGCCATGGAAATTCTGTCCAGATTACTTGCGAAAGAGGCTTCCTCTTCAGAGTATGAATTTCACGCTCGTTGTCAGAAAATGAAACTCACCCATCTTTGCTTTGCAGATGATCTCCTAATTTTTGGTTATGGTAATATGGAATCAATCAACCGTATTTATGATGTCCTTGCTTGTTTTGAAAGGATATCAGGTCTCAAAACCAATGTTAACAAAAGTCTCATATTCTTTGTTGGAGTTAATTAAGACTTGAAGAGGGATATCAAGGGGAAATTGGGTTTTATTGAAGGATTCCTACCAGTTAAATACTTAGGAGTTCCTCTGATTAGTATTAAGTTGAAAGCTGCTTACTGTATTCCACTGATTGATAGAATCACTTCCAAAGCGAAGTCTTGGAGTTCCAGAGGCTTGTCTTATGTTGGTCGCCTTCTTCTTATCAAGTCGGTGCTATTTAGTATTCAGAATTACTGGAGCAGCATCTTTATTTTCCCTATGAAAGTTTGCCACTCTATTGAGCAGATTTTTAGGGATTTTTTGTGGACTGGCTGTGATTTAAAGCATAATGGAGCTAAAATCACTTGGGCTACGATTTGTAATCCTAAACAGGAAGGTGGGCTAGGTATTAGACGGGTTCAAGACATGAATGTTGCTGCTGTCCTGAAGCATATCTGGGCCCTGTTTTCTAAATCTGGCTCCCTTTGGGTAGCTTGGGTAAAGCTACATCTTCTTAGAGGCAAGAGCTTTTGGTATGTCAATACTCCAGCTGAATGTTCTTGGGTGTGGAGGAAAATACTCAAATACAGAGGAATTGCTAAACCTATGATTAAGCATATAGTAGGGAATGGTGCTACTACTTTTTTATGGCATGACAACTGGCATCATTTAGGCCTCCTTTTCCCCAGGTATGGAAATAGAATTATCTATGATTCTAGAATTCCTTCTTTTGAGAAAGTCAGTGCTGTTATCGTGGATAGTAGGTGGAGGTGGCCAATAACTGTCACTATGGAGTTGATTGAAATTCAGGCTTTTCCCTTGCCTAATCCTTCAAATTGTGAAGATGCTGTTAGATGGATTCCCTCTCATTCGGGTGTTTTTTCCTTGCACTCAGCCTGGAATTTTGTTAGAGATGGTCAGCCCATGAAAGATTGGTATGGCCTGGTGTGGTTTCCACGTGCAATTCCCAAGCATTCTTTTATCTTATGGCTAGTTATCCAAGATAGGCTTACTACTCTTGAATGATTAGCTAATTGGGGAATTGCTTCTAGCACTACTTGTGTGCTGTGTAGACAAGGCATTGAGAACCGTGATCATTTGTATTTTAATTGCCTACACACATCAAATGTTTGGGAGAAAATTCTCAGTTTGTGCTGTGTTACTCGTACTCTTAGATACTGGGCTAATGAATTTATATGGGCCAGCCATCTTTCTAAAGGAAAATCTTTTTGTTCTACAATTAAGAAAATTGCTTGGGCTTCCACCATCTACAATATATGGAGAGAGAGAAATTCTCGATTGCATGAGAATACTTTTAGGAATGAAGATTATATTGTGAGGAATATTGAGAGTGATATTCGTATTCGAGCAGCTAGTTTTGTTGGTATTAAGGACAATGCAAGAAATAGAACTTTTTGTGATAATTGGAGAATTCCTTTAGAAATTCTTTGTTAATTGCTCACCTTGGGCTGTGAGGTTTTTTCTTTTCCTTATTCTTTAAACAATCCACTAATCCACTCTTTGGCTTAGTGGCTTGTTTTTAGATGATGGTTTTGGCCTTTTGGCTTGTGTTTTTCTCATTGTACATCTTTTGTTTTGGAATATACTTCTCACTTACCCAAAACAAAAGGAAATGTTGTGTGGCTCTCGAAAATCTGTAGCAGCTCCAATGGAATCTAGAGAGCGTTATACACTCTAGAAAACCCCCTACTATTTTTCGGGGCACCCAGAGCTCCTATGGGCATCTAGGAAGCGTTGTGACGCTCCTACGAGTTTGTGGCATGCGTAAAGCTCTTACGTGTCTATGGCGACTCTAATTGAGTCAAAAGAGCAGCCAAGTGAATTTGTCAAAAGTAGGTAAACGATCAAGAATAGCAAGCCAAGTGATGAAGGCATGTTTGCGAATAGCCTTCTGAAACCACACCAGCTTGTGCCAAACCACATTAGCATTCCTCGGTTTGATAGTCTCCCAAGCCGAGGAGGTGGAGAAGATATTATTACTAGCAGGCATCCACAAAACTCTATCCTTTCTATTAGCATTGGGAACCAAGGTGGATGGAATATCAGCTTGGATTTCATTAAGCTCAAAAGTAACAGTAGCAGGCCAGTTCCAAGAATTATTAGAAATGATGGAGCTTACCTTTGCCGAAGAAGGAAGGGCAGCATCATAAATAACACATCTCCCATATCTAGGGATAATCGAACCACCTGGAAGCCAACTATCATGCCACAGGAAAGTACTCTCACCATCACCAATTTGATGTTTGAGAAGGGGCCTAAAATATTCCTGATCTTCAAAAGCTTGCGCCAAATCCAGGAACATTCAGAAGGTATATTAACCTCCCAAAAACTCTTGTCCTTAAGAAGCCTCCTAGGATTTTTTTGGAGTGCATAGGGCTCCTGCGGGTGCCTAGGATAGGTTGTGAGGCTCCCACGCGTCTTTGATTGAGACTAGACATCGTCATGCACTCTAGAAAGCCTCCAAGAATTTCTTGGGGCACCTCGAGCTTCTACGGCTGTCTAGTCAGCGTTGTGGGGCTCGTTCGAGTTTATGGCGACTCTAATCGAGTCAAGACTACGTCAAGGACTTTAGAAATGCTCCTAGGATTTCTTGGAGTGCGTAGAGCTCCAACAGGTGCCTAGGATGTGTTATCACACTCCCACGAGTCTATGGTGACTCTAATTGTATCTAGAGAGCGTTGGAGATGCGAAAAAGCCTCCTATTACCTTTTGGAGTGCGTAGAGCTCCTACGGGTGTCTAGGAAGCGTGTGAGGCTACTAGGAGTCCTTGGCAACTCTAATTGAGTGCAGACAGCCTTGCTAATTGTAGAAAACCCTCCTACGTGTTTGGGGAGTGCGTAGAGCTCCCATTGGCGTCCAGGAAGCATTATAAGGCAAGAAAGCGTCGTAGAGTCTAGATAGCGTCCTAGGATTTTGCAGAACGCGTAGAGTTCTAGTGGCTATCTAGGAACCGTTGTGTGGCTCCCACAAGTCAATGGCAACTCTAGTTGAGACTAGAGAGCGTCGTGGACTAGAAAAAACCTCTTTGTACTTTTTAGAGCTCCGAGACCTCCTACGGGTGTCCAGGTAGTGTTGTAAGGCCCCCTACGAGTTTATGGCGACTCTAATAGGGTCAAGACAACGTCGTGGACTTTAGAAATCCTCCGAGGATTTTTTTTGTGCGTGTAGAGCTCCAACGAGTGCCTAGGATGTGTTGCGAGGTTCCCACAAGTCTATTGCGACACCAATTGAGACTAGGGAGCGTCGTGGAGTCTAGACAGCCTCCTTGTAGTTTTTGAAGGGGTAGAGCATCTACAAGTGCCTTGGATATGTTGTGTGGCTCCCGAAAATCTATAGCAGCTCCAATCGAATCTAGAGAGCGTCGTACACTCTAGAAAACCTCCTACTATATTTCGGGGCACCCAGAGCTCCTACGGGCGTCTAGGAAGCGTTGTGACGCTCCTACGAGTTTGTGCTGCGTGTAAAGCTCTTACGTGTCTATGGCGACTCCAATTGAGTCAAGAGAGCAGCCTTGACTCTAAAAAGCCTCTTAGGATTTTTTTGGAGTGCGTAGGGCTCCTACGGGTGCCTAGGATAGGTTGTGAGGCTCCCACGCGTCTCTGATTGAGACTAGACATCGTTATGCACTCTAGAAAGCCTCCAAGAATTTCTTGGGGCACTTTGAGCTCCTACGGCTGTCTAGGAAGTGTTGTGGGGCTCCTTCGAGTTTATAGCGACTCTAATCGAGTCAAGACTATGTTGAGGACTCTAGAAATGCTCCTAGGATTTCTTGGAGTGCGTAGAGCTCCAACAGGTGCCTAGGATGTGTTATCACACTCCCACGAGTCTATGGCGACTCTAATTGTATCTAGAGAGCATTAGAGATGCGAAAAAGCCTCCTATGACCTTTTAGAGTGCGTAGAGCTCCTACGGGTGTTTAGGAAGCGTGTGAGGCTACCAGGAGTCCTTGGCAACTCTAATTGAGTGTAGACAGCCTTGTTAACTGTAGAAACCCTCCTACGAGTTTTTTTTGGATAAGTGAGTAAGTATATTCCAAAAAACCAAGATATACATGAAGAGCAAAAACAAGCCCTCAAAGGGCTGCAAACTCCCAAATGGAGCTACTTATGAAACAAAACAAGCCTTCACAACCCAAGGGAAAAACAAATCAAGAAAAAGAAACTCTCACACCCCGAGAGGAGGCCAAAACAAACACTAAAGCGACCAATCAACCCCCTGTTGGATTAGGGGATTTAATGGTTATCTTAGAGGAGCAGATTGGGAGCCTACTAGTAGAATCTTTAATACAAGATTTGCTGGGCTTGAGATTTAAACTCGCTAGAGCACTCTCCATAAACGTTGAACTCTCATTTTGCATCTTTAATATGAGTTTGGGGAGTGCGTAGAGCTCCCATTGGCGTCCAGGAAGCGTTGTAAGGCAAGAAAGCGTTGCAGAGTCTAGACAGCGTCCTAGGATTTTGCAGAACGCGTAGAGTTCCAGTGGCTGTCTAGGAACCATTGTGTGGCTCCCATGAGTCAATGGCAACTCTAATTGAGACTATAGAGGGTTGTGGACTAGAAAATACCTTTTTGTACTTTTTAGAGCTCCGAGACCTCCTACGGGTGTCAAGGTAGCGTTGTAAGGCCCCCTACGAGTTTATGGAGACTTTAATAGGGTCAAGACAACGTCGTGGACTTTAGAAATCCTCCGAGGATTTTTTTTGTGCGTGTAGAGCTCCAACGAGTGCCTAGGATGTGTTGCGAGGTTCCCACAAGCCTGTTGTGACTCTAATTGAGACTAGGGAGCGTCGTGGAGCTTCCTTGTTGTTTTTGGAAGGGGTAGAGCATCTACAAGTGCGTTAGATATGTTTTGTGGCTCCCGAAAATCTGTAGCAGCTCCAATGGAATCTAGAGAGCGTCGTACACTCTAAAAAACCTCCTACTATTTTTCGGGGCACCCAGAGCTCCTACGGGCGTCTAGGAAGCGTTGTGACGGTCCAACGGGTTTGTAGCGCGCGTAAAGCTCTTACGTGTCTATGGCGACTCCAATTGAGTCAAGGGAGCAGCCTTGGCTCTAGAAAGCCTCCTAGGATTTTTTTGGTGTGCGTAGGGCTCCTACGGGTGCCTAGGATAGGTTGTGAGGCTTCTACGCGTCTCTAATTGAGACTAGACAACGTCATGCACTCTAGAAAGCCTCCAAGAATTTCTTGGGGCACCTCGAGCTCCTACAACTGTCTAGGAAGCGTTGTGGGGCTCCTTCGAGTTTATGGCGACTCCAATCGAGTCAACACTACGTTGAAGACTCTAGAAATGCTCCTAGGATTTCTTGGAGTGCGTAGAGCTCCAACAGGCGGCTAGGATGTGTCATCACACTCCCACGAGTTTATGGCAACTCTAATTGCATCTAGAGAGCGTTAGAGATGCGAAAAAGCCTCCTACGACCTTTTGGAGTGCGTAGAGCTCCTACGGGTGTCTAAGAAGCGTGTCAGGTTACCAGGAGTCCTTGGCAACTCTAATTGAGTGTAGACAACCTTGTTAACTGTAGAAACCTTCTTACGAGTTTGGGGAGTGCGTAGAGCTCCCATTGGCGTCCAGGAAGCGTTGTAAGGCAAGAAAGCGTCGTAGAGTCTAGATAGCGTCCTAGGATCTTGCAGAACGCATAGAGTACCATTGGCTGTCTAGGAACCGTTGTGTGGCTCCCACAGGTCAATGGCAACTCTAATTGAGACTAGAGAGCGTTGTGGACTGGAAAAAACCTCTTTGTACTTTTTAGAGGTCCGAGACCCCCTATAGGTGTCCAGGTAGTGTCGTAAGGCCCCCTACGAGTTTATGGCGACTCTAATAGGGTCAAGACAACGTCGTGGACTTTAGAAATCCTCCGAGGATTTTTTTTGTTCGTGTAGTGCTCCACCAAGTGCCTAAGATGTGTTCCAAGGTTCCCACAAGTCTATTGCGACTCTAATTGAGACTAGAGAGTGTCGTGGAGTCTAGATAGTCTCTTTGTAGTTTTTGGAGGGGTAGAGCATCTACATGTGCCTTGGATATGTCGTGTGGCTCCCGAAAATCTGTAGCAACTCCAATGGAATCTAGAGAGCGTCGTACACTCTAGAAAACCTCCTACTATTTTTCGGGGCACTAGAGCTCCTACGGGCGTCTAGGAAGCGTTGTGACGCTCCTGGGAGTTTGAGGCGCGCGTAAAGCTTTTACGTGTCTATGGCGACTCCAATTGACTCAAGAGAGCAGCCTTGACTCTAGAAAGCCTCCTAGGATTTTTTTGGAGTGCGTAGGGCTCCTACGGGTGCCTAGGATAGGTTGTGAGGCACCCACGGGTCTCTGATTGAGACTAGACATCGTTATGCACTCTAGAAAGCCTCCAAGAATTTCTTGCGGCACCTCGAGCTCCTACGGCTGTCTAATGAAAGATTTTCATCCTATTTCTTGCTTCAATACCATCTACAAGTGCATTTCTAAAATCATTGCTAGTAGATTAAAAAGCTGCCTTCCTGACTTCATCAGCCCCAATCAGTCAGCTTTTATTCGAGGGAGAAGTATCTCAGATAATGTGCTTCTTGCCCAAGAAGTCCTCAAGAACTATCATAGAAATTCCAGTGCTGCTAGATGTGCCATTAAAGTTGATTTGATGAAGGCTTTTGACTCTGTTGATCTCGAGTTCATTATTGACATTCTCAAGGCAATCAACACTCCTGAGAAACTTATTCAATGGATCAGAGTTTGCATCTTCACTCCAAAATTTTCAATCTCTGTCAATGGTTTTCTTGAAGGTTATTTTGAAGGCAAAAGGGGTCTTAGGCAAGGTGACCCCCTGTCCCCTTACCTTTTTGTCTGTGCAATGGAGGTCCTTTCCAAAATTCTTCTCCATTTGTCAAATCAACCTGGGTATAAGTTCCATCCTCGTTGCTCCAAGCTCAAGCTCACCCATCTTTGCTTTGCTGATGATCTGCTCCTCTTTGCTAATGGTACAGCTGAGGAAGCTAACCTTCTAAAAAGTGCTCTTAATTTATTTGAAAATCTCTCTGGTCTCAAAGCCAATGGTGATAAGAGTCATATTTTTTTCTCCAATATCTCTGATGATGAAAAATGTACTATTCTTAATTGTTTGGGATTTAAAGAAGGTAAGCTTCCAATCAATTACCTTGGTGTTCCTCTTATCACTTCAAAGCTCTCTTCTAAAGACTGTATTACTCTTGTTGAGAAAATTACCAAGAGAGTCCATACTTGGAGTGCCAAAAAACTATCCTATGCAGGTAGATTACAACTGTTGAGCTCAGTTCTTTACGGCATTCAATATTATTGGAGCAGCATCTTCATCTTACCTAAGGCTGTCTATAAGAACATTGAGAAGATCTTTAGGAACCTTTTGTGGTCTGGTAGTGATCTCAAATCTACGGGTGCAAAAGTCAGCTGGAGTACTGTGTGTTTGCCTAAATCTGAAGGTGGTGTGGGCCTTCGTAGAATAGAGGATATGAATATCGCTACTGCCATGAAGCATATTTGGGCTATTTTTCTTAGATCCGGATCTCTTTGGGTTGCTTGGGTAAAGGATTATCTTCTCAAAGGTAGGAGTTTTTGGGCTGTTGGCATCCCATCTGATTGCTCATGGGTTTGGAGGATGCTCCTAAAGCTTAGAAGCTTAACCTTCCCATTTATCAAGCATTATGTGGGTAATGGTGAAAATACTTTGCCTAAATAACTGGCATCCTGTGGGTCCCATTCATCTTTCCTATAGCAATCGGGTTATATATGATTCGGCTCTTCCAAGCACTTCTCTTGTCAGTGCTATTATCTTTCAGAATCAATGGAACTGGCCTCTTTCTGTCACAGCTGATCTCATGGAGATCCAAGCTGCCATCCCTCCTTCTCTTGTCCCTCATGGTAACAGAAACGATGTTATTAAATGGGTTCCTTCTGCCACGGGTGTCTTCTCCATTTCTTCAGCATGGAATGCCATTAGAGCTAGGAGTACTGAGCATGAATGGCCAAAAGTCATTTGGTATGCCAATTCAATCCGTAAGCATGCATTTATTTCTTGGTTGACTATTCGTGACAGGTTACCTACTCTTGACAAAATGCACGAATGGGGTCTCACTTCCAATGACGTTTGTGTCTTCTTTCAACTTCATCAGGAAACACGAGATCACCTCTTCTTTGGATGTAGAGTCACGGCCAATATATGGGGGAAAGTTTTATCACTTTGCTGTATTTTTCGTAATCCAAGATTCTGGCTGAATGCATTAAATTGGGCCATTCACTCTCTTAAAGGAAAAAGCTTCTACACTACAATTAAAAAACTAGCTTGGGCTTCAACAATCTACAACATTTGGAATGAACGAAATTCGAGACTTCATGAGAATTCTTATACTGATGCTGGCAGCATTTTGAGGAAGACAATCAATGATGTACGCTACAAAGTCTACAGCATGGGGAAAATCATTGATAATGATAGACATAGGATTTTTTGTACTAATAGGAACATAACTCATGATATATTCATAGTGTAATTTTTTGTTAGGCTTATTAGCACACAAATTAGTAATCTTTTCTTCCTGATTAGTTTACTTTTTTGTATGCTTTAAGCTCTTGGTTTGCTTCTTTTGAGCCTAGTTTTGGTCTAATTGGCCCCAGGGCTCCTTTTTCTTCAGTAATTCTTTTCTTTTTCAATATATTTTCTCACTTACCAAAAAAAAAAAAAAAGAAAAAAAAAAGGGAAGTGTTGTGGGGCTCCTTCGAGTTTATGGCGACTCTAATCGAGTCAGGACTACGTCGAGGACTCTGGAAATGCTCCTAGGATTTCTTGGAGTGCATAGAGCTCCAACAGGTGCCTAGGATGTGTTATCACACTCCCACGAGTCTATGGCGACTCTAATAGGATCTAGAGAGTGTTGGAGATGCGAAAAAGCCTCCTATGACCTTTTGGAGTGTGTAGAGCTCCTACAGGTGTCTAGGAAGCGTGTGAGGCTACCAAGAGTCCTTGGCAACTCTAATTGAGTGTAGACAGCCTTGTTCACTATAGAAACCCTCCTACGAGTTTGGGGAGTGCGTAGAGCTCCCATTGGCGTCCAGGAAGCGTTGTAAGGCAAGAAAGTGTCGTAGAGGCTAGATAGCGTCATAGGATTTTGTAGAACGCGTAGAGTTCCAGTGGTTGTCTAGGAACCGTTGTGTGGCTCCCACGAGTCAATGGCAACTCTAATTGAGACTAGAGAGCGTTGTGGACTAGAAAAAACGTCTTTGTACTTTTTAGAGCTCCGAGACCTCCTACGGGTGTCCAGGTAGCGTTGTAAGGCCCCCTACAAGTTTATGGAGACTCTAATAGGGTCAAGACAACGTCGTGGACTTTGGAAATCCTCCGAGGACTTTTTTTGTGCGAGCAGAGCCCCAACGACTGCCTAAGATGTGTTGCGAGGTTCCCACAAGTCTATTGTGACTCTAATTTAGACTAGGGAGCGTCGTGGAGCTTCCTTATTGTTTTTGGAAGGGGTAGAGCATCTACAAGTGCCTTGGATATGTTTTGTGGCTCCCGAAAATATGTAGCACATCCAATGCAATCTAGAGAGCGCCGTACACTCTAAAAAACTTCCTACTATTTTTCGGGGCACCCAGAGCTCCTACGGGCGTCTAAGAAGCGTTGTGACGGTCCAACGAGTTTGTGGCGCGCGTAAAGCTCTTACGTGTCTATGGCGACTCCAATTAAGTCAAGGGAGCAGCCTTGGCTATAGAAAGCCTCCTAGGATTTTTTTGGTGTGCGTAGGGCTCCTACGGGTGCCTAGGATAGGTTGTGAGGCTTCTACGCGTCTCTGATTGAGACTAGACAACGTCATGCACTCTAGAAAGCCTCCAAGAATTTCTTGGGGCACCTCGAGCTCCTACGACTGTCTAGGAAGCGTTGTGGGGCTCCTTCGAGTTTATGGCGACTCCAATCGAGTCAAGACTACGTCGAGGACTCTAGAAATGCTCCTAGGATTTCTTGGAGTGTGTAGAGCTCTAACAGGCGGTTAGGATGTGTTATCACACTCCCACGAGTTTATGACAACTCTAATTGCATCTAGAGAACGTTGGAGATGCGAAAAAGCCTTCTATGACCTTTTGGAGTGCGTAGAGCTCCTACGGGTGTCTAGGAAGCATGTGAGGCTACCAGGAGTCCTTGGCAACTCTAATTGAGTGTAGACAGCCTTGTTAACTGTAGGAAACCCTCCTACGAGTTTGGAGAGTGCGTAGAGCTCCCATTGGCGTCAAGGAAGTGTCGTAAGGCCAGAAAGAGTCGTAAACTCTAGAAAACCTCCTACTATTTTTCAGGGCACCCAAAGCTCCTACGGGCGTTTAGGATGCGTTGTGACGCTCCTACGAGTTTGTGGCGCGCGCAAAGCTCTTACGTCTATGGCGACTCCAATTGACTCAAGAGAGTAGCCTTGACTCTAGAAAGCCTCCTAAGATTTTTTTGGAGTGCGTAGGGCACCTATGGGTGCCTAGGATAGGTTGTGAGGCTCCGATGCGTCTCTGATTGAGACTAGACATCGTTATGCACTTTAGAAAGCCTCCAAGAATTTCTTGCGGCACCTTGAGCTCCTACGGCTGTCTAGGAAGTGTTGTGGGGCTCCTTTGAGTTTATGGCGACTCAAATTGAGTCAGGACTACGTCGAGGACTCTAGAAATGCTCCTAGGATTTCTTGGAGTGCATAGAGCTCCAACAGGTGCCTAGGATGTGTTATCACACTCCCACGAGTCTATGGCGACCCTAATTGTATCTAGAGAGCGTTGGAGATGCGAAAAAGCCTCCTATGACCTTTTAGAGTACGTAGAGCTCCTAGGGGTGTCTAGGAAGCGTGTGAGGCTACCAGGAGTCCTTGGCAACTCTAATTGAGTGTAGACAGCCTTGTTAACTGTAGAAACCCTCTTACGAGTTTGGGGAGTGCGTAGAGCTCCCATTGGCGTCCAGGAAGCGTTGTAAGGCAAGAAGGCGTCGTAGAGTTAAGATAGCGTCTTAGGATTTTGCAGAACGCGTAGTGTTCCAGTGGCTGTCTAGGAACCATTGTGTGGCTCCCACGAGTCATTGGCAACTCTAATTGAGACTAGAGAGCGTCGTGGACTACAAAAAACCTCATTGTACTTTTTTGAGCCCCGAGAGCTCCTACGAGTTTCCAGGTAGCGTTGTAAGGCCCTCTACGAGTTTATGGTGACTTTAATTGGGTGAAGAAAACGTCGTGGACTATAGAAATCCTCCGATGATTTTTTTTGTGCGTGTAGAGCTCCAACGAGTGCCTAGGATGTGTTCCGAGGTTCCCACAAGTCTATTGCGACTCTAATTAAGACTAGGGTGCGTTGTGGAGTCTAGACAGCCCCCTTGTAGTTTTTGGAGGGGTAGAGCATCAACAAGTGCCTTGGAAATGTTGTGTGGCTCTCAAAAATCTGTCGCAGCTCCAAGGGAATCTAGAGAGCGTCGTACACTCTAGAAAACCTCCTACTATTTTTTGGGGCAGCTAGAGCTCCTACGGGCGTCTAGGAAGCGTTGTGACGCTCCTACGAGTTTGTGGTGCGCGTAAAGCTCTTACGTGTCTACAGCGACTCCAATTGAGTCAAGAGAGCAGCCTTGACTCTAGAAAGCCTCTTAGGATTTTTTTGGATTGCGTAGGGCTCCTATGGGTGCCTAGGATAGGTTGTGAGGCTCCCACGCGCCTCTGATTGAGAGTAGACATCGTCATGCACTCTAGAAAGCTTCCAAGAATTTCTTGGGGCACCTTGAGCTCCTACGGTTGTCTAGGTAGGGTTGTGGGGCTCCTTCGAGTTTATGGCGACTCTAATCGAGTCAAGACTACGTCGAGTACTCTAGAAATGCTCCTAGGATTTCTTGGAGTGCGTAGAGCTCCAACAGGTGCCTAGGATGTGTTATCACACTCCCATGAGTCCATGGCGACTCTAATTGTATCGAGAGAGCGTTGAGGATGCAAAAACGCCTCTTATGACCTTTTGGAGTGCGTAGAGCTCCTACGGGTGTCTAGGAAGCGTGTGAGGCTACCAGGAGTCCTTGGCAACTCTAATTGAGTGTAGACAACCTTGTTAAAACCCTCCTACAAGTTTGGGGAGTGCGTAGAGCTCCCATTGGCGTCCAGGAAGCACTGTAAGGCAAGAAAGCGTTGTAGAGTGTAGATAGTGTCCTAGGATTTTGCAGAACGCGTAGAGTTCCAGTGGCTCTGTCTAGGCGGCATTGTTTGGCTCCCACGATTCAGTGGAAACTCTAATTGAGACTAGAGAGCGTCGTCGACTAGAAAAAACCTCTTTGTACTTTTTAGAGCTCCGAGACCTCCTGTAGGTGTCCTGGTAGAGTTGTAAGGCCCCTACAAGTTTATGGAGACTCTAATAGGGTCAAGACAACATCGTGGACTTTACAAATCCTTCGAGGATTTTTTTTTGTGCGTGTAGAGCTCCAACGAGTACCTAGGCTGTGTTCCGAGGTTCCCACAAGTCTATTCCGACTCTAATTGAGACTAGGGAGCGTTGTGAGTCTAGACAGTCTCTTTGTAGATTTTGGAGGGGTAGAGCATCCACAAGTGCCATGGATACGTTGTGTGGCTCTCGAAAATCTGTAGCAGCTCCAATGGAATCTAGAGAGCGTCGTACACTCTGGAAAATCTCCTACTATTTTTCGGGGCACCTAGAGCTCCTACGGGCGTCTAGGAAGCATTGTGACGCTCCTACGAGTTTGTGGCGCGCATAAAGCTCTTATGTGTCTATTGTGACTCCAATTGAGTCAAGATATCAGCCTTGACTCTAGAAAGGCTCCTAGGATTTTTTTGTAGTGCGTAGGGCTCCTACGGGTGCCTAGGATAGGTTGTGAGGCTCGCACACGTCTCCGATTGAGACTAGACATCGTCATGCACTCTAGAAAGCCTCCAAGAATTTCTTGGGGCACCTCGAGCTCCTACGGCTATCTAGGAAGTGTTGTGGGGCTCCTTCGAGTTTTTGGCGACTCTAATCGAGTCAAGACTACGTCGAGGACTCTAGAAATGCTCCTAGGATTTCTTGGAGTGCGTAGAGCTCCAACAGGTGCCTAGGATGTGTTGTCACACTCCCACGAGTCTATGGCGACTCTAATTGTATCTAGAGAGCGTTGGAGATGCGAAAAAGCGTCCTATGACCTTTTGGAGTGCGTAGAGCTCCTACGGGTGTCTAGGAAGCGTGTGAGGCTGCCAGGAGTCCTTGGCAACTCTAATTGAGTGTAGACGGCCTTGTTAAAACCCTCCTACGAGTTTGGGGAGTGCGTAGAGCTCCCATTGGCGTATAGGAAGCGTTGTAAGCCAAGAAAGCGTCGTAGAGTCTAGATAGCGTTCTAGGATTTTGCAGAACGCGTAGAGTTCCAATGGCTGTCTAGGAACCGTTGTGTGGCTCCCACGAGTCAATGGCAGCTCTAATTGAGACTAAAGAGCGTCGTTGACTAGAAAAAACCTCTTCGAACTTTTTAGAGCTCCGAGACCTCCTATGGGTGTCCAGGTAGCGTTGTACGGCCCCCTTCGAGTTTATGGCGATTCTAATAGGGTCAAGACAACGTCGTGGACTTTAGAAATCCTCTGAGGATTTTTTTTGTGCGTGTAGAGCTCCAACAAGTGCCTAGGATGTGTTCCAAGGTTCCCACAAGTCTATTGCGACTCTAATTGAGACTAGCGAGCATCGTGGAGTCTAGACAGCCTTCTTGTAGTTTTTGGAGGGGTAGAGCATCTACAAGTGCCTTGGATATGTTGTGTGGCTCCCGAAAATCTGTAGCCGCTCCAATGGAATCTAGAGAGCGTCGTACACTCTAGAAATCCTCCTACTATTTTTCGGGGCACCCAGAGCTCCTACGGGCGTCTAGGAAGCGTTGTGATGCTCCTACAACTTTGTGGCGCGCGTAAAGCTCTTACGTGTCTGTGGCGACTCCAATTGAGTCATGAGAGCAGCCTTGACTCTAGAAAGCCTCCTAGGATTTTTTTGGAGTGCGTAGGGTTCCTACGGGTGCCTAGGATAGGTTGTGAGGCTCCGATGCGTCTTTGATTGAGACTAGACATTGTCATGCACTCTAGAAAGCCTCCAAGAATTTCTTGGGGCACCTCGAGCCCCTACGGCTGTCCAGGAAGTGTTGTGGGGCTCATTCGAGTTTATGGCGATTCTAATCGAGTCAAGACTACGTCGAGGACTCTAGAAATGCTCCTAGGATTTCTTGGAGTGCGTAGACCTCCAACAGGTGCCTAGGATGTGTTATCACACTCCCACGAGTCTATGGCGACTCTAGTTGTATCTAGAGAGCGTTGGAGATGCGAAAAAAGCCTCTTACGACCTTTTGGAGTGCGTAGAGCTCCTACGGGTGTCTAGGAAGCGTGTGAGGCTACCTGGAGTCCTGGGCAACTCTAATTGAGTGTAGACAGCCTTGTTAACTGTAGAAACCTTCTTACGAGTTTGGGGAGTGCGTAGAGCTCTCATTGGCGTCCAGGAGGCGTTGTAAGGAAAGAAAGCATTGTAGAGTCAAGATAGCGTCCTAGGATTTTACAGAACGCATAGAGTTCCAGTGGCTATCTAGGAACCGTTGTGGGGCTCCCACAAGTCAATGGCAACTCTAATTGAGAGAAAAAACCTTTTTGTACTTTTTAGAGCTCCGAGACCTCCTACGGGTGCCCAAGAAGCATTGTAAGGCCCTCTACGAGTTTATGGCGACTCTAATAGGGTCAAGACAACGTCGTGGACTTTAGAAATCCTCCGAGGATTTTTTTTGTTTGTGTAGAGCTCCAACGAGTGCCTAGGATGTTTTCTGAGGTTCCCACAAGTCTATTGCGACTCTAATTGAGACTAGGGAGCGTCGTGGAGTCTAGACAGCCTCCTTGTAGTTTTTGGAGGGGTAGAGCATCTACAAGTTCCTTGGAAATGTTGTGTGGCTCTCGAAAATCTATAGCAGCTCCAACGGAATCTAGAGAGCGTCGTACACTCTAGAAAACCTCCTACTATTTTTCGGGGCACCTAGAGCTCCTACGGGTGCCGAGGAAGCGTTGTGATGCTCCTACGAGTTTGTGGTGCGCATAAAGCTCTGACGTGTCTATGGCGACTCCAATTGAGTCAAGAGAGCATCCTTGACCCTAGAAAGCCTCTTATGATTTTTTTGGACTGCGTAGGGCTCCTACGGGTGCCAAGGATAGGTTGTGAGGCTCCCACGCGTCTCTGATTGAGACTAGACATCGTTATGCACTCTAGAAAGCCTCCAAGAATTTCTCGGGGCACCTCGAGCTCCTACAGCTGTCTAGGAAGGGTTGTGGGGCTCCTACGAGTTTATGGTGACTCTAATCGAGTCAAGACTACGTCGAGGACTCTAGAAATGCTCTTAGGATTTCTTGGAGTGCGTAGAGCTCCAACAGGTGCCTAGGATCTGTTATCGCACTCCCACGAGTCTATGGCGACTCTAATTGTATTTAGAGAGCGTTGGAGATGCGAAAAAGCCTCCTATGACCTTTTGGAGTGCGTAGAGCTCCTACAGGTGGTTTTAGGAAGTGTGTGAGGCTAGCAGGGGTCCTTAGCAACTCTAATTGAGTGTAGGTAGCCTTGTTAAGACCCTCCTACGAGTTTGGAGAGTGCGTAGAGCTCCCATCGGTGTCCAGGAAGCGTTGTATGGCAAGAAAGCGTTGTAGAGTCTAGATAGCGTCCTAGGATCTTGCAGAACATGTAGAGTTCCAGTGGCTGTCTAGGAACCGTTGTGTGGCTCCCACGAGTCAGTGGCAACTCTAATTGAGACTAGAGAGCGTCGTTGACTAGAAAAAACCACTTTGTACTTTTTAGAGGTCCGAGACCTCCTACGGGTGTCCAGGTTGCGTTGTAAGGCCCCCTACGAGTTTATGGCGACTTTAATAGGGTCAAGACAACGTCGTGGGCTTTAGAAATCCTCAAAGGATTTTTTTTGTGCGTGTAGAGCTCCAATGAGTGCCTAGGATGTGTTCCAAGGTTCCCACAAGTCTATTGCGACTCTAATTGAGACTAGGGAGCGTCGTGGGGTCTAGACAGCTTCCGTGTAGTTTTTGGTGGGGTAAAGCATCTACAAGGGCCTTGGATATGTTGTGTGGCTCCCGAAAATCTGTAACAGCTCCAATGGAATCTAGAGAGCGTCGTACACTCTAGAAAACATCCTACTATTTTTTGGAGCACCCAGAGCTCCTACGGGCGTCTAGGAAGCGTTGTGACCCTCCTACGGGTTTGTGGCGTGCGTAAAGCTCTTACGTGTCTATGGCGACTCCAATTGACTCAAGAGTGCAGCCTTGACTCTAGAAAGCCTCCTAGGATTTTTTTTGGAGTGCGTAGGGCTCCTACGGGTGCCTAGGATAGGTTGTGAGGCTCCCACGGGTGTCTGATTGAGACTAGACATCGTTATGCACTCTAGAAAGCCTCCAAAAATTTCTTGCGGCACCTTGAGCTCCTACGGCTGTCTAGGAAGTGTTGTGGGGCTCCTTCGAGTTTATGGCGACTCTAATCGAGTCAGGACTACGTCGAGGACTCTGGAAATGCTCCTAGGCTTTCTTGGAGTGTATAGAGCTCCAACAGGTGCCCAAGATGTGTTATCACACTCCCACGAGTCTATGGCGACTCTAATTGTATCTAGAGAGCGTTGGAGATGCGAAAAAGCCTCCTACGACCTTTTGGAGTGCGTAGAGCTCCCATTGGCGTCCAGGAAGCGTTGTAAGGCAAGAAAGCGTTGTAGAGTCTAGATAGCGTTCTAGGATTTTGCAGAACGCGTAGAGTTCCAGTGGCTGTCTAGGAACTGTTGTGTGGCTCCCATGAATCAGTGGCAGCTCTAATTGAGACTAGAGAGCGTCGTCGACTGGAAAAGGCCTTTTTGTACTTTTTAGAGCTCCGAGAGCTCCTATGGGTGTCCAGGTAGTGTTGTAAGGCCCCCTACGAGTTTATGGCTACTCTAACAGGGTCAAGACAACGTCGTGGGCTTTAGAAATCCTCCGAGGATTTTTTTGTGCATGTAGAGCTCCAACAAGTGCCTAGGATGTGTTCCGAGGTTCCCACAAGTCTATTGCAACTCTAATTGAGACTAGGGAGCGTCGTGGAGTCTAGACAGTCTCCTTGTAGTTTATGGAGGGGTAGAGCATCTACTAGTGCCTTGGATATGTTGTGTGGCTCCCGAAAATCATTACCAGCTCCAATGGAATCTAGAGAGCGTTGTACACTCTAGAAATCCTGCTACTATTTTTCAGGGCACCTAGAGCTCCTACGGGCATCTAAGAAGCGTTGTGACTCTCCTATGAGTTTGTGGCGCGCGTAAAGCTCTTACGTGTCTATGGCGACTCCAATTGAGTCAAGAGAGCAGCCTTGACTCTAGAAAGCCTCCTAGGATTTTTTTGGAGTGCGTAGGGTTCCTACGGGTGCCTAGGATAGGGTGTGAGGCTCCCATGCGTACCTGATTGAGACTAGACATCGTCATGCACTCTAGAAAGCCTCCAAGAATTTCTTGGGGCACCTCGAGCTCCTACGGCTGTTTAGGAAGTGTTGTAGGGCTCCTTCGAGTTTATAGCGACTCTAATCGAGTCAAGACTTTGTCAAGGACTCTAGAAATGCTCCTAGGATTTCTTGGAGTGCGTAGAGCTCCAACAGGTGCCTAGGATTTGTTATCACACTCCCACGAGTCTATGGCAACTCTAATTGCATCTAGAGAGCGTTGGAGATGCGAAAAAGCTTCCTACGACCTTTTGGAGTGCGTAGAGCTCCTACAGGTGTCTGGGGGCGTGTGAGGCTACTACTCCTCCTTGGCAACTCTAATTGAGTGTAGACAGCCTTGTTAACTGTAGAAACCGTCTTACGAGTTTGGGGAGTGCGTAGAGCTCCCATTGGCGTCCAGGAAGCGTTGTAAGGCAAGAAAGCGTCGTAGAGTCTAGATAGCGTCCTAGGATTTTGCAGAACGCGTAGAGTTCCAGTGGCTGTCTAAGAACCGTTGTGGGGCTCCCACAAGTCAATGGCAACTCTAATTGAGACTAGAGAGCGTCGTGGACTAGAAAAAACCTCTTTGTACTTTTTAGAGCTCCGAGACCTCCTACGGGTGTCCAAGTAGCGTTGTAAGGCCCTCTACGAGTTTATGGCGACTCTAATAGGGTCAAGACAACGTCGTGGACTTTAGAAATCCTCCGAGGTTTTTTTTTGTGCGTGTAGACCTCCAACGAGTGCCTAGGATGTTTTCCGAGGTTCCCACAAGTCTATTGCGACTCTAATTGAGACTAGGGAGCGTCGTGGAGTCTAGACAGCCTCCTTGTAGTTTTTGGAGGGTAGAGCAACTACAAGTGCCTTGGAAATGTTGTGTGGAGTCTACACGTACAAAAAACAGTTAGGATGTTCTAGAGAGAGAAGCTCTCGATCCTGATTGATCATCTATTTGCTTTTGGATTCTTTTGCTTGATTTTTCTAGTTACTGTTTTGGTTTTAATTCTCTTTATATCTCGTTATGGCGTCATTTACCACTCAGATTTCTTCCTCTAAGGCTGATCTGCCTTTTTCTTTGTCCCCTTCTTCTCTTGAATTGGTAGAAGCATTTGCTCCAGATCTGCTACCTAGGGATCCTTTTGCTTCCACACATTCCTGTGAGGTGCCTAGTTCGTCACTGTCAGTTGACTAGATACCTCTTAAAGGTATCCTCAAGAAGTCATCTTTTACATCTGGTCATCCGCGATCCAGTGGTATTCCTTACCCCTCGGGTCAAACGTCCCTTGACATTCAAAGGGTTGCGCTTCTTCTTCAATCGGGAATAGCTCTGCCGGTGTCTTCAAGTGGCACGGATGAGATTCTCGGTTTTCCTCCTTTGTCGAAGGTTATTCCTGCTTCGGATAAGGGTAATGTACAGTTCAGAGTTACTTTTAGTGGTACTGTGTCTGAAGAGGTGATTAACCATGATTGTATAGTTAATTCAGAGAATATAGGACCCAGATCTATATCAAGCCCCATTCTAGCTACGGATCCTTCTAGATTTGTTAATTTGGATGTGCGATCTGAAATGGTGGATCCAGATCTTCCTAAGGGATCTAGTACGATCCACGGGGCAGGTAAAGCTCCTGTTACTAAGGACTGGAAATCCCTTTTTGCTCCTACCAGGAAAAGCTCGTTAGAACCAAAATTTTTTGAGCCGTTGAGAGTGGACGGGAAGATTATTGTTGCTCCTCCTCTAGAAATTGCAGAGCAAGGTTCAGAGTTATGGAAGGATTGTTTAGTTGGTTAGTTCATAGATAAAAAACCTCATTTTTCTTTTATGCGTGCTACTGTGGATCGATTGTGGGGGAAAATGGAGATGCCGGAGATCATTACAACAAATAGTGGGTTGTTTATGTTTCGATTCTCTAACCCAACTGCACTGGAATGGGTTCTAGAAAATGGGCCTTGGCATATTGGGGGTAAGCCTCTGATTCTCAGGAAATGGAAGCCTCGTATGGATCTTTCAAAGCCTCTTCTGAGTAGAATTCCTTTATGGGTGAAATTTTTCAAGGTCCCTATTGAGTACTGGTACAATGAAGGTCTCAGCTATGTAGCTAGTGCCATTGGAGTTCCTCTTTACCTTGATGGTCCTACTGAATCAGGGACTAGATTATCGTATGCTTGTATTTGTGTAGAGGTGGAGGTTAATTCTAATTTTCCGTCATCTTTTGATCTTCGTTTGGTTGATGGTAGTTCGTGTGAAATCTTTGTGGAATACCCATGGAAGCCTCAGGTGTGTAAATCTTGTAATTGTTTTGGGCATACTTCTCTCCATTGCCCCATGGAAACTAAGAAAGTTTGGGTTCCAAAGAAGGCTGTGCAGCCTGTCCCTCCTTCCCGCTGTGATGAGGAACCACATATGGATTCTATTGTGGATAAAATTGAGGCTGAGATTGCTAGTGATGTGGTTGTGGTGGAGAATCCTGTCATTGTTATCCTTGATAAGTTTATTATTGCTGCTGATCAGAATTCATTCCAAATGTTGAGTGATAATGAGGAAGCAACTGAGAATAAGGAATCTGGGCAGTCTGATGTGGCTACTACGGCTGGTAGGGATGGTAAGGTTCCTCCTGTTATCTCCCTTGTTTCAGATAGCTCTCCAGATTATATAATTTTAAGAATTGTAATTTGAAGATAGAGAAATTGGTGAGGAAACCAGGAGGCGACAAAAAGAAGAAGTCCAATTCTAAATCCAGTCTTGCAGTCCAGGCCTCCAAGCTTAATGATTCTACCAATAAAGGTAAAAGTGTGGCAAATAATCCTTCTATTTAATGATTATTACAGCTTGTTGGAATATTAGAGGACTTAATGATCCTCTGAAACAAAGAGATATGAGGTCTTTTATTAGGAATAGTAAGATTAACCTTTTGGGTATTGTTGAGACGCGAGTTAGATACTCGAATTTTGCCAAAGTCTCCAAAGCTATAGATCCTTCATGGAATTTTATACATAACTATCATGCATCCACTGTTGGGCGGATTTGGGTCTGCTGGAATCCTAGCATTCTTAAGGTTCAGGTTATTTCTTCCTCAGATCAGGCCATACATCGTCAGATTACTAATGCGCATGATGCCTCTCATTTCTTTTGCTCCTTTGTCTATGCGGCTAATTCCCTAAGTGATAGGAGGATTTTGTGGGATAAACTGAAATCATTAGCCAATATTTTTTGCTCTTCCCCTTGGATGTTGATGGGGGATTTTAACTTAGTCAGATTTTGCACAGAGATATCAGGTGGGAGATCTGGTTCTTCTCAAGCTATCTCAGATTTTCATAGTTGCCTTCTGGAAGCAGACTTGGTTGATTTGCCTTTTCTTGGGCTTGTGTATACTTGGACCAATAGAAGTGAAGGTGCTGATTTCATTGCCCGTAAATTGGACAGAGTTATAGTTAATGAAGCTTGGTTTGATTCTTTTCCTAACAGGATGGCAATTTTTGGTTCCCCTGGTATTTCTGATCATAGCTCCATGATTGTTGATTTGTCTTCTCACAGGAACAACATTAAGAAACCTTTCAAATTTTTCAACTACTGGATCAATCACACAGATTTTATTCCTACAGTTCAAAGATGTTGGAATATGCAAGTCAATGGCTCTCCTATGTTCATTCTTGTCTCCAAACTTAAAGCTCTTAAGAAAGAATTGAGGAAATTTAATACTTGCCAGTATGGGGCAATACCTGAAAGGGTGCAACTTGCTAATCAAGAGCTTCTTTCTGCTCAGCAAAATCTTCTCCACAACCCTCATGTTACTGGTTACATTCAAGTGGAAAAGGATTGCCTGCACAGGTATTCTTCTCTTGCCAGGGCAGAAGAGAGTTTCCTTAAGCAAAAATCTAGGATCCAATGGCTTAACCTGGGAGATAATAACACTTCCTTTTTCCACAGATCTGTCAAGGTTCGAAATTCTCTCAATGCTATCACGAAATTGTATGACATCTCTGGTACTCTTCTTAGTAATCATGATGAGATCAAGAAGGAAGCCATCAGTTATTTTCAAAATCTTTTTGGTAATGTTCAACCTCTTGCTAGTAGTCTCCCTATTCTGACGGAGCTCCCAGATTTGAAATGGAGTGAGGATCATCTAGTCTCGCTTAATTGTCAAGTCACTGATGAAGAGATTAAAGAGGCTATGTTCTCTTTGGATGGGAATAAGTCCCCAGGCCTCGATGGTTATACTTCTCAGTTCTTTAAAGCTGCGTGGAATATTGTTCAAAATGATGTGTTAGATGCTGTGAATTCTTTCTTTTCTCATGGAAAGTTGCTTGGGGAAGTGAATGCCACTGCCATTGCTCTTATTCCCAAAGTTCCGAATCCTTCTGTTATGAGTGATTTTCGTCCCATTTCTTGCTGTAATACTATATACAAATGCATATCCAAGATTATAGCAAGTAGACTTAAGAGTTGTCGTCCTGATGTTAAAAATTATTATCGTAATGCTGGAAATCCAAGATGTGCTATTAAAGTGGATTTGATGAAAGCTTATGATTCAGTCAGTACAGATTTTATTCTCCAAGTGTTGAAGCATCTTAACACTCCTCCTCATCTTCTTCATTGGATCAAGGTCTGTGTTACTTCACCTAAATTCTCAGTGTCTCTTAATGGAGGTTTGGAAGGTTACTTTGAAGGGAAAAGAGGGCTAAGACAGGGTGATCCTATGTCTCCCTATTTATTTGTTATTGCCATGGAAATTTTGTCCAGATTACTTGCGAAAGAGGCTTCCTCTTCAGAGTATGAATTTCACGCTCGTTGTCAGAAAATGAAACTCACCCATCTTTGCTTTGCGGATGATCTCCTAATTTTTGCTTATGGTAATATGGAATCAATCAACCGTATTTATGATGTCCTTGCTTGTTTTGAAAGGATATCAGGTCTCAAAGCCAATGTTAACAAAAGTCTCATATTCTTTGTTGGAGTTAATGAAGACTTGAAGAGGGATATCAAGGGGAAATTGGGTTTTATTGAAGGATTCCTACCAGTTAAATACTTAGGAGTTCCTCTGATTAGTACTAAGTTGAAAGCTGCTGACTGTATTCCACTGATTGATAGAATCACTTCCAAAGTGAAGTCTTGGAGTTCCAGAGCCTTGTCTTATGCTGGTCGCCTTCTTCTTATCAAGTCGGTGCTATTTAGTATTCAGAATTACTAGAGCAGCATCTTTATTTTCCCTATGAAAGTTTGCCACTCTATTGAGCAGATTTTTAGGGATTTTTTGTGGACTGGCTGTGATTTAAAGCATAATGGAGCTAAAATTAGTTGGGCTACTATTTGTAATCCTAAACAGGAAGGTGGGCTGGGCATTAGACGAGTTCAAGACATGAATGTTGCTGCTGTCCTAAAGCATATCTGGGCCCTGTTTTCTAAATCTGGCTCCCTTTGGGTAGCTTGGGTAAAGCTACATCTTCTTAGAGGCAAGAGCTTTTGGTATGTCAATACTCCAGCTGAATGTTCTTGGGTGTGGAGGAAAATACTCAAATACAGAGGTATTGCTAGACCTATGATTAAGCATATAGTAGGGAATGGTGCTACTACTTTTTTATGGCATGACAACTGGCATCATTTAGGCCCCCTTTTCCCCAGGTATGGAAAAGAATTATCTATGATTCTGGAATTCCTTCTTTTGAGAAAGTCAGTGCTGTTATCGTGGATAGTAGGTGGAGGTGGCCAATAACTGTCACTATGGAGTTGATTGAAATTCAGGCTTTTCCCTTGCCTAATCCTTCAAATTGTGAAGATGCTGTTAGATGGATTCCCTCTCATTCGGGTGTTTTTTCCTTGCACTCAGCCTGGAATTTTGTTAGAGATGGTCAGCCCGTGAAAGATTGGTATGGCCTGGTGTGGTTTCCACGTGCAATTCCCAAGCATTCTTTTATCTTATGGCTAGTTATCCAAGATAGGCTTTACTACTCTTGAACGATTAGCTAATTGGGGAATTGCTTCTAGCACTACTTGTGTGCTGTGTAGACAAGGCATTGAGAACCGTGATCATTTGTATTTTAATTGCCTATACACATCAAATGTTTGGGAGAAAATTCTCAGTTTGGGAAAAAGCTGTTCAATGAACTTATAGATGCTCTTAGGGAGAATAAAATGCTGCACCAAAACGCTTGAATGCTATAGAGAACTGAGTTGAGGAGTTGCAAGCGACCAGCATAGGAAAGCCTTTTACTACCCCAAGAGTTAATGCGTTTGGAGATGCGCTCAATAAGAGGTTGACAATCTGACTTGGAAAGTTTTTTAGTGATAAGAGGCACCCCCAAGTATCGAACAGGCAGAATACCACCAGAGAAGCCCAGCAATTTCTTTTTGGCGAGGGGGGGGGGGCAATGTCTAGTGAGAGAAGGTCTAGTTTTTGTTCGTCTCCATCATGCTGACTTCTCGTGTTCGTGGGTTTGATTTTGTCATTCATCTCTTTGATCTATTTCATCTTTATCAGTGTTATGGGTTTCGGTTCTACCATTGTTTGATTTGCTCTTTAATCTTTTTATCTGGTTTATCTATCTAAGTAATTTGAAGTTATGGGTTACAAAGGTTCAGCCAAAAAGAAGAAGAAGAAAATATCTCCTAACTGTGGCTCTTCATCTTCGGTGCTTCTTCCAGATTTCAAGCTTAGTGCTTCTTTGATTTCTATTGAGGACCTTGGTTGCTCTGACGAGGAACACTCTGAATCTGATGTGGGCTTATTTGAAGATGTTGATGGTTCAAGAGCATTTGTTAGTGCTGGAGCTTCTAATGAATCTGTTAGTGTTCAAACTAACCAGATTTGCTCTCACGTAGATAGAGCTAGAGTTTGTTCATCACCCCATTATTCTAATGCGATCAAGGCTGGTTCGTGTGCTTCTTCCCATAGTTCGGTTGATTCATTTGTATCTCCCATGGAGAATGGGCTGTTGAAGAACCGTAGCTTGATGGTGAGTGAATCTCACTCTCTTAGTATTGCAAATGGGCCTTTTTTTGCAGCCCACACTTTTGACAAAGCTGTTGTTCCCACGTTGGTAAATGCAAAAGCTGATGGTAAAGCTAAAGGGGCTGTGTTTACTGATGGGGATGGTCTTAAAGCTTGTGGGCCAGCCTTGGGTGAGTCAAAAGCTGATGTTAAAGCATGTGGGGAAGAGTATTTTATTGATAAAATTCCTCATTCAAATAAGAACTTAGCTGGCTCCAACGAGTCAACTTCTGCTGCTACTAATGCCGTGTTTGGCTCCAAGAATTCGAGTCTTGCTCCTTCTACAGAGTTTTCTGCTGTTGTGGGTAAGTATGAATCTGGTTTATCTCCTTTTCCCCCACTCAATGCCGTGGATTTCTCTAATAAATCTCATGGCCGTGTTAATAACTCCTCTTCTTGGAGCTCTCTTTTCAAATCTGCTACTAAGAGCATAGATCAGCTCAATTTCTTTAAACCGAGTAATATCAATGGGAAAATTATTGTTACTCCACCTCCTGAAGTTGTTAAGAAAGGTAATGAATTATGGAATGATTGTCTTGTTGGTCACGTTCTTGATAAGAAGCTCCCTTTCACTTTGGTAAAGAATTGGGCTGAGAAACTTTGGGGTAAGGATGGGTTGGTAGATGTCAGGTCCACCAATAATGGTTTTTTCTTGTTTAGATTTAGCACTGATGCAAGCTGCCTTAAGGTCCTCGATTCAGGTCCATGGTTTTTCTCTGGAAAGTTACTTATCCTCCAAAAATGGCATGAAGGTTTGCATCTGTCTAAGGTGAAACTTTCTAAAGTTCCAGTTTGGGTGAAGTTCTTTAATGTCCCATTGAATCTTTGGACTAATGAGGGGCTGAGTTACATTGCTAGTGCAGTTGGTGTCCCATTGTACTTGGATGATGCTACTGAATCAAGAAGTAGAATCAATTATGCTCGGGTTTGTGTTGAAATTTCAGCGGAGATCGATATTCCTGAGAATTTTGATTTGGATTTGGGTAAAGGCAGGATCATTCCCATTGATATTGAAGTGCCTTGGAAGCCTCCTTCTTGTGAGGTTTGCAAAGAATTTGGGCACTCTGTTAACAATTGCCATAGAAGTCTAAAAAAAGTGTGGATTCCGAAGCCTATTCAGAATGACTTGGTTAATTCTTCAGTGAATGTGACCACCACTCCTCTGGCTAAAGAAGACCATGATATCCCCACAGAGCCACATACTTCTCCACATTCGATTGTTGATAACAAGGTTGAAGGGGATAATTGTGCTAATATTGAGAGTTCTCCTTTAGTGCAACAGATATTGAAGGAACCCATGGTTAATAAGCAATCTTCTGAATGGACAGTTGTAGCCAGGAAAGGGAGAGATAAAGTTATTATGTCTCCAAGAATCCCTAAGAATGCTCCTAGCACGGTTCCATTGGACGTGTCTAGGAAAGGCATTTTTGTCATGCCAAGTGCTATCAATTCCACATCTACAGCCTCTTCTAGCAACATGCAAAATGAGAAATCAAAGTTTATGGAGAGTGCTCTAGCGAGCTTAAAGCTCAAGCCTAGCAACTCTTGTATTAAAGATTCTAACAGTAGGCCTCCCATCCGCTCTTCTAAGATCACCATTAACACTCCTAATTCTACTAGGGGTTAATTGGTTGCATTTGTGGTTGTTTTGGCTTCCTCTCGGGCTGTGAGAGTTTTCTTAGTTTGTTTTCCCTCGTGTTGTGAGGTTTTGTTCTTGTGTTCTCCTTTTGGGAGTCTGTTGCCCTTTGAGGGCCTGTTTTGCTCTTCATGTATATCTTGGTTTTTTGGAATATACTTTCTCACTTATCCAAAAAAAAAAAAAAAAAAGAAAATTCTCAGTTTGTGCTGTGTTACTCGTACTCCTAGATACTGGGCTAATGAATTTATATGGGCCAGCCATCTCTCTAAAGGAAAATCTTTTTGTTCTACAATTAAGAAAATTGCTTGGGCTTCCACCATCTACAATATATGGAGAGAGAGAAATTCTCGATTGCATAAGAATACTTTTAGGAATGAAGATTATATTGTGAGGAATATTGAGAGTGATATTCGTATTCGAGCAGCTAGTTTTGTTGGTATTAAGCACAATGCAAGAAATAGAACTTTTTGTGATAATTGGAGAATTCCTTTAGAAATTCTTTGTTAATTGCTCACCTCGGGCTATGAGGTTTTTTCTTTTCCTTATTCTTTAAACAATCCACTAATCCACTCTTTGGCTTAGTGGCTTGTTTTTAGATGATGGTTTTGGCCTTTTGGCTTGTGTTTTTCTCATTGTATATCTTTTGTTTTGGAATATACTTCTCACTTACCCAAAAAAAAAAGGAAATGTTGTGTGGCTCTCGAAAATCTGTAGTAGCTCCAATGGAATCTAGAGAGCGTCGTACACTCTAGAAAACCCCCTACTATTTTTCGGGGCACCCAGAGCTCCTACGGGCATCTAGGAAGCGTTGTGACGCTCCTACGAGTTTGTGGCATGCGAAAAGCTCTTACGTGTCTATGGCGACTCCAATTGAGTCAAAAGAGCAGCCTTGACTCTAGAAAGCCTCTTAGGATTTTTTTAGACTGCGTAGGGCTCCTACGGGTGCTTAGGATAGGTTGTGAGGCTCCCACGCGTCTCTGATTGAGACTAAACATCGTCATGCACTCTAGAAAGCCTCCAAGAATTTCTTGGGGCACCTCGAGCTCCTACGGCTGTCTAGGAAGGGTTGTGGGGCTCTTTTGAGTTTATGGCGACTCTTATCGAGTCAAGACTACGTCGAGGACTCTAGAAATGCTCCTAGGATTTCTTGGAGTGCGTAGAGCTCCAACAGGTGCCTAGGATCTGTTATCACACTCCCACGAGTCTATGGCGACTCTAATTGTATCAAGAGAGTGTTGGAGATGCAAAAAAGCCTCCTATGACCTTTTGGAGCGCGTAGAGCTCCTACAGGTGTCTAGGAAGCGTGTGAGGCTACCAGGAGTCTTTGGCAACTCTAATTGAGTGTAGACAGCCTTGTTAAAACCCTCCTACGAGTTTGGGGAGTGCGTAGAGCTCCCATTGGCGTCCAAGAAGCGTTGTAAGGCAAGAAAGCGTCGTAGAGTCTAGATAGCGTTCTAGGATTTTGCAGAACGCGTAGAGTTCCAGTGGCTGTCTAGGAATCGTTGTGTGGCTTCCACAAGTTAGTGGCAGCTCTAATTGAGACTAGAGAGCGTCGTCGACTGGAAAAAACCTCTTTGTACTTTTTAGAGCTCCGAGACCTCCTACGGGTGTCCAGGTAGCGTTGTAAGGCGCCCTACAAGTTTATGGCGACTCTAATAGGGTCAAGACAACGTCGTGGAATTTAGAAATCCTCCGAGGATTTTCTTTGTGCGTGTGGAGCTCCAACGTATGACTAGGCTATGTTGCGAGCTTCCCACAAGCCTATTGCAATTCTAATTCAGACTAGGGAGCGTCGTGGAGTCTAGACAGCCTCCTTGTAGTTTTTGGAGTGGGTAGAGCATCTACAAGTGCCTTGGATATGTTGTGTGGCTCCTGAAAATCTGTAGCAGCTCCAATGGAATCTAGAGAGCGTCGTACACTCTAGAAAACCTCCTATTATTTTTCGGGGCACCCAGAGCTCCTACGGGCGTCTAGGAAGCGTTGTGACGCTCCTACGAGTTTGTGGCGCGCGTAAAGCTTTTACGTGTCTATGGTGACTCCAATTGAGTCAAGAGAGCAGCCTTGACTCCAGAAAGCCTCCTAGGATTTTTTGGGAGTGCGTAGGGCTCCTATGGCTGCTTAGGATAGGTTGTGAGGCTCCCACGCGTCTCTGATTGAGACTAGACATCGTCATGCACTCTAGAAAGCGTCCAAGAATTTCTTGGGGCACCTCGAGCACCTACGACTGTTTAGGAAGCGTTGTGGGCCTCCTTCGAGTTTATGGAGACTCTAATCGAGTCAATACTACGTCAAGGACTCTGCGGAAGAAGCTTTTCTCAAGCAGAAATCTAGAATTAATTGGTTGCATCTTGGTGACCAAAACTCAGCTTTCTTTCACAAAGCAATGAAGATCAGGACTTCGTTTAATGCTATCACGAGAATCTATGATGGGAAAGGGGCCCTTCTCACTTCTGCGGATGATATTAAAAAAGAGGCTATCCACTTTTTCAACAATCTGCTTGATAATGACTCTTCCACCTCACATGACCTCTCTTGTCTTGATGGTTTGGAGAATTACCATTGGAATGAAGATCAGCTATCTGCCCTTAACAAGCCTATTGATTCTGAGGAAATCAAAATTGCCATGTTCTCTTTAAAGAATGGAAAAGCCCCTGGCCCTGATGGTTTTACGTCTCTTTTCTTTAAGAAAGCCTGGCCTATTGTTCAATGTGATGTTATTGAGGCCATCAAATCCTTTTTTGAGCAAGGGAAATTGTTGGGAGAGGTAAATGCTACTATTATCACTCTTGTGCCTAAAGTTCCAAACCCTTCAAAGATGAATGATTTCAGACCCATCTCCTGCTGCAATACTATATATAAATGCATATCTAAAATCATTGCTAGTAGGCTTAAGTGTTGTCTGCCGGATTTTATATGTCAAAATCAGTCTGCCTTTGTTCAAGACCGTAAAATTTCTGACAACAACATTCTTCTTGCACAAGAGATTCTGAAAAATTATCACAGGAACAATGGTACGCCTCGATGTGCTATTAAAGTGGATCTCATGAAAGCTTATGACACGGTTAGCTGGGATTTTATTCTAGCTATTCTAAGGAAGCTAAATACTCCTGTTCAGGTCATCAAATGGATCACTTCTTGTATTACAACTCCAAAATTTTCTGTCTCCATTTAATGGCTCGTTGGAAGGCTATTTCCATAGCAGTAATGGGCTGCGACAAGGGGACCCTATCTCTCCCTATTTATTTGTTATTGTAATGGATGTGCTCTCTCGGCTCCTTAATAAGATTTCTTATCTTCCTTTATTCAAGTTTCATGCAAGATGCGAGAAAGTGAAACTCACTCACTTATGTTTTGCTGATGATCTCTTAATTTTTTGCTATGGCAATGTTGACTCTATCAGGGCTATTAAACATGTGTTGGATCAATTTTCTGATATATTTGGTCTCAAAGCAAATCCAAATAAGAGTCACATTTTCTTTTCTGCTGTCAATTCCAATATCCAGGATCTCATTAAGCATATCTTGGGTTTTAAGGCTAGTAAGCTTCCTGTCAGATATTTGGGGGTTCCTCTTATTACCAAGAAGTTAACAATGGCTGATTGTCAACCGCTTCTGGACAGAATCTCTAACCGCATCAATTCTTGGGGTAGTAAAAACCTTTCTTATGCAGGTCGACTCCAACTCATTTCATCAGTGCTTTATAGTATCCAATATTTTTGGTGTGGGATTTTTATTCTTCCCAAAGCTATTATCAATTCCATTGAGCAAATGTTTCGTGCTTATCTATGGACTGGTAATGATCTCAAGACCTCTGGTGCTAAGATTAGTTGGGTGAATCTATGTCTCCCAAAATCTGAAGGTGGTCTCGGCCTTCGTAGGGTGAATGATTGGAATAGAGCGGCTGCTATGAAGCACATTTGGAACTTATTTGCATGCTCAGGCTCTTTATGGGTTGCTTGGGTTGGAGAATATTTACTTCGGGGAAGGAGTTTCTGGAGTATTTCTATGCCAGCTGAATGTTCATGGATTTGGAGGAAACTCCTCCAATTGAGAGATGTTTGCAGGCCCTTTATAAAACGTATTATTGGGGATGGCAACAATACTTTCTTATGGCATGACAATTGGCTCCCCACGGGTCCTTTATTCCCGAATTATGGACATCGCATAATCTATAATACGGCTATCCCTACCAATGCCAAGGTGAGTGCTGTTGTTGCAAATTCTGGATGGAACTGGCCTGTTACTTTATCCCCTGCCTTATTGGATCTTCACGCCTCTTTCCCTTACAATATTCGGCCCAATCCACTCTCTAAGGACTCTATTTTATGGGTTCCCGCCCCGGCTGCTGGTATTTTTTCCATTCATTCCACGTGGGAGCGAATCAGATTTAAAAAACCCCTGGTGGACTGGTTACATGTTGTTTGGGGATATAAGTCCATTCCTAAACATTCTTTTATACTTTGGCTTACCTTTTTTAATCGGCTGGCTACTCGTGATAGACTCCTCTCTTGGGGTATTAATACGTCGCCTTCCTGTGTTCTATGCAACGCTGCACATGAAAGCAGGGACCATTTATTTTTCCAATGCACTTTCTCCGCTGCTATGGGGCTCTATTCTTAGACGATGCTGTCTGAATCGGACTCCACGCTATTGGTCAAATGAATGGAGTTGGGCAGTTCATAGCCTCAAAGGTAAATCCTTCTGTTCAACTATCAAAAGACTTGCTTTGGGCGCCACAATTTACAACTTATGGATGGAAAGAAATAACCGTGTGCATGGAAACTCTTTCAGGCCGTTTGAGATGATTATTGATTGTATTGCTGAAGATGTTAGACTCAAAATACTTATGTTTAAGGGAGTTGTTGATAATGATAGGAATAGAATTTTTTGTAATCATTGGGGCATTAATTTTGATGATGTCAAGTGAATGCTTCCCTCGGGCTGTGGGGGTTTTTTATTTGGTTCGGGCTTCACTTACACACCCATGTAAGCTCCTCTTGGATAGCTTAAATGGCTGTGTTTGTTGATTGTCTTGTTTTCATGTGTTTTTCCCCTTCGGGGTTTTTTCTTTTATATTATACTCACTTAACAAAAAAAAAAAAAAAAAAAAAAAAAAGAGAGCTCCAACAGGTGCCTTGGATGTGTTATCACACTCCCACGAGTCTATAGCGACTCTAATTGTATCTGGAGAGCGTTAGAGATGCGAAAAAGCCTCTTACGACCTTTTGGAGTGCGTAGAGTTCCTACGGGTGTCTAGGAAGCGTGTGAGGCTACCAGGAGTCCTTGGCAACTCTAATTGAGTGTAGACAGCCTTGTTAATTGTAGAAACCCTCTTACGAGTTTGGGGAGTGCGTAGAGCTCCCATTGGAGTCCAGGAAGCATTGTAAGACAAGAAAGCGTCGTAGAGTCTAGATAGCGTCCTAGGATTTTGCAGAACGCGTAGAGTTCCAGTGGCTGTCTAGGAACCGTTGTGGGGCTCCCACAAGTCAATGGCAACTCTAATTGAGACTAGAGAGTGTCGTGGACTAGAAAAAACCTCTTTGTACTTTTTAGAGCTCCGAGACCTACGGGTGTCCAAGTAGCGTTGTAAGGCCCTCTACGAGTTTATGGTGACTCTAATAGGGTCAAGACAACGTTGTGGACTTTAGAAATCCTCCGAGGATTTTTTTTGTGCGTGTAGAGCTCCAACAAGTGCCTAGGATGTGTTCCGAGGTTCCCACAAGTCCATTGCGACTCTAATTGAGACTAGGGAGCGTCGTGGAGTCTTGACAGCCTCCTTGTAGTTTTTGGAGGGGTAGAGCATCTACAAGTGCCTTGGATATGTTGTGTGGCTCCCGAAAATCTGTAGCAGCTCCAATGGAATCTAGAGAGCGTCGTACACTCTAGAAAACCATCATAGTATTTTTCGAGGCACCCAGTGCTCCTACGGGCGTCCAAGAAGCATTGTGACGCTCCTACGAGTTTGTGGCGCACGTAAAGCTCTTATGAGTCTATGGCGACTCCAATTGAGTCAAGAGAGCAGCCTTGGCTCTAGAAAGCCTCTTAAGATTTTTTTGGAGTGCATAGGGCTCCTACGGGTGTCTGGAAAGCGCTGTGGTGCTCGTACGAGTCTATGGCGACTCTAATTGAGTCTAGAGAGCATCGGGGACGCTAGAAAGCCTCCAGGGATGTTTTGGAGAGCGAAGAGCTCATACAGGTGTCTAGGAAGTGTGTGAGGCTCCTAGGAGTCTATGGCATGTCTAATTTAGTGTAGAGGGTCTCGTGAACTCTAGGAAGCCTCCTAGTGTTTTGTGGAGTGCGTAGAGCTCTCACGGGTGTCTAGGAAGCGTTGTGAGGCTGGAGAGTGTCATGGAGTCGAGAAAGCCTCCTAGGATTTTTTAGAATGCATAGAGCTCCAATGGACTTCTAGCCTTTTTTGTGGGTCCCACGAGTCTATGGCGATTCCTTTTTTATTTTTTTATTTTTTTATTTTTGGTAAGTGAGTTTGTATAAAAGAAGAAAGCCAAAAGGCAACGTACAAGCCCAAGGGCCAAAAGAAACAAAAAAGCTACACAACTCCTCTTAGCAAATACATCCGAATAAGCCAACAAAAGAGAGCTTATTTGGATGTGTAAGCAAGGGGAACACAAAATTACAATATTAGGATATTTAAACTAATACCCCAATTTACACAAAGTTGTCTATTCTGGTCATTGTCCTTAATCCCTTTAAAGCTTGTTGCTTTGTAACGCACATCATCCACAATATGAGCAATAATATACTCTTCATTCCTGAAGCAATTGTTATGAAGGCGCGCATTTCTTTCATGCCAAACATTATAAATGGTGGCAGCCCAAGCAAGTCTTTTGATTACCGTACCAAAAGCTTTCCCTTTTAAGGAGTGAAGGGTCCAATTTCTCTCATTTGCCCAGATCCTAGGTGTGCGGTAAATGCCACACAACTTTAAAATTGATGCCCATATGGAAGAGGAGAAACGGCATGCATAAAACAAATGGTCTCTTGATTCTTGTTGTTGTCCACACAGAAAACAAGAATTACTAGTAGCAATACCCCATGCACATAATTTATCAAGAGTGGTAAGTCTGTCTTGGAAAGTAAGCCAAGCAATGAAGGCATGCTTACGTATAGCCTTAGAACACCAAATGATCTTATGCCAATCATTCTCTTGTTTCCTACAACGAATTGTTTCCCAAGCAGAATTAATAGAGAAATCACCAGAATTAGAGGGAATCCAAATCACAGCATCATTGCTATTGGGATTAGGGAGTAAAGAATTAGGCATGGCAGATTGTAGTTCCATGATATCAACAGTAACTGATGCTGGCCAGGCCCAATTTAAATGGGAGATGATGGCGCTGACTATTGCATCAGGAGAAAGGGCAAAATCATAGATAATTCAAGCTCCAAACTGAGGGACAATGGGGCCAAGAGGATGCCAGTTATCATACCATAACGAAGTGGACTCACCATTACCAACAGTATGCTTAATGAGAGGACGCAGTCTGTCTCTAACTTTGAGTATTTTCCTCCAGACCCAAGTGCACTCAGTAGGAGTAGAAACAGTCCAAAAACTACGATTTCTGAGGAGGTATAGCTTGACCCAGGCCACCCATAGGGATCCTGACTGAAGAAAGAGGGTCCAGGCATGTTTCATAGCAGCAGCGATATTAATGTCTTCAATTCTTCCCAACCCTAAACCACCTTCAGATTTAGGAAAACAAATAGCCTCCCAGCTAACTTTCGCCCCACTATTCTTGAGATCTGAACCTGTCCACAAGAAGGCTCTAAACACTTTCTCAATCTTCCTACAGATAAGTTTAGGGAAGACAAAAATACTGCTCCAGTAGAATTGAATGCCATATAACACCGAGCTAATCAGTTGGAGTCTACTAGCATAGGAGAGACGCTTTGTACCCCAGCTTTGCACTCTATTGGTAATTTTCTCAATCAGAGCATTGCAATCTCTAGCTTTAAGCTTTGAGGTGATAAGCGGCACACCCAAATACTTAACTGGCAGGGAACCCGCTTGGAAACACATGGTACTCAGGATGTTTGCTTTGATCTGATCTTCAACACCAGCAAAGAAAATGAGGCTCTTGGTTATATTTTGTCTTAAGACCTGAAACTTGCTCAAACAGGTTAAGATTATGCTTGATTTGAGTGATAGCTTCAACACTACCATGAGAAAAAATAATTAAATCATCAGCAAAGCACAAATGTGTTAATTTTAATTTCTCACAGCTAGTATGAAATTTATGCCCAACAGCATCCGCAGATCGATTAAGAATTTCTGACAGGACCTCCATGCCAATAACAAACAAATAAGGAGACATAGGATCCCCTTGCCGCAGCCCTTTCCTTCCCTCAAAATAACCTTCCAAAGACCCTTTGATAGAAATAGAAAACTTAGGAGATGAAATACAGGCCTTTATCCAAGCGATAAGATGATCTGGAGTGTTGATCACTTTGAGAATATCTAAGATGAAATCCAAGTTAACTAAATCATATGCTTTCATCAAGTCAACCTTTATAGCACATCGAGGAACTCCAGAATTTCGACGGTAATTATGGAGGATTTCCTGGGCAAGCAGCACATTATCATAAATATATCTCCCTTGGATAAATGCTGATTGGTTAGGGCTGATGAACTCAGAAATAGAGTCTATGGCGATTCTATTTGAGTCTAGAGAGCGTTATGGACTCTAGAAATCCTCCAAAGATTTTTTAGAGTGCGTAGGGCTCCAAAGAGTGCCTAGGATAGGTTGTGGGGCTCCCACGCGTCTTTGATTGAGACTAGAGAGCGTCACGCACTGTAGAAAGCCTCCAAGAATTTCTTGGGGTACCTCGAGCTCCTACGGCTGTCTAGGAAGCGTTGTAGGCCTCCCTCGAGTTTGTGGTGACTCTGATCGGGTCAAAAACATTTCGGGGACTCTAGAAATCCTCCCAGGATTTTTCGGAGTACATAGAGCCCCAACAGGTGCCTAGGATGTGTTATGACACTCCCACGAGTCTATGGTGACTCTAATTGTATCTAGAGAGCGTTGGAGATGCGAAAAAGCCTCCTATGACCTTTTGGAGGGCGTAGAGCTCCTACCGGTGTCTAGGAAGTGTGTGAAGCTACCAGGAGTCCTTGGCAACTCTAATTGAGTGTAGACAGCCTTGTTAACTGTAGAAACCCTCCTACGAGTTTGGGGAGTGCGTAGATCTCCCATTGGCGTACACGAAGCGTTGTAAGGCAAGAAAGCGTTGTGGAGTCTAGATAGCGTCCTAGGATTTTGGAAAACGCGTAGAGTTCCAGTGGCCGTCTAGGAACCATTGTGTGGCTCCCACGAGTCAATGGCAACTCTAATTGAGACTAGAGAGCGTCGTGGACTAGAAAAAATCTCTTTGGACTTTTTAGAGCTCCAAGACCTCCTACGGGTGTCCAGGTAGCGTTGTAAGGCCCCCTACGAGTTTATGGTGACTCTAATAGGGTCAAGACAATGTCGTGGACTTTAGAAATCCTCCGAGGATTTTTTTTGTGCGTGTAGAGCTCCAATGAGTGCCTAGGATGTGTTGCGAGGTTCTCACAAGTCTATTGCAACTCTAATTGAGACTAGGGAGCATCATGGAGTCTAGACAGCCTCCTTGTAGTTTTCGCAAGGGGTAGAGCATCTACAAGTGCCTTGGATATGTTGTGTGGCTCCCGAAAATGTGTAGCAGCTCCAAAGGAATCTAGAGAGCGTCATACACTCTAGAAAACCCCCTACTATTTTTTGGGGCACCCAGAGCTCCTACGGGCATCTAGGAAGCGTTGTAATGCTCCTACGAGTTTGTGGCCCGTGTAAAGCTCTTACGTGTTTATGGCGACTCCAATTGAGTCAAGAGAGCAGCCTTGACTCTAGAAAGCCTCCTAGGATTGTTTTGGAGTGCGTAGGGCTCCTACGGGTGCCTAGGATAGGTTGTGAGGCTCCTACACGTCTCTCATTGAGACTAGACATCGTCATGCACTCTAGAAAGCCTCCAGGAATTTCTTGGGGCACCTCGAGCTCCTACGGCTGTCTAGGAAGCGTTGTGGGGCTCCTTCGAGTTCATGGAGACTCTAATTGAGTCAAGACTACGTCGAGGACTCTAGAAATGCTCCTAGGATTTCTTGGAGTGCGTAGAGCTCCAACAGGTGCCTAGGATGTGTTATCACACTCCTACGAGTCTATGGCGACTCTAATTGTATCTAGAGAGCGTTGGAGATGCGAAAAAGCCTCCTATGACCTTTTAGAGTGCGTAGAGCTCCTACGGGTGTCTAGGAAGCGTGTGAGGCTACCAGGAGTCCTTGGCAACTCTAATTGAGTGTAGATAGCCTTGTTAACTGTAGAAACCCTCCTACAAGTTTGGGGAGTGCGTAGAGCACCCATTGGCGTCCAGGAAGCGTTGTAAGGCAAGAAAGCGTCGTAGGGTCTAGATAGCATCCTAGGATTTTGCAAAATGTGTAGAGTTCCAGTGGCTGTCTAGGAACCGTTGTGCGGCTCCCACGAGTCAATGGCAACTCTAATTGAGACTAGAGAGCGTCGTGGACTAGAAAAAACCTCTTTGTACTTTTTAGAGCACCGAGAACTCCTACGGGTGTCCAGGTAGCGTTGTAAGGCCCTCTACGAGTTTATGGCGACTCTAATAGGGTCAAGACAGCGTTGTGGACTTTAGAAATCCTTCGAGGATTTTTTTTGTACGTGTAGAGCTCCAACGAGTGCCTAGGATTTGTTGTGAGGTTCCCACACGTCTATTGCAACTCTAATTGAGACTAGGGAGCGTCACAAAATCTAGACAGCCTCCTTGTAGTTTTTGCAGGGGCTAGAGCATCTACAAGTGCCTTGGACACGTTGTGTGGCTCTCGAAAATCTGTAGCAGCACCAATGGAATCTGGAGAGCGTCGTACACTCTAGAAAACCACCTACAATTTTTCAGGGAACCTAGAGCTCCTACGGGCGTTTAGGAAGCGTTGTGATGCTCGTACGAGTTTGTGGCGCACGTAAAGCTTTTACGTGTCTATGACGACTCCAATTGAGTCAAGAGATCAACCTTGACTCCAGAAAGCCTCCTAGGATTTTTTTGGAGTGCGTAGGGCTCCTACAGCTGCCTAGGAGAGGTTGTGAGGCACCTAGGCGTCTCTGATTGAGACTAGACATCGTCATGCACTCTAGAAAGCGTCCAAGAATTTCTTGGGGCACCTTGAGCACCTACGGCTGTCTAAGAAGCGTTGTGGGCCTCCTTCGAGTTTATGGAGACTCTAATCGAGTCAATAATACGTCGAGGACTCTAGAAATGCTCCTAGGATTTTTTGGAGTGCGTAGAGCTCCAATAGGTGCATAGGATGTGTTATCACACTCCCACGAGTCTGTGGCGACTCTAATTGTATCTAGAGAGTGTTGGAGATGTGAATTAGCCTCCTATGACCTTTTGGAGTGCATAGAGTTCCTATGGGTGTCTAGGAAGTGTGTGAGGCTACCAGGAGTCCTTTGCAACTCTAATTGAGTGTAGACAGCCTTGTTAATTGTAGAAACCCTCCTATGAGTTTGGAGAGTGCGTAGAGCTCCCATTGGCGTCCAGGAAGCTTTGTAAGGCAAGAAAGCGTCGTAGAGTCTAGATAGCGTCCTAGGATTTTGCAGAACGTGTAGAGTTCCAGTGGCTGTCTAGAAACCATTGTGTGGCTCCCACGAGTTAATGGCAACTCTAATTGAGACTAGAAAGCATCGTGGACTAGAAAAAACCACTTTGTACTTTTAGAGCTTCGAGACCTCCTATGGGTGTCCAGGTAGCGTAGTAAGGCCCCCTACGAGTTTATGCTGACTCTAATAGGGTCAAGACAACGTCGTGGACTTTAGAAATCCTCCAAGGATTTTTTTTGTTTGTGTAGTGCTCCAACGAGTGCCTAGGATGCGTTGCGAGGTTCCCATAACTCTATTGCGACTCTAATTGAGACTAGGGAGCGTCATGGAGTCTAGACAGCCTCCTTGTAGTTTTTGGAGGGGTAGAGCATCTACAAGTGCCTTGGATATGTTGTCTGGCACCCGAAAATCTGTAGCAGCTCCAATGGAATCTAGAGAGTGTCGTAAACTCAAGAAAACCTCCTACTATTTTTTGGGGCACCTAGAGCTCCTACGGGCGTCTAAGAAGTGTTGTGACGCTCCTACGAGTTTGTGGCGCGCGTAAAGCTCTTACATGTTTATAGCCACTCCAATTGAGTCAAGAGAGCAGCCTTGACTCTAGAAAAGCCTCCTAGGATTTTTTTGGAGTGCATAGGGCGCCTGCGGGTGCCAAGGATAGGTTGTGAGGCTCCCACGCGTCTCTGATTGAGACTAGACATCGTCATGCACTCTAGAAAGCCTCCAAGAATTTCTTGGGGCACCTCGAGCTCCTACGGCTATCTAGTCAGCGTTGTGGGGCTCGTTCGAGTTTATGGCGACTCTAATCGAGTCAAGACTACGTCAAGGACTCTAGAAATGCTCCTAGGATTTCTTGGAGTGCGTAGAGCTCCAACAGGTGCCTAGGATGTGTTATCACCCTCCCATGAGTCTATGGCGACTCTAATTGTATCTAGAGAGCGTTGGAGATGCGAAAAAGCCTCCTATTACCTTTTGGAGTGCGTAGAGCTCCTACGGGTGTCTAGGAAGTGTGAGGCTACCAGGAGTCCTTGGCGACTCTAATTAAGTGTAGACAGCCTTGCTAACTGTAGAAAACCCTCCTAAGTGTTTGGGGAGTGCGCAGAGCTCCCATTGGCATCCAGGAAGCGTTGTAAGGCAAGAAAGCGTCGTAGAGTCTACATAGCGTCCTAGGATTTTGCAGAACGCGTAAACTTCCAGTGGCTGTCTAGGAACTATTGTGTGGCTCCCACAAGTCAATGGCAACTCTAATTGAGACTAGAGAGCGTCGTGGACTAAAAAAAACCTCTTTGTACTTTTTAGAGCTCCGAGACCTCCTACGGGTGTCCAGGTAGCGTTGTAAGGCCCCCTACGAGTTTATGGCGACTCTAATAGGGTCAAGACAACGTCGTGGACTTTAGAAATCATCCGAGGATTTTTTTTGTGCGTGTAGAGCTCCAACGAGTGCCTAGGATGTGTTGCGAGGTTCCCACAAGTCTATTGCGACACCAATTGAGACTAGGGTGCGTTGTGGAGTCTAGACAGCCTCCTTGTAGTTTTTGGAGGGGTAGAGCATCTACAAGTGCCTTGGATATGTTGTGTGGCTCCCGAAAATCTGTAGCAGCTCGAATAGAATCTAGAGAGCGTCGTACACTCTAGAAAACCTCCTACTATATTTCGGGGGACCCAAAGCTCCTACGGGCGTCTAGGAAGCGTTGTGACGCTCCTACGAGTTTGTGGTGCGTGTAAAGCTCTTACGTGTCTATGGCGACTCCAATTGAGTCAAGAGAGCAGCCTTGACTCTAAAAAGCCTCCTAGGATTTTTTTGGAGTGCGTAGGGCTCCTACGGGTGCCTAGGATAGGTTGTGTGGCTCCCACACGTCTCTGATTGAGACTAGACGTCGTCATGCACTCTAGAAAGCCTCCAAGAATTTCTTGGGGCACCTTGAGCTCCTACGGCTGTCTAGGAAGTGTTGTGGGGCTCCTTCGAGTTTATGGCGACTCTAATCGAGTCAAGACTACGTTGAGGACTCTAGAAATGCTCCTAGGATTTCTTGGAGTGCGTAGAGCTCCAACAGGTGCCTAGGATGTGTTATCACACTCCCACGAGTCTATGGCGACTCTAATTGTATCTAGAGAGCGTTGGAGATGCGAAAAAGCCTCCTATGACCTTTTGGAGTGCGTAGAGCTCCTACGGGTGTCTAGGAAGCGTGTGAGGCTACCAGGAGTCCTTGGCAACTCTAATTGAGTGTAGACAGCCTTGTTAACTGTAGAAACCCTCCTACGAGTTTTTTTTGGATAAGTGAGTAAGTATATTCCAAAAAACCAAGATATACATGAAGAGCAAAAACAAGCCCTCAAAGGGCAGCAAACTCCCAAATGGAGGTACCTGTGAAACAAAACAAGCCCTCACAACCCAAGGGAAAAACAAATCAAGAAAAAGAAACTCTCACACCGCAAGAGGAGGCCAAAACAAACACTAAAGCGACCAATCAACCCCCTGTTGGATTAGGGGATTTAATGGTGATCTTAGAGGAGCAGATTGGGAGCCTACTAGTAGAATCTTTAATACAAGATTTGCTAGGCTTGAGATTTAAACTCGCTAGAGCACTCTCCATAGACGTTGAACTCTCATTTTGCATCTTTAATACGAGTTTGGGGAGTGCGTAGAGCTCCCATTGGCATCCAGGAAGCATTGTAAGGCAAGACAGCGTCGTAGAGTCTAGACAGCATCCTAGGATTTTGCAGAACATGTAGAGTTCCAGTGGCTGTCTAGGAACCGTTGTCTGGCTCCCACGAGTCAATGGCAACTCTAATTGAGACTAGAGAGCGTTGTGGACGAGAAAAAACCTTTTTGTACTTTTTAGAGCTCCGAGACCTCCTACTGGTGTCCAGGTAGCGTTGTAAGGCCCCCTATGAGTTTATGGAGACTCTAATAGGGTCAAGACAACGTCGTGGACTTTAGAAATCCTCCGAGGATTTTTTTTGTGCGTGCAGAGCTCCAACGAGTGCCTAGGATGTGTTGCGAGGTTCCCACAAGTCTATTGCGACTCTAATTGAGACTAGGGAGCATCGTAGAGCTTCCTTCTTGTTTTTGGAAGGGGTAGAGCATCTACAAGTGCCTTGGATATGTTTTGTGGCTCCCGAAAATCTGTAGCAGCTCCAATGGAATCTAGAGAGCATCGTACACTCTAAAAAACCTCCTACTATTTTTCGGGGCACCCAGAGCTCCTACGGGTGTCTAGGAAGCGTTGTGACGGTCCAACGAGTTTGTGGCGCGCGTAAAGCTCTAACGTGTCTATGGTGACTCCAATTGAGTCAAGGGAGCAGCCTTGGCTCTAGAAAGCCTCCTAGGACTTTTTTGGTGTGCGTAGGGCTCCTACGGGTGCCTAGGATAGGTTGTGAGGCTTCTACGCATCTCTGATTGAGACTAGACAACGTCATGCACTCTAGAAAGCCTCCAAGAATTTCTTGGGGCACCTTGAGCTCCTACGACTGTCTAGGAAGCGTTGTGGGGCTCCTTCGAGTTTATGGGGACTCCAATCGAGTCGAGACTACGTTGAGGACTCTAGAAATGCTCCTAGGATTTCTTGGAGTGCGTAGAGCTCCAACAGGCGGCTAGGATGTGTTATCACACTCCCATGAGTTTATGGCAACTCTAATTGCATCTAGAGAGCGTTAGAGATGCGAAAAAGCCTCCTACGACCTTTTGGAGTGCGTAGAGCTCCTACGGGTGTCTAGGAAGCGTGTCAGGCTACCACGAGTCCTTGGCAGCTCTAATTGAGTGTAGACAGCCTTGTTAACTGTAGAAACCCTCTTACGAGTTTGGGGAGTGCGTAGAGCTCCCATTGGCATCCAGGAAGCGTTGTAAGGCAAGAAAGTGTCGTAGAGTCTAGATAGCGTCCTAGGATCTTGTAGAACGCGTAGAGTACCATTGGCTGTCTAGGAACCGTTGTGTGGCTCCCACAGGTCAATGGCAACTCTAATTGAGACTAGAGAGCGTTGTGGACTGGAAAAACTTCTTTGTACTTTTTAGAGGTCCGAGACCCCCTATAGGTGTCCAGGTAGCGTTGTAAGGCCCCCTATGAGTTTGTGGCGACTCTAATAGGGTCAAGACAACGTCGTGGACTTTAGAAATCCTCCGAGGATTTTTTTTGTGCGTGTAGTGCTCACCAAGTGCCTAAGATGTGTTCCGAGGTTCCCACAAGTCTATTGCGACTCTAATTGAGACTAGGGAGTGTCGTGGAGTCTAGACAGTCTGTGCAATGGAGGTCCTTTCCAAAATTCTTCTCCATTTCTCAAATCAGCCTGGGTATAAGTTCCATCCTCGTTGCTTCAAGCTCAAGCTCACCCATCTTTGCTTTGCTGATGATCTGCTCCTCTTTGCTAATGGTACAGCTGAGGAAGCTAACCTTCTAAAAGGTGCTCTTAATTTATTTGAAAATCTCTCTGCTCTCAAAGCCAATGGTGATAAGAGTCATATTTTTTTCTCCAATATCTCTAATGATGAAAAATGTACTATTCTTAATTGTTTGGGATTTAAAGAAGGTAAGCTTCCAGTCAAATACCTTGGTGTTCCTCTTATCACTTCAAAGCTCTCTTCTAAAGATTGTATTCCTCTTGTTGAGAAAATTACCAAGAGAGTCCATACTTGGAATGCCAAAAAACTATCCTATGCAGGTAGATTACAACTGTTGAGCTTAGTTCTTTACGGCATTCAATATTACTGGAGCAGCATCTTCATCTTACCTAAGGCTGTCTATAAGAACATTGAGAAGATCTTCAGGAATTTTTTGTGGTCTGGTAGTGATCTCAAATCTACGGGTGCAAAAGTTAGCTGGAGTACTGTGTGTTTGCCTAAATCTGAAGGTGGTGTGGGCCTTCGTAGAATAGAGGATATGAATATCGCTGCTGCCATGAAGCATATTTGGGCTATTTTTCTTAGATCCGAATCTCTTTGGGTTGCTTGGGTAAAGGATTATCTTATCAAAGATAGGAGTTTTTGGGCTGTTGGCATCCCATCTGATTGCTCATGGGTTTGGAGGAAGCTCCTAAAGCTTAGAAGCTTAACCTTCCCATTTATCAAGCATTATGTGGGTAATGGTGAAAATACTTTTCTATGGTATGATAACTGGCATCCTGTGGGTCCCATTCATCTTTCCTATAGCAATTGGGTTATGTATGATTCGGCTCTTCCAAGCACTTCCCTTGTCAGTGCTATTATCTTTCAGAATCAATGGAACTGGCCTCTTTCTGTCACAGTTGATCTCATGGAGATCCAAGCTGCCATCCCTCCTTCTCTTGCCCCTCATGGTAACAGAAACGATGTTATTAAATGGGTTCCTTCTGCCACGGGTGTCTTCTCCATTTCTTCAGCATGGAATGCCATTAGAGCTAGGAGTACTGAGCATGAATGGCCAAAAGTCATTTGGTATGCCAATTCAATCCGTAAGCATGCATTTATTATTTCTTGGTTGACTATTCGTGACAGGTTACCTACTCTTGACAAAATGCACGAATGGGGTCTCACTTCCAATGATGTTTGTGTCTTCTTTCAACTTCATCAGGGAACACGAGATCACCTCTTCTTTGGATGTAGAGTCACGGCCAATATATGGGGGAAAGTTTTATCACTTTGTTGTATTTTTCGTAATCCAAGATTCTGGCTGAATGAATTAAATTGGGCCATTCACTCTCTGAAAGGAAAAAGCTTCTGCACTACAATTAAAAAACTAGCTTGGGCTTCAACAATCTACAACATTTGGATTGAACGAAATTCAAGACTTCATGAGAATTCTTATATTGATGCTGGCAGCATTTTGAGGAAGATAATCAATGATGTACGCTACAAAGTCTACAGCATAGGGAAAATCATTGATAATGATAGACATAGGATTTTTTGTACTAATAGGAACATAACTCATGATATATTCATAGTGTAATTTTTTGTTAGGCTTATTAGCACACAAATTAGTAATCTTTTCTTCTTGATTAGTTTACTTTTTTGTATGCTTTAAGCTCTTGGTTTGCTTCTTTTGAGCCTAGTTTTGGTCTAATTGGCCCTAGGGCTCCTTTCTCTTCTATAATTCTTTTCTTTTTCAATATATTTTCTCACTTACCAAAAAAAAAAAAAAAAAAAAGGGAAGTGTTATGGGGCTCCTTCGAGTTTATGGCGACTCTAATCGAGTCAGGACTACGTCGAGGACTCTGGAAATGCTCCTAGGATTTCTTGGAGTGCGTAGAGCTCCAACAGGTGCCTAGGATGTGTTATCACACTCCCACGAGTCTATGGCGACTCTAATAGGATCTAGAGAGTGTTGGTGATGCGAAAAAGCCTCCTATGACCTTTTGGAGTGCGTAGAGCTCCTACAGGTGTCTAGGAAGCGTGTGAGGCTACCAAGAGTCCTTGGCAACTCTAATTGAGTGCAGACAGCCTTGTTCACCGTAGAAACCCACCTACGAGTTTGGGGAGTGCGTAGAGCTCCCATTGGCGACCAGGAAGCGTTGTAAGGCAAGAAAGCGTCGTAGAGGCTAGATAGCATCCTAGGATTTTGCAGAACGCGTAGAGTTCCAGTGGTTGTCTAGGAACCGTTGTGTGGCTCCCACGAGTCAATGGCAACTTTAATTGAGACTAGAGAGCATTGTGGACTAGAAAATACCTCTTTGTACTTTTTAGAGCTCGGAGACCTCCTACGGGTGTCCAGGTAGCATTGTAAGGCCCCCTACAAGTTTATGGAGACTCTAATAGGGTCAAGATAACGTCGTGGACTTTAGAAATCCTCCGAGGATTTTTTTTTGTGTGAGCAGAGCTCCAACGATTGCTTAGGATGTGTTGTGAGGTTCCCACAAGTCTATTGCGACTCTAATTTAGACTAGGGAGCGTCGTGGAGCTTCCTTGTTGTTTCTGAAAGGGGTAGAGCATCTACAAGTGCCTTGGATATGTTTTGTGGCTCCCGAAAATCTGTAGCAGATCCAATGGACTCTAGAGAGCATCGTACACTCTAAAAAACCTCCTATTTTTCGGGGCACCTAGAGCTCCTACGGGCGTCTAGGAAGCGTTGTGACGGTCCAACGAGTTTGTGGCGCGCGTAAAGCTCTTATGTGTCTATGGCGACTCCAATTGAGTCAAGGGAGCAGCCTTGGCTATAGAAAGCCTCCTAAGATTTTTTTGGTGTGCGTAGGGCTCCTACGGGTGCCTAGGATAGGTTGTGAGGCTTCTACGCGTCTCTGATTGAAACTAGACAACGTCATGCATTCCAGAAAGCCTCCAAGAATTTCTTGGGGCACCTCGAGCTCCTACGACTGTCTAGGAAGCGTTGTGGGGCTCCTTCGAGTTTATGGCGACTCCGATCAAGTCAAGACTACGTTGAGGACTCTAGAAATGCTCCTAGGATTTCTTGGAGTGCGTAGAGCTCGAACAGGCGGTTAGGATGTGTTATCACACTCCCACGAGTTTATGGCAACTCTAATTGCATCTAGAGAGCATTGGAGATGCGAAAAAGCCTTCTATGACCTTTTGGAGTGCGTAGAGCTCCTACGGGTGTCTAGGAAGCATGTGAGGCTACCAGGAGTCCTTGGAAACTCTAATTGAGTGTAGATAGCCTTGTTAACTGTAGAAACCTTCCTACGAGTTTGGGGAGTGCGTAGAGCTCCCATTGGCGTCCAGGAAGTGTTGTAAGGCCAGAAACCGTCGTACACTCTAGAAAACCTCCTAATATCCTACTATTACTTACCCAAAAAAAAAACCTCCTACTATTTTTCGGGGCACCCAAAGCTCCTACGGGCATCTAGGATGCGTTGTGATGCTCCTACGAGTTTGTGGCGCGCACTCTTACGTGTCTATACTGACTCCAATTGACTCAAGAGAGCAGCCTTGACCCTAGAAAGCCTCCTAAGATTTTTTTGGACTGCGTAGGGCACCTACGGGTGCCTAGGATAGGTTGTGAGGCACCCACAGGTCTCTGATTGAGAATAGACATCGTTATGCACTCTAGAAAGCCTCCAAGAATTTCTTGTGGCACCTTGAGCTCCTACGGCTGTCTAGGAAGTGTTGTGGGGCTCCTTTGAGTTTATGGCGACTCTAATCGAGTCAGGACTATGTCGAGGACTCTAGAAATGCTCCTAGGATGTCTTGTAGTGCATAGAGCTCCAACAGGTGCCTAGGATGTGTTATCACACTCCTACGTGTCTATGGCGACCCTAATTGTATCTAGAGAGCGTTAGAGATGCGAAAAAGCCTCATACGACCTTTTGGAGTGCGTAGATCTCCTACGGGTGTCTAGGAAGCGTGTGAGGCTACCAGGAGTCCTTGGCAAATCTAATTGAGTGTAGACAGCCTTGTTAACATTAGAAACGCTCTTACGAGTTTCGGGAGTGCGTAGAGCTCCCATTGGCGTCCAGAAAGCGTTGTAAGGCAAGAAAGCGTCGTAGAGTCAAGATAGCGTCCTAGGATTTTGCAGAACGCGTAGAGTTCCAGTGGCTGTCTAGGAACCATTGTGTGGCTCCCATGAGTTAATGGCAACTCTAATTGAGACTAGAGAGTGTCGTGGACTACAAAAAACCTCACTGTACTTTTTAGAGCCTCGAGAGCTCCTACGAGTTTCCAGGTAGCGTTGTAAAGCCCTCTACGAGTTTATGGCGACTCTAATAGGGTCAAGACAACGTCATGGACTTTAGAAATCCTCTGAGGATTTTTTTTGTGCGTGTAGAGCTCCAACAAGTGCCTAGGATGTGTTCCGAGGTTCCCACAAGTCTATTGCGACTCTAATTGAGACTAGGGAGCGTCGTGGAGTCTAGATAGCCTCCTTGTAGTTTTTGGAGGGGTAGAGCATCTACAAGTGCCTTGGATATGTTGTGTGGCTCCCAAAAATCTGTCGCAGCTCCAAGGGAATCTAGAGAGCGTCGTACACTCTAGAAAACCTCCTACTATTTTTTAGGGCACCTAGAGCTCCTACGGGCGTCTAGGAAGCGTTGTGACGCTCCTACGAGTTTGTGGCGCGCGTAAAGCTCTTACGTGTCTATGGTGACTCCAATTGAGTCAAGAGAGTAGCCTTGACTCTAGAAAGCCTCTTAGGACTTTTTTGGATTGCTTAGGGCTCCTACGGGTGCCTAGGATAGGTTGTGAGGCTCCCACGCGCCTCTGATTGAGAGTAGACATCGTCATGCACTCTAGAAAGCCTCCAAGAATTTCTTGGGGCACCTTGAGCTCCTACGGTTGTCTAGCTAGGGTTGTGGGGCTCCTTCGAGTTTATGGCGACTCTAATCGAGTCAAGACTACGTCGAGTACTCTAGAAATGCTCCTAGGATTTCTTGGAGTGCGTAGAGCTCCAACAGGTGCCTAGGATGTGTTATCACACTCCCACGAGTCTATGGTGACTCTAATTGTATCTAGAGAGCGTTGGAGATGTGAAAAAGCCTCCTATGACCTTTTGGAGTGCGTAGAGCTCCTACGGGTGTCTAGGAAGCGTGTGAGGCTACCAGGAGTCCTTAGCAACTCTAATTGAGTGTAGACAGCCTTGTTAAAACCCTCCTACGAGTTTGGGGAGTGCGTAGAGCTCCCATTGGCGTCCAGGAAGCGCTGTAAGGCAAGAAAGCGTTGTAGAGTGTAGATAGCGTCCTAGGATTTTGCAGAACACGTAGAGTTCTAGTGGCTATCTAGGTAGCATTGTGTGGCTCCCACGAGTCAGTGTTAACTCTAATTGAGGCTAGAGAGTGTCGTCGTCTAGATAAAACCTCTTTGTACTTTTTAGAGCTCCGAGACCTCCTACGGGTGTCCTGATAGAGTTGTAAGGCCCCCTATGAGTTTATGGTGACTCTAATAGGGTCAAGACAACGTCATGGACTTTAGAAATCCTCCGAGGATTTTTTTTGTGCGTGTAGAGCTCCAACGAGTACCTAGGATGTGTTCCGAGGTTCCCACAAGTCTATTCCGACTCTAATTGAGACTAGGGAGCGTCGTGGAGTCTAGACAGTCTCTTTGTGGTTTTTGGAGGGGTAGAGCATCCACAAGTGCCTTGGATACGTTGTGTGGCTCTCGAAAATCTGTAGCAGCTCCAATGGAATCTAGAGAGCGTCGTACACTCTAGAAAATCTCATACTATTTTTCGGGGCACCTAGAGCTCCTACGGGCATCTAGGAAGCGTTGTGACGCTCCTACGAGTTTGTGGCGCACGTAAAGCTCTTACGTGTCTATTGTGAGTCCAATTGAGTCAAGATATCAGCCTTGACTCTAGAAAGCCTCCTAGGATTTTTCTGTAGTGCGTAGGGCTCCTACGGGTGCCTAGGATAGGTTGTGAGGTTCGCACACGTCTCTGATTGAGACTAGACATCGTCATGCACTCTAGAAAGCCTCCAAGAATTTCTTGGGGCACCTCAAGCTCCTACGGCTGTCTAGGAAGTGTTGTGGGGCTCCTTCGAGTTTCTGGCGACTCTAATCGAGTCAAGACTACGTCGAGGACTCTAGAAATGCTCCTAGGATTTCTTGGAGTGCGTAGAGCTCCAACAGGTGCCTAGGATGTGTTATCACACTCCCACGAGTCTATGGCGACTCTAATTGTATCTAGAGAGCGTTGGAGATGCGAAAGAGCCTCCTATGACCTTTTGGAGTGCGTAGAGCTCCTACGGGTGTCTAGGAAGCGTGTGAGGCTACCAGGAGTCCTTGGCAGCTCTAATTGAGTGTAGACGGCCTTGTTAAAACCCTCCTACGAGTTTGGGGAGTGCATAGAGCTCCCATTGGTGTCCAGGAAGCGTTGTAAGCCAAGAAAGCGTCGTAGAGTTTAGATAGCGTTCTAGGATTTTGCAGAACGCGTAGAGTTCCAGTGGTTGTCTAGGAACCGTTGTGTGGCTCCCACGAGTCAGTGGCAGCTGTAATTGAGACTAGAGAGCGTCGTTGACTAGAAATGACCTCTTTGAACTTTTTAGAGCTCCGAGACTTCCTACGGGTGTCCAGGTAGCGTTGTAAGGCCCCCTACGAGTTTATGGCGATTCTAACTGGGTCAAGACAACGTCGTGGACTTTAGAAATCCTCTGAGGAATTTTTTTTGTGCGTGTAGAGCTCCAACTAGTACCTAGGATGTGTTCCAAGGTTCCCACATGTCTATTGCAACTCTAATTGAGACTAGGGAGCGTCATGGAGTCTAGACAGCCTCCTTAGAGTATTTGGAGGGGTAGAGCATCTACAAGTGCCTTGGATATGTTGTGTGGCTCCCGAAAGTCTGTAGCCGCTCCAATGGAATCTAGAGAGCGTCGTACACTCTAGAAATCCTCCTACTATTTTTCGGGGCACCTAGAGCTCCTACGGGCATCTAGGAAGCGTTGTGATGCGCCTACGAGTTTGTAGCGCGCATAAAGCTCTTACGTGTTTATGGCGACTCCAATTGAGTCAAGAGAGCAGCCTTGACTCTAGAAAGCCTCCTAGGATTTTTTTGGAGTGCGTAGGGTTCCTACGGGTGCCTAGGATAGGTTGTGAGGCTCCCATGCGTCTTTGATTGAGACTAGACATTGTCATGCACTCTAGAAAGTCTCCAAGAATTTCTTGGGGCACCTCGAGCCCCTACGGCTGTCCAGGAAGTGTTGTGGGGCTCCTTCGAGTTTATGGCGATTCTAATCGAGTCAAGACTACGTCGAGGACTCTAGAAATGCTCCCAGGATTTCTTGGAGTGCGTAGAGCTCCAACAGGTGCCTAGGATGTGTTATCACACTCCCACGAGTCTATGGCGACTTTAATTGTATCTAGAGAGCATTGGAGATGCGAAAAAAGCCTCTTACGACCTTTTGGAGTGCGTAGAGCTCCTACGGGTGTCTAGGAAGCGTGTGAGGCTACCTGGAGTCCTGGGCAACTCTAATTAAGTGTTGACAGCCTTGCAAACTGTAGAAACCCTCTTACGAGTTTGGGGAGTGCGTAGAGCTCCCATTGGCGTCCAGGAAGCGTTGTAAGGAAAGAAAGCGTCGTAGAGTCCAGATAGCGTCCTAGGATTTTACAGAACGCGTAGAGTTCCAATGGCTGTCTAGGAACCGTTGTGGGGCTCCCACAAGTCGATGGCAATTCTAATTGAGACTAGAGAGCGTTGTTGACTAGAAAAAACCTCTTTGTACTTTTTAGAGCTCCGAGACCTCCTACGGGTGTCTAAGAAGCATTGTAAGGCCCTCTACGAGTTTATGGCGACTTTAATCAGGTCAAGACAACGTCGTGGACTTTAGAAATCCTCCGAGGATTTTTTTTGTTTGTGTAGAGCTCCAACGAGTGCCTCGGATGTGTTCTGAGGTTCCCACAAGTCTATTGCGACTCTAATTGAGACTGGGAGCGTCGTGGAGTCTAGACAGCCTCCTTGTAGTTTTTGGAGGGGTAGAGCATCTACAAGTTCCTTGGAAATGTTGTGTGGCTCTCGAAAATCTGTAGCAGCTCCAACGGAATCTAGAAGCGTCGTACACTCTAGAAAACCTCCTACTATTTTTCGGGGCACCCAGAGCTCGTACGGGTGTCGAGGAAGCGTTGTGACGCTCCTACGTGTTTATGGCGACTCCAATTGAGTCAAGAGAGCATCCTTGACCCTAGAAAGCCTCTTAGGATTTTTTTTGGACTGCGTAGGGCTCCTACGGGTGCCAAGGATAGGTTGTGAGGCTCCCACGCGTCTCTGATTGAGACTAGACATCGTCATGCGCTCTAGAATGCCTCCAAGAATTTCTTGGGCCACCTCGAGCTCCTACGGCTGTCTAGGAAGGGTTGTGGGGCACCTACGAGTTTATGGCGACTCTAATCGAGTCAAGACTATGTCGAGGACTCTAGAAATGCTCCTAGGATTTCTTGGAGTGCGTAGAGCTCCAACAGGTGCCTAGGATCTGTTATCGCACTCCTACGAGTCTATAACGACTCTAATTGTATCTAGAGAGCGTTAGAGATGCGAAAAAGCCTCCTATGACCTTTTGGAGTGCGTAGAGCTCCTATGGCTGTTTAGGAAGCATGTGAGGCTACTAGGAGTCCTTGGCAACTCTAATTGAGTGTAGGTAGCCTTGTTAAGACCCTCCTACGAGTTTGGGGAGTGCGTAGAGCTCCCATTGGCGTCCAGGAAGTGTTGTATGGCAAGAAAGCGTTGTAGAGTCTAGATAGCGTCCTAGGATCTTGCAGAACGTGTAGAGTTCTAGTGGCTATCTAGGAACCGTTGTGTGGCCCCCACGAGTCAGTGGCAACTCTAATTGAGACTAGAGAGCGTCGTCGACTAGAAAAAACCTCTCTGTACTTTTTAGAGGTCTGTGACCTCCTACAGGTGTCCAGGTAGCGTGTAAGGCCCCCTACGAGTTTATGGCGACTTTAATAGCGTCAAGACAACGTTGTGGGCTTTAGAAATCCTCCGAGGATTTTTTTTGTACGTGTAGAGCTCCAACGAGTGCCTAGGATGTGTTCCGAGGTTCCCACAAGTCTATTGCGACTCTAATTGAGACTAGGGAGCGTCATGGGATCTAGACAGCTTCCGTGTAGTTTTTGGTGGGGTAAAGCATCTACAAGGGCCTTGGATATGTTGTGTGGCTCCCAAAAATCTGTAGCAGCTCCAATGGAATCTAGAGAGCGTCGTACACTCTAGAAAACCTCCTACTATTTTTTGGGGCACCCAGAGCTCCTACGGGCGTCTAGGATGTGTTGTGACGCTCCTACGAGTTCTTTTTTTTTTTTTTTTTTTTTTTTTTTTTTTTTTTTGGATAAGTGAGTATGTATATTCCAAAAATGATAAAAGGTTTACATGAAGCTCAACGCAAGCCCATATAAGGCCACAAAAACAACAAAAAATAAAAACCTCACAGCTCGAGGAAAGCAAGGATGAGGGAAAAATTATCCCTTATCAACCATAGGAAAGTTAACATTACAACCCTTTTGATTTGGAGAATTGGAGGGAGAACCCTTCAAAATCCTAATTGGCAACCTGATGCTGGGCTCTTTAATGCACGATTTGCTTGGCTTGAGTTTTAAATTGGCCAAGGCTTGATCAATGAATCTAGCTCGCTCTCCACTGCTAGATTTACTCGTCCCAACTTTAGCACTAGAGAAAGCTTCCGAATTTGCAACAACAACCGGAGCAGCCCGAACACTTGGTTTTTCATGCGAAAAACACCCTTTGGGGGAAAGACCATCACTAGAATCAATTAAGGCAGCACACTTTGGGCCTTTACTTTTCCTAACCACTCTAATCCATTCATTTTCTTTAGGAGCAATTTGCACTTGCACTTCCTTAACACATGAATTTATGGGAACATGCTTGGAGGGATTTGCTACTTGTTTTGGAACCCAAGCCTGAGTGATAACTTTGGAGCAGTCTTTCTTTAAATGGCCAAAGCTCTTGCATACCGTACACTTCTTAGGCCTCCAAGGAACTTCAACATTAATGGAAATTATATCTCCATTAGTTAAAACAAGATCAAAGCTGTTGGGAATCGAATCTTCAACAGAAATTTCAACACATACACGAGCATAGCTGAGTCTAGATTGGAATTCAGTAGCCTCATCAAGGTAGAGAGGATTGCCAACCGCACTAGCAATATAACTCATACACTCTAAGTTCCAGTACGCCAAAGGCACATTAAAAAGTTTAACCCAAATCGGAATGCTACAAAGTTTATCCTTTGTTAATCTAAGATTGGCTTGCCATTTTCTCAATACCAAAAGCTTTCCTGCAAAAAACCAAGGCCCTGCCTCCAAAATATGATCACAATAATTCAAGTCAGAAAACTTGAAAAGAAAAAATCCGTTCTCTAATGAGAATACCTCAACAGAGTGACTTTTCCCCCATAATTTCTGAGCCCATTCCTTCACCATAAGATAAGGCAATCGACTATCAAGGAAGTGCCCAATCAAACTTCCTTCCCAATTAGAGCAACCAGCAGTAGCAACTTCTTTAGGAGGTTTGACCACAAGTCTACCATTGGAATTCAGCGGCTGGAAAAATTGGAGGTTGGATTTACCCTTATGCTCAGATTTAAACAAGGAACTCCAAGGGGAGCTAAACAAAGGTTGGGTCTTGATACCCATAGTACCCGTAGAAATTGGACCCAAACTTGGGTTAGACTTACCATAGGATTGGGATGTAGCGTTCTCATCACACCAAATTGAATTGGGTGGAGAAATTCCCCCCAAGCCAACGTTGTCAACTAAAGAACCACTCTTTATGGACCCCACTTGGTTGACCTTTCCATTTAAAATTGGAATACCATTGCAATCTGCCAAAGAGCCATCCGTTGGACTAAGCACATTAGCAATAGATGATGTGGATCCCATTTGCTTGACATTGCCATCATCATCTTTAGACAGCACATGAGGGACAAAAACACTTGGTGGGCCGTGAAACAAGGCAGCACTATGCTCATTAGAAATAACCGCGGGTCCCACTTGATTTATATTTCCAGCCCTTAAAGGTGTGCAAGGAAAAACACAAGGAACAATGTCAGCATTAGTAGAGATAGATACCTTTGAAAAAGTTGACATGGGACCCATATGGTTGACATATCCACCATCTTCACTTGCACAAGCATGTGCGTTGGAAAACATAGCAGCAACCTCTTGAGCGTGGGCCCCATGAGAAAGGCTTTCTTGACTGATTTTTTCAGGTAATAAAGAGCAATCAGCTTGGGTAGTGGACCCCATAACAGAACAAGCATGTTTGGGCAGTGAAACTCCCCCCAAAACAAAGTTCTCGATGTTGGCCAGCTGTTCAACACCCGACACAAAGGACGTAGTACCTGAAAAAGCATGGGCATGTGACTCCAAAAGTAATCCACTCTCAACACCAGGCGCGTGAACTTTATGGGCCTTCTCTAATATTTCACAACCAGCAGAAACTTCCACCGGAATCACCATGGAAGCTCCATCAAGCTCCTACGAGTTTGTGGCGCGCGTAAAGCTCTTACGTGTCTATGGCGACTCCAATTGACTCAAGAGAGTAGCCTTGACTCTAGAAAGCCTCCTAGGATTTTTTTGGAGTGCGTAGGGCTCCTACGGGTGCCTAGGATAGGTTGTGAGGCTCCCACGGGTCTCTGATTGAGACTAGACATCGTTATGCACTCTAGAAAGCCTCCAAAAATTTCTTGCGGCACCTTGAGCTCCGACGGCTGTCTAGGAAGTGTTGTGGGGCTCCTTTGAGTTTATGGCGACTCTAGTCGAGTCAGGACTACGTCGAGGACTCTAGAAATGCTCCTAGGCTTTCTTGGAGTGCATAGCGCTCCAACAGGTGCCACGAGTCTATGGCGACTCTAATTGTATCTAGAGAGCGTTGGAGATGCGAAAAAGCCTCCTACGACCTTTTGGAGTGCGTAGAGCTCCCATTGGCATCTAGGAAGCGTTGTAAGGCAAGAAAGCGTCGTAGAGTCTAGATAGCGTTCTAGGATTTTGCAGAACGCGTAGAGTTCCAGTGGCTGTCTAGGAACCGTTGTGTGGCTCCCATGAGTCAGTGGCAGCTCTAATTGAGATTAGAGAGCGTCGTCGACTAGAAAAAACCTCTTTGTACTTTTTAGAGCTCCGAGAGCTCCTACGAGTGTCCAGGTAGCGTTGTAAGGCCCCTTACGAGTTTATGGCGACTCTAACAGGGTCAAGACAACGTCGTGGGCTTTGGAAATCCTCCGAGGATTTTTTTTGTGCGTGTAGAGCTCCAACAAGTGCCTAGGATGTGTTCCAAGGTTCCCACAAGTTATTGCGACTCTAATTGAGACTAGGGAGCGTCGTGGAGTCTAGACAGTCTCCTTGTAGTTTTTAGAGGGGTAGAGCATCTACCAGTGCCTTGGATATGTTGTGTAGCTCCCGAAAATTTGTAGCAGCTGCAATGGAATCCAGAGAGCGTCGTACACTCTAGAAAGCCTCCAAGAATTTCTTGGGGCACCTCGAGCTCCTACGGCTGATAGGAAGTGTTGTGGGGCTCTTTCGAGTTTATAGCGACTCTAATCGAGTCAAGACTTTGTAGAGGACTCTAGAAATGCTCCTAGGATTTCTTGGAGTGTGTAGAGCTCCAACAGGTGCCTAGGATTTGTTATCACACTCCCACGAGTCTATGGCGACTCTAATTGCATCTAGAGAGCGTTGGAGATGCGAAAAAGCTTCCTACGACCTTTTGGAGTGCGTAGAGCTCCTACAGGTGTCTAGGAGGTGTGTGAGGCTACTAGGAGTCCTTGGCAACTCTAATTGAGTGTAGACAGCCTTATTAACTGTAGAAACCGTCTTACGAGTTTGGGGAGTGCGTAGAGTTCCCATTGGCGTCCAGGAAGTGTTGTAAGGCAAGAAAGCGTTATAGAGTCTAGATAGCGTCCTAGGATTTTGCAGAACGCGTAGAGTTCCAGTGGCTGTCTAGGAACCGTTGTGGGGCTCCCACAAGTCAATGGCAACTCTAATTAAGACTAGAGAGTGTCGTGGACTAGAAAAAACCTCTTTGTACTTTTTAGAGCTCCGAGACCTCCTACGGGTGTCCAATAGCGTTGTAAGGCCCTCTACGAGTTTATGGCGACTCTAATAGGGTCAAGACAATGTCGTGGACTTTAGAAATCCTCCAAGGTTTTTTTTTTGTGCGTGTAGAGCTCCAACGAGTGCCTAGGATGTGTTCCGAGGTTCCCACAAGTCTATTGCGACTCTAATTGGGACTAGGGAGCGTCGTGGAGTCTAGACAGCCTCCTTGTAGTTTTTGGAGGGTAGAGCAACTACAAGTGCCTTGGAAATGTTGTGTGGAGTCTACACGTACAAAAAACACTTACGATGTTCTAGAGAGAGAAGCTCTCGATCCTGATTGATCATCTGTTTGCTTTTGGATTCTTCTCCTTGATTTTTCTAGCTACTGTTTTGGTTTTAATTCTCTTTATATCTCGTTATGGCGTCACCTATCACTCAGATTTCTTCCTCTAAGGCTGATCTGCCTTTTTCTTTGTCCCCTTCTTCTCTTGAATCGGCAGAAGCATTTCCTCCAGATCTGCTACCTAGGGATCCTTTTTTTTTTTTGGGTAAAAGAGTAAGTATATTAACCAAAAAGAGAGAAAAGTACATACAAGCCATACGGCCAAACGAAGCAACTCACGACAAATACACTTCAATAAGCTTAGAGAAGCTTATAAAAGTGTGTAAGATGGAGAGCAAAACAAAAAATTAAATTAGGATATTATAATTGATACCCCAATTTGTACAAAAAATCCTATGTTTATCATTATCCCTGATCCCTATGAAAAATGCAGCCCTAAATCTGACATCATCAAAAATATTCTTGAACACATAATCTTCACTCCTATAGCAATTTTCCTGGATGCGAGAATTCCTTTCCTTCCAAACATTATAAACTGTAGAAGCCCATGCAATTCTTTTAATAATAGAACAGAAAGATTTTCCTTTGAGAGAGTGAGTAGCCCACAAAAATTCATTTTCCCAAGTACGAGGAGTACGATTGATGCAACACAGGGCAAGGACCTTCGTCCATATGTGGGAGGTGAATTTGCAAGAATAGAACAAGTGGTCACGAGACTCAACAGGATGTCTACAGAGAACACATTCCGTTGGAGTATTGATAGCCCAGGCAGCAAGCTTGTCACAAGTAGAAATTCTACCCTGAATAGTGAGCCAGGCTATAAAGCTATGTTTCTGAATTGCTTTGGGATGCCAAATGATTTTATGCCACTCAACATCAGGAGCTCTACACCTGATAGCATTCCAAGCAGAGGCAATGGAAAAGTGGCCAGTAGAAGAAGGAATCCAGTAGAGAGAATCAGCTCTTGACATAACAGGAAGAGGTAGAGGAGAGGCTTGAAGTTCCATGAGTTCAAAGGTGACAGTAGGGGGCCAACACCAACTAGAGTTGGAGATAATGGAGCTCACCTTAGCTGTCGCAGGAATAGCAGCATCATAAATAACACGGTCCCCATAATGCTGGACAATTGGGCCCACAGAGTGCCAATTATCAAACCATAGGAAAGTGTGCTGACCATTGCCAATCTTATGTTTTATGAAGGGCCTAATTATATCTCTAATATTAAGGAGCTTTCTCCATATCCAGGAACATTCAGAAGGAGTAGAAACTAACCAGAAACTCTTGCCTCGCAGAAGATATAAATTAACCCATGCAACCCATAGAGACCCAGATTGAAGAAAAAGACTCCATATATGTTTCATAGCAGCAGCAATATTGATGTCATCCATGCGCCTTAAGCCCAAACCACCTTCAGTTTTGGGTTTACATAAAGTAACCCAACTAACTTTGGCCCCAGTTAATTTGAGATCTTTCCCTGACCAGAGAAAAGCTCTAAAAATCTGCTCAATTTTATAGTAGACTCTCTTTGGGAGGATAAAAATGCTGCTCCAATAGTATTGAATACCATAAAGAACAGAACTAATCAGTTGTAATCTCCCAGCATAAGAAAGCTTTCTATTGCCCCAGCTTTGGACTCTTTGAGTGATTCTCTCAATAAGAGGAGTGCAGTCTTTAGCAGAGAGTTTTGAGGTAATGAGAGGAACTCCAAGGTACTTGACAGGGAGGGAGCCCTCTTTGAAGAGCAATCTGTGGACAATGCCATTCTTGGTATAATCATCTACACCAGCAAAGAAAATGGAACTTTTGTTGACATTTGCTTTCAAGCCAGAAAGATTTTCAAAGTCCTCAAGCACCTGCATAATACTATCAATTGAACTAATACTACCATAGGAGAAAATAAGCAGGTCATCAGCAAAACAGAGGTGAGTAAGCTTAAGTTTTCCACAACGCGCATGAAACTTATAATCAGGAGCACAAGTGGTGCGGGTAATCAGCTTAGAGAACACTTCCATAGCCATAACAAAAAGATATGGGGATAGAGGGTCTCCCTGATGAAGACCCCTTTTTCCTTCAAAATAGCCTTCAAGAGCACCATTAATGGAAATAGAGAATCTAGCAAAGGTAATGCATACTTTAATCCAGGAAATAAAATGATCTGGAGTGTTGAGAGCTTTGAGAAGATCAATGATAAAATCCAGATTAACTGTATCATAGGCTCTCATTAAGTCCACTTTAATGGTACATCTGGGAGGGCCAGAGATACGATGGTAGTTCTAAAGAATTTCCTGAGCCAAAAGGACATTGTCAGAGATGCTTCTTCCATGAATAAAAGCAGATTGATTGGGACTAATGAAGTCAGGCAGGCAAACTTTCAACCGGTTGGCAATAATCTTGGAAATACACTTGTAAATGGTGTTGCAGCATGAAATAGGCCTAAAGTCACTCATTCTAGAAGCATTAGGAACTTTTGGAATAAGAGCAAGATAAGTAGAGTTGACTTCACCAAGGAGCTTCCCGGATCTGAAAAAAGACAAAACAGCTCTCAACACATCATTGCCCACCACAGACCATGCCTTTTTGAAGAAAAGAGGGGTGAAACCATCTGGGCCAGGAGCTTTGTTATCAATGAGAGAGAACAAAGTGTCTTTGACTTCTTGGGGAGTGACTGGGAGATTTAGGCTAGCAAGGTGTTCATCAGTCCAACTCCAATTCATTAAGTCCTGCAACATTCTTTGCCTACCATTAGAAGGAACAGCAGATTTGCTAAGCAAATTATGGAAAAAATTTATAGCTTCTCTACTAATGTCTTCTTGACTACAGAGAATATTATCAGAATCATCAAAAAGTTTGGAAATAGAATTGAAAGAGTTTTTTATTTTAACTGCCCTATGAAAGAAAGCAGTATTCTGATCACCTAATTTCAACCATTGGATGCGAGCCTTTTGCTTGAAAAAAGCTTCCTCAGCTTTAGCAAGAAAACATACTTCTGATGGCATTCAAGCTCAAGATTATTGGTGCTTGGAAGATGAGGGTTATGTAACCGATTCAACTGAGCTTTATGTAAATCTTCCTTAGCTTTTGCAACTCTGTCACTAATTGCTCCAAAATGAGATTTGTTAAAACCTCTTAAGACCTTCTTAGTGGCTTTAAGCTTGCAGCAAAGAAGAAACATGGGAGTACCTGACTCATTGGTGTGCCAACCAGCAAGGATAGTATTAAGAAAATCTGGACGATCTGCCCAAAAGTTGAAAATTTTGAAGGGCCTTTTAACTTTCTTTTGCTGAACAGAAAGAGATATAAACATGGCACAATGATCTGAAATATCAGGAGCAAGAAATTCGGTGATACACATAGGAAACTCATCCAACCAATGATCATTAATAAGTGTTCTATCCAGCTTACGAGCAATATGATCATTTCCTTCTCTCTTGTTATTCCAAGTGAAAAGAGGCCCAATAAATTGCATATCCACCAAATCAGCTTCAATCAAGTAGGTATGAAAATTAGAGATGGCAGAGGAAGACAGACAATTCCCACCAAACTTCTCACTAGTAAATCTGACAGTGTTGAAGTCACCCATAAGAACCCAAGGAGAGGATGAAAACATGTTGGCTTTGTCAATAATATGATTCCAGAGAAGTGACCTGTCACTTTGAGAATTCAAGGCATAAACAAAAGCACAAAAGAAATCTAATTTCTTATCAGTAGACATCACATGACACATAATAATCTGATCAGAGGAACTAATAATATGAATGTCAACAACAGTGGGATCCCAGCACACCCAGATACGCCCTAAGGTAGACACATGATAATTGTGAATAAAGTTCCAATGAGGAGCAACAGCAGAAGAGATATGATTAAAATTAACAAACCTAACTCTGGTTTCCAAGATACCCATAAAACTCAACTTACGATTCTTAATAAACGATCTTAACTCATAATGCTTCAGAGAGTCATTAAGACCGCGAACATTCCAGCATGCAAAATTAACCATTGGGAAAGGTAGAGGAACTCACTGCCTTTCCTTTATCTGAGGATATAGAAGCCTTAGGAATTGGGCCTTTACTTTGAGAACTACCTTTCTTGTTGTTTTTTTTCTTTTTCTTATTGCTGCCCTTCTTTTTCTCTAATTCATCCACTTTAATAAGCTCACGGTTCTTGAAAAGATACTCAGGAGAGCTGTCCGTATCAGAGAAGGAAGTTAAACCTTTAGCAGGAGTAGTAGAATCACATTCCTGAATAACTATAGAGGAGGTAGTAGCATCAGGGTCCTGCTGTTCCTCAAGAATATCGAACTGATTGTAATCAGTAGAGCAGGGAGGGGGGAGATCAACAGGCTTGGCAAAATTGGGGGTATGAGTGGAGTTAGAGACATTAGTCTGTTGGGGTAAAGGATCAATTTTGGACACAATGCTATCAGCTGTATCAACCATAGGGGGGGAAGCTAGAATAACATTCTCTTTCAGCTTAGGAACCCATATTTTCTTTGGTGTGAGGGAACATTGAGTAGCAGAATGCCCAAATAGCTTACAAGTGCTACAAGTCTGAGGTTTCCATGGGTATTCAACCCTGATGGTGGCATAGGAATTATCACTTAAATCAAGAAGAAAGGTAGAAGGGAAATCAGAATTTACCTCTACTTCAACACAAATGCGAGCAAAATTTAGTCTAGTTCTAGCCTCCGTAAGAGCGTCAAAATATAGCGGGTTGCCTACTGCACTAGCAACATAGCTTAACCCCCAATCTGTCCAGTACTCTGGAGGAATATTGAAGAATTTCACCCAGATGGGGATTTTGGTGAGTTGAGGCTTAAGCAATTCCAACTTCGGCTTCCATTTTCTCAGAATCATGGGTTTACCTCCTACAAACCATGGGCCCGAATCAAGAACCCACTCGAGAACATCAGAGTTTGTAAACTTGAATAAGAAAATCCCACTCTCTGTGGTTAAGATTTTAGGCATTTCTCGTTTACCCCACATACGTTCCACAGTAGCCTTCAAGAAAAGGTAAGAAGGCTTCTTGTCAAAAAATTGGCCAACAAGACAGGTTTTCCACAACTCAGAACCCGCAAGAGCCACCTCAGGAGGAGGCCTAACAACAATACTGCCATTTATTCTCTTTGGAGGATAATATTTAAGCTCAGAGCTAACTCTTTTAGCAGATGTGAACAGGGACTTCCAATCCTTCACAATTTTCACGGATTCAATCAATGGAGCAAACTCCGAGGAAGGAATAACAACAGGAGGTTCAGGCTGAGCTTCACCATGGGAAAGGGAAAACCCTGCTTGCCGGAGGAGAGCAGCTTGCTGGATGTCAATAGAAGTCTGGCTCGAAGGATAAAGGATGCCAGGTCTGAACAATCCACTAGGTTGAGAGAACATAGAACCTCCTATAGGCAGGGACGATCTCTGATCAACATCACGAGTCGAAGGATTTGAAGTCCCTGTGCCACCCGAGGAAGATAGCGAAGGAGCCTGGTGACAGGGATCCTCAGGCCGTAAGTTGATAGCCACCGAAGAACCAACCAGATCTGATGGAGAAGGACCAAACAGATCAGATCTGGACGAACGGGAAACACCGACATCAACACAAGTGGAAACCGTAGAAGAGATCCCTATGCAAAGTTTCGGAACTGATGGATCTGATGAGAAACCTCGATGTTCTTCCCAAGCCAAAGAGCCACCTGATGATGGCAACGAAGATGCAGTGTGATGTGGATCCACAGATTGCAAATGGAAACCCACCGAAGAGCCAATCAGATCTGATGGAGTAGGACCACATGGATCAGATCCGGAAGAAAAAGATGCATCGACAGCTACACAAGTGGAATCCGAAAGAGAGCTTCCAGTACAAAAAGGTTCACTAAACGGTAAAATAGGAGGAATGGAGACAGATGTGGGGTAAGGTGACGCCATAAAGAGGAAGGATCCAGCAGTAAATGATGAACAGATGCAATCATTCAAGAAAGAGGAAGCTAGAGAAAGTTACCCAGGAACGAGAGCTTCTCTCTCTAGAAAATCCATCCTACGCTTCCTCCTGTTTTTGGGGGTTTTTAGGGATCCTTTTGCTTCCACACTTTCCTATGAGGTGCCTAGTTCGTTATTGTCAGTTGACCAGATACCTCTTTAAGATATCCTCAAGAAGTCATCTTTTACATCTAGTCATCCGCGATCCAGTGGTATTTCTTACCCCTCGAGTTAAACGTCCCTTGACATTCAAAGGGTTGCGCTTCTTTGTCAATCGGGAATAGCTCTGTCGGTGTCTTTAGGTGGCACGGATGAGATTCTCGGTTTTCCTCCTTTGTTGAAGGTTATTCCTGCTTCGGATAAGGGTAATGTACAGTTCAGAGTTACTTTTAGTGGTACTGTGTCTGAAGAGGCGATTAACCATGATTATATACTTGATTCAGAGAATATAGGACCCAGATCTATATGAAGCCCCATTCTAGCTACGGATCCTTCTAGATCTGTTAATTTGGATGTGCGATCTGAAATGGTGGATCTAGATCTTCCTAAGGGATCTAGTACGATCCATGGGGCAGGTAAAGCTCCTGTTACTAAGGACTGGAAATCCCTTTTTGCTCCTGCCAGGAAAAGCTCGTCAGAACCAAAATTTTTCGAGCCGTTGAGAGTGGACGGGAAGATTATTGTTGCTCCTCCTCTAGAAATTGTAGAGCAAGGTTCATAGTTATGGAAGGATTGTTTAGTTGGTCAATTCATAGATAAAAAACCTCATTTTTCTTTTATGCGTGCTACTGTGGATCGATTGTGGGGGAAAATGGAGATGCTGGAGATCATTACAACAGACAGTGGGTTGTTTATGTTTCGATTCTCTAACCCAACTGCACTGGAATGGGTTCTAGAAAATGGGCCTTGGCATATTGGGGGTAAGCCTCTAATTCTTAGGAAATGGAAGCCTCGTATGGATCTTTCAAAGCCTCTTCTGAGTAGAATTCCTTTATGGGTGAAATTTTTCAAGGTCCCTATTGAGTACCAGTACAATGAAGGTCTTAGCTATGTAGCTAGCGCCATTGGAGTTCCTCTTTACCTTAATGGTCCTACTGAATCAGGGACTAGATTATCGTATGCTCGTATTTGTGTAGAGGTGGAGGTTAATTCTGATTTTCCGTCATCTTTTGATCTTCGTTTGGTTGATGGTAGTTCGTGTGAAATCTTTGTGGAATACCCATGGAAGCCTAAGGTGTGTAAATCTTGTAATTGTTTTGGGCATACTTCTCTCCATTGCCCCATGGAAACTAAGAAAGTGTGGGTTCCAAAGAAGGCTGTGCAACCTGTCCCTCCTTCCCGTAGTGATGAGGAACCACATATGGATTCTATTGTGGATAAAATTGAGGCTGAGATTGCTAGTGATGTGGTTGTCGTGGAGAATCCTGTCATTGTTACCCCTGATAAGTCTATTATTGCTGCTGATCAGAATTCATTCCAAGTGTTGAGTGATAATGAGGAAGCAACTGAGAATAAGGAATCTGGGCAGTCTGATGTGGCTACTACGGCTGGTAGGGATGGTAAGGTTCCTCCTGTTATCTCCCTTGTTTCAGATAGCTCTCCAGATTATAATTTTAAGAATTATAATTTGACGATAGAGAAATTGGTGAGGAAACCAAGAGGCAACAAAAAGAAGAAGTCCAATTCTAAATCCAGTCTTGCAGTCCAGGCCTCCAAGCTTAATGATTCTACCAATAAAGGTAAAGGTGTGGCAAATAATCCTTTTATTTAATGATTATTACAGCTTGTTGGAATATTAGAGGACTTAATGATCCTCTGAAACAAAGAGATATGAGGTCTTTTATTAGGAATAGTAAGATTAACCTTTTGGGTATTGTTGAGACGCGAGTTAGATACTCGAATTTTGCCAAAGTCTCCAAAGCTATATAGATCCTTCATGGAATTTTATACATAACTATCATGCATCCACTGTTGGGCGTATTTGGGTCTGCTAGAATCCTAGCATTCTTAAGGTTCAGGTTATTTCTTCCTCAGATCAGGCCATACATCGTCAGATTACTAATGCGCATGATGCCTCTCATTTCTTTTGCTCCTTTGTCTATGTGGCTAATTCCCTAAGTGATAGGAGGATTTTGTGGGATAAACTGAAATCATTAGCCAATATTTTTTGCTCTTCCCCTTGGATGTTGATGGGGGATTTTAACTCAGTCAGATTTTGCACAGAGATATCAGGTGGGAGATCTGGTTCTTCTCAAGCTATCTCAGATTTTCATAGTTGCCTTCTGGAGGCAGACTTGGTTGATTTGCCTTTTCTTGGGCTTGTGTATACTTGGACCAATAGAAGGGAAGGTGCTGATTTCATTGCCCATAAATTGGACAGAGTTATAGTTAATGAAGCTTGGTTTGATTCTTTTCCTAACAGGATGGCAATTTTTGGTTCCCCTGGTATTTCTTATCATAGCTCCATGATTGTTGATTTGTCTTCTCACAGGAACAACATTAAGAAACCTTTCAAATTTTTCAACTACTGGATCAATCACACAGATTTTATTCCTACAGTTCAAAGATGCTGGAATATGCAAGTCAATGGCTCTCCTATGTTCATTCTTGTCTCCAAACTTAAAGCTCTTAAGAAAGAATTGAGGAAATTTAATACTTGCCAGTATGGGGCAATACGTGAAAGGGTGCAACTTGCTAATCAAGTGCTTCTTTCTGCCAGCAAAATCTTCTCCACAACCCTCATGTTACTGGTTACATTCAAGTGGAAAAGGATTGCTTGCACAGGTATTCTTCTCTTGCCAGGGCAGAAGAGAGTTTCCTCGAGCAAAAATCTAGGATCCAATGGCTTAACCTGGGAGATAATAACACTTCCTTTTTCCACAGATCTGTTAAGGTTCAAAATTCTCTCAATGCTATCACGAAATTGTATGACATCTCTGGTACTCTTCTTAGTAATCATGATGAGATCAAGAAGGAAGCCATCAGTTATTTTCAAAATCTTTTTGGTAATGTTCAACCTCTTGCTAGTAGTCTCCCTATTCTGAGGGAGCTCCCAGATTTGAAATGGAGTGAGGATCATCTAGTCTCACTTAATTGTCAAGTCACTGATGAAGAGATTAAAGAGGCTATGTTCTCTTTGAATGGGAACAAGTCCCCAAGCCCCGATGGTTATACTTCTCAGTTCTTTAAAGCTGCGTGGAATATTGTTCAAAATGATGTGTTGGATGCTGTGAATTCTTTCTTTTCTCATGGAAAGTTGCTTGGGGAAGTGAATGCCACTGCTATTGCTCTTATTCCCAAAGTTCCGAATCCTTTTGTTATAAGTGATTTTCGTCCCATTTCTTGCTGTAATACTATATACAAATGCATATCCAAGATTATAGCAAGTAGACTGAAGAGTTGTCTTCCTGATGTTATTAGCCCTAATCAATCTGCATTTATTACTGGAAGGAAAATATCTTACAATATTTTACTTTCTCAAGAGATCCTTAAAAATTATCATCGCAATGCTGGAAATCCAAGATGTGCTATTAAAGTGGATTTGATGAAAGCTTACGATTCAGTCAGTACTGATTTTATTCCCCAAGTGTTGAAGCATCTTAACACTCCTCGTCATCTTCTTCATTGGATCAAAGTCTGTGTTACTTCACCTAAATTCTCAGTGTCTCTTAATGGAGGTTTGGAAGGTTACTTTGAAGGGAAAAGAGGGCTAAGACAGGGTGATCCTATGTCTCCCTATTTATTTGTTATTGCCATGGAAATTCTGTCCAGATTACTTGCGAAAGAGGCTTCCTCTTCAGAGTATGAATTTCACGCTCGTTGTCAGAAAATGAAACTCACCCATCTTTACTTTGCGGATGATCTCCTAATTTTTGCTTATGGTAATATGGAATCAATCAACCGTATTTATGATGTCCTTGCTTGTTTTGAAAGGATATCAAGTCTCAAAGCCAATGTTAACAAAAGTCTCATATTCTTTGTTGGAGTTAATGAAGACTTGAAGAGGGATATCAAGGGGAAATTGGGTTTTATTGAAGGATTCCTACCAGTTAAATATTTAGGAGTTCCTCTGATTAGTACTAAGTTGAAAGCTGCTGGCTGTATTCCACTGATTGATAGAATCACTTCCAAAGTGAAGTCTTGGAGTTCCAGAGGCTTGTCTTATGCTGGTCGCCTTCTTCTTATCAAGTCAGTGCTATTTAGTATTCAGAATTACTGGAGTAGCATCTTTATTTTCCCTATGAAAGTTTGCCACTCTATTGAGCAGATTTTTAGGGATTTTTTGTGGACTGGCTGTGATTTAAAGCATAATGGAGCTAAAATCAGTTGGGCTACTATTTGTAATCCTAAACAGGAAGGTGGCCTGGGCATTAGACGGGTTCAAGACATGAATGTTGCTGCTGTCCTGAAGCATATCTGGGCCCTGTTTTCTAAATCTGGCTCCCTTTGGGTAGCTTGGGTAAAGCTACATCTTCTTAGAGGCAAGAGCTTTTGGTATGTCAATACTCCAGCTGAATGTTCTTAGGTGTGGAGGAAAATACTCAAATACAGAGGTATTGCTAGACCTATGATTAAGCATATAGTAGGGAATGGTGCTACTACTTTTTTATGGCATGACAACTGGCATCATTTAGGCCCCCTTTTCCCCAGGTATGGAAATAGAATTATCTATAATTCTGGAATTTCTTCTTTTGAGAAAGTCAGTGCTGTTATCGTGGATAGTAGGTGGAGGTGGCCAATAACTGTTACTATGGAGTTGATTGAAATTTAGGCTTTTCCCTCGCCTAATCCTTCAAATTGTGAAGATGCTATTAGATGGATTCCCTCCCATTCGGGTGCTTTTTCCTTGCACTCAGCCTGGAATTTTGTTAGAGATGGTCAGCCCGTGAAAGATTGGTATGGCCTGGTGTGGTTTCCACATGCAATTCCCAAGCATTCTTTTATCTTATGGCTAGTTATCCAAGATAGGCTTTACTACTCTTGAACGATTAGCTAATTGGGGAATTGCTTCTAGCACTACTTGTGTGCTGTGTAGACAAGGCATTGAGAACCGTGATCATTTGTATTTTAATTGCCTATACACATCAAATGTTTGGGAGAAAATTCTCAGTTTGTGTTGTGTTACTCGTACTCCTAGATACTGGGCTAATGAATTTATATGGGCCAGCCATCTCTCTAAAGGAAAATCTTTTTGTTCTACAATTAAGAAAATTGCTTGGGCTTCCACCATCTACAATATATACAGAGAGAGAAATTCTCGATTGCATGAGAATACTTTTAGGAATGAAGATTATATTGTGAAGAATATTGAGAGTGATATTCGTATTCGAGTAGCTAGTTTTGTTGGTATTAAGGACAATGCAAGAAATAGAACTTTTTGTGATAATTGGAGAATTCCTTTAGAAATTCTTTGTTAATTTGCTCACCTCGGGCCGTGAGGTTTTTTCTTTTCCTTATTCTTTAAACAATCCACTAATCCATTCTTTGGCTTAGTGGCTTGTTTTTAGATGATGGTTTTGGCCTTTTGGCTTGTGTTTTTCTCATTGTATATCTTTTGTTTTGGAATATACTTCTCACTTACCCAAAAAAAAAAAAAGGAAATGTTGTGTGGCTCTCGAAAATCTGTAGCAGCTCCAATGGAATCTAGAGAGCGTCGTACACTCTAGAAAACCCCCTACTATTTTTCGGGGCACCCAGAGCTCCTACGGGCATTTAGGAAGCGTTGCGACGCTCCTACGAGTTTGTAGCACGCGTAAAGCTCTTACGTGTCTATAGCGACTCTAATTGAGTCAAAAGAGCAGCCTTGACTCTAGAAAGCCTCTTAGGATTTTTTTGGACTGCATAGGGCTCCTACGGGTGCCTAGGATAGGCTGTGAGGCTCCCACGCGTCTCTGATTGAGACTAGACATCGTCATCCACTCTAGAAAGCCTCCAAGAATTTCTTGGGGCACCTCGAGCTCCTACGGCTGTCTAAGAAGGGTTGTGGGGCTCCTTCGAGTTTATGGCAACTCTAATCGAGTCAAGACTACGTCGAGGACTCTAGAAATGCTCCTAGGATTTCTTGGAGTGTGTAGAGCTCCAATAGGTGCCTAGGATTTGTTATCACACTCCCACGAGTCTATGGCAACTCTAATTGTATCAAGAGAGTGTTGGAGATGCGAAAAAGCCTCCTATGACCTCTTGGAGTGCGTAGAGCTCCTACGGGTGTCTAGGAAGCGTGTGAGGCTACCAGGAGTCCTTGGCAACTCTAATTGAGTGTAGACAGCTTTGTTAAAACCCTCTTACGAGTTTGGGGAGTGCAAAGAGCTCCCATTGGCGTCCAAGAAGCGTTGTAAGGCAAGAAAGCGTCGTAGAGTCTAGATAGCGTTCTAGGATTTTGCAGAACGCGTAGAGTTCCAGTGGCTATCTAGGAACCGTTGTGTGGCTTCCACGAGTTAGTGGCAGCTCTAATTGAGACTAGAGAGCGTCGTCGACTGGAAAAAACCTCTTTGTACTTTTTAGAGCTCCGAGACCTCCTACAGGTGTCCAGGTAGCGTTGTAAGGCCCCCTACAAGTTTATGGCGACTCTAATAGGGTCAAGACAACGTCGTGGAATTTAGAAATCCTCCGAGGATTTTTTTTGTGCGTGTGGAGCTCTAACGTGTTCCTAGGCTGTGTCGCGAGCTTCCCACAAGTCTATTGTGATTCTAATTCAGACTAGGGAGCGTCGTGGAGTCTAGATAGCCTCCTTGTAGTTTTTGGAGGGGGTAGAGCATCTACAAGTGCCTTGGATGTGTTGTGTGGCTCTTAAAAATCTGTAGCAGCTCCAATGGAATCTAGAGAGCGTCGTACACTCTAGAAAACCTCCTATTATTTTTCGGGGCACCCAGGGCTCCTACGGGCATCTAGGAAGCGTTGTGACGCTCCTACGAGTTTGTGGCGCGCGTAAAGCTTTTACGTGTCTATGGCGACTCCAATTGAGTCAAGAGGGCAACCTTGAGTCCAGAAAGCCTCCTAGGATTTTTTTGGAGTGTGTAGGGCTCCTATGGCTGCCTAGGATAGGTTGTGAGGCTCCCACGCGTCTCTGATTGAGACTAGACATCGTCATGCACTCTAGAAAGCGTCCAAGAATTTCTTGGGGCACCTTGAGCACCTACGGCTGTCTAGGAAGTGTTGTGGGCCTCCTTTGAGTTTATGGAGACTCTAATCGAGTCAATACTACGTCGAGGACTCTAGAAATGCTCCTAGGATTTCTTGGAGTGCGTAGAGCTCCAATAGGTGCCTAGGATTTCTTGGAGTGTGTAGAGCTCCAACAGGTGCCTAGGATGTGTTATCACATTCCCACGAGTCTATAGCGACTCTAATTGTATCTAGAGAGCGTTAGAGATGCGAAAAAGCCTCCTACGACCTTTTGGAGTGCGTAGAGTTCCTACGGGTGTTTAGGAAGCGTGTGAGGCTATCAGGAGTCCTTGGCAACTCTAATTGAGTGTAGACTGCCTTGTTAACTGTAGAAACCCTCTTACGAGTTTGGGGAGTGCGTAGAGCTCCCATTGGAGTCCAGGAAGCATTGTAAGGCAAGAAAGCGTCGTAGAGTCTAGATAGCGTCCTAGGATTTTGCAGAATGCGTAGAGTTCCAGTGGCTGTCTAGGAACCATTGTGGAGCTCCCACAAGTCAATGGCAACTCTAATTGAGACTAGAGAGTGTCGTGGACTAGAAAAAACCTCTTTGTACTTTTTAGAGCTCCGAGACCTACGGGTGTCCAAGTAGCGTTGTAAGGCCCTCTATGAGTTTATGGCGACTCTAATAGGGTCAAGACAACGTTGTGGACTATAGAAATCCTCCGAGGATTTTTTTTGTGTGCGTAGAGCTCCAACAAGTGCCTAGGATGTGTTTCGAGGTTCCCACAAGTCCATTGCGACTCTAATTGAGACTAGGGAGCGTCGTGGAGTCTTGACAGCCTCCTTGTAGTTTTTGGAGGGGTAGAGCATCTACAAGTGCCTTGGAAATGTTGAGTGGCTCTCAAAAATCTGTAGCAGCTCCAATGGAATCTAGAGAGCGTCGTACACTCTAGAAAACCTCCTACTATTTTTCGAGGCACCCAGAGCTCCTATGGGTGTCTAGGAAGCGTTGTGACACTGCTACGAGTTTGTGGCGCGCGTAAAGCTCTTACGAGTCTATGGCGACTCCAATTGAGTCAAGAGAGCAGCCTTGACTCTAGAAAGCCTCTTAAGATTTTTTTGGAGTGCGTAGGGCTCCTACGGGTGTTTGGGAAGCGCTGTGGTGCTCGTACGAGTCTATGGCGACTCTAATTGAGTCTAAAGAGCATCGGGGACGCTAGAAAGCCTCTAGGGATGTTTTGGAGAGCGAAGAGCTCATACGGGTGTCTAGGAAGTATGTGAGGCTCCTAGGAGTCTATGGCATGTCTAATTTAGTGTAGAGGGTCTCGTGAACTCTAGGAAGCCACCTAGTGTTTTGTGGAGTGCGTAGAGCTCCCACGGGTGTCTAAGAAGCGTTGTGAGGCTGGAGAGTGTCATGGAGTCGAGAAAGCCTCCTAGGATTTTTTAGAATGCATAGAGCTCCAACGGACGTCTAGCCTTTTTTGTGGGTCCCATGAGTCTATGGCGATTCTATTTGAGTCTAGAGAGCGTTATGGACTCTAGAAATCCTCCAAAGATTTTTTAGAATGTGTAGGGCTCCTAAGAGTGCCAATAATAGGTTGTGGGGCTCCTACGCGTCTTTGATTGAGACTAGAGAGTGTCATGCACTGTAGAAAGCCTCCAAGAATTTCTTGGGGTACCTCGAGCTCCTACGGCTGTCTAGGAAGTGTTGTAGGCCTCCCTTGAGTTTGTGGCGACTTTGATCGGGTCAAAAACACTTCGGGGACTCTAGAAATCCTCCCAGGATTTTTCAAAGTACGTAGAGCCCCAACGAGTGCCTAGGATGTGTTATGACACTCCCACGAGTCTATGGCAACTCTAATTGTATCTAGAGAGCATTGGAGATGGGAAAAAGCCACCTATGACCTTTTGGAGTGCGTAGAGCTCCTACGGGTGTCTAGGAAGCGTGTGAGGCTACCAGGAGTCCTTTGTAACTCTAATTGAGTGTAGACAGCCTTGTTAACTGTAGAAACCCTCCAACGAGTTTGGGGAGTGCGTAGATCTCCCATTGGCATACACGAAGCGTTGTAAGGCAAGAAAGCGTTGTGGAGTCTAGATAGTGTCCTAGGATTTTGTAGAACGCGTAGGGTTCCAGTGGCCGTCTAGGAACCATTGTGTGGCTCCCACGAGTCAATGGCAACTCTAATTGAGACTAGAGAGCGTCGTGGACTAGAAAAAACCTCTTTGGACTTTTTAGAGCTCCAAGACCTCCTACGGGTGTCCAGGTAACGTTGTAAGCACCCTACGACTTTATGGTGACTCTAATAGGGTCAAGACAATGTCATGGACTTTAGAAATCCTCTGAGGATTTTTTTTGTGCGTGTAGAGCTCCTACGAGTGCCTAGGATGTGTTGCGAGGTTCCCACAAGTCTATTGCAACTCTAATTGAGACTAGGGAGCATCATGGAGTCTAGATAGCCTCCATGTAGTTTTTGCAAGGGTGCATCTACAAGTGCCTTGGAGATGTTGTGTGACTCCCGAAAATGTGTAGCAGCTCCAATGGAATCTAGAGAGCGTCATACACTCTAGAAAACCCCCTACTATTTTTCAGGGTACCCAGACCTCCTACAGGCATCTAGGAAGCGTTGTGACGCTCCTACGAGTTTGTAGCACGTGTAAAACTCTTATGTGTCTATGACGACTCCAACTGAGTCAAGAGAGCAGCCTTGACTCTAGAAAGCCTCCTAGGACTGTTTGGGAGTGCGTAGGGCTCCTACGGGTGCCTAGGATAGGTTGTGAGGCTCCCACGCGTCTCTCATTGAGACTAGACATCGTCATGCACTCTAGAAAGCCTCCAAGAATTTCTTGGGGCACCTCGAGCTCCTACAGCTGTCTAGGAAGCGTTGTGGGGCTCCTTCGAGTTCATGGAGACCCTAATCGAGTCAAGACTACGTCGAGGACTCTAGAAATGCTCCAACAGGTGCCTAGGATGTGTTAACACAATCCTACGAGTCTATGGTGACTCTAATTGTATCTAGAGAGCGTCGGAGATGTGAAAAAGCCTCCTATGACCTTTTAGAGTGCGTAGAGCTCCTACGGGTGTCTAGGAAGCGTGTGAGGCTACCAGGAGTCCTTGGCAAGTCTAATTGAGTGTAGATAGCCTTGTTAACTGTAGAAACCCTCCTACGAGTTTGGGGAGTGCGTAGAGCACCCATTCGCGTCCAGGAAGCGTTGTAAGGCAAGAAAGCGTCGTAGGGTCTAGATAGCGTCCTAGGATTTTGCAGAACGCGTAGAGTTTCAGTGGCTGTCTAGGAACCGTTGTGCGGCTCCCACGAGTCAATGGCAACTCTAATTGAGACTAAAGAGCGTCATGGACTAGAAAAAACCTCTTTGTACTTTTTAGAGCTCCGAGAACTCCTACGGGTGTCCAGGTAGCGTTGTAAGGCCCTCTACGAGTTTATGGCGACTCTAATAGGGTCAAGACAGCGTCATGGACTTTAGAAATCCTTCGAGGATTATTTTTGTGTGTGTAGAGCTCCAACGAGTGCCTAGGATTTGTTGCGAGGTTCCCACAAGTCTATTGCGACTCTTATTGAGACTAGGGAGCGTCACGTAGTCTAGACAACCTCCTTGTAGTTTTTACAGGGGGTAGAGCATCTACAGGTGCCTTGGGCATGTTGTGTGGCTCTCGAAAATCTGTAGCAGCACCAATGGAATTTGGAGAGCGTCGTACACTCTAGAAAACCACCTACAATTTTTCAAGGAACCTAGAGCTCTTAGGGGCGTCTAGGAAGTGTTGTGATGCTCCTACGAGTTTGTGGCGCACGTAAAGCTTTTACGTGTCGATGGCGACTCCAATTGAGTCAAGAGAGCAGCCTTGACTCCAGAAAGCCTCCTAGGATTTTTTTGGAGTGCGTAGGGCTCCTACGGCTGCCTAGGATAGGTTGTGAGGCTCCCACGCGTCCCTGATTGAGACTAGACGTCGTCATGCACTCCAGAATCGTCCAAGAAATTCTTGGGGCACCTCAAGCACCTACGGCTGTCTAGGAAGCGTTGTGGGCCTCCTTCGAGTTTATGGAGACTCTAATCGAGTCAATACTACGTCGAGGACTCTAGAAATGCTCCTAGGAATTCTTTGAGTGCGTACAGCTCCAACAGGTGCCTAGGATGTGTTATCACACTACCACGAGTCTGTGGCGACTCTAATTGTATCTAGAGAGCGTTGGAGATGCGAATTAACCTCCAATGACCTTTTGGAGTGCATAGAGTTCCTACGGGTGTCTAGGAAGCGTGTGAGGCTACCAGGAGTCCTTGGCAACTCTAATTGAGTGTAGACAGCCTTGTTAGCTGTAAAAACCCCCCTACGAGTTTGGGGAGTGCGTAGAGCTCCTATTGGCGTCAAGGAAGTGTTTTAAGGCAAGAAAGCGTCGTAGGGTCCAGATAACGTCCTAGGATTTTGCAGAATGCGTAGAGTTGCAGTGGCTGTCTAGGAACTGTTGTGCGGCTCCCACGAGTCAATGGCAACTCTAATTGAGACTAGAGAGCGTCGTGAACAAGAAAAAACCTCTTTGTACTTTTTAGAGCTCCGAGAACTCCTACGGGTGTCCAGGTAGCGTTGTAAGGCCCTCTACGAGTTTATGGCGACTCTAATAGGGTCAAGACAGCGTCGTGGACTTCAGAAATCCTTCGTGGATTATTTGTTCGTGTAGAGCTCCAACGAGTGCCTAGGATTTGTTGCGAGGTTCCCACAAGTCTATTGCGACTCTAATTGAGATTAGGGAGCGTCACGCAGTCTAGACAGCCTCCTTGTAGTTTTTGCAGGGGGTAGAGCATCTACAAGTGCCTTGGACATGTTGTGTGGCTCTTGAAAATCTGTAGCAGCACTAATGGAATCTGGAGAGCGTCGTACACTCTAGAAAACCACATACAATTTTTCAGGGAACCTAGAGCTCTTACGGGCGTCTAGGAAGCGTTGTGGTGCCCCTACGAGTTTGTGGCGCACGTAAAGCTTTTACGCGTCTATGGCGACTTCAATTGAGTTAAGAAAGCAGCCTTGACTCCAAAAAGCCTCCTAGGATCTTTTTGGAGTGCGTAGGGCTCCTACGGCTGCCTAGGATAGGTTGTGAGGCTCCCACGCATCCCTGATTGGGACTAGATATCGTCATGCACTCTAGAAAGTGTCCAAGAATTTCTTGGGGCACCTCAAGCACCTACGGCTGTCCCGGAAGCGTTGTGGGCCTCCTTCGAGTTTATGGAGACTTTAATCGAGTCAATACTACGTCGAGGACTCTAGAAATGCTCCTAGGATTTCTTGGATTGCGTAGAGCTCCAACAGGTGCCTTGGATGTGTTATCACACTCCTACGAGTCTATGGCGACTCTAATTGTATCTAGAGAGCGTTGGAGATGCGAAAAAGCCTCCTATGACCATTTAGAGTGCGTAGAGCTCCTACGGGTGTCTAGGAAGCGTGTGAGGCTACCGGGAGTCCTTGGCAACGCTAATTGAGTGTAGATAGCATTGTTAACTGTAGAAACCCTCCTACGAGTTTGGGGAGTGCGTAGAGCACCCATTGGCGTCCAGGAAGCGTTGTAAGGCAAGAAAGTGTCGTAGGGTCTAGATAGTGTCCTAGGATTTTGCAGAACACGTAGAGTTGCAGTGGCTGTCCAGGAACCGTTGTGCGGCTCCCACGAGTCAATGGCAACTCTAATTGAGAGTAGAGAGCGTCGTGGACTAGAAAAAACCTCTTTGTACCTTTTAAAGCTGCGAGACCTCCTACGGGTGCCTAAGTAGTGTTGTAAGGCCCCCTACGAGTTTATGGCGACTCTAATAGGTTCAGGACAGCGTCGTAGACTATAGAAATCCTCCGAGGAGTTTTTTTGTGCGTGTGGAGTTCCAACGGGTGCCTGGGATGTGTTGCGAGGTTCCCACAAGTCTATTGCGACTCTAATTGAGACTAGGGAGCGTCACGCAGTCTAGACAGCCTCCTTGTAGTTTTTGCAGGGGGTAGAGCATCTACAAGTGCCTTGGACATGTTGTGTGGCTCTCGAAAATCTGTAGCAGCACTAATGGAATCTGGAGAGCGTCGTACACTCTAGAAAACCACCTACAATTTTTCAGGGAACCTGGAGCTCCTACGGGCATCTAAGAAGCGTTGTGATGCTCCTACGAGTTTGTGGCGCACGTAAAGCTTTTACGTGTCTAGGGCGACTCCAATTGAGTCAAGAGAGCAGCCTTGACTCCAGAAAGCCTCCTAGGATTTTTTTGGAGTGCGTAGGGCTCCTACGGCTGCCTAGGATAGGTTGTGAGGCTCCCACGCGTCCCTGATTGAGACTAGACATCGTCATGCACTCTAGAAAGCGTCCAAGAATTTCTTGGGGCATCTAAAGCACCTACAGCTGTCCAGGAAGCGTTGTGGGGCTCCTTCGAGTTTATGGAGACTCTAATCGAGTCAATACTACGTCGAGGACTCTAGAAATGCTCCTAGGATTTCTTGGAGTGCGTAGAGCTCCAACAGGTGCCTAGGATGTGTTATCACACTACCACGAGTCTGTGGCGACTCTAATTGTATCTAGAGAGCATTGGAGATGCGAATTAGCCTCCTATGACCTTTTGGAGTGCATAGAGTTCCTACGGGTGTGTAGTAAACGTGTGAGGCTACCAGGAGTCTTTGGCAACTCTAATAGAGTGTAGACAGCATTGTTAACTGTAGAAACCCTCCTACGAGTTTGGGGAGTGCGTAGAGCTCCCATTGGCGTCCAGGAAGTGTTGTAAGGCAAGAAAGCGTCGTAGGGTCTGGATAGCATGCTAGGATTTTGCAGAACGCGTAGAGTTGCAGTGGCTGTCTAGGAACCGTAGTGCGGCTCCCACGAGTCAATGGCAGCTCTAATTGAGACTACAGAGCGTCGTGGACTAGAGAAAACCTCTTTGTACCTTTTAAAGCTTCGAGACCTCCTACGGGTGTCTAGGTAGCGTTGTAAGGCCCCCTACGAGTTTATGGCGACTCTAATAGGGTCAAGACAGCGTCGTGGACTTTAGAAATCCTCCGAGCATTTTTTTTGTGCGTGTGGAGCTCCAACTGGTGCCTGGGATGTGTTGCGAGGTTCCCACAAGTCTATTGCGACTCTAATTGAGACTAGGGAGCGTTACGAAGTCTAGACAGCCTCCTTGTAGTTTTTGCAGGGGGTAGAGCATCTACAAGTGCCTTGGACATGTTGTTTGGCTCTCGAAAATCTGTAGCAGCACTAATGGAATCTGGAGAGCGTCGTACACTCTAGAAAACCACCTACAATTTTTCAGGGAACCTAGAGTTCCTACGGGCATCTAGGAAGCGTTGTGATGCTCCTACGAGTTTGTGGTGCACGTAAAGCTTTTACGTGTCTATGGCGACTCCAATTGAGTCAAGAGAGCAGCCTTGACTCCAGAAAGCCTCCTAGGTTTTTTTTGGAGTGCGTAGGGCTCCTACGGCTGCCTAGGATAGGTTGTGAGGCTCCCACGCGTCCCTGATTGAGACTAGACATCGTCATGCACTCTAGAAATCGTCCAAGAATTTCTTGGGGCACCTCAAGCACCTACGGCTGTCCAGGAAGCGTTGTGGGCCTCCTTCGAGTTTATGGAGACTCTAATCGAGTCAATACTACGTCGAGGACTCTAGAAATGCTCCTAGGATTTCTTGGAGTGCGTAGAGCTCCAACAGGTGCCTAGGATGTGTTACCACACTCCTACGAGTTTATGGTGACTCTAATTGTATCTAGAGAGCGTTGGAAATGCGAAAAAGCCTCCGATGACCTTTTAGAGTGCGTAGAGCTCCTACGGGTGTCTAGGAAGCGTGTGAGGCTACCGGGAGTCCTTGCCAACTCTAATTGAGTGTAGATAGCCTTGTTAAGTGTAGAAACCCTCCTACGAGTTTGGGGAGTGCGTAGAGCACCCATTGGCGTCCAGGAAGCGTTGTAAGGCAAGAAAGTGTCGCAGGGTCTAGATAGCGTCTTAGGATTTTGCAGAACATGTAGAGTTGTGGCGGCTGTCTAGCAACCGTTGTGCGGCTCCCACGAGTCAATGGCAACTCTAATTGAGACCAGAGAGCGTCGTGGACTAGAAAAAACCTCTTTGTACTTTTTAGAGCTCCGAGAACTCCTACAGGTGTCCAGGTAGCGTTGTAAGGCCCTCTACGAGTTTATGGCGATTGTAATAGGGTCAAGACAGCGTCGTGGACGTAAAGCTCTTACGGGCGTAGGATGCTCCTACGAGTTTGTGGTGCACGTAAAGCTTTTACGTGTCTGTGGCGACTCTAATTGAGTCAAGAGAGCAGCCTTGACTCCAGAAAGCCTCGTAGGATTTTTTTTGGAGTGCGTAGGGCTCCTACGGCTGCCGAGGATGGGTTGTGAGGCTCCCAGGCGTCTTTGATTGAGACTAGACATCGTCATGCGCTCTAGAAAGCGTCCAAGAATTTCTTGGGGCACCTTGAGCACCTACGGCTGTCTAGGAAGCGTTGTGGGAGCCTCTTTGTACTTTTTAGAGCTCCGAGAACTCCTACGGGTGTCCAGGTAGCGTTGTAAGGCCCTCTACGAGTTTATGGCGACTCTAATAGGTTCAAGACAGCGTCGTGGACTTTAGAAATCCTTCAAGGATTATTTTTGTTCATGCAGAGCTCTAACGAGTGCCTAGGATTTGTTGCGAGGTTCCCACAAGTCTATTAAGACTCGAATTGAGACTAGGCAGCGTCACGGAGTCTAGACAGCCTCCTTGTAGTTTTTGCAGGGGGTAGAGGGTCTACAAGTGCCTTGGACATGTTGTGTGGCTCTCGAAAATCTGTAGCAGCACCAATGGAGTCTGGAGAGCGTCGTACACTGTAGAAAACCACCTACAATTTTTTAGGGAACCTAGATCTCTTACGGGCGTCTAGGAAGCGTTGTGGTGCTCCTACGAGTTTGTGGCGCACGTAAAGCTTTTACGCGTCTATGGTGACTCCAATTGAGTCAAGAAAGCAGCCTTGACTCCAAAAAGCCTCCTAGGATTTTTTTGGAGTGCGTAGGGCTCCTACGGCTGCCTAGGATAGGTTGTGAGGCACCCACGCGTCCCTGATTGGGACTAGACATCGTCATGCACTCTAGAAATCGTCCCAGAATTTCTTGGGGCACCACAAGCACCTACGGCTGTCCAGGAAGCGTTGTGGGCCTCCTTCAAGTTTATGGAGACTCTAATCGAGTCACTACTACGTCGAGGACTCTAGAAATGCTCCTAGGATTTCTTGGAGTGCGTAGAGCTCCAACAGGTGCCTAGGATGTGTTATCACACTACCATGAGTCTGTGGCGACTCTAATTGTATCTAGAGAGCGTTGGAGATGCGAATTAGCCTCCTATGACCTGTTGGAGTGCATAGAGTTCTTACGGGTGTCTAGGAAGCGTGTGAGGCAACCAGAAGTCCTTGGCAACTCTAATAGAGTGTAGACAGCCTTATCAACTGTAGAAACCCTCCTACGAGTTTGGGGAGTGCGTAGAGCTCCCACTGGCGTCCAGGAAGTGTTGTAAGGCTAGAAAGTGTCGTAGGGTCTAGATAGTGTCCTAGGATTTTGCAGAACGCGTAGAGTTGCAGTGGCTGTCTAGGAACCGTTGTGCGGCTCCCACGAGTCAATGGAAGCTCTAATTGAGACTAGAGAGCGTCGTGGACAAGAAAAAACCTCTTTGTACCTTTTAAAGCTTCGAGACCTCCTACGGGTGTGTAGGTAGCGTTGTAAGGCCCCCTACGAGTTTATGGCGACTCTAATAGGGTCAAGACAGCGTCGTGGACTTTAGAAATCCTCCGAGGATTTTTTTTGTGCGTGTGGAGCTCCAACGGTTGCCTGGGATGTGTTGCGAGGTTCCCACAAGTCTATTGCGACTCTAATTGAGACTAGGGAGCGTCACGGAGTCTAGACAGCCTCCTTGTAGTTTTTGCCGGGGGTAGAGCATCTTCAAGTGCCTTGGGCATGTTGTGTGGCTCTCGAAAATCTGTAGCAGCACCAATGGAATCTGGAGAGCGTCGTACACTCTAGAAAACCACGTACAAATTGTCAGGGAACCTAGAGCTCTTACGGGCGTCTAGGAAGCGTTGTGATGCTCCTACGAGTTTGTGGCGCACGTAAAGCTTTTACGTGTCTGTGGCGACTCCAATTGAGTCAAGAGAGCAGCCTTGACTCCAGAAAGCCTCCTAGGATTTTTTTTGAGTGCGTAGGGCTCCTACGGCTGCCTAGGATAGGTTGTGAGGCTCCCACGCGTCCCTGATTGAGACTAGACATCGTCATGCACTCTAGAAAGCGTCCAAGAATTTCTTGGGGCACCGAAAGCACCTACGGCTGTCCAGGAAGCGTTGTGGGCCTCCTTCGAGTTTATGGAGACTCTAATCGAGTCAATACTACGTCGAGGACTCTAGAAATGCTCCTAGGATTTCTTGGATTGCGTAGAGCTCCAATAGGTGCCTAGGATGTGTTATCGCACTCCTACGAGTCTATGACGACTCTAATTGTATCTAGAGAGCGTTGGAGATGTGAAAAAGACTCCGATGACCTTTTAGAGTGCGTAGAACTGCTACGGGTGTCTGGGAAGCGTGTGAGGCTACCGGGAGTCCTTGGCAACTCTAATTGAGTGTAGATAGCATTGTTAACTGTAGAAACCCTCCTACGAGTTTGGGGAGTGCGTAGAGCACCCATTGGCGTCCAGGAAGCGTTGTAAGGCAAGAAAGTGTCGTAGGGTCTAGATAGCGTCCTAGGATTTTGAAGAACATGTAGAGTTGCAGTGGCTGTCTAGGAACCGTTGTGCGGTTCCCACGAGTCAATGACAACTCTAATTGAGACTAGAGAGCGTCGTGCACTAGAAAAAACGCCTTTGTACTTTTTAGAGCTCCGAGAACTCCTACGGGTGTCCAGGTAGCGTTGTAAGGCCCTCTACGAGTTTATGGCGACTCTAATAGGGTCAAGACAGCGTCGTGGACTTTAGAAATCCTTCGAGTATTATTTTTGTTCGTGCAGAGCTCTAACGAGTGCCTAGGATTTGTTGCGAGGTTCCCACAAGTCTATTGCGACTCGAATTGAGACTAGGGAGCGTCACGGAGTCTAGACAGCCTCCTTGTAGTTTTTGCAGGGGGTAGAGGGTCTACAAGTGCCTTGGATATGTTGTGTGGCTCTCGAAAATCTGTAGCAGCACCAATGGAGTCTGGAGAGCGTCGTACACTGTAGAAAACCACCTACAATTTTTTAGGGAACCTAGATCTCTTACGGGCGTCTAGGAAGCGTTGTGGTGCTCCTACGAGTTTGTGGCGCACGTAAAGCATTTACGCGTCTATGGCGACTCCAATTGAGTCAAGAGAGCAGCCTTGACTCCAAAAAGCCTCCTAGGATTTTTTTGGAGTGCGTAGGGCTCCTACGGCTGCCTAGGATAGGTTGTGAGGCACCCACGGGTCCCTGATTGGGACTAGACATCGTCATGCACTCTAGAAATCGTCCCAGAATTTCTTGGGGCACCACAAGCACCTACGGCTGTCCAGGAAGCGTTGTGGGCCTCCTTCGAGTTTATGGAGACTCTAATCGAGTCACTACTACGTCAAGGACTCTAGAAATGCTCCTAGGATTTCTTGGAGTGCGTAGAGCTCCAACAGGTGCCTAGGATGTGTTATCACACTCCTACGAGTCTATGGTGACTCTAATTGTATCTAGAGAGCGTTGGAAATGCGAAAAAGCCTCCGATGACCTTTTAGAGTGTGCGTAGAGCTCCTACGGGTGTCTAGGAAGCGTGTGAGGCTACCGGGACTCCTTGCCAACTCTAATTGAGTGTAGATTGCCTTGTTAACTGTAGAAACCCTCCTACGAGTTTGGGGAGTGCGTAGAGCACCCATTGGCGTCCAGGAAGCGTTGTAAGGCAAGAAAGTGTCGTAAGGTCTAGATAGCGTCTTAGGATTTTGCAGAACATGTAGAGTTGCAGTGGCTGTCTAGGAACCGTTGTGCGGCTCCCACGGGTCAATGGCAACTCTAATTGAGACTAGAGAGCGTCGTGGACTAGAAAAAACCTCTTTGTACTTTTTAGAGCTCCGAGAACTCCTACAGGTGTCCAGGTAGCGTTGTAAGGCCCTCTACGGGTTTATGGCGACTCTAATAGGGTCAAGACAGCGTCGTGGACTTTAGAAATCCTTCGAGGATTATTTTTGTTCGTGTAGAGCTCCAACGAGTGCCTAGGATTTGTTGCGAGGTTCCCACAAGTGTATTGCGACTCTAATTGAGACTAGGGAGCGTCTCGGAGTCTAGATAGCCTCCTTGTAGTTTTTGCAGGGGGTAGAGCATCTACAAGTGCCTTGGGCATGTTGTGTGGCTCTCGAAAATCTATAGCAGCACCAATGGAATCTGGAGAGCGTCGTACACTCTAGAAAACCACCTACAAATTTTCAGGGAACCTAGAGCTCTTACGGGCGTCTAGGAAGCGTTGTGATGGTCCTACGAGTTTGTGGTGCACGTAAAGCTTTTACGTGTCTGTGGCGACTCCAATTGAGTCAAGAGAGCAGCCTTTACTCCAGAAAGCCTCCTAGGATTTTTTTTGGAGTGCGTAGGGCTCCTTTTTTTTTTTTTTTTTTTTTTGGATAGGTGAGAAAGTATATTCCAAAAAAACAAGATTTACATGAAGAGCAGAGCAGGCCCTCAATGGGCAGCAAACTTGAGGGAAAAAACAAACAAACTCTCATAGCCCGAGAGGAAGCCAAGGCAACCAAAACAGCAACCAATCAACCCCCTGTTGGACTCGCGGAGTTAATGGTTATCTTAGTGGAGTGGATGGGAAGCGTAGGGCTCCTACGGCTGCCTAGGACGGGTTGTGAGGCTCCCAGGCGTCTTTGATTGAGACTAGACTTCGTCATCCACTTTAGAAAGCGTCGAAGAATTTCTTGGGGCACCTTGAGCACCTACGGCTGTCTAGGAAGCGTTGTGGGTGTCCTTCGAGTTTATGGAGACTCTAATCGAGTCAATACTACGTCGAGGACTCTAGAAATGCTCCAAGGATTTCTTGGAGTGCGTAGAGCTCCAACAGGTGCCTAGGATGTGTTATCACACTACCACGAGTCTGTGGTGACTCTAATTGTATCTAGAGAGCGTTGGAGATGCGAATTAGCCTCCTATGACCTTTTGGAGTGCATAGAGTTCCTACGGGTGTCTAGGAAGCGTGTGAGGCTACCAGGAGTCTTTGGCAACTCTAATAAAGTGTAGATAGCCTTGTTAACTGTAGAAACCCTCCTACGAGTTTGGGGAGTGCGTAGAGCTCCCATTGGCGTCCAGGAAGTGTTGTAAGACAAGAAAGCGTCGTAGGGTCTAGATAGCATCCTAGGATTTTGCAGAACGCGTAGAGTTGCAGTGGCTGTTTAGAAACCGTTGTGCGGCTCCCACAAGTCAATGGCATCTCTAATTGGGACTAGAGAGCGTCGTGGACAAGAAAAAACCTCTTTGTACCTTTTAAAGCTTCGAGACCTCCTACGGGTGTCTACGTAGCGTTGTAAGGCCCCCTACGAGTTTATGGCGACTCTAATAGGGTCAAGACAGCGTCGTGGACTTTAGAAATCCTCCGAGGATTTTTTTTTGTGCGTGTGGAGCTCCAACGGGTGCCAGGGATGTGTTGCGAGGTTCCCACAAGTCTATTGCGACTCTAATTGAGACTAGGGAGCGTCACGGAGTCTAGACAGCCTCCTTGTAGTTTTTGCAGGGGGTAGAGCATCTACAAGTGCTTTGGACATGTTTTGTGGCTCTGGAAAATCTTTAGCAGCACTAATGGAATCTGGAGAGCGTCGTGCACTCTAGAAAGCGTCCAAGAATTTCTTGGGGCACCTCAAGCACCTACGGCTGTCTAGGAAGTGTTGTGGGCCTCCTTCGAGTTTATGGAGACTCTAATCGGGTCAAAACTACGGTGAGGACTCTAGAAATGCTCCTAGGATTTCTTGGAGTGCGTAGAGCTCCAACAGGTGCCTAGGATGTGTTATCACACTACCACAAATCTGTGGCGACTCTAATTGTATCTAGAGAGCGTTGGGGATGCGAATTAGCCTCCTATGACCATTTGGAGTGCATAGAGTTCCTACGAGTGTCTAGGAAGCGTGTGAGGCTACCAGGAGTCCTTGGCAACTCTAATTGAGTGTAGACCTGCTTTGCTAATTGTAGAAACCCTCCTACGAGTTTGGGGAGTGCGCAGAGCTCCCATTGGCGTCCAGGAGGTGTTGTAAGGTAAGAAAGTGTCGTAGGGTCTAGATAGCATCCTAGGATTTTGCAAAACGCGTAGAGTTGTAGTGGCTATCTAGGAACCGTTGTGCGGCTCCCACGAGTCAATGGCAGCTCTAATTGAGACTAGAGAGCATCGTGGACTAGGAAAAACCTCCTTGTGCCTTTTAAAGCTTCGAGACCTCCTACGGGTGTCTAGGTAGAGTTGTAAGGCCCTCTACGAGTTTTTGGCGACTCTAATAGGGTCAAGACAGCGTCGTTGACTTTAGAAATCCTTCGAGGATTATTTTTGTTCGTGTAGGGCTCTAACGAGCACCTAGGATTTGTTGCGAGGTTCCCACAAGTCTATTGCGACTCCAATTGAGACTACGGAGCGTCACAGAGTCTAGATAGCCCTCCTTGTAGTTTTTGCAGGGGGTAGAGGGTCTACAAGTGCCTTGGACATGTTGTGTGGCTCTCGAAAATCTGTAACAGCACCAATGGAGTCTGGAGAGCATCGTACACTCTAGAAAACAACCTATAATTTTTCAGGGAACCTAGAGCTCTTATGGGCGTCTAGGAAGTGTTGTGGTGCTCCTACGAGTTTGTGGCGCACGTAAAGCTTTTACGCGTTTATGGCGACTCCAATTGAGTCAAGAGAGCAGCCTTGACTCCAAAAAGCCACCTAGGATTTTTTTGAAGTGCGTAGGGCTCCTACGGCTGCCTAGGATAGGTTGTGAGGCTCCTACGCGTCCCTGATTGGGACTAGACATTGTCATGCACTCTAAAAAGCGTCCAAGAATTTCTTGGGGCACCTCAAGCACCTACGGCTGTCCAGGAAGCGTTGTGGGCCTCCTTCGAGTTTATGGAGACTCTAATCGAGTCAATACTACGTCGAGGACTCTAGAAATGCTCCTAGGATTTCTTGGAGTGCGTAGATCTCCAACAGGTGCCTAGGATGTGTTATCACAGTCCTACGAGTCTATGGCGACTCTAATTGTATCTAGAGATTGTTGGAGATGCGAAAAAGCCTCCAATGACCTTTTAGAGTGCGTAGAGCTCCTACGGGTGTCTACGAAGCGTGTGAGGCTACCGGGAGTCCTTTGCAACTCTATATTGAGTGTAGATAGCCTTTTAACTGTAGAAACCCTCCAACGAGTTTGGGGAGTGCGTTGAGCTCCCATTGGCGGTCCAGGAAGTGTGTAAGGCAAGAAAGCGTCGTAGGGTCTAGATAGCGTCTTAGGATTGTGCAGGGCTGTCTAGGAACCGTTGTGCGGCTCCCACGATTCAATGGCAGCTCTAATTAAGACTAGAGAGCGTCGTGGACTAGAAAAAAACCTCTTTGTACTTTAAAGCTTCGAGACCCCTACGGGTGTCCAGGTAGCGTGTAAGGCCCCTACGTTATGGCGACTCTAATAGGGTCACAGACAGCGTCGTGGACTTTAGAAATCCTCCGAGGATTTTTTTTGTGCGTGGGAGCTCCAACGAGTGCCTGGGATGTGTTGCGAGGTTCCCACAAGTTTATTGCGACTCTAATTGAGACTAGGGAGCGTCACGGAGTCTAGACAGCTCCTGTAGTGTTTGCAAGGGGTAGAGCATCTACAAGTGCCTTGCACATGTTGTGTGGCTCTCGAAAATCTGTAGCAGCACCAATGGAATCTGGAGAGCGTCGTACACTCCAGAAAAAACATACAATTTTTCAGGGAAACTAGAGCTCTTACGGGCGTCTAGAAGCGTTGTGATTTCTTACGAGTTTGTGGCGCACGTAAAGCTTTTACGTGTCTGTGGCGACTCCAACTGAGTCAAGAGCGCAGCCTTGACTCCAGATAGCATCGTAGGATTTTTTGGAGTGCGTAGGGGTCCTACGGATGCCCAGAATAGGTTGTGAGGCTCCCAGGCGTCTCTGATTGAGACTAGACTTCGTCATGCCCTCTAGAAGCGTCCAAGGATTTCTTGGGGCACTTGAGCACCTACGGCTGTCTAGGATGCGTTGTGGGCCTCCTTCGAGTTTATGGAAACTCTAATCGAGTCAATACTACGTTGAGGACTCTAGAAATGCTCCTAGGATTTCTTGGAGTGCGTAGAGCTCCAACAGGTGCCTAGGATGTGTTATCACATACCACGAGTCTGTGGCGACTCTAATTGTATCTAGAGAGCGTTGGAGATGCGAATTAGCCTCCTATGACCTTTTGGAGTGCATAAGTTCTTACGGGTGTCTAGGAAGCGTGGAGGCAACAGGAGTCCTTGGCAACTCTATGTCTAGACTCCGTGACGCTCCTAGTCTCAATTAGAGTCGCAATAGACTTGTGGGAACCTCGCAACAAATCCTAGGCACTCGTTAGAGCTCTACACGAACAAAAATAATCCTCGAAGGATTTCTAAAGTCCACGACGCTGTCTTGACCCTATTAGAGTCGCCATAAACTCGTAGAGGGCCTTACAACGCTACCTGGACACCCGTAGGAGTTCTCGGAGCTCTAAAAAGTACAAAGAGGTTTTTTCTAGTCCACGACGCTCTCTAGTCTCAATTAGAGTTGCCATTGACTCGTGGGAGCCGCACAACGGTTCCTAGACAGCCACTGCAACTCTACATGTTCTGCAAAATCCTAGGACGCTATCTAGACCCTACGACACTTTCTTGCCTTACAACGCTTCCTGGACGCCAATGGGTGCTCTACGCACTCCCAAACTCGTAGGAGGGTTTCTACAGTTAACAAGGCTATCTACACTCAATTAGAGTTGCCAAGGACTCCCGGTAGCCTCACACGCTTCCTAGACCCGTAGGAGCTCTACGCACTCTAAAGGTCATAGGAGGCTTTTCGCATCTCCAACGCTCTCTAGATACAATTAGAGTCGCCATAGACTCGTAGGAGTGTGATAACACATCCTAGGCACCTGTTGGAGCTCTACGCACTCCAAGAAATCCTAGGAGCATTTCTAGAGTCCTCGACGTAGTATTGACTCGATTAGAGTCTCCATAAACTCGAAGGAGGCCCACAACGCTTCCTGGACAGCCGTAGGTGCTTTAGGTGCCCCAAGAAATTCTTGGACGCTTTCTAGAGTGCATGACGATGTCTAGTTCAATCAGGGACGCGTGGGAGCCTCACAACCTATCCTAGGCAGCCGTAGGAGCCCTACGCACTCCAAAAAAATCCTAGGAGGCTTTTGGAGTCAAGGCTGCTCTCTTGACTCAATTGGAGTCGCCATAGACGCGTAAAAGCTTTACGTGCGCCACAAACTCGTAGGAGCACCACAACGCTTCCTAGACGCCCGTAAGAGCTCTAGGTTCCCTGAAAAATTGTAGGTGGTTTTCTAGAGTGTACGACGCTCTCCAGATTCCATTGGTGCTGCTACAGATTTTCGAGAGCCACACAACATGTCCAAGGCACTTGTAGATGCTCTACCCCCTGCAAAAACTACAAGGAGGCTGTCTAGACTCCGTGACGCTCCCTAGTCTCAATTAGAGTCGCAATAGACTGTGGGAACCTCGCAACAAATCCTAGGCACTCGTTAGAGCTCTACACGAACAAAAATAATCCTCGAAGGATTTCTAAAGTCCACGACGCTGTCTTGACCCTATTAGAGTCGCCATAAACTCGTAGAGGGCCTTACAACGCTACCTGGACACCGTAGGAGTTCTCGGAGCTCTAAAAAGTACAAAGAGGTTTTTTCTAGTCCACGACGCTCTCTAGTCTCAATTAGAGTTGCCATTGACTCGTGGGAGCCGCACAACGGTTCCTAGACAGCCACTGCAACTCTATGCGTTCTGCAAAATCCTAGGACGCTATCTAGACCCTACGACACTTTCTTGCCTTACAACTTCCTGGACGCCAATGGGTGCTCTACGCACTCCCAAACTCGTAGGAGGGTTTCTACAGTTAACAAGGCTATCTACACTCAATTAGAGTTGCCAAGGACTCCGGTAGCCTCACACGCTTCCTAGACACCGTAGGACTCTATGCACCAAAGGTCATAGGAGGCTTTTTCGCATCTCCAACGCTCTCTAGATACAATTAGAGTCGCCATAGACTCGTAGGAGTGTGATAACACATCCTAGGCACCTGTTGGAGCTCTACGCACTCCAAGAAATCCTAGGAGCATTTCTAGAGTCCTCGACGTAGTATTGACTCGATTAGAGTCTCCATAAACTCGAAGGAGGCCCACAACGCTTCCTAGACAGCCGTAGGTGCTTAGGTGCCCCAAGAAATTCTTGGACGCTTTCTAGAGTGCATGACGAGTCTCAATCAAGACGCTGGGAGCCTCACAACCTATCCTAGGCAGCCGTAGGAGCCCTACGCACTCCAAAAAAATCCTAGGAGGCTTTTGGAGTCAAGGCTGCTCTCTTGACTCAATTGGAGTCGCCATAGACGTAAAAGCTTTACGTGCGCCACAAACTCGTAGGAGCATCACAACGCTTCCTAGACGCCCGTAAGAGCTCTAGTTCCCTAAAAATTGTAGGTGGTTTTCTAGAGTGTACGACGCTCTCCAGATTCCATTGGTGCTGCTACAGATTTTCGAGAGCCACACAACATGTCCAAGGCACTTGTAGATGCTCTACCCCCTGCAAAAACTACAAGGAGGCTGTCTAGACTCCGTGACGCTCCCTAGTCTCAATTAGAGTCGCAATAGACTGTGGGAACCTCGCAACAAATCCTAGGCACTCGTTGGAGCTCTACACGAACAAAAATCCTCGAAGGATTTCTAAAGTCCACGACGCTGTCTTGACCCTATTAGAGTCGCCATAAACTCGTAGAGGGCCTTACAACGCTACCTGGACACCCGTAGGAGTTCTCGGAGCTCTAAAAAGTACAAAGAGGTTTTTTCTAGTCCACGACGCTCTCTAGTCTCAATTAGAGTTGCCATTGACTCGTGGGAGCCGCACAACGGTTCCTAGACAGCCACTGCAACTCTACATGTTCTGCAAAATCCTAGGACGCTATCTAGACCCTACGACACTTTCTTGCCTTACAACGCTTCCTGGACGCCAATGGGTGCTCTACGCACTCCCAAACTCGTAGGAGGGTTTCTACAGTTAACAAGGCTATCTACACTCAATTAGAGTTGCCAAGGACTCCGGTAGCCTCACACGCTTCCTAGACACGTAGGAGCTCTACGCACTCTAAAGGTCATAGGAGGCTTTTTCGCATCTCCAACGCTCTCTAGATACAATTAGAGTCGCCATAGACTCGTAGGAGTGTGATAACACATCCTAGGCACCTGTTGGAGCTCTACGCACTCCAAGAAATCCTAGGAGCATTTCTAGAGTCCTCGACGTAGTATTGACTCGATTAGAGTCTCCATAAACTCGAAGGAGGCCCACAACGCTTCCTGGACAGCCGTAGGTGCTTGAGGTGCCCCAAGAAATTCTTGGACGCTTTCTAGAGTGCATGACGATGTCTAGTCCAATCAGGACGCGTGGGAGCCTCACAACCTATCCTAGGCAGCCGTAGGAGCCCTACGCACTCCAAAAAAATCCTAGGAGGCTTTTGGGTCAAGGCTGCTCTCTTGACTCAATTGGAGTCGCCATAGACGCGTAAAAGCTTACGTGCGCCACAAACTCGTAGGAGCACCACAACGCTTCCTAGACGCCCGTAAGAGCTAGGTTCCCTAAAAAATTGTAGGTGGTTTTCTAGAGTGTACGACGCTCTCCAGATTCCATTGGTGCTGCTACAGATTTTCGAGAGCCACACAACATGTCCAAGGCACTTGTAGACTCTACCCCCTGCAAAAACTACAAGGAGGCTGTCTAGACTCCGTGACGCTCCCTAGTCTCAATTAGAGTCGCAATAGACTTGTGGGAACCTCGCAACAAATCCTAGGCACTCGTTAGAGCTCTACACGAACAAAAATAATCCTCGAAGGATTTCTAAAGTCCACGACGCTGTCTTGACCCTATTAGAGTCGCCATAAACTCGTAGAGGGCCTTACAACGCTACCTGGACACCCGTAGGAGTTCTCGGAGTCTAAAAAGTACAAAGAGGTTTTTTCTAGTCCACGACGCTCTCTAGTCTCAATTAGAGTTGCCATTGACTCGTGGGAGCCGCACAACGGTTCCTAGACAGCCACTGCAACTCTACATGTTCTGCAAAATCCTAGGACGCTATCTAGACCCTACGACACTTTCTTGCCTTACAACGCTTCCTGGACGCCAATGGGTGCTCTACGCACTTCCCAAACTCGTAGGAGGGTTTCTACAGTTAACAAGGTCTACACTCATTAGAGTTGCCAAGGACTCCGGTAGCCTCACACGCTTCCTAGCACCGTAGGACTCTATGCACTCCAAAGTCATAGGAGGCTTTCGCATCTCCAACGCTCTCTAGATACAATTAGAGTCGCCACAGACTCGTGGTAGTGTGATAACACATCCTAGGCACCTGTTGGAGCTCTACGCACTCCAAGAAATCCTAGGAGCATTTCTAGAGTCCTCGACGTAGTATTGACTCGATTAGAGTCTCCATAAACTCGAAGGACACCCACAACGCTTCCTAGACAGCCGTAGGTGCTAGGTGCCCCAAGAAATTCTTGGACGCTTTCTAGAGTGCATGACGAAGTCTAGTCTCAATCAAGACGCCTGGGAGCCTCACAACCTATCCTAGGCAGCCGTAGGAGCCCTACGCACTCCAAAAAAATCCTAGGAGGCTTTCTGGAGTCAAGGCTGCTCTCTTGACTCAATTGGAGTCGCCATAGACACGTAAAAGCTTTACGTGCGCCACAAACTCGTAGGAGCATCACAACGCTTCCTAGACGCCCGTAAGAGCTCTAGGTTCCCTGAAAAATTGTAGGTGGTTTTCTAGAGTGTCGACGCTCTCCAGATTCCATTGGTGCTGTTACAGATTTTCGAGAGCCACACAACATGTCCAAGGCACTTGTAGATGCTCTACCCCCTGCAAAAACTACAAGGAGGCTGTCTAGACTCCGTGACGCTCCCTTGTCTCAATTAGAGTCGCAATAGACTGTGGGAACCTCGCAACAAATCCTAGGCACTCGTTGGAGCTCTACACGAACAAAAATAATCCTCGAAGGATTTCTAAAGTCCACGACGCTGTCTTGACCCTATTAGAGTCGCCATAAACTCGTAGAGGGCCTTACAACGCTACCTGGACACCCGTAGGAGTTCTCGGAGCTCTAAAAAGTACAAAGAGGTTTTTTCTAGTCCACGACGCTCTCTAGTCTCAATTAGAGTTGCCATTGACTCGTGGGAGCCGCACAACGGTTCCTAGACAGCCACTGCAACTCTACATGTTCTGCAAAATCCTAGGACGCTATCTAGACCCTACGACACTTTCTTGCCTTACAACGCTTCCTGGACGCCAATGGGTGCTCTACGCACTCCCAAACTCGTAGGAGGGTTTCTACAGTTAACAAGGCTATCTACACTCAATTAGAGTTGCCAAGGACTCCGGTAGCCTCACACGCTTCCTAGACACCCGTAGAGTCTATACTAAAGGTCATAGGAGGCTTTTTCGCATCTCCAACGCTCTCTAGATACAATTAGAGTCGCCATAGACTCGTAGGAGTGTGATAACACATCCTAGGCACCTGTTGGAGCTCTACGCACTCCAAGAAATCCTAGGAGCATTTCTAGAGTCCTCGACGTAGTATTGACTCGATTAGAGTCTCCATAAACTCGAAGGAGGCCCACAACGCTTCCTGGACAGCCGTAGGTGCTTTAGGTGCCCCAAGAAATTCTTGGACGCTTTCTAGAGTGCATGACGATGTCTAGTCTCAATCAGGGACGCGTGGGAGCCTCACAACTATCCTAGGCAGCCGTAGGAGCCCTACGCACTCCAAAAAAATCCTAGGAGGTTTTCTGGAGTCAAGGCTGCTCTCTTGACTCAATTGGAGTCGCCATAGACACGTAAAAGCTTTACGTGCGCCACAAACTCGTAGGAGCATCACAACGCTTCCTAGATGCCCGTAGGAACTCTAGGTTCCCTGAAAAATTGTAGGTGGTTTTCTAGAGTGTACGACGCTCTCCAGTCCATTAGTGCTGCTACAGATTTTCGAGAGCCACACAACATGTCCAAGGCACTTGTAGATGCTCTACCCCTGCAAAAACTACAAGGAGGCTGTCTAGACTCCGTGACGCTCCTAGTCTCAATTAGAGTCGCAATAGACTTGTGGGAACCTCGCAACACATCCAGGCACCGTTGGAGCTCCACACGAACAAAAAAATCCTCGGAGGATTTCTAAAGTCCACGACGCTGTCTTGACCCTATTGGAGTCGCCATAAACTGTAGGGGCCTTACAACGCTACCTAGACACCCGTAGGAGGTCTCGAAGCTTTAAAAGGTACAAAGAGGTTTTTTCTGTCCACGACGCTCTCTAGTGTCAATTAGAGCTGCCATTGACTCGTGGGAGCCGCACAACGGTTCCTAGACAGCCACTGCAACTCTACGCGTTCTGCAAATCCTAGACGCTATCTGACCCTACGACGCTTTCTTGCCTTACAACACTTCCTGGACGCCAATGGGAGCTCTACGCACTCCCAAACTCGTGGAGGGTTTCTACAGTTAACAAGGCTATCTACACTCAATTAGAGTTGCAAAGGACTCCCGGTAGCCTCACACGCTTCGTAGACACCCGTAGGAGCTCTACGCACTCTAAAAGGTCATTGGAGGCTTTTTGGAGCTCTACGCACTCCAAGAAATCCTAGGAGCATTTCTAGAGTCCTCGACGTAGTGTTGACTCAATTAGAGTCTCCATAAACTCGAAGGAGGCCCACAACGCTTCCTGGACAGCGGTAGATGCTTGAGGTGCCCCAAGAAATTCTTGGACGCTTTCTAGAGTGCATGACGATGTCTAGTCCCAATCAAGGACGCGTAGGAGCCTCACAACCTATCTTAGGCAGCCGTAGGAGCCCTACGCACTCCAAAAAAATCCTAGGTGGCTTCTTGGAGTCAAGGCTGCTCTCTTGACTCAATTGGAGTCGCCATAAACGTGTAAAAGCTTTACGTGCGCCACAAACTCATACGAGCACCACAACACTTCCTAGACGCCCATAAGAGCTCTAGGTTCCCTGAAAAATTGTAGGTGGTTTTCTAGAGTGTACGACGCTCTCCAGACTCCATTGGTGCTACTACAGATTTTCGAGAGCCACACAACATGTCCAAGGCACTTGTAGACCCTCTACCCCTTGCAAAAACTACAAGGAGGCTGTCTAGACTCTGTGACGCTCCGTAGTCTCAATTAGAGTCGCAATAGACTTGTGGGAACCTCGCAACAAATCCTAGGCGCTCGTTAGAGCTCTACACGAACAAAAATAATCCTCGAAGGATTTCTAAAGTCAACGACGCTGTCTTGACCCTATTAGAGTCGCCATAAACTCGTAGAGGGCCTTACAACGCTACTTAGACACCCGTAGGAGGTCTCAAAGCTTTAGGCACAAGGAGGTTTTTCCTAGTCCACGACGCTCTCTAGTCTCAATTAGAGCTGCCATTGACTCGTGGGAGCCGCACAACGGTTCCTAGACAGCCACTACAACTCTACGCGTTTTGCAAAATCCTAGGACGCTATCTAGACCCTACGACAGTTTCTTACCTTACAACACTTCCTGGATGCCAATGGGAGCTCTACGCACTCCCCAAACTCGTAGGAGGGTTTCTACAATTAACAAGGCTGTCTACACTCAATTAGAGTTGCCAAGGACTCCTGGTAGCCTCACACGCTTCCTAGACACTCGTAGGAACTCTATGCACTCCAAATGGTCATAGGAGGCTAATTCGCAACTCCAACGCTCTCTTGATACAATTAGAGTCGCCACAGACTCGTGGTAGTGTGATAACACATCCTAGGCACCTGTTGGAGCTCTACGCACTCCAAGAAATCCCAGGAGCATTTCTAGAGTCCTCGCCGTAGTTTTGACTCGATTAGAGTCTCCATAAACTCGAAGGAGGCCCACAACACTTCCTAGACAGCCGTAGGTGCTTGAGGTGCCCCAAGAAATTCTTGGACGCTTTCTAGAGTGCATGACGAAGTCCAGACTCAAACAGAGACGCCTGGGAGCCTCATAACCTATCCTAGGCAGCTGTAGGAGCCCTACGCACTCCAAAAAAATCGAAGGAGGCTTTCTGGAGTCAAGGCTGCTCTCTTGACTCAATTGGAGTTGCCATAGACACGTAAAAGCTTTACGGGTGCCACAAACTCGTAGGAGCATCACAACGCTTCCTAGACGCCCGTAAGAGCTCTAGGTTCCCTGAAAAATTGTAGGTGGTTTTCTAGAGTGTACGACGCTCTCCAGATTCCATTGGTGCTGCTACAGATTTTCAAGAGCCACACAACATGTCCAAGGCACTTGTAGATCCTCAACCCCTGCAAAAACTGCAAGGAGGCTGTCTAGACTCCGTGACGCTCCCTTGTCTCAATTAGAGTCGCAATAGACCTGTGGGAACCTCGCAACAAATCCTAGGCACTCGTTAGAGCTCTACACGAACAAAAATAATCCTCGAAGGATTTTTAAAGTCCACGATGCTGTCTTGACCCTATTAGAGTCGCCATAAACTCGTAGAGGGCCTTACAACGCTACCTGGACACCCGTAGGAGTTCTCGGAGCTCTAAAAGTACAAAGAGGTTTTTTCTAGTCCACGACGCTCTCTAGTCTCAATTAGAGTTGCCATTGACTCGTGGGAGCTGCATAACGGTTCCTAGACAGCCACTGCAACTCTACATGTTCTGCAAAATCCTAGGATGCTATCTAGACCCTACGACACTTTCATTGCCTTACAACGCTTCCTGGACGCCAATGGGTGCTCTACGCACTTCCCAAACTCGTAGGAGGGTTTCTACAGTTAACAAGGTTGTCTACACTCTATTAGAGTTGCCAAAGACTCCTGGTAGCCTCACACGCTTCCTAGACACCCGTAGGAACTCTATGCACTCCAAAAGATCATAGGAGGCTAATTCGCATCTCCAACGCTCTCTAGATACAATTAGAGTCGCCATAGACTCGTGGTAGTGTGATAACACATCCTAGGCACCTGTTGGAGCTCTACGCACTCCAAGAAATCCTTGGAGCATTTCTAGAGTCCTCGACGTAGTATTGACTCGATTAGAGTCTCCATAAACTCGAAGGACACCCACAACGCTTCCTAGACAGCCGTAGGTGCTCAAGGTGCCCCAAGAAATTCTTGGACGCTTTCTAGAGTGCATGACGAAGTCTAGTCTCAATAAAAGACGCCTGGGAGCCTCACAACCCATCCTAGGCAGCCGTAGGAGCCCTACGCACTCCAAAAAAAATCCTAGGAGGCTTTCTGGAGTCAAGGCTGCTCTCTTGACTCAATTGGAGTCGCCACAGACACGTAAAAGCTTTACGTGCACCACAAACTCGTAGGAGCATCACAACGCTTCCTAGACGCCCGTAAGAGCTCTAAGTTCCCTGAAAATTTGTACGTGGTTTTCTAGAGTGTACGACGCTCTCCAGATTCCATTGGTGCTGCTATAGATTTTTGAGAGCCACACAACATGCCCAAGGCACTTGTAGATGCTCTACCCCCTGCAAAAACTACAAGGAGGCTGTCTAGACTCCGTGACGCTCCCTTGTCTCAATTAGAGTCGCAATAGACTTGTCGGAACCTCGCAACAAATCCTAGGCACTCGTTGGAGCTCTACACGAACAAAAATAATCCTCGAAGGATTTCTAAAGTCCACGACGCTGTCTTGACCCTATTAGAGTCGCCATAAACTCGTAGAGGGCCTTACAACGCTACCTGGACACCCGTAGGAGTTCTCGGAGGTCTAAAAAGTACAAAGGGGTTTTTTCTAGTCCAAGACGCTCTCTAGTCTCAATTAGAGTTGCCATTGACTCGTGGGAGCCGCACAACGGTTCCTAGACAGCCACTGCAACTCTATGCGTTCTGCAAAATCCTAGGACGCTATCTAGACCCTACGACGCTTTCTTCCCTTTGAACACTTCCTGGACGCCAATGGGTGCTCTACGCACTCCCCAAACTCGTAGGAGGGTTTCTACAGTTAACAATGCTATCTACACTCAATTAGAGTTGCCAAGGACTCCCGGTAGCCTCACACGCTTCCCAGACACCCGTAGCAGTTCTACGCACTCTAAAAGGTCATCGGAGTCTTTTTCACATGTCCAACGCTCTCTAGATACAATTAGAGTCGCCATAGACTCGTAGGAGTGTGATAACACATCCTAGGCACCTATTGGAGCTCTACGCACTCCAAGAAATCCTAGGAGCGTTTCTAGAGTCCTCGACATAGTATTGACTCGATTAGAGTCTCCATAAACTCGAAGGACACCCACAACGCTTCCTGGACAGCCGTAGGTGCTTTAGGTGCCCCAAGAAATTCTTGGACGCTTTCTAGAGTTCATGACGATGTCTAGTCTCAATCAGGGACGCGTGGGAGCCTCACAACCTATCCTAGGCAGCCGTAGGAGCCCTACGCACTCCAAAAAAATCCTAGGAGGTTTTCTAGAGTCAAGGCTGCTCTCTTGACTCAATTGGAGTCGCCATAGACACGTAAAAGCTTTACGTGCGCCACAAACTCGTAGGAGCATCACAACGCTTCCTAGATGCCCGTAGGACCTCTAGGTTCCCTGAAAAATTGTAGGTGGTTTTCTAGAGTGTACGACGCTCTCCCGATTCCATTAGTGCTGCTACAGATTTTCGAGAGCCACACAACATGTCCAAGGCACTTGTAGATGCTCTACCCCCTGCAAAAACTACAAGCAAGGACATCATAAATACGGTTGATTGATTCCATATTACCATAACCAAAAATTAGGAGATCATCTGCAAAGCAAAGATGGGTGAGTTTCATTTTCTGACAACGAGCGTGAAATTCATACTCTGAAGAGGAAGCCTCTTTCGCAAGTAATCTGGACAGAATTTCCATGGCAATAACAAATAAATAGGGAGACATAGGATCACCCTGTCTTAGCCCTCTTTTCCTTTCAAAGTAACCTTCCAAACCTCCATTAAGAGACACTGAGAATTTAGGTGAAGTAACACAAACCTTGATCCAATGAAGAAGATGAGGAGGAGTGTTAAGATGCTTCAACACTTGGAGAATAAAATCAGTACTGACTGAATCGTAAGCTTTCATCAAATCCACTTTAATAGCACATCTTGGATTTCCAGCATTGCGATGATAATTTTTAAGGATCTCTTGAGAAAGTAAAATATTGTAAGATATTTTCCTTCCAGCAATAAACGCAGATTGATTAGGGCTAATAACATCAGGAAGACAACTCTTAAGTCTACTTGCTATAATCTTGGATATGCATTTGTATATAGTATTACAGCAAGAAATGGGACAAAAATCACTCATAACAGAAGGATTCGAAACTTTGGGAGTAAGAGCAATGGCAGTGGCATTCACTTCCCCAAGCAACTTTCCATGAGAAACAAAAGAATTCACAGCATCCAACACATCATTTTGAACAATATTCCACACAGCTTTAAAGAACTGAGAAGTATAACCATCGGGGCCTGGGGACTTATTCCCATTCAAAGAGAACATAGCCTCTTTAATCTCTTCATCAGTGACTTGACAATTAAGTGAGACTAGATGATTCTCACTCCATTTCAAATCTGGGAGCTCCCTCAGAATAGGGAGACTACTAGCAAGAGGTTGACCATTACCAAAAAGATTTTGAAAATAACTGATGGCTTCCTTCTTGATCTCATCATGATTACTAAGAAGAGTACCAGAGATACAATTTTGTGATAGCATTGAGAGAATTTCGAACCTTGACAGATCTGTGGAAAAAGGAAGTGTTATTATCTCCAAGGTTAAGCCATTGGATCCTAGATTTTTGCTTGAGGAAACTCTCTTCTGCCCTGGCAAGAGAAGAATACCTGTGCAGGCAATCCTTTTCCACTTAAATGTAACCAGTAACATGAGGGTTGTGGAGAAGATTTTGCTGAGCAGAAAGAAGCTCTTGATTAGCAAGTTGCACCCTTTCACGTATTGCCCCATACTGGCAAGTATTAAATTTCCTCAATTCTTTCTTAAGAGCTTTAAGTTTGGAGACAAGAATGAACATAGGAGAGCCATTGACTTGCATATTCCAGCATCTTTGAACTGTAGGAATAAAATCTGTGTGATTGATCCAGTAGTTGAAAAATTTAAAAGGTTTCTTAATGTTGTTCCTGTGAGAAGACAAATCAACAATCATGGAGCTATGATCAGAAATACCAGGGGAACCAAAAATTGCCATCCTGTTAGGAAAAGAATCAAACCAAGCTTCATTAACTATAACTCTGTCCAATTTACGGGCAATGAAATCAGCACCTTCCCTTCTATTGGTCCAAGTATACACAAGCCTAAGAAAAGGCAAATCAACCAAGTCTGCCTCCAGAAGGCAACTATGAAAATCTGAGATAGCTTGAGAAGAACCAGATCTCCCACCTGATATCTCTGTGCAAAATCTGACTGAGTTAAAATCCCCCATCAACATCCAAAGGGAAGAGTAAAAAATATTGGCTAATGATTTCAGTTTATCCCACAAAATCCTCCTATCACTTAGGGAATTAGCCGCATAGACAAAGGAGCAAAAGAAATGAGAGGCATCATGCGCATTAGTAATCTGACGATGTATGGCCTGATCTGAGGAAGAAATAACCTGAACCTTAAGAATGCTAGGATTCCAGTAGACCCAAATACGCCTAATAGTGGATGCATGATAGTTATGTATAAAATTCCATGAAGGATCTATAGCTTTGGAGACTTTGGCAAAATTCGAGTATCTAACTCGCGTCTCAACAATACCCAAAAGGTTAATCTTACTATTCCTAATAAAAGACCTCATATCTCTTTGTTTCAGAGGATCATTAAGTCCTCTAATATTCCAGCAAGCTGTAATAATCATTAAATAGAAGGATTATTTGCCACACCTTTTACCTTTATTGGTAGAATCATTAAGCTTGGAGGCCTGGACTGCAAGACTGGATTTAGAATTGGACTTCTTCTTTTTGTTGCCTCCTAGTTTCCTCACCAATTTCTTTATCTTCAAATTACAATTCTTAAAATTATAATCTGGAGAGCTATCTGAAACAGGGGAGATAACAGGAGGAACCTTACCATCCCTACCAGCTGTAGTAGCCACATCAGATTGCCCAGATTCCTTATTCTCAGTTGCTTCCTCATTATCACTTAACACTTGGAATGAATTCTAATCAGCAGCAATAATAGACTTATCAGGGATAACAATGACAGGATTCTCCACCACAACCACATCACTAGCAATCTCAGCCTCAATTTTATCCACAATAGAATCCATATGTGGTTCCTCATCACTGCGGGAAGGAGGGACAGGAACCCAGACTTTCTTAGTTTCCATGGGGCAATGGAGAGAAGTATGCCCAAAACAATTACAAGATTTACACACCTGAGGCTTCCATGGGTATTCCACAAAGATTTCACACGAACTACCATCAACCAAACGAAGATCGAAAGATGACGGAAAATCAGAATTAACCTCCACCTCTACACAAATACGAGCATACGATAATCTAGTCCCTAATTCAGTAGGACCATCAAGGTAAAGAGGAACTCCAATGGCGCTAGCTACATAGCTGAGACCTTCATTGTACCAGTACTCAATAAGGACCTTGAAAAATTTCACCCATAAAGGAATTCTACTCAGAAGAGGCTTTGAAAGATCCATACGAGGCTTCCATTTCCTGAGAATCAGAGGCTTACCCCCAATTTTCCAAGGCCCATTTTCTAGAACCCATTCCAGTGCAGTTGGGTTAGAGAATCGAAACATAAACAACCCACTGTCTGTTGTAATGATCTCCGGCATCTCCATTTTCCCCCACAATCGATCCACAGTAGCACGCATAAAAGAAAAATGAGGTTTTTTATCTATGAACTGACCAACTAAACAATCCTTCCATAACTCTGAACCTTGCTCTGCAATTTCTAGAGGAAGAGCAACAATAATCTTCCCGTCCACTCTCAACGGCTCCAAAAATTTTGGTTCTGACGAGCTTTTCCTGGCAGGAGCAAAAAGGGATTTCTAGTCCTTAGTAACAGGAGCTTTACCTGCCCCGTGGATCGTACTAGATCCCTTAGGAAGATCTGGATCCACCATTTCAGATCACACATCCAAATTAACAGATCTAGAAGGATCTGTAGCTAGAATGGGGCTTGATATAGATCTGGGTCCTATATTCTCTGAATTAACTATACAATCATGGTTAATCGCCTCTTCAGACACAGTACCACTAAAAGTAACTCTAAACTGTACATTACCCTTATCCGAAGCAGGAATAACCTTCGACAAAGGAGGAAAACCGAGAATCTCATCCGTGCCACCTGAAGACACCGGCAGAGCTATTCCCGATTGACGAAGAAGCGCAACCCTTTGAATGTCAAGGGACGTTTGACCCGAGGGGTAAGGAATACCACTGGATCGCGGATGACCAGATGTAAAAGATGACTTCTTGAGGATACCTTTAAGAGGTATCTAGTCAACTGACAGTGACGAACTAGGTACCTCATACGAAAGTGTGGAAGCAAAAGGATCCCTAGGTAGCAGATCTGGAGGAAATGCTTCTACCGATTCAAGAGAAGAAGGGGACAAAGAAAAAGGCAGATCAGCCTTAGAGGAAGAAATCTGAGTGGTAGATGATGCCATAACGAGATATAAAGAGAATTAAAACCAAAACAGTAGCTAGAAAAATCAAGGAGAAGAATCCAAAAGCAAACAGATGATCAATCAGGATCGAGAGCTTCTCTCTCTAGAACATCGTAAGTGTTTTTTGTACGTGTAGACTCCACACAACATTTCCAAGGCACTTGTAGTTGCTCTACCCTCCAAAAACTACAAGGAGGCTGTCTAAACTCCACGACGCTCCCTAGTCTCAATTAGAGTCGCAATAGACTTGTGGGAACCTCGGAACACATCCTAGGCACTCGTTGGAGCTCTACACGCACAAAAAAAAACCTCGGAGGATTTCAAAAGTCCACGACGTTGTCTTGACCCTATTAGAGTCGCCATAAACTCGTAGAGGGCCTTACAACGCTACTTAGACACCCGTAGGAGGTCTCGGAGCTCTAAAAAGTACAAAGAGGTTTTTTCTAGTCCACGACGCTCTCTAGTCTCAATTAGAGTTGCCATTGACTTGAGGGAGCCCCACAATGGTTCCTAGACAGCCACTGGAACTCTACGCGTTCTGCAAAATCCTAGGACGCTATCTAGACTCTATGATGCTTTCTTGCCTTACAACGCTTCCTGGACGCCAATGGGAGCTCTACGCACTCCCCAAACTCGTAAGACGGTTTCTACAATTAACAAGGCTGTCTACACTCAATTAGAGTTGCCAAGGACTCCTAGTAGCCTCACACGCCTCCTAGACACCTGTAGGAGCTCTACGCACTCCAAAAGGTCGTAGGAAGCTTTTTCGCATCTCCAACGCTCTCTAGATGTAATTAGAGTCACCATAGACTCGTGGGAGTGTGATAACAAATCCTAGGCACCTGTTGGAGCTCTACGCACTCCAAGAAATCCTAGGAGCATTTCTAGAGTCCTCGACAAAGTCTTGACTCGATTAGAGTCGCTATAAACTCGAAGGAACCCCACAACACTTCCTAAACAGCCGTAGGAGCTCGAGGTGCCCCAAGAAATTCTTGAAGGCTTTCTAGAGTGCATGACGATGTCTAGTCTCAATCAGATACGCGTGGGAGCCTCACAGCCTATCCTAGGCACCCGTAGAAACCCTACGCACTCCAAAAAAATCCTAGGAGGCTTTCTAGAGTCAAGGCTGCTCTCTTGACTCAATTGGAGTCGCCATAGACACGTAAGAGCTTTACGCGCACCACAAACTCGTAGGAGAGTCACAATGCTTCTTAGACGCCCGTAGGAGCTCTAGGTGCCCTGAAAAATAGTAGCAGGATTTCTAGAGTGTACGACACTCTCTGGATTCCATTGGAGCTACTACAGATTTTCGGGAGCCACACAACATATCCAAGGCACTGGTAGATGCTCTACCCCTCTAAAAACTACAAGGAGACTGTCTAAACTCCACGACGCTCCCTAGTCTCAATTAGAGTCGCAATAGACTTGTGGGAACCTCGGAACACATCCTAGGCACTTGTTGGAGCTCTACACGCACAAAAAAAATCCTCGGAGGATTTCTAAAGCCCACGACGTTGTCTTGACCCTGTTAGAGTCTCCATAAACTCGTAGGGGGCCTTACAACGCTACCTGGACACCCGTAGGAGCTCTCGGAGCTCTAAAAAGTACAAAGAGGTTTTTTCTAGTCGACGACGCTCTCTAGTCTCAATTAGAGCTGCCACTGACTCATGGGAACCACACAATGGTTCCTAGACAGCCACTGGAACTCTAAGCGTTCTGCAAAATCCTAGAATGCTATCCAGACTCTACGACGCTTTCTTGCCTTACAACGCTTCCTAGACGCCAATGGGAGCTCTACACACTCCAAAAGGTCGTAGGAGGCTTTTTCGCATCTCCAACGCTCTCTAGATACAATTAGAGTCGCCATAGACTCGTGGGAGTGTGATAACACATCCTAGGCACCCGTTGGAGCTCTATGCACTCCAAGAAAGCCTAGGAGCATTTTTAGAGTCCTCGACGTAGTCCTGACTCGATTAGAGTCGCCATAAACTCGAAGGAGCCCCACAACACTTCCCTTTTTTTTTTCTTTTTTTTTGTAAGTGAGAAAATATATTGAAAAAGAAAAGAATTACTGAAGAGATTAGACCAAAACTAGGCTCAAAAGAAGCAAACCAAGAGCTTAAAGCATACAAAAAAGTAAACTAATAAGGAAGAAAAGATCACTAATTTGTGTGCTAATAAGCCTAACAAAAAATTACACTATGAATATATCATGAGTTATGTTCCTGTTAGTACAAAAAATCCTATGTCTATCATTATCAATGATTTTCCCCATGCTGTAGCATACATCATTGATTATCTTCCTCAAAATGCTGCCAGCATCAATATAAGAATTCTCATGAAGTCTCGAATTTCGTTCAATCCAAATGTTGTAGATTGTTGAAGCCCAAGCTAGTTTTTTAATTGTAGTGCAGAAGCTTTTTCCTTTAAGAGAGTGAATGGCCCAATTTAATTCATTCAGCCAGAATCTTCGATTACGAAAAATACAGCAAAGTGATAAAACTTTCCCCCATATATTGGCCGTGACTCTACATCCAAAGAAGAGGTGATCTCGCGTTTCCTGATGAAGTTGAAAGAAAACACAAACGTCATTGGAAGTGAGACCCCATTCGTGCATTTTGTCAAGAGTAGGTAACCTGTCACGAATAGTCAACCAAGAAATAAATGCATGCTTACGGATTGAATTGGCATACCAAATGACTTTTGGCCATTCATGCTCAGTACTCCTAGCTCTAATGGCATTCCATGCTGAAGAAATGGAGAAGACACCCGTGGCAGAAGGAACCCATTTAATAACATCGTTTCTGTTACCATGAGGGACAAGAGAAGGAGGGATGGCAGCTTGGATCTCCATGAGATCATCTGTGACAGAAAGAGGCCAGTTCCATTGATTCTGAAAGATAATAGCACTGACAAGAGAAGTGCTTGGAAGAGCCGAATCATACATAACCCGATTGCTATAGGAAAGATGAATGGGACCCACAGGATGCCAGTTATCATACCATAGAAAAGTATTTTCACCATTACCCACATAATGCTTGATAAATGGGAAGGTTAAGCTTCTAAGCTTTAGGAGCTTCCTCCAAACCCATGAGCAATCAGATGGGATGCCAACAGCCCAAAAACTCCTACCTTTGAGAAGATAATCCTTTACCCAAGCAACCCAAAGAGATCCGGATCTAAGAAAAATAGCCCAAATATGCTTCATGGCAGCAGCGATATTCATATCCTCTATTCTACGAAGGCCCACACCACCTTCAGATTTAGGCAAACACACAGTACTCCAGCTGACTTTTGCACTCGTAGATTTGAGATCACTACCAGACCACAAAAAATTCCTGAAGATCTTCTCAATGTTCTTATAGACAGCTTTAGGTAAGATGAAGATGCTGCTCCAGTAATATTGAATGCCGTAAAGAACTGAGCTCAACAGTTGTAATCTACCTGCATAGAATAGTTTTTTGGCACTCCAAGTATGGACTCTCTTGGTAATTTTCTCAACAAGAGGAATACAGTCTTTAGAAGAGAGCTTTGAAGTGATAAGAAGAACACCAAGGTATTTGACTGGAAGCTTACCTTCTTTAAATCCCAAACAATTAAGAATAGTACATTTTTCATCATCAGAGATATTGGAGAAAAAAATATGACTCTTATCACCATTGGCTTTGAGACCAGAGAGATTTTCAAATAAATTAAGAGCACTTTTTAGAAGGTTAGCTTCCTCAGCTGTACCATTAGCAAAGAGGAGCAGATCATCAGCAAAGCAAAGATGGGTGAGCTTGAGCTTGGAGCAACGAGGATGGAACTTATACCCAGGCTAATTTGAGAAATGGAGAAGAATTTCAGAAAGGACCTCCATTGCACAGACAAAAAGGTAAGGGGACAGGGGGTCACCTTGCCTAAGACCCCTTTTGCCTTCAAAATAACCTTCAAGACAACCATTGACAGAGATTGAAAATTTTGGAGTGAAGATGCAAACTCTGATCCATTGAATAAGTTTCTCAGGAGTGTTGATTGCCTTGAGAATGTCAATAATGAACTCGAGATCAACAGAGTCAAAAGCCTTCATTAAATCAACTTTAATGGCACATCTCGCAGCACCGGAATTTCTATGATAGTTCTTGAGGACTTCTTGGGCAAGAAGCACATTATCTGAGACACTTCTCCCTTGAATAAAAGCTTACTGATTGGGGCTGATGAAGTCAGGAAGGCAGCTTTTTAATCTACTAGCAATGATTTTAGAAATGCACTTGTAGATGGTATTGCAGCAAGAAATAGGATGAAAATCTTTCATTAGACAGCCGTAGGAGCTCGAGGTGCCGCAAGAAATTCTTGGAGGCTTTCTAGAGTGCATAACGATGTCTAGTCTCAATTAGAGACCCGTGGGAGCCTCACAACCTATCCTAGGCACCCATAGGAGCCCTACGCACTCCAAAAAAATCCTAGGAGGCTTTCTAGAGTCAAGACTGCTCTCTTGAGTCAATTGGAGTCACCATAGACACGTAAGAGCTTTACGCGCGCCTCAAACTCGTAGGAGCGTCACAACATTTCCTAGACGCCCGTAGGAGCTCTGGGTGCCCCGAAAAATAGTAGGAGGTTTTCTAGAGTGTACGACGCTCTCTAGATTCCATTAGAGTTGCTACAGATTTTCGGGAGCCACACGACATATCCAAGGCACATGTAGATGCTCTACCCCTCCAAAAACTACAAAGAGACTGTCTAGACTCCACGACACTCCCTAGTCTCAATTAGAGTCACAATAGACTTGTGGGAACCTCGGAACACATCTTAGGCACTTGGTGGAGCACTACACGAACAAAAAAAATCCTCGGAGGATTTCTAAAGTCCACGACGTTGTCTTGACCCTATTAGAGTCGCCATAAACTCGTAGGGGGCCTTACAATGCTACCTGGACACCCGTTTGAGGTCTCGGAGCTCTAAAAAGTACAAAGAGGTTTTTTCCAGTCCACAACACTCTCTAGTCTCAATTAGAGTTGCCATTGACCTGTGGGAGCCACACAACGGTTCCTAGACAGCCAATGGTACTCTACGCGTTCTGCAAGATCCTAGGACGCTATCTAGACTCTACGACGCTTTCTTGCCTTACAACGCTTCCTGGACGCCAATGGGTGCTCTACGCACTCCCCAAACTCATAAAAGGGTTTCTACAGTTAACAAGGCTGTCTACACTCAATTAGAGTTACCAAGGACTCCTGGTAGCCTCACACGCTTCCTAAACACCCGTAGGAGCTCTACGCACCCCAAAAGGTTGTAGGAGGCTTTTTCGCATCTCTAACGCTCTCTAGATGCAATTAGAGTTGCCATAAACTCGTGGGAGTGTGATAACACATCCTAGCCGCCTGTTAGAGCTCTACGCACTCCAAGAAATCCTAGGAGCATTTCTAGAGTCCTCAACGTAGTCTTGACTCGATTGCAGTCGCCATAAACTCGAAGGAGCCCCACAACGCTTCCTAGACAGTCATAGGAGCTCGAGGTGCCCCAAGAAATTCTTGGAGGCTTTCTAAAGTGCATGACGTTGTCTAGTCTCAATCAGAGATGCGTAAAAGCCTCACAACCTATCCTAAGCACCCGTAGGAGCCCTACGCACACCAAAAAAATCCTAGGAGGCTTTCTAGAGCCAAGGCTGCTCCCTTGGCTCAATTGGAGTCGCCATAGACACGTAAAAGCTTTACGCGCGCCACAAACTCGTTTGACCGTCACAACGCTTTCTAGACGCCCGTAGGAGATCTGGGTGCCCCGAAAAATAGTATGAGGTTTTTTAGAGTGTACGACGCTCTCTAGATTCCATTGGAGCTGCTACAGATTTTCGGCAGCCACAAAACATATCCAAAGCACTTGTAGATGCTCTACCCCTTCCAAAAACAACAAGGAAGCTCCACGACGCTCCCTAGTCTCAATTAGAGTCGCAATAGACTTGTGGGAACCTCGCAACACATCCTAGGCACTCGTTGGAGCTCTACACGCACAAAAAAAATCCTCGGAGGATTTCTAAAGTCCACGACGTTGTCTTGACCCTATTAGAGTCTCCATAAACTCGTAGGGGGCCTTACAACGCTACCTGGACACCCGTTTGAGGTCTTGGAGCTCTAAAAAGTACAAAAAGGTTTTTTCTAGTCCACAATGCTCTCTAGTCTCAATTAGAGTTGCCATTGACTCGTGAGAGCCACACAACAATTCCTAGACAGCCACTGGAACTCTACGCGTTCTGCAAAATCCTAGGACGCTATCTAGACTCTACGACACTTTCTTGCCTTACAACGCTTCCTAGATGCCAATGGGAGCTCTATGCACTCCCCAAACACATAGGAGGGTTTCTACAGTTAACAAGGCTGTCTACACTCAATTAGAGTTGCCAAGGACTCCTGGTAGCTTCACATGCTTCCTAGACACCCGTAGGAGCTCTACGCACTCCAAAAGGTCATAGGAGGTTTTTTCGCATCTCCAACGCTCTCTAGATGCAATTAGAGTCGCTATAGACTCGTGGGAGTGTGATAACACATCCTAGGCACCTGTTGGAGCTCTACGCACTTCAAGAAATCCTAGGAGCATTTCTAGAGTCCTCGACGTAGTCTTGACTCGATTAGAGTCGCCATAAACTCGAAGGAGCCCCACAAGGCTTCCTAGACAGCCGTAGGAGCTCAAGGTGCCCCAAGAAATTCTTGGAGGCTTTCTAGAGTGCATGACGATGTCTAGTCTCAATCAGACACGCGTGGGAGCCTCATAACCTATCGTAGGCACCCGTAGGAACCCTACGGACTCCAAAAAAATCCTAGGAGGCTTTCTAGAGTCAAGGCTGCTCTCGACTCAATTAGAGTTGCCATAGACACGTAAGAGCTTTATGCGCGCCACAAACTCGTAGGAGCGTCACAACACTTCCTTTCGTTATGAATTTTTTACTACAGGCTGTCTAGGAAGACAGTTTTACGCGGGAATGATGCACCAGCTGCAACTATGAACTTTTGATGGTGATCAAAGGCATGGCAATGGTTGCCACCACTTGGGTTATGTTCTAGACATAATATGGAAGGGTTCTCAACCATTTGGATGCATCATAATTGGATTAAGATGCTAGAACTAGGTTTTTGAAAACTAGGGTTTTCTTTATGTTGGCTGAACCAAGGGTTTGGAACCCTAGGTTGTTCTTCATCTTCTTCTTGTTTTGACTTGATGTATGTAATTCATATGATGAATATATATGTTCATATATACTGTATATATAAATTTTAAATGTATTTGATGCATTAAAATCGAATTAAAGATAATTAGAAGTTTTGTGTTCTTCAAGAGGGGTTGAACCTAGGATTTAGGAACCCTAGGGTTCTTGCTACTGTTTTGAATTTAAAAAATCTGTAAAATTGATGATTAATCCCTATAGGAACATGATACATGATGTATATATCATATTCTTTAATTTTCAAAAGAGTTTTGATGAAAAAAGAATCAAAAGTTTGATTTATTTAAAGTTACAGCAGGATGTTTTTCTGTAGAAAAGTCATCAATGGAGTTTTGTTCATAACTTGAGCCAGGGAACTATAAATTGCATGAAACCACTTACATTAGTTTCCTAAGACATGTAGGATACTAGGAAAAATAGTTTGGTACCCTAACAATGTCATCTTGCTGGGTTTTAAAGTGATTTACGAACTGTTACAGTATGCTGATTTTTCTAGTCAGATTTCTGTTAAAAGATTGTTTAGATCAATTGGGGATGATATGATCATCTAATCCTCTTCTATTAGCTTAGTAATTCATGTAGGGACATGATACAAAAGCTGGATTTGATGGAGGATTCGATTTAATGGTGTTTTAATTGCAATTGTGACCTTCGAGGGTTCTTGAAACCCTAATTGTTTTTTAACAAGGCATCCACAAAGACCACCTCACACGTGTCCTAGGGCTAGGCCCTGACCCCTAGCAATAGTCCCCAAGGCTAGCCATGGCTTCCCATAGCCGTTGGTGGCCATGGCAGCCTAGCCAAGCCCAGGCAACCCACTAAAAGTGGCGACAGCCCTAGGGTTTGTTAGTGAACCCTAATTTTCATTAATTATAACCCTAATCTTATTAATGAAATTAATTGAAACCCTAATCCTATTAATTAATGACTTAAGAACTAGATTTAATGATTGGCTATTAATAGCTAATCATTGTTATTATTATTTAGGGTTTAATTAAATGCATTAATGATGTCTAGGGTTTTAGGGTTTTAATAACCCCAATTAGTGTAATTAATTAAGAGTAATTAATATCCTAGGTGGCATTAATTAAACCCTAATCCTAATCATTAATACCGTATAAACCTAGGGTTTAAATGATTGGTCATTAAATGACCAATCATGTGGCATTTAATGCTTAGGGGTTGCATTTAAGGTTTAGAGTTAATGCATTAAGGGTTTAGGGTTTTAGGAAACCCTAATGCACTAATTAATTAATGAATTGATTTTATTTAATTCTGAAATTGATTATTTAATTAATATTGATTAATTTTATAATGTTTTAAATGGTTTAAAACATAATTTAGGATTAAATTAAAATCAGGAATTTTTTTTTAAATGAAATTGTTTTGTTTAATTAAAGAAACCTTAATATTTGATTTTAGGGTTTATTTAGGGGATTTTAATCGTTTCAATTGATTTGATTAATTGAAACTAAATGTCTTAAATGTTAAGACTTGATTAAATTCTGGAAATTATGCATATCCGAAAGAGATTAGGACACATTAATGACATTAATGAATACCAATCAATAGAGTTACCATAATGTCCATGTGTTTATTCCTTACAGTTATTTCTTTTATTATGCAATGTGATTGTATGGTTATGGATGGTTGATGATTATGGACTAAGACCTATTTAAACCAATTGTGATTGGCTGTTCTGTGGGTTTTGAAATATTTTTCAAAGGGTTGTAATTTATTTATGGTGATATAATTTTTTAATTGGGGCTTGCATGCCACCTTTTCTCTTCCTATAATTCTCTTATGTACCCCACATTCCTCTTATGTATCCCTTTCTTTAAATTATGTAAATGTTATGTAATCGAGAACGCACTAAGGAGCATGGTGGACTCAAAAGAGCATGGTGGAGCCCAACAAGTCTATAGTGGAGACCATCAAGCCAATGAAGGAGAATGAAGGACTTAAAAACTTAGAGAAGACTTTCAAGAGAGCATGTATGTTTTCAAATGATTATTTTACGATCACCTATGCCTACCTTTAGACCTTGGATTCAATCCATTGGCTTGAATTGAATCCATTGGTTTGGATTGAATCATCTAAAAGTCCATAATCATCATAGTGGGAGCTTTATTTAATGAGATTAATTGTGATAGCTCCAAGTCCAAATATCGTTATATGTCACCTTTTAGGGACTAATATCGATAAGTGGATTATATTAATGCTGTTCTATTTTTATTATATGCATGAGATGTATGATAATTCTGATGAGACTTATAAAACCCTTCTCTATTTAATATTAAGTTGGAAATGGAGAATACATTAGGGAATGGAGTCTTCATTGCCTTCCCTCATTATAGGATCATCTAACGTCCCTTAATATGGGTACCTGGCTGCAGACATGTAGGAGCTACCCATGTTAAAGACATTACTTAAAACTATCACATATGAGATATCATGGGGTGCCAAAACTGGTATATACTAAGAAACTAACATGTGAGGTATATATTTGGCAAAGCATACCTGTGTGAATGATGGGTTTAACTTAACTAGGAGAGTATTCCAAGAAACTAACATGTGAGGTGTATGTTCCCTAGAGGCAAAACAATTGGAACTTGCTTATGAAATAATAGACAAAGAGTTGTCTTCTTGTTGTGGTTTAGAAGCCAAGAAACTAACATGTGAGGCTTCTAAGTCACAATGGGACCCCAATCCCCATTAAGGAATGAGATTCCCGAATTCCATTAGAGGGTGTATGGAATTTAATAAAATAGTGGGAGGTACCATATGATTAAAAACCCAATCATTATGGATAAAAATGAAATCTAATTCTCTATTTATGTAAATTACCTAATTACGTACCTCAAAACCCCTATATCCTAAAATATAGGATATTGATTATTTGACTAAACCCAATTTCTTTGATTGACTTAGGAAATTGAGAATTGTTCTTAATTTCAAAAGATTGTTTATATACTATTAGGCCTTTTCTTAAAGGCCCTCCATAAAACATCCTAAGAAGAAAAAGACACTATGCACAATTGGCATCTTGTTGCCATGCTATATGATAGTATTGATGATTAATGAGTTTCAGAAGCAAAATTAATCAATGCAAGTGCCTTTGATGTCCTACATCATATACAAAGGTTGTATGGTGAGTAAAATAATACTATAAAGTATAGGACTTATAAAGGACTTCTTCTAGACTAGGATGCAACAAAGGTTGTTTATTTATAATAATTTTTTTGAAAAATGATTAATCACATAGAATAGCTTGAGAAGCTAGATGTGATTTAAAAATGGAAGCATAGAGGGAAGCAGGTCTTGAAAAGTCAAAGACAAAAAAATATAATTATTTTGTAGTAAACATAAGGTATTGTAAAGGGAACTTGATAAAGTATTAGTTTTCCTAAAAGAACCAAACTTTTGAAGTTTTGGTTTATGCTCTAAACTAAATTGTTGGTTAGTTCTGCTTCTTGATTTTTGGATTCTAGTGTAATCTAAATTAAAGCAGAAAGTTAATTAGATAATGAGTTACCTCTAAAATATTCTAGAAATTTGATTTCTGAATTTGAATGACTATCAAAATTAGAGCTTAACGATAAGAATGCAATGTATTCTATGAATACAAGAGATGTTGAAACTCTCATTTAAATGTAGCAATTATGACTTGGTTATGAGATGACCAAGCCCATCTTTTACTTGGTGAAGTGAAAGAGTTACATTTATAATTTGTCTAATAAATTGTGATGCATGTAGTCATATAGAGCATGCATTCAATTACAGTAGACTCCTCTTAGAATGTCATAGCTCAATGGTGAATCTAAGAGAACGAATTGAACCATATTAAGATATGGTTTAATCCATGATGAGTTTAACTAATGTATCCATCTAGTATATACCTTAAAATTACTACATATTGATTATTTAGGGTTCACTCCAGTTTTGTCCCAAATATATTATATCAAATATGATATGGGAAGAAACCCAGCTTAAAGAAGTTAAGGCTTGGGATTGTGCTAAATATGTCTAGAGACATAATATAGACAATCTGGAAATAAGGTCCAGTAAATGTTGAATTGTGGTATATCCCAAAAGTGGTTGGGATAGTATTTCTATTACCTTAATGAACAAAAGTTGTCTATTAGTATATTTGTTGGATTTTCTTGAGAAAGAGTTCATTTTAAAAATATGCAAAAGTAGATTGATAGAATTCACAGAATTGTCTGTAAAGCCACAAACCAACAAGGATACAACCTTTGTCTCTGTTGAGGCAAAACCCTTAACTACACCACAATCTTTTCATAAATCAAATTGGATATTTCTTTAACATAAGAGAGATATTGTATATCTATTAGAATGTGAAAGAATTGTTTTTTGGTGATAAAGATCACCAATATAATCCTATTGATTATGATTAGGCGATGTTTGATATCAACTTGAGAAATGACTAAGAGTCATTAAATCCGATATGGCTAGGTAGAGACTTAGAAGGTTAGGCTATTTAAGAATGTTTCAACATAGGCAAAAGGTTGTCTATAAAGAAACTTTTTTGATAATAGTTATGCTGAAATCTATTTGGATCTTATTATCTATAAACACACATTTTGAAATATAAGATATTGCAAAAAGGATATAAAAATGTTATATCCATTGGTGAAAAACCATAAAAGTGTGTAATTTATAGAAGTCTATTAATAGACTATAAGATTCTTGTAAATGGAACATCTATAAATTTGAAATAATCAAATTGTTTGATTTTCCTCATTGTATGGATAGACCATGAGTATATAAAAGGTTAGTGGGAGTGGGATCGTTTTTCTTTATCCTAAGTATAGATGACATCCTAATCATTATAAATGTTATATGAATGTTATCTAATGTTTCACGGCCTTCTGGAATATAAGAGGGCTTAATGACCCTCTGAAACAAAAGGAGGTTAGGTCTCTTATTAAGGATAATAATCTTAGTTTGTTTGGTATTGCTGAAACAAAAGTTAGGCTAGTGAAATGGGACAAGATCTTATATGCCATTGCGCCTGGGTGGAAGGGTGCTCACAACTATCATGCTTCTACTCAAGGCAGAGTTTGGGTATGTTGGAATCCGAATGAAGTGAATGTGCGAGTTGTTTTCTCTACTGACCAGATTATTCATTGCCATGTCCACACTATCAGAGATCATGTGCATTTTTTCTGTTCTTTTATTTATGCTTCCAATTCTCAACAAGATAGAGTTATGCTGTGGAATCACTTATCCTCCCTTTCTATCTCTAATGGTGCCATACCTTGGATGTTATTGGGTGACTTCAACACTGTCCGCTATTGTAGTGAGAGATTTGGCGGTCTGAGATCTACTAATTCTTCTATTTCCTCTTTTCATGATTGTTTGTTACAAGCTGATCTGGTGGACATGCCTTTCATTGGTCCGTTGTTCACCTGGACTAATAAGCGTGAAGGGGACGCTCTCATTGCTCGCAAGCTTGATAGAGCTCTTATGAATGAGGGCTGGCTGGACTCATTTCCTTCCTCTGTTGCTGTGTTTGGTAGCCCTGGCATTTCTGACCATTGCCCTATTATTGTGTCTCATTCTGTGAAGAAGGATAATGTTAGGAAGCTATTTAAATTCTTTAATTTCTGGACTAATCACCCTGATTTTCTTAGTATTGTGCAGAAGTGTTGGGATGTGTACTTTCAAGGCACGCCCATGTTTAAACTCTATTGTAAGCTTAAATCTCTTAAGTCTGAGTTGAGGAAGTTCAATGCCACTCACTTTGGAGCTATCAGGGATAAAGTCCAGCATGCTAAAACCAAACTTGCCACTGCTCAAATTAATCTGTTGCACAACCCCCAGGAGCATACTTATATTATTGAGGAGAAAGATTGCCTTCGGGAATTTGTTAATGTTGCTTCTGCTGAGGAGGCCTTCCTTAAGCAGAAATCACGCGTCAACTGGCTCACTCTTGGAGATCAAAACTCTGGTTTCTTTCATAAAGCTGTCAAGACTCGTAATGCTTTCAATTCTATTAGCAAAATTTATGATAGCTCAGGCAAGCTTCTTACTGCTCCCAGTGAGATTAAAAATGAAGCCACTAATTTCTTTCAAAATTTGCTCTGTCCCACTATGATGAGTTCTCTGCCCAGCAGGGACATTCTGAGGAATATTGAGAATTTTGCCTGGGATGAGGAGCAGCTGAGGCTTCTTAATAGCCCTGTTACTCTGGATGAGATCAAGGAAACACTTTTCTCTCTTAATAATGACAAAGCTCCTGGGCCTGACGGCTTCACCCCTCTGTTCTTTAAGAAGTCGTGGAGTATTGTTGGTCCTGATGTTCTTGCTGCTGTCTCTTCCTTCTTTCAGGATGGTAAATTGCTTGGGGAAGCTAATGCTACTATCATTGCATTAGTTCCCAAAGTGACTAATCCCTCTACTATGGGAGATTTTAGGCCTATTTCTTGTTGTAACACTATATATAAATGCATTGCAAAGATTATTGCTAACAAAATCAAGCCTTGCCTTCCTGCTCTTATCAGCCCCAACCAGTCTGCATTTGTCCAAGGTAGAAGGATCTCTGACAACATTCTCCTTGCCCAGGAAATTCTCAAGAATTATCATAGAGATTTGTACTCTCCCAGATGTGCCATCAAAGTTGATCTAATGAAGGCGTATGACTCCGTTAATTGGAATTTTCTCATTGAGGTTCTCACAATCCTCAAGACTCCTGCTCACCTTATCCAATGGATTAAAGCTTGTGTTTGCTCTCCTAAGTTTTCAGTGTCTATTAATGGTGGTCTGGAAGGGTATTTTCAAGGGAAAAGAGGTCTTAGATAGGGAGACCCTCTATCACCTTATCTCTTTGTGATTGTCATGGAAGTGTTCTCCCGTATGATCAATTGTGCTGCTGCCAAGCCTCAATTCAAGTACCATGCCCGATGTGACAAAGTTCAGCTGACTCATCTCTGTTTTGCTAATGACCTTCTCATTTTTTCTCATGGATGTTTGGAGTCTATCTCTATTATCAAGCAAGTTCTGGCTGATTTTGAAGCTATCTCTGGGCTTAAAGCTAATCTAGGTAAGAGTGTAGTTTTCTTCTCTGGTGTTCCATCTCCTGTCCAAGCCTCCATTCTCAATACCTTGGGGTTTCATGGAGGTAAACTCCCTGTCAGATATCTTGGAGTGCCTCTCATTACTAAGAAGCTTACTAGGTCTGATTGTCAGCCTCTTATTGAGCGCATTACCCAGCGTATTAATTCTTGGAGTTGTAAGAGACTTTCTTATGCAGGGAGACTTCAACTTCTTACTTCTGTTCTCTACAGTATCCAAGCCTACTGGTGTAGTATTTTTATCCTTCCTAAGAGCATTTACAAGACTATTGAACAAATTTTCGTAACTTTCTCTGGACTGGTACTGACACCAAGCACACTGGTGCTAAAGTGAAGTGGTCTTTGATTTGTCTTCCCAAATCTGAGGGTGGTCTTGGTCTCAGGCGTTTGAATGAGTGGAATATGGCAGCCTCGTTTAGACACATTTGGAGCATATTCTGTCAAACAGGCTCGTTATGGGTGGCCTGGGTGAAAGCTTACTTATTAAGAGGTAAAAGCTTCTGGTCGGTGAACACTCCTGCTGATTGCTCGTGGGTTTGGAGGAAACTCCTTAAGGTACGAGACATTATTAGACCTTTCATTCAGCATTCCATTGGTGATGGCTCTTCTACCTTTCTTTGGCACGATTATTGGCACCCTATTGGTCCCCTGTTTAATTTTTTTGGTAGCAGAATCATGTATGATAGTGCACTGCCTTCCCATTCTAAGGTTAGTGCTATTGTGCATCGGTATGACTGGAACTGGCCTGCTTCCATCACGGCTGACCTTTTGGAGCTTCAGCGAGCTACTCCTACTAACTTCAAGCCTAATTTTTCTAGGCCTGATACGCTCCGTTGGGTGCCAGCCTCCTATGGGCAATTCACGGTCTTTTCTGCTTGGGATTCTATTCGTTCAAAAAAGGAGTCAGTTGAATGGTATAGAGTTGTTTGGTTCCCTAAAGCCATTCGTAGGCATGCTTTTATTCTTTGGCTTGTTATCCATAATAGGATTGTTACCAGAGATAAACTTAAATTATGGGGGCTAATTTCTGATGATGCCTGTGTGCTTTGCCAAGGCTCGATTGAAAGCAAGGACCACCTTTTCTTTCAATGTAGCTACTCTGCTGAAATATGGGGTACTGTCTTGCGCAAGTGTGGTGTCATTCGGTTTCCACGGTTTTGGGCAAATGAGCTAAGGTGGGCTATACACTCTCTAAAATCTAATGAATTCGGCTCTACTTTGAAGAAGATTGCTTGGGCTGCTACAATATATCATGTTTGGCAGGAGAGGAATAATAGGCTTCATGAAAACTCCTTCAAGACTTCCAATATGGTTTTGGCTCTTATTGTTGATGATGTTAGAATTAGAGCAGTGAATTTCAAAGGAATTAAAGATAACATTAGAACTAGGGATTTATGCTGTAATTGGGGTATTCATGCGGATATTTTTAGTTAGGTTTTTGCTTGGCTTACCTCGGGCTGTGAGGTGTTCTCTTTTGGCCTAAACAATCTCTTAAGCTTCCTAAGGTTAAGCTTAGGTGATTGTTTTGGCTTTGTTGTAGGCCTTTGGCTTGTTTTCTTTTCTTTCTTTTAATATATTTCTCACTTATCAAAAAAAAAAAAAAAAATGTGAAGTTTTAGTTTTTTGAGAAAAACTTCTTTATGAAAGATTTGGTAGAAACATCCAACAAGATCTATAGAGATAAATTATGTAGACTGCTAAATATCTCCAAATCATTAAACATAGTTGAAATGTTGAAGGAGTTCAACATGGAGAGTTCTAAGAGAGGTCTGATTTACTTTAGATATATATAGAATTCATTATTCAAGGCCAAGTAATGTTCTTAAAAGTGTTAAAAAGTCTTATTTTACACTATGTATTGAACCTAATATCTATTATGTTGTAATTGTTACAAATAGTTATTAGTCAATCCAAATTTAGCATATTGGATTGAATATGGAAATTATAACTCATAGTTGATGAGTATATGGATTTAGATTTAATCCATAAAGGGTATACTTTATGATCACCTTGGTTGGTGAAATAATAAATGGAAGAACTGTATGTAGGATACAGTGGATTCCATTATTGACGGTGAATTAATGGTCGCATTGTCTAGGAGACTGTTTGGATCTACAAGTTCATTTAGAACTTGGAGTTGTTCCTGCCATTGAGTTGCCCATACCTTGTTTTGTGACAACAATGGGTCTATAGCTTAAGCATAGGAACCATGATCTCATCAAAAGTCCAAACAAATAGAGTGGCAATTCCAAATGATTAGAGGAATCATTGTAAAAGGTAATAAATACATTACAGAAGATGTTATCTACATAAGTTTTTGTAGACCTACTGAATAAAACTTTAAAACATAATTGGTTACTGTCACACCCCATTTTTGTCACCTTAGCTAGGGTTTGTCATTGCATGTGTCTTTTTGTTTCCTTTTTGAGTCTAGTCTTTTGCATTGAGTTTCTAGGGTCCTAAGGATGGTGTCTATGAATTTTGGTTCGATTTGGAGTTGATCTCGAGGGTTAATTAGAACTTTTGTGACTTGAGGGGCATAATTGTCTTTTTGATCACAAACTTTCCATTTGACCTTGAAATGATCTCCAAGTTGCCAATTGGAGTTCATATGGTTGTATTTGAGGTATTTGTGGGACCAATTCGATGAATTGGAGGTTCGGGATTAGAATGGCTCATTAAGGCTCAGGTTGGCTAAAAGACCTACTTCGGGTTAGCTCGAATTGGCTCATGATTTTCACTCTATGACTACTCATTTGACCTTGATTGGTCTTGATTTCATCCCCAAATGTGTTTAGGGAGGTTGAATTTCGAATTGGAAAGCATTCGGTGCGACCCTATGTGCATACCTAAGCTAAGCGATGGTGAGGCATAGCGGTTAACCACCTTTGTAGGACTCAACCATGCAGCCATGGCTAGGGTTTCTCACCCTCAAGTGACTCAAATTACATTCCCCTTCGAAACACGGTCGTTTTGGCTTTCGTTTCGTCAAAATCGGAGTTAATTTGAACCCTAAAACACATTTGGAAGTCAAAGGGGTCAAAAATGGGCATATGCTGACAGAGCCTCGGGTGACCACCCAGGCCTGGGCGGCTAGCCGCCTGGGCCCAGGCTGCTAGCCGCCCAGCCCCAGGTGGTCACCTGAGCCACTTTCCTTTTTTGAGCCTTGACGCGGCTCCCACCCTATTTTCTCGGATTTGCTCGCCTTTGGCCGCCATTTAACCCTAATTTCAGCCCTTTTTGACCTACTTGAGCCCCAAGGTAACCTCTAAGAGCCCTTGGATCAATCCCTAGGGTTTTAATCCCAACCATTGAGGGTTTCCCCTCAATCCCTATAAATACCCCCTTATACTTCAGCAATTAGGGGACACTTGGAGGCCACTTGGAGAGAGAATTCTGAAGTGTGAGGCATGTGTGAGACTTGGAGGCTATGGCAGCCATCCTTAGGGTAGTTTAACCTATACTTTGAGTGGGAGAGTGTGAGAGTAAGCTTGGAGGAGGGCTGGAGCATTGCTTGAAGGCTTGAAGGAAGGAACTCCCAGCAGTACACAAGAGAAGGAGGACTCCCTACAGCAGCAAAAGGATACTTCACCCTAGGTATTCCCCCCTTCCTCCTCTTCTCTCTTTTAAAGTTAGGGTTTTTGCATAGAGTAGGATGATTGCATATCAAAGCTTGTGTTTTTATCATGTCTTGTTGCTCCCATTGGAATGTATGCATGTTTAGGATCATATTTGTGGGTTGTTTAGTATGCTAGGATGTTATTCCATGTGATTTACTGCATGTTTGGGACTTTAGGGTTTCTTAGGTGCTTAAAATGGTTTTCTGCATGAAATAACTCCTTTGCATATTAAAGCTTGTGTTTTTATTGTGTTTTGCTATTTCTATTAGTATGTATGCATGTTTAGGATCATGTTTGTGGGCTGTCTAGTATGCTAGGATGCTATTCCATGTGATTTACTGCATGTTTGGGATTCTAGGGTTTCCTTAGTGCTGAAATTGAGTTTATGTTTAGAATAGCTATATTTCATGTGCAAGCTTGTATTTTTCTCATGTGTGGATGCTTCTATTGATTAATATGCATGATTAGCATGATGTCTATGATGGGCTTTGCATGATTTAAAGTTATTCAATGTGTTTTTTAGCACAATTGTGATTCTAGGGTTTTTATCATCCTTGTGTGAGTTTAGTTGCATATAGCATGATAGCTTAGGGTTTTTCCTTGTGTTTTCTTCATAGTTGACATATATATGCTGCATATTTGATAACTATGATATTTCTAGCATTCATATAGGTGATTTTAGGGTCTTTTTGCATGTCATTGCATGTAGGGTTGAATTAGGGTTTTAGTTAGCTTATGATTCATGTTGTTGCATGACTTGTGGTTGATTTTAAGCCTTATTTCAATTCTGTCCAGATCTGTTATTTGTCTTTGATATGATATTTTGAGCATGTGTTAGCCCATGTTTGGGCATGATAATGGCTTGATTTGGCATCTAGCTTGTTTGGTTGGTATTTTTGGTATGTTTTGCATGGAAATTGCAGGTGCTTTGACAGGTACAACAGGTGCAACTACCCCACCAATGTGGGGTGGTTATTTTGGCTATTGTGAGATGAAATCTTACAAATAAGGTAATTACCCTATGCAATAGGGTGGTTATTTTGACAGGTTGCTTTTGCTAAAGGTAAGTAGGGTGTGAGGGTGCCCCAATTCACCCTTCTTCCCTTTCTTTGAAACTTTTCCTTTCTCCCCCCTAGGGTTGTTTCCTAATAGGGGAATATGGTGATTCCTATAGTATCCTTTCAATAAAAAATACCTTTTAAATCAAAGTTTCCTTCTTTTATCAAAATTCCATATTTTACCAAAAATCTTTTGAGAATCATTTATTTTTGGAAACTTACCATGTTTTACTTGAAAGGAAACTTAGGGTTTACCATAGGCCTTGATTAGGTTATAACCCTATTCCTTTTCGAACTACGTGGACTTTGATCCATGTATTTCCATACATGGTACGTAGGCGCTCTTCGTGATGTTCAAGTCCGCCCTAGGATACTAAGTATCCTAGGTTTTCTCCCCCTCCTTCTTTTTTCTGTTTTTTCTTTGATTTACATGATTATATGGATGAATGAATGAATGATATGCATGCTGTCTTGTGATGATAACTGTTGATTTATGTGTGATTAAGACCTTGATTTAGCCCAATTAAATTAAGAGACCGTTTAGGGCGATATGGGTGCCTATAGGCTTTGCCTAGAACCTTCCCATATCGTAACTTAGCCTCCGAATCCCCGAATTCTCTGGTTTCCAAAAGATCATTTGCCTTTCCATTTTTAAATATGGAGTCAATCTTTTGTTTTCCTAAAACAAAACTGTTTTTAGGGTTTTCCTTGTTTCCTTTAAAAAATAAGGTGGCGACTCCTTTCTTTTTCCAAACCCATTCGTGGGCCCTCTTTTCCTGGGTCCACAGATTGGCGACTTTTAAACCCTCCTGTGGGCCTTAACCATTTCTGGGGTTCACAGACTTGGCGACTCCACTGGGGATTTGTGGGCTAGACTCTACACAATTTGATTGGGCTAAGTTAATTTCTTTTGTTTAATTAAAATCAATCACATTGCATTCGCTTGATTGTGTGCTTTCATTTATTGCATTGTGTGCGCAAACTCTTGCATGTTAGGATCGATGTCCCTTGCCACTGACGGGCCTAGCCTCAACCTTGGTTTTCCTGATTCCATGAGTTGGGGCGAAAGCTCTCAACCTCTCTTGCCAAGTACCCTTGGGCTTGCCCTTGGGTATATTAAATGAGTTAATCACGTACTGCTGGACCCACGCGGCGTTCCTGATGCCACATGTGGTTAGGTATAAAGATTGCTCAAGCAAGTGAAGGACCCCAGCCTACCCTATCATTAGTCCATATAGACAGACTTGCAGGACACTATGGTTTCACCCTTATGCACCCACATTGTTTGTAATGATATCATGACCGTGTTTGTGATGTGCTTAACGGAAAAATTAATAGAGAACCTTTACACCCTATATCCTTAATACGTACCTTCCACCCATGACCCTTGCAAAGGCGATTGAATCAGAAGGGACTAATTGAGTATATATGGCGTGAAGTCATTGAGACAAATATGGAAGCCTAGGACATACCCTTAGGATGAGAGACTGATTGTTCCCTTTCTTAGAGGAGTGAGAAGACGTACTGGCTTGGATCCGCGACCAGCAAGGGCGCTTAGTGAAGATTGATTCTACCAACCAGTCAGACATGGCCGATGAAGCAACTAGTGAAGGGGGTTTTGATGTTGAGACTTGTTTGAAGGCTATCATGACCAAACTTGATTACACCACTGATGTATCCGAGAGAGCATTGAAAATGGCCCAAGATATCCAACATAAGATGTCCGAACCCGAACAAAATAATGGCCGTACCCCGGGGGATAACACCGAAAATGGGACCCAGTCTGGAGAAGGCACTAAGACCAATGATGGGGGAAGCACTCAGCCCAAGGGGAATGAATCACCTGAAGTTTTTAACCTAGAAGGGGGAAGTAAGGGGAAGACCTCTGATACAGACTCTGTGTTGGCTAGTAAGGTAGAAGCCTTAGAGAGAACTATAAAGGGAATCCGTAGGACAGATGACATGGTGGATGTACGTACCCTATCTTTGTTTCCTCAAGCCCGTATTCCACTACAATTCAAGATGCCTGAATTAGAAAAGTTTGATGGAACGGGTTGCCCTAAGACCCATTTGAAAATGTATGTGCGAGCTATGCACCCTCGAGGAGCGACAGATGAACTCTTGGCCCAAATGTTCCATGAAACCCTAGCCACTTCTGCCTTAAAGTGGTTCCTAGCCTTGGATGAGAATAGAACCCGAACTTAGGAAGACATATGTAATGAGTTTTCAGAGCACTACAAGTACAACACTGAGGTGGATGTCACAAGAAGGGACCTAGAGACCACAAAACAAGGGGCTAATGAGACCTTTTCCGCTTTCATTACAAGGTGGAGGCAAAAGGCCTCGAGAATGGCAGATAGACCGAATGAGGAAGATCAGATTCAGTTGGTGGTTAAGAACCTATTGCCGGTGTATCACAAGCACCTCTTTGCTCACTACTTCCCTAATTTCAAGGCTCTTATCGGGGCAGGTACCCAAGTTGAGGATGCCATTGCCAATGGGTCAATCAAGACAGAAGAAGTCCAAAAGAGCCGCAGGCCGAACTTTGCTGGGAAAAACAATGCCGAGGTCAATGCCATAGCCCAACCCATTCAACCCATCTCCCTAAATGACACCAACCCACCTCGCCAATTCACCGAGCTGCATATGCCACTTGAGAAAGTACTTGAAAAGCTAAAAAGCCGAGGCCTGTTGAAACCTCTCGACCCAAGACCACCACCAAATCCATTGCCCAAGAGCTACAATGAGAATGAATACTGCAAATTTCACCAAGCCAAAGGCCACTCAACCAACCGTTGCTATCGCCTTAGGCATGAGATCCAAGACTTACTTGACAAGCAAATCATCTCACCACCAACTCCACCAAATCGCCCAAATGTCACTCAAAATCCACTTCCCTCTCATAATTCATCCAACTCCATAAATGCCATTGAAGCCGACCCATCTCGACCTTGCCTACCCATAAGACAATACACTCCATTACCCATGTCCTTGGCCCAAGCCTTTCACCAATGCTGTAACCAAGGCCTTATCATACCTCACCCTCTAAAGCCAAGACCCCAAACACCCCATCAATATTGCCAATACCATGGTATACCCGGCCATGACACTGAGGACTGTGCTATGTTGAGAAAGGTCGTTCAAGACCTCATTGATCAAAAGACCCTACAATTGCCAAAGAAGTCCATCCAACAGCAGTTGAAAGAAAGGTATGAAGCAGGAGACCCTCGAGTGGGGTTATTGGGAGAACCTTCGGGGAAATTTGATTACTATGTGCTTTATCCTGATCCATTGCCAAGTGAGCCCATAATTCCTACGGGCTGGGATGATATACACGAAGAGGTGCAGATGGAGGACATTGACATGATTGAATGGGATGACCTGATGGGTGACACAAATGAAATTGATGACATATGGGCTAGTGATGAAGAAGTAGACCACATGACAAGAGGGGGCCGCCATTTCAAGCCTCCGCACTTGGAATCTGATAATCCACTGGGTGAGTTAGATAAGCGCCTTGATGTGCAAGAAGAAGAGGATGAAGTACTCCGACAATTGAAGAAGACCAATGCCAATATCACCATATGGGGCTTGCTTATGGCCTCTCACAAACACAGACAGACAGTGCTGAAGTTGTTAAACCAGATACAGGTTCCGGTTGATTTGTCTCCTGAGGGATTGGTGAATCTAGTAAACCCTGCTCCGAAGAATTCCACTATAGTGTTTACAGAGGCTGACTTACCTAAGAGTGGGCCAAGCCACTCCCAAGCCTTGCATATAACTGTTGATACCATGGGGAAGAGAGTTCCTACGGTCTTGATTGATAATGGTTCCGCGTTGAATGTATGTCCCTTGAGAACTGCAACTGTTTTGGGCTTGGGGCCCACTGATTTCACTCCATCTGGGCAGACAGTGAGGGCGTATGATAATACCCGTAGAGAAGTAATTGGGATGGTCACTCTACCTTTAATCATGGGACCCACGGAGTTCAGAGTAGAATTTTAAGTCCTGGATGTGCCGTTATGTTTCAATCTGTTATTGGGAAGGCCTTGGATTCATCCCGCTGGGGCTGTACCATCATCATTGCATCAAAAGGTAAAGTTCCCACATGAGGGAGCCATTGTCACACTTCACGGGGATTATGATTTGAAAATGGCGGGCGTACCCATATGTGAAATAAAACCAGAATCAATTGAGATACCCTTGTCGGGGTTTGAGTATGTGCAATGTATAGGAAAAGAGTTCGGGAAGGAAGAGCCATCACACTATTGCACTTTTTACCAAGTTCTGATCCAGCACTGACAGACAAAGACTTTTGTGACAAGTACTTTATAGATGGGCCGAATCCTCAGAGCTTGACAAGTTGGTACAATTCTGTGGGAAAGAAGAAAGAAGACTGGGTGGAGCACATGGATTCTGAAACCATGGTCACCATGTTCCAAGATATGGTTCTTACTTTGGGGGAGTCAGCAACAGAAGATTGCCAAGATTCGTCAATTCACCATGCAACCATGCCACTTCAAAACTGGTACCTAGAAGATGGAGCCATTGTAGAAATCCTTGAAGAGGAAGATCATGACTTGCCTGATAGTAGCTTGTAGGTTCTTTAGTTAGAGTCTTTCTTGCTTTCAATAAAGTGTGTCCGCCTATCCCACTTTGTGGAGTTAGGAGTCGTTTCATAGTTGTGGCACCAAATTTTGGTTTCCTTTTCAAGTTTGTGTCTTTTTGCTTGTTCCTTTAATGAAGTGTGTTTCTTTTATACATTGTTTGCTTGCAGTGTTTCTTTTCTCTCTTCTATGGATATTTATGGCATGGATATAGATCCTAGGAATGACGTCCCCCCGGAGCTCGTCGAGCGAAGGAAAAGGGGTGTCACCGAACCTAACATGGATGAATTGGAATCAATCAATTTAGGGACAAATGAATTGCCAAAGATAATTAAAATTGGGATAACCCTTTCACCACTTGAAAAAGAAAAGCTGATAGCCCTCTTAAAGGCCAACATAACGGCCTTTGCATGGTCTTATGAAGACATGCCCGGCATAGATCCAGACATTGTGCAGCACTTCATCCCCACCGATCCCCTTAAAAAGCCGGTAAAGCAAAAATTGAGAAGATTGAAACCCGAGTGGGCATTGAAAGTAAAGGAGGAAGTAACCAAACAACTCGATGCGGGGTTCCTACAGGTTGTGGAGTATCCCAAGTGGTTATCTAATATAGTTCCCGTGCCTAAAAAGGATGGAAAAGTGAGGATGTGTGTGGATTTTCGAGATCTTAATGCAGCAAGCCCTAAGGATGATTTCCCTTTGCCCCACATTGATGTATTGGTAGATAGCACTGTAGGACATGCGCTCCTCTCTTTCATGGATGGGTTTTCCGGATACAATCAGATAAAGATGGCGCCGCAAGATATGGAGAAAACGGCCTTTATCACACAGTGGGGAACATATTGTTACAAAGTGATGCCGTTCGGTTTGAGAAATGCCGGGGCTACCTATCAGAGAGCTGCTACAACGTTGCTGCATGACATGATCCATAAGGAGGTGGAAGTATATGTGGACGACATGATCGTGAAGTCCGTGGATCGAGAAGGACACTTCATGGCACTGGAAAGATTCCTGGAGCGAGCAAAGAAGTACAACTTGCGGTTGAATCCTCAGAAATGCGCTTTTGGTGTCACCGCAGGCAAGCTATTAGGATTCATGATTACTCAGAGAGGAATCGAGGTCGATCCAGGAAAAATCAAGGCCATTGTAGAGATGGAGCCGCCTAGCACAGAGAAGCAGATTCGAGGGTTCTTGGGGAGAATTCAGTACATAAGCAGGTTCATTGCTAATTTGACTATGGTGTGTGAGCCGATTTTCAAGTTGCTTAAGAAGGGTGTGCCGAAGGTATGGAATGAAGAATGTCAAGGAGCCTTTGAGACTATCAAAAGGTATTTGAGTAATCCACCAATTCTAGTTCCCCCGCGACAAGGTGAACCGTTATTGTTATACTTGACGGTCACTGAAACCGCTACGGGAGCTATGCTAGCTCAGTACCTTGAGAGGTCAAAAAAGGAGAATGCCATTTACTATCTAAGCAAGAAGATGACAGATTATGAGGTGAAGTACAACGCCATAGAGAAGGCTTGTGTGGCTTTGGTATGGGCAACTCAGAAACTACGTCACTACATGATGTCGTATGAGGTTTTCTTGATAAGCCGAATGGACCCACTGAAGTACCTGATAGAAAGGCCGGTCTTGTCCTACAGAACTGCCCGATGGTCGATTCTTCTCAATGAATTCGACATAAAGTATGTAACACAGAAGTCAGTAAAAGGAAGTGTCATTGCAGATTACTTGGCTAGCTGCCCTGTGGCGTCATCAGAACAATTTAATGACCAATTCCCCGATGAGGATGTCCTGGAGATTGGAAAGAAGGTCTGGAAGGTATACTTTGATGGAGCTGCAAATAAGAGAGGGTATGGGATAGGAGTCCTACTGGTTTCACCTGAAGAAGCATTTACACCCTTGGCAGTTAAGCTAGGGTTTGAAGCAACCAACAACATTGCTGAGTATGAAGCCTGCATCCTCGCGCTGGAAGCTGCACTAGAATTGGGGATCAAAGAGTTAGAGGTTTTCGGAGATTCAGCACTGATTATCTGCCAGATAAAGGGAGAGTGGAAGACTCGTGATGAGAAGCTGTTGCCGTATCATGCTTACTTAGAAGCCTTGACTAAGGAATTTGTGGAAATAGAGTTCAACTATTTGTCAAGAAATAAGAATCAGTTCGCTGATGCTTTGGCAACTCTAGCTTCTATGGTGGAAATCCCGGATGGTGGGAATGTAAAACCGTTGGTGATAGAATGTAGAGAAAAACCTGTGTATTGCTGTTCTATTCGAGAAGGAGAGTTGAAAGATGGCCATCCTTGGTACTATGACATCATGAAATTCATCGAGGAAAGGGAGTATCCTGAAGGAGCATCCCGCGTTGATAGGAGAACACTGAGGAGACTAGCAAGTCACTATGTTTTGTGTGGAGGAAAGCTATACCGAAGGTCATACGATGGGGTCCATCTGTTGTGTGTCACTGAGGAAGAAGCCGAACGTCTTGTTAGTGAAATCCATGAAGGAGTTGGAGCACCGCACATGAATGGTTATATGCTAGCTAAGAAGATCATGAGGTTGGGTTACTATTGGTCTACAATGGAGAGAGATTGCCATGCACATGTTAAGAAGTGTCACAAATGTCAAGTCTTTGCTAATGGACAACACCTACCTTCCATGCCTTTGACAAGTATGTCGTCACCTTGGCCGTTTGCAGTATGGGGAATAGATATAATTGGACAGATTAAGCCGAAAGCCTCCAATGGGCATGAGTACATCTTGGTAGCTATCGATTACTTCACTAAGTGGGTAGAGGCAGCATCTTTCAAGACCCTGAACGCCAAGAAGGTAGCACAGTTCATACAGCTCAACATCATCTACAGGTATGGGGTACCCCATGAGATCATTTCAGACAATGGTCAGCACTTTCAGAAAGAAACCAAGGAGCTTTTGCAGAAATACAACATAGTGCACCATTTATCCTCCCCTTATCGCCCGCAGACTAATGGAGCAGTAGAGGCCGCCAACAAGAATATTAAGAAGATACTACAGAAAACGGCTGACACCTACACTGATTGGCATGAGAAGTTGCCATTAGCCTTGTGGGGCTATAGAACATCTGTGAGATCATCAACAGGGGCTACCCCTTATTCCTTGGTGTATGGGATGGAGGCTGTTTTGCCTATTGAGTTGGAGGTACCGTCATTACGGGTTGCTATGGAGAGTCAGATAGCAGAAGCAGATTGGGTTAAGAACCGTTATGATGAGCTGGCATTGCTCGATGAAAGGCGATTGAGGGCCTTGTATCATGTGCAGGGATATCAGCGAAGGGTTGCAAGAGCATTCAACAAGCATGTCAAAGACCGAGGTTTGAAGACAGGGGATTTGGTGTTGAAAGAAATCAGAGCTCCTATTTTTGATCCACGAGGGAAGTTCAAGCCAAGTTGGGGTGGCCCGTATGTTATCAAGGAGATATTACCAGCAGGGGCTGTTCGCCTCATGGATTTGGATGGAATTGAGTTCGCTCGTCCTACCAATTTGGATCAATTGAAGAAGTACTATGTGTAAGGCTTGCTAGGTTGAAAACCCATAAGGGCGGCCTAGGCAAAAGTTAAGGCATTTGAACTACGAGGGCCTGATTCCCCATTCCTAAAAAAAATGAAAAAAAGAGAAAAATGAAGAAAAATGAAAAAAAATAAAAAAAAATGAAAAAAGGATGGGGATACGTAGGCAGCCCATAAAGTTACCTTGGGTGCGGTCCAAACAACACCACAACAACAAATCTCAAAATTGAATTATTATTGGCAATTCATTTAGAACTAATTGATTGACAAAGCGATTTATTGATGTTAGATAAAGAACTATTGACATGCCATAGATATCCTATTTCTAAAGTCTTCAAGTCCTTTTGATTTTCTTCAGAGTCTCTTGGTTTGCTTTCTGCTCCTTTCTTTCGAATCTTCGCTTCTTTCGCAAGTCATGAGCATGTGCTGCTTCCACTGCTTCCAGAATGTCTTCCTTGCAAAATCCAAGCCTTGTGTCCTTGATAAGGTCATAAATCCTTTCCCTGCGTAGGGTTTCTCTTTCACCCAAGCTAGTCTTCAACCATGTCTTGTATTCAGGGCTCATGACATAAGGCCCATCAGTGTTTTCAACTCGAGTCAGTTTCAGTTGGTCAGTCCATCTAGCCTTGGCCCACTTAATCATTGTGGGGCCCACAGGTTCGACAGAATGATCAAATACCACAGAAGTAGGTATGGTTTGCATGGCACCCAGTTGACGAAGGATTCTTGAAGTCCAATAGAATGAAGTTGATCTCAACCCTATGAGCTTGACCATAGCACACCCAGAAGTTCGAAGAAGAATTTGTTCCTTGCATCCCCATGTGGGGACAAACCACCTGATGTTTCGCCATGAGAGAGTTTGGAAGAAGCCCAACCATTCCCTCAAAGAAAATTGACCAGGAAGTTCAACTCGACGGCAACAATAATGTTGGGGTTTGTATGGATTAATGGTGGTAGGAGATAAGAAGTTAAGCCTTTCGAGAAGCCACATCTGTAGTAGAATGGGGCTCCCTCCTAATGGGGCTTGTGGGTTATCATGAACTTTGTCTAAACTGTTGAGGGTTTCAGCTAGCACTATGGGAATCAGGTTGTTGTGTTCAAGAAGAAAAGGGATCAGTTCGCATATTTGAATAGGGACATAGAGAGTCCCCGTGGAGATAAGGAAGCGACCAATCAAGCAGAAAGCAAGAGCATGTTGAGTAGGAAGGTTGAAATCCAAGGTACCTTTGCTATCATGAGCCAAGAAGGAAGTTGCTATTTCCATGAGATTCACCATGTGATCATTCACAAATGTGGAGGCCTCTTGTTGAGAAATCCCAAGGAAGTTGGAGAAGGAAATCAAGTAACTGGAGCGTGGAGTAGGGAGGATGAAAGGTCCTACAGGTGAAACTCCATACAAAGCGCAGAACTCTTCCATTGTTGGGCATAGTTCTTCATAGTTGAAACGGAATACATGTAGTTGGGGATCCCAAAAGTATGTAGCAGCAGTAAGAAGAGTGGTTTCAAGCTTCACATGCATCAAAGAAAACAACGGATCCAGGCAGTAGCGCTTGAACTCCTTCCTTGCCTCCGCACTCATAACCTTCAGAAAATCACTCAAGAGTTTGTCTAGGGCTTCCATAACTTGCTCTCAATGAATGTTAGTAGGGTTTGAGACCCCTTGGATGTGCTTTTATAAGAAAAAATTCGGAAATCCGTGTTTTGGAAGGTGGAATCCCGTCAAAATAGGAAGTTTCCTAAAATCAGGCGAAACACCGCTTCGGGCTCGGGTGACCACCCAGGCCTGGGCGGCTAGCCGCCTGGGCCCAGGCGGCTAGCCGCCCAGCCCCAGGTGGTCACCCGAGACCGCCGCTTTGTTTCGCCCATTTTTTGCCTTGTTATGCCTTCGTTTGGCCCTTTTATGATGTTTTGACTTTTTTGTGCTTGATTTAAGCCCATTTTTCACTCAATACAAGATCATATCATTGCAATAAAGTTCGAACATAGATTCATCAAGTATCCATAATAAAGGCTCAAGGTTGGGAATTGAAGTTCCTAATTAATACATAACAAGATAGTAAGTTCCAAATATTCCTAACAAGAGGTGAGTGAAACTCAATGATTTCCCGTGGGCCTTCTCTTTCGACTTGGCCCAGCTCCATCATGCCCTGAACGAGGTGCTCTAGAAGGGGGCATATCCTGTGGTGGATTAGATGATGATGCCTGTTGCAAACAAAGATAATGAGTTAGGAGGGTAATGGTGCCAATCCTAGTTGAAAGCTAATAAGATGATCACTCACTTGGGGATTCAAGCGTGCTTCTAGAACTGAGTTCTCTAAACTCATTCGCACAAGATCCCTCCTCAACCCTTCATTGAGTTCAATGCATTCCTGGGCATACTCCCGTGGAACCTAGGAAAGTATAAACATGGTTAACAATAATGAAAGAATCCAATTTCAAAAAGATAAGAGTTTAGAACTCACATTCTCATAATATGGATCGATCTTGGGATATTCATCGAATGGTGGATGGGTAATGTCAGTCTTCACAAATTTTGTCCCACTGCACAAGTTCACATACCAATTTAGTTGTGGGAGGGGTGGAGGTTGATTTCCTTCAAGGTCATCATCCTCATCATTGTAAGTCATCCCAGTGGCAGATCCAACTGTGGAGCTGTGTCCCCTTGCCCGTCGGCCCTGAAATTCAAATGCTTGTCAAATGGAGTCTTTCTTATAATCTTAAAAAAGAGTTTAAGAGTGTGGGGAGCTCACCCCTTGAGGTGGGAGACCAGTGACCCTAGGATTCATCAGGTATTATCGGCAAAAGGCAGTGTATTCTATGCGAGGGGAGGTGAATCCCTCAGCATCCCAACCCCTCAAAGCTTCTTCTAGTTCATCCCCCACCAAGTGGCTAGTGTGCCTCATGTTCTCCGGTGGCATAGAAGGTGTCACAGCTGCATTCATATTTTCATGGACTTGTCTCAGGACTCGCTCCCCAAGATACCAGCATCTACCTGTGGGGCCTTCAAAAAGGACCCTTTTGCTTGTCAACTCCAAACAAGAGGAGTACTTCTCGGGAAGCCTATGCTCCCACAGCCTCCATGGATCCCATTCCACCTGTTGAGTTTGAAATGAGAAATGAAAAGAGAAAGATAAAAAGATAAGGAGAAAGAAAGATTCTACCATATCAACAGTCAAGCTAGCAAGATATGCCCTTGCATGGGCATAATCGTGTCGATTGGAGGCTCTTGTCGCCAAGCAAGATGGAGCATAATTCTGAAGGATGGGCCATGACATGGCATCACTAGCAAGAGTCGGGCGACACATGTTCAGGTACTCGTAGTACCATATCTGTGGAAAACCAAAGGAATAGAAGAAATCATGTATGTGTTAAGTTTCGGGAAATAATAGAGAATTGAATGTTCTTTGTTACCTCCCAAACGAAAGGAAGTCCCCCAAAGTTCTTTGCAACTCCTCGGGACATGTCAGTCATGGAGCGATACATGTTTGCGAAAGCAGCTCCACCCCAATTGTATCTCCCAATTTTGTTCACATCTTCCATGTTAGCTAGCAACTCAAGTCGAGCCATGTCATTGGTGCCCGCAAAGAAGGTGCATGAAATCATGTAGAGCAAGAAAGCTCTCACAATGTATTGGGGATCCGTCCCCTCACTCTCTTCTTCAGTGGCAAAGGTGTTGTAGAGCCAAGTACGGCGCACACCTTTTGGGCTTAATTCCGCTTCAACCCCAAGTAGAGCTACTATGTAGTTTTGATCCATGTTGGCATGTTCATAGTAGTCCAAGCGCTTGCCTTTCAAGCTCAACCCAGTTATCATGGTGAAATCCTTAGGGGTCATGGTCACCTCCCCGAAGCTAAAATGGAAAGTGTTGGTGGTGTCCCACCATAGCTCTGTCAAGGCAAATAATGCTTGCCTATCCCATTGCTCGTTCCATAGAGCATCTAGGAAGGGCTCAAAACCCGCCTTCTTTATTATCTTGCGAGCACGTGGTTGGGCATGTTCCATATATCTCCACCATGAGATGAGCCCCTTTATTGATGTCCTTGTACGGAGACTTTGGAAGTCGGGCTATGTCAAAAGATTGTGCATTGAGTTAGCATTGAAAACATAGAGATATTGGGCATGCATTGGTAATTGATTTCAAATAGTTTTCCAAAAGTTTTAAAATATGGGTTTTGATTCATGAAATGAATTAGAAATGAATGCCCATGACTTTGTGTATTCAAATTCATTGGTTTCGTAAGGATTGAACATGTTTTTGCCTTTCGGGCATTTTATCGAACACTTGGTGTGTAACTTGTTTTCAAGCATTGAAATGAAAGATTTTTGTATATCAAATCCTTGCCAAAACCATATGACTTGGTTCTACAATGCAAACCAATTGATTTTTCAAGAATTGAACATGTTTTTGTCTCTTTGGCATTTTATCAAACACTTGGAGGGCATCTTTTCTCAAGCATTGGGAAACAAGCTTTTTGCACATTCAATCCTTGCCAAATCAATGAACTTGGATTAACAATGATAGAAACAATCAAAAGAAGATCATGGGAATGCATTTTATCCAATAGAAATCAAAATTTCATGATAAACATGTTAAGTTGGGAAGAACTAACCTCATGTTGGGAATGGAGGTAGGAGAGATGCTTCTTAGGTTCAAGCAACACCTTGTCTTGGGATGCATCATAGATTGGTGCCTTGTATGTATTCTTGATCACATAATATGGATACTTGATGTTGGAATCATTGCTAGAAGCCATTGTTGGTGGTTGAGCTTGTATGTGAGAAAAATGGGTTTGATAAGAAAGATGATGAATTTGATCTTGCAACTTGATGATTGATGCTTGTTTTTGTTGTTGAATGACTTGTTCTTGATGCTATTTCATGCACACAACTTGAATTGCAAGTGAAACTTTGAATGAGAATATGTATGTGAGTATTGGGAGAGGATGGAGTGAGTTCTAGAGAGAGAAGCTCTCTATTTTCGAGCTTGGAGGCTTGAATGCACAAATGGGGAGTCAAGGGTTTAAAAACCCTCAAACTGGGCAGCACCAGCCTCGGGTAACCGCCCAGCATGGGGCGGCAAGCCGCCTGGGCTTGGGCGGCAAGCCACCAGCAGCCAGGTGGTCACCCCCCCTTGCTCGCTCCGTTGCGCTCGTTTGGCCTTTGCTCGCCTATTCGCGCTTTTGAACCCTCTTTGAGATGAAATCTCAAGCATGTTTTGAGTTGAAAAATGAATGAATATCTTGACATTGTTTGACATGAAATGATTTGAATGAGATTGCATTGGTGGCCCTTGTGTGGGCATGGCATGCTAGTAGGGTTGAACAACCCTCTCTATGCATATGATTTTTTATCATTAGGGATGAATTCCCTCCTATGTCACTATGATTCTTTGTCATTTGGGATAAAGATACCTTCCCTATTTGCATGTGAATGATTGCTCTCATGAGATAATTGTGTCTCCTATATGAGTTGGTGTTTGAGTTGAGGCGTGAATAGCCTCCATGTGAGATGACTTGGTGAACTTGTTGTGTGTTGGTAAGTAAAAGCTTACCTTTGTCTTGATGACTTAGTGAGAGAAAGATGAAATCTTTCTCATGATTACATGCTTACCTTGATGACTTGAAAGATGCAATCTTTCCCATGATTTATGTTGACCTTGATGGTTTGATTATGAGAAGGACGCGATCTTTCTCATGCTATGTGTTCACCTTGAGAGTTTGATATGAGAAGGATGCAATCTTTCTCATGTCACATGTTTACCTTGATAACTTGAAAGATGCGATCTTTCCCAATGGTATGTGTTTACCCTGATTGAAGGTTGTGACCTTCCTCGTACTATGTGACTACCTTAACAATTGAATGATAACCTTGATGGTTTGAATATGAGAAGGATGTATCTTTCTCATGTTTTGAGATAGCCTTGATGGCTTCCTGTGGTATGTGTTTACCTTGATTGATTTGAGCAAGAGAAGGACGTGATCTTTCCCGTGTTATGTGATTTACCTTGATATTTGAATGATAACCTTGATGGTTTGAATATGAGAAGGATGTATCTTTCTCATATTTTGGGATAGCCTTGATGGCATGGTGTTACCTCATACTATTCGCCAGTTGTCACTAGCAAAGTATGGGAAGACCTTTCATCGAACGAAGTTCGGTGTAAGCTATGGATACCTTGTACTATTCACCAGTTGTCACTGGTACAGTATGGGAAGACCTTTCATCGAATGAAGTTCGATGTAAGCTATGGATACCTTGTACTATTCGCCAGTTGTCACTAGCAAAGTATGGGAAGACCTTTCATCGAACGAAGTTCGGTGTAAGCTATGGATACCTTGTACTATTCACCAGTTGTCACTGGTACAGTATGGGAAGACCTTTCATCGAACGAAGTTCGATGTAAGCTATGGATACCTTGTACTATTCACCAGTTGTCACTGGTACAGTATGGGAAGACCTTTCATCGAACGAAGTTCGATGTAAGTTATGGATACCTCGTACTATTCGCCAGTTGTCACTGGCATAGTATGGGAAGACCTTTCATCGAACGAAGTTCGATGTAAGCTATAGTGTTACCCCGTATTGTTCATCAGTTGTCACTGGTGCAGTATGGGATGTGATTACCTTGATAATTGAGTAATAACCTTGACGGTTTGAATGTGAGAAGGATGTATCTTTCTCATATTTTGGGATGGCCTTGATGGCATAATGTTACCTCATACCATTCGCCAGTTGTCACTGGCATAGAATTGGAAGACCTTTCATCGAACGAAGTTCGATGTAACCTGTGGATACCTCATCTTGTTCCCCAGTGAAACTGGTATACAGCATGAGAGGAGTTCTGTAGAACTTATGAAGAGTACCTTTGTGCTTGTGTATGATGAATTCGAAGAATTCAATGATATGTTCACCCTCTTTTCCCCAGTGGGTCTTGATTAAATCAATTCCCCGGGCAAAAATGGGTTGTTCTTTTGGTCATTGGCTTGCAAGTGAAACTTGCTCACCAATGAGGGGCTTCTGTCACACCCCATTTTTGTCACCTTAGCTAGGGTTTGTCATTGCATGTGTCTTTTTGTTTCCTTTTTGAGTCTAGTCTTTTGCATTGAGTTTCTAGGGTCCTAAGGATGGTGTCTATGAATTTTGGTTCGATTTGGAGTTGATCTCGAGGGTTAATTAGAACTTTTGTGACTTGAGGGGCATAATTGTCTTTTTGATCACAAACTTTCCATTTGACCTTGAAATGATCTCCAAGTTGCCAATTGGAGTTCATATGGTTGTATTTGAGGTATTTATGGGACCAATTCGATGAATTGGAGGTTCGGGATTAGAATGGCTCATTAAGGCTCAGGTTGGCTAAAAGACCTACTTCGGGTTAGCTCGAATTGGCTCATGATTTTCACTCTATGACTACTCATTTGACCTTGATTGGTCTTGATTTCATCCCCAAATGTGTTTAGGGAGGTTGAATTTCGAATTGGAAAGCATTCGGTGCGACCCTATGTGCATACCTAAGCTAAGCGATGGTGAGGCATAGCGGTTAACCACCTTTGTAGGACTCAACCATGCAGCCATGGCTAGGGTTTCTCACCCTCAAGTGACTCAAATTACATTCCCCTTCGAAACACGGTCGTTTTGGCTTTCGTTTCGTCAAAATCGGAGTTAATTTGAACCCTAAAACACATTTGGAAGTCAAAGGGGTCAAAAATGGGCATATGCTGACAGAGCCTCGGGTGACCACCCAGGCCTGGGCGGCTAGCCGCCTGGGCCCAGGCTGCTAGCCGCCCAGCCCCAGGTGGTCACCCGAGCCACTTTCCTTTTTTGAGCCTTGACGCGGCTCCCACCCTATTTTCTCGGATTTGCTCGCCTTTGGCCGCCATTTAACCCTAATTTCAGCCCTTTTTGACCTACTTGAGCCCCAAGGTAACCTCTAAGAGCCCTTGGATCAATCCCTAGGGTTTTAATCCCAACCATTGAGGGTTTCCCCTCAATCCCTATAAATACCCCCTTATACTTCAGCAATTGGGGGACACTTGGAGGCCACTTGGAGAGAGAATTCTGAAGTGTGAGGCATGTGTGAGACTTGGAGGCTATGGCAGCCATCCTTAGGGTAGTTTAACCTATACTTTGAGTGGGAGAGTGTGAGAGTAAGCTTGGAGGAGGGCTGGAGCATTGCTTGAAGGCTTGAAGGAAGGAACTCCCAGCAGTACACAAGAGAAGGAGGACTCCCTACAGCAGCAAAAGGATACTTCACCCTAGGTATTCCCCCCTTCCTCCTCTTCTCTCTTTTAAAGTTAGGGTTTTTGCATAGAGTAGGATGATTGCATATCAAAGCTTGTGTTTTTATCATGTCTTGTTGCTCCCATTGGAATGTATGCATGTTTAGGATCATATTTGTGGGTTGTTTAGTATGCTAGGATGTTATTCCATGTGATTTACTGCATGTTTGGGACTTTAGGGTTTCTTAGGTGCTTAAAATGGTTTTCTGCATGAAATAACTCCTTTGCATATTAAAGCTTGTGTTTTTATTGTGTTTTGCTATTTCTATTAGTATGTATGCATGTTTAGGATCATGTTTGTGGGCTGTCTAGTATGCTAGGATGCTATTCCATGTGATTTACTGCATGTTTGGGATTCTAGGGTTTCCTTAGTGCTGAAATTGAGTTTATGTTTAGAATAGCTATATTTCATGTGCAAGCTTGTATTTTTCTCATGTGTGGATGCTTCTATTGATTAATATGCATGATTAGCATGATGTCTATGATGGGCTTTGCATGATTTAAAGTTATTCAATGTGTTTTTTAGCACAATTGTGATTCTAGGGTTTTTATCATCCTTGTGTGAGTTTAGTTGCATATAGCATGATAGCTTAGGGTTTTTCCTTGTGTTTTCTTCATAGTTGACATATATGCTGCATATTTGATAACTATGATATTTCTAGCATTCATATAGGTGATTTTAGGGTCTTTTTGCATGTCATTGCATGTAGGGTTGAATTAGGGTTTTAGTTAGCTTATGATTCATGTTGTTGCATGACTTGTGGTTGATTTTAAGCCTTATTTCAATTCTGTCCAGATCTGTTATTTGTCTTTGATATGATATTTTGAGCATGTGTTAGCCCATGTTTGGGCATGATAATGGCTTGATTTGGCATCTAGCTTGTTTGGTTGGTATTTTTGGTATGTTTTGCATGGAAATTGCAGGTGCTTTGACAGGTACAACAGGTGCAACTACCCCACCAATGTGGGGTGGTTATTTTGGCTATTGTGAGATGAAATCTTACAAATAAGGTAATTACCCTATGCAATAGGGTGGTTATTTTGACAGGTTGCTTTTGCTAAAGGTAAGTAGGGTGTGAGGGTGCCCCAATTCACCCTTCTTCCCTTTCTTTGAAACTTTTCCTTTCTCCCCCCTAGGGTTGTTTCCTAATAGGGGAATATGGTGATTCCTATAGTATCCTTTCAATAAAAAATACCTTTTAAATCAAAGTTTCCTTCTTTTATCAAAATTCCATATTTTACCAAAAATCTTTTGAGAATCATTTATTTTTGGAAACTTACCATGTTTTACTTGAAAGGAAACTTAGGGTTTACCATAGGCCTTGATTAGGTTATAACCCTATTCCTTTTCGAACTACGTGGACTTTGATCCATGTATTTCCATACATGGTACGTAGGCGCTCTTCGTGATGTTCAAGTCCGCCCTAGGATACTAAGTATCCTAGGTTTTCTCCCCCTCCTTCTTTTTTCTGTTTTTTCTTTGATTTACATGATTATATGGATGAATGAATGAATGATATGCATGCTGTCTTGTGATGATAACTGTTGATTTATGTGTGATTAAGACCTTGATTTAGCCCAATTAAATTAAGAGACCGTTTAGGGCGATATGGGTGCCTATAGGCTTTGCCTAGAACCTTTCCATATCGTAACTTAGCCTCCGAATCCCCGAATTCTCTGGTTTCCAAAAGATCATTTGCCTTTCCATTTTTAAATATGGAGTCAATCTTTTGTTTTCCTAAAACAAAACTGTTTTTAGGGTTTTCCTTGTTTCCTTTAAAAAATAAGGTGGCGACTCCTTTCTTTTTCCAAACCCATTCGTGGGCCCTCTTTTCCTGGGTCCACAGATTGGCGACTTTTAAACCCTCCTGTGGGCCTTAACCATTTCTGGGGTTCACAGTTACATCTAAGGCCAACATCTTGAGAAGATAGGTATGCGATACTTGGTCGATTGGCTTTAGTGCAAGTGAGAGATTGTTACGATTATACCCTAGAGCCAATTATAGAGATGATTGTTTAGGGATTAGGAACAATCATTTGATTTCATTTATGTATGCTACATTTATTATTGATTTAATAAAATGGTTTATTCTATTATGTTTATATGCATCATTTATATTTACATAATATGTCCATGGAGTTAGAGTTGAGAATATGAAATTAGAAAGTGTTGTAATTTTAAGACTGTAAAGATATCTTTGTACTAAATTCCTAAAGCATTCCTAGTTGAAGGTTCACTATGATGGACAGTAATGAACTATAGGACTAGCACTTGTTAGGTTGACTCTATAGAAGGATAGCTAGTCTCAAGCTATTTGTGTGGAGACACTACAACCAACAAGTGGGTTCCTATTACTAGAATAGGTATACTGAATGTGACCAAAGATATGAGATTAACTGAGTGGAGTTTTAACCTACCTGTTAATCAGTTTCTCATTGTTATAGTGGTATAAGTAATCCTTAGACCTGAGACACCATAGTTGTCTTATGCATGTAGCTTTAGAAGTTTGATAACACGAAGTGCAAATCCTTATAAGGGTTTGCAAAGGTGTTCATTGGCCCTACTGCTATATATATGAAGGCATGTGAGTGATCAACAAGCAATCCATCACTCTTAAGAAAAAGAGAGAGAATGTTTCATATAGCACTCATAATATAACTCATTAAATCCATAGCCATGGTAGGATGAATTTGGAAAAGAGTTTCCATGAGTTCATCAATGAGTTGATATTCATGATTGAGAATAAAGTAATTAAACTAGGGACTTAATAGACTTCCATGTCCTATTAGTTTAATTAGAGACATTGTGTAGATGGAAGGATGTAATTGTAACCTATAAATTATAACAGAAGGGTTCTATGTTAGATATCTATTCACCTCATTAAGAACAATACCATGAGCCATATGCTAGGTGTTACTCATGGTTAGTAGAAGACCTAATTGATATAAGTGAGTTATAATCAATTAGGGAATTGGAAGGAGTTCCAATTAGACCCTTAATGAAAAGAATTCCATTGTGCACACCTTGTGCTATTCCTACTACTTAATGATGTGAACCCAATGGGTCACACACTGATCATGCATTGGGAGCTTTAAAGTCTATGAGAGAAAGGATATAAGTGAACAAAGAATAGTTCTTGAAGGTTAAGTTTGTATAAGATATAAACTAGAAGGGTTAAGTTGCAATTATGAGATAATTACAACTTATAATCATATGAGGAATAGGATTCCCCATTATGGCTCGCCCTATTAGTGGGTTATATATAGTCACACATGTGATGTGTGACTAATAATCTGTTATCCCAAGTGTAAAACCCTAGAGGTGGGGTGAACAGGGTTTTTAGCCAATTAAAAATAATTATGACAAACTCAAATTCAGATTATTGCAACTAAATGAAAATGTAATAATAAGCAATAATGAGAGAAAGTTAGAGAATGTAAACACAAGATATTAACGAGGTTCGGCCTTCCCGCCTACGTCCTCGCCTCAAGAGCGCCGCTTGAGGATTCCACAATCCACTATGACAATCTCCTTCAAGGGTGGAGATTAAACCTTTTACAAAGAGAAACTCTCTTCAAGACAAATCTCTCTTATCTCACTAGGGTTCACACAACCCTTACAACACTTGAATTTGAAGTTGGTTTGTTGTAAACAATCACTCTAGCAGTAAATACAACTCTTGAAAGCTCAATAAACTTCTAATAATTTGCTCAATTGAATGCTCTTTAAGAATTAGGGCTTGAAAGCTCTTTTTCAAAGGATGGGATTGATTGCTCTTGTATGGATACTCATAAATGAGTTTGAAAGCTTGTATTTATACCCATATGGCCTAAAATGGCCGTTGCAAGCATTAAATGCCGGGAAAGAGCCGTTTGGTGGCAATTAATGCTCCATTTGGCTTTCAAAAAACTAGCCGTTACAGTTCATTCGAGTCATTTAGTCGACTAAAAGTCCCCATGTAGTCGACTAGAAATATCAGTAGTGAAAATATGGCAATTCTGCATGATTTAGTCGACTAAATCTCCTCATTTAGTCGACTACAAATATCAGTAGTCAATTATGGCCATTTTCACTTGATTTAGTTGACTACATCCATGATGTAATCGACTAAACCTTGGATTTTCAAGGTTTAGCCTTGTTTTCATGTGATTTCTACACTAGGACCAATTTCTATTAACTTAGGCCTCTTATGATTGATAAATATAGTTCAATTGAGGGTCCTAAAGTCCTTCTAGGTCAATAGAGCAAGGTCATGAGCAATTATGTACATTTTGGAACCTAAAACCTCACTTGTGGCCTAAATGAGTCTCATTGACGATGATTGCTTGGCTTGAGGTGCTTGTAGGTCCATTGCTATCTTTTTATGCTCTTGTTGCATCATGCTTGAGTTTCTTTGACGCTTTGGACACGAGCCTTGAGTTCCATGACTTGGTTGAGCTATTGAGTGCATATTCTTGAGTTATTTGATCCTTGAGCTTATGTTAGAAACAATTTGATATTGATTACCTAGCTTTGATCATGTTCTTTGACATTTAAACCATTAGAACTTACATCGATCTTTTGTTATCATCAAAATCTCGGATATACCCTTGGTTGAAAACCTTTAGGTCTAACAATCTCCCCCTTTTTGATGATGACAAACTATTGATGTTTTATAAAAGAATAATAAGCAATAATAAGCAATAGATCACATAATTAGATATGAGAGGCAAAAGCTCCCCCTCAAAATATGCATTTCATCCATGGATTATCACACATTTATCAAATGACGTATACAATATATGAAAATTTTGCTTTTAGTAACCTATGTTAGGTTTCTTATCATTCCAAAGTTCATAAGGAGTTTTACCAAGTTTAGATCTTAAGAGCACTCTATTCATGACATAACATGAGGTGTTAACGGCCTCGGCCCAAAAATATTGAGGTAATGACTGTTCATTAAGCATGGTTCTAGACATTTCTTCAAATGTTCTATTCTTCCTTTCAACTACACCATTTCGTTGTGGAGTTCTAGGAGCGGAGAAATTGTGATTAAACCCATTCTCATCACAATATTGTACAATATCCTTATTGACAAATTCACTCCCCCTATCACTCCTAACATGTGTAATGGTATAGCCCTTCTCATTTTGGACTCTTCTATAATATGTAACAAATGTAGCATGAGTCTCATCTTTATGTGCAAGGAAGAACACCCATGTATACCTAGAGTAGTCATCAACAATTACAAATGCATAATGCTTCCCTCCAAGACTTGCAATAGCAATAGGTCCAAATAAGTCCATATGAATAAGTTGCAAAGGTCTTGTAGTTGAAATATGAGATTTTGTTTTGAAAGAAGATTTGGTTTGTTTTCCAAATTGACATGCACTACAAACTCCATCTTTTGAAAATTTTGCTTTTGGTAAACCTCTTACTAGTTCATGCCTAGAAAGTTTTGAAATCAAATCCATGCTAGCATGTCCAAGCCTTCTATGCCATAACCAATGATTTTCATTTAAAGCAGAGAAGCAATGTACATTTTGTAAAGCGATTTCTTCGAACTCTATAGCATAGATGTTACCAATCCTATATGCAACAAATAAGGTCTTATCATCATCTTCAATTATGCATTTATTGGATTTAAAAGTAACTCTATAACCTTTATTACATAATTGACTAATGCTAAGGAGATTATACTTTAAACCATCAACTAATAAAACATTTTCAACACAAAGAGAGGAATTCTTACCAACCTTGCCAATGCCAATTATCTTACCTTTGGCATTGTCTCCAAATGTCACGAAGCCGCCGTCCTTGGACTTCAAAGAGACGAACTTTGATCTATCACCCGTCATATGCCTTGAGCAACCGTTATCAAGAAACCATTTCTCATTACTTGATGACTTCAAGCATACCTACACAAGTTCAAGTAACTCTCTTTGGTACCCATACTTTCTTGGGTCCATAGGGGTTAGCCATAGGAGGTGAGGTTCCCTTCACTACCCACACCTTCTTGGTGAAGCCTTTAAGTCTTCTTCTCATGTTACAAGTATAAACGTTGTGTCCTTCCTTATTGCAATAAGTACATGAGATTTTAGGTGTGCTAGGAACCTTAGGTTTAGGAAAGAAATTAATGTAGGATTTTTGTTTAACATGTTCTTGATAACCGATTCCGGCCTTGTCAAAGCACCATCTTTGACTAATTAATATCTTATCCAAGTTATCCCTTCCATTGGTGAACTTGGCCAAGGTATTAGTTAAGTCTTCAATCTTTTCTTTCAATGATGTATTCTCACTTTCAAGATTAGATTGAGAGATGGTAGAAGGTGAGTCTATCTTACTTTTTAATTCTAAGTTCTCATTCTTTAAAATATCTAATTCTTTTTTAAGAGATGTGATATTCTTTTTTAAATCATTGTTTTTGATGGAAAATCTTTTTAATTCAAAAAATGTGTCTTCAAGAGCATTTTGCAATTCTTCATAAGTAGGAAGTTCTTCTATAGGATAATCACATGAGTTAGTTTCGATTACCTCATCTTCCTTTGCCATGAGACAAAAGTTTGCCACTTCTTGATCGCAAAAAATCTCCTCATCTTCTTTATCACTATTTGCCTCATCATCCCAAGTGACGGTGAAGGCCTTCTTCTTGAATTTTCTATTGTTCTTGAAGTTGTTGTTGTTGTGGCTTGTCTTGTTGTAGTTGGTGTTGAGTTGAGGACAATTTATCTTGATATGTCCGGACTTCTTGCATTCAAAACACACTTGTGAGTCTCTATTAGAGTTCTCCCCTCTACTAGGAATTCTTTTGGATGAATCACCCTTGTTGAATCTCCTTCCTTGGTTTCTTCTTGAGAAGAACTTCTTGAGCTTATGAGAAATGAAAGCAATGTCTTCATCTTCTTCATTCTCGCACTCTTCATTTGGTGATTCCTCTTCATCTTGTGAGGCCTTGAGAGCCAGGCTCTTGGATAGCTTGCTTTCACTAACTTCCCATGCTTTGAACACAAATTCTTGAGTGACCAAATTTTCATCAAGGTCACTAAGAGTCATTGAGCCAAGTTCCTTTGATTGAAGCACGGCCGTTGTGAATGTATCCCATTCCTTAGGCAAGCTCCTAAGAATTTTTCTTACCAATTCGGAGTTAGTGTAAATTTTACCAAGAGAATTCAAAGGATTTATAATAGCATTAAAACGAGCAAACATATCTCTAATAGATTCATCTTTCTTCATTTTGAATAGTTCATATTCACAAACAAGCATATTAATCTTTGCCTCTTTCACTTGAGAGGTTCCTTCATAGGTGACCTCTAAAGTATCCCAAATTTCTTTGGCACTAGTGCACCTAGAGATTTTGCTAAATTCATCATTAGTGAGTGCACAATATAGTAAGCCAATAGCTTTAGAGTTGAGCTCAAGAGACTTGTGATCAGCACTAGTGTATTCTTGAGGCACTTTAGGGAGTGTAACTCCATCTACCACTTTAGTGGGAATCAAAGGACCCTTAGAGGTAATATTCCATAGCTCATAACTAGTGGATTGAATAAAAATTTGCATTCTAATTTTCCAGAAATTATATAGAGAAGCATCTCCATTAAAAAGGGGTGGTCTATTGGACGATTGTCCTTCGGTGAATCCATTACCACTATAATTGGCCATATCGTTCCTCGCAAGACAAATATGTCAAATGCAAGAGGTTAGGCTCTGATACCAATTGTTATCCCAAGTGTAAAACCTTACAGGGGGGGTGAATAGGGTTTTTAGCCAATTAAAAATAATTATGACAAACTCAAATTCAGATTATTGCAACTAAATGAAAATGTAATAATAAGCAATAATGAGAGAAAGTTAGAGAATGCAAACACAAGATATTAACGAGGTTCGGCCTTCCCGCCTACGTCCTCGCCTCAAGAGCGCTGCTTGAGGATTTCACAATCCACTATGACAATCTCCTTTAAGGGTAGAGATCAAACCTTTTACAAAGAGAAGCTCTCTTCAAGACAAATCTCTCTTGTCTCACTAGGGTTCACACAACCCTTACAACACTTGAATTTGAAGTTGGTTTGTTGTAAACAATCACTCTAGCAATAAATACAACTCTTGAAAGCTCAATAAACTTCTAATAATTTTCTCAATTGAATGCTCTTTAAGAATTAGGGCTTGAAAGCTCTTTTTCAAAGGATGGGATTGATTGCTCTTGTATGGATACTCATAAATGAGTCTGAAAGCTTGTATTTATACCCATATGGCCTAAAATGGCTGTTGCAAGCATTAAATGCCGGGAAAGAGCCGTTTGGTGGCAATTAATGCTCCATTTGGCTTTCAAAAAACTAGCCGTTACAGTTCATTCGAGTCATTTAGTCGACTAAAAGTCCCCATGTAGTCGACTAGAAATATCAGTAGTGAAAATATGGCAATGCTGCATGATTTAGTCGACTAAATCTCCTCATTTAGTCGACTACAAATATCAGTAGTCAATTATGGCCATTTTCACTTGATTTAGTCGACTACATCAAACCTTGGATTTTCAAGGTTTAGCCTTGTTTTCATGTGATTTCTACACTAGGACCAATTTCTATCAACTTAGGCCTCTTATGATTGATAAATATAGTTCAATTGAGGGTCCTAAAGTCCTTCTAGGTCAATAGAGCAAGGTCATGAGCAATTATGTACATTTTGGAACCTAAAACCTCACTTGTGGCCTAAATGAGTCTCATTGACGATGATTGCTTGGCTTGAGGTACTTGTAGGTCCATTGCTATCTTTTTACGCTCTTGTTGCATCATGCTTGAGTTTCTTTGACGCTTTGGACACGAGCCTTGAGTTCCATGACTTGGTTGAGCTATTGAGTGCATATTCTTGAGTCATTTGATCCTTGAGCTTATGTTAGAAACAATTTGATATTGATTACCTAGCTTTGATCATGTTCTTTGACATTTAAACCATTAGAACTTACATCGATCTTTTGTTATCATAAAAATCTCAGATATGCCCTTGGTTGAAAACCTTTAGGTCTAACATAATCACACTCCTCACTCTTGCCCTAGCCGAATTCACCAAAGGGCTCTCTCTTTCTCTCATCTCTTCTCCTATTCTAGCAACAACAAGGGAAAGAAGGAAAAGGACTTGAAACTAGTGCTAGGTGTAGATATTATTGGAGCCAGTACACTTGGACTGCTCATTCTCTGTTGTCTGGATTCATAGCTTGGAGTAAAGGAAGAAGATAATCAAACTGTCAGTATTCTAACCCTCTTCTAGTTAGGGTTTTGGTTTTGTATTATAGCATAATTAGATTCATGGGCTGTGGAATCGTTTAGGAAAAATTTTTATATTTTGCACTTTGTTTTTCCTTCTAGTTCAATTCCCAATAAGGACAAATAAAGGCGGAGTCTTCGGGTGACCAATTAGCCCAACCGGTTGGACCGGTTGGGCCAATCAGTCACCCGAGGCCAAGCTTATGTTTTCTCAATTTTTGGGATTTCTTGCTTAATCCGGACTTCTATCTTCAAAAGGTCATATCTTGGTCATTTTAATTCCAATTTGAGTGATTCAAAAGCCAAAATTTCAAGGATTCAATGTATAATAATCCTAGAATATTATTGGACCAAAAATCCCTGATGACCACAATTAAATGGCTGAGTTTTCACAAGGCGGTTAACCGAAAAAAGGTCAATTAGTCATAGGATAATATGGTGAACTAATCCAAAACCTATTCAATAATTAAATTGGCACTTCAATTAGACTCATTTCATCATTTTAAGATTAATGGAATAATCCAGAACAAGTTTCAGGGACAATTGCAAAATATATGAAGTAAAAGATAAAATTGCCCTTCAAGTCGGAAAAGTTCTAATTATTTATCCAAACGTATCTGGAATTGAACCAAATTTGACACACATATCCTAGATGATCCTAAAAACTAAATGCGATTGATGGGACTCAACCATGAGACAAAAATATGCATGCAATAATAAACTATTCTCATAAGCTTAAAAGGGTAAATATGTCCTTTAAGGCTTAGAGACTCCTAAATGTTTCAAGAACTCATGAAATGAGTTCATGACCTCCTAGGGATGAAAATGGGGTGTCTACAACCTTACTTGTCACTGGGGGAAACGATGAAATTCTTAGGGCTCCAATCTACCTTTTTAAGAGCATCTCCAATGGTACTAGCTATTTTTTTGTTACTTTAACTAGTAAAATGACATATTTTAATATAACTAGCTACCTATCCAAGTGAATACTCTAAGGGTACTAGTTATTTTTTAACTATGTTAAATTTTTAATTAATAATCTTTCTTTTTTTAACCATTTACAAAAAATAGTTTAGCTAATGAACATTTGCTAGCTAAATGTAACTAGCCAAAATGACAATAGCTAGCCCCTTCAAGAAGGAATAATATTATGATTTGGCTAGCTAAAATAGCCAAGGGGATTGGATAGCTAGCCCCATTGGTGACGCCCAAGAGCATCCACAATGGAGCTCTTTGTTACTTGACATGTTAAATTGAAAAAACCAATCATATGGTGACATGTAGCTCCCTAACTTTTGGCTAAAAGAGAAATACTTGTTAACTTTTTGTGTGCTCCAATGGAGCTTCCAATTTGAGCAACTACAAAAATTCACGTGGGTACTCAACTTTCCGAACGGTCAAATATATACATATATAATATATATTAACCAAAAAATCATAAAAAACTCACAACATGCTCGTTACTGCCCTCGCTATAGTTAGTGCTGCCTTTAACAACTGACACCCTTAACTTCTGACATAGAGCTCCGTTGGAGCTCTTGAAAAGACATTCAAACGCTAACTGATAATTTGCTGACACTAGTAAACTCTTAAAACATCTCTTGTGGATGCTCTAAGACTCTAACCATTTGTTAAAAGAAAGTAATTTTTATAATAAGGCTCCTTATATACTAATCTAATTAGGGTTAAAATGTTTGGTTATTGGGTTTTACTTATTCCAAGTATATCTTATTCCAACAGTGTATTATAAAAATAGCCTAATAAAAATTAGGGCGCGGTTGTTTACACCACATTTTTTCCTTTACACACACCATTTAATGAAATTTTTTATTGCTAGTCGATCCTTGAGTAAAATGACTGTTAAAGACAAAGTGATTTAAATAAAAACACAAATTTGTTTTACACACCCACTACACATGACTATAATCATGAAAACTTTCTCATTCAAAAACCTTTACTTCTTCCATTCATAAATCCCTACTCTCTTACAAACCTTAACCACTAATCTATAATATCTTTTAAATCTTAACTATTGTTTGTATTTTTTACACTTTTTGAACAATGGACGAACAAATAGTCAATTCAAATATTTCTAGTAATGAAAAGTATGTTGTTTTTCATTAAAAGTTGTTGAGTTTTATTTGTGAATCGCATTTTGTTCAGGTCTAGTATACTGAACAAACCTAAAATGTTTAGACTGTCTCAACTGAACATTTTAAACTTGTTCGAGACATACCAACTACATATTTTGCAATTGTTCAATCATAATATACTAAATAAATATAATATGTTCAGTTCAAATGTACCCAACTTTTTTCCCTATCAAGAGAAGTTGAATTTCGTTTGTAAATTACGGTTGGTTTAGACTTGGTTTACCAAACAAATCTAAAATGGTCAGACTGTTTCTATCGTAAATTTTAACGTTGTTCGGAACATACCAACTAATTTTTTTTTGCAATTGTTCAGTCATAATGTACTACACTAATACCATATGTTCAGCTTAAATGTACTGAACTTTTAGAGATTAAGATAAGGGTTAGTTTAGGTATTATGGAGTGTGTATAAAGTAAAAGTGTGATTTTTAAAATTTAAAGGTGTGTGTACAAAATAAGTAACAATCATGTTTCCTTATCATTTCTCTTGCTTAACCAAACATCAATGTTTTAAAATCAAACCATTCATCAATAAATAATAAGAAAATTACTAACAGATCAGTGCTTGCCAAATTTCTCCACTATTGGCATGAGAACTCGAGAAGAATATAATCATAAGAGAGAAGAGAAAGATTAGAAACGGGACAAAAAAAGAAAAAAAAAAAAAGGAATGCTCTTAAACCATTAAAACCCTAGCCCCCAAATGTAGAAACTCAAAAAACTCAAAAAAAATAGCTATTTAAATAAGTGAAGCTATGGTTCACTCTGAGGTAAGAGAGGAAGAGAGATACTCAGAAAATTCGAACAGTCACACAGCCTAGCGTCATTAGATTTGGGGCTTTAGTTTTGGCATTTTTAAGCTTTTACTTGGTTTATGAAAAAAACCCGGCCGGTGCGAACGACCTATGAACGGTTTTACTGGTGGATGGTTAAATGGTTTTATTTATTTTTCACGGTTTTAAACTTAGAATGGTTCAATGGGTTTAACTGGACCGGAACCTTATGTTTAAATTCCCCATACCAAACAGTACAAAAGAGAAATAAATTCTATTCTCATTCTATTTATTTTTAATTAAATTCTTTTTCTTTCCTTTCTATATTAATTCATTTGACTTTTTTACTCCTACCGTTTCTATCTAAGTGGCTTACTTTCCTTTTTGGGATATTTCAAAATAATTGTAACATTCAAAAAGTTAATGATTTTTTTTATTTGATTTCCTAAAATACTCTTGAAATGTATTTTATCTTTGGGTAAATTACAATAAGACCCCCTCTAAAATCTGACTATTACAGATACACCCCCTCATGTTTTTAAAATTACATTGACACCCCTTACTTTACAAAATAAACTACAAAGAGACCCCTCCTTCTAACTTCCGTCCATTAATCCGTTAAATCATATTCAAATTTGTTCAAAATACCCTAACTACCCTTAGTGAGTGATAACTTCCATGTTAAATGCATATAACTCACCAGTCCAATAGTTTATCCAATACTTTTGAATTTTTTAATTATTATTGATAAACAACTAAAAGATAATATATATATATATATAAGAAAAATGTTAAAAAAAATTTAAATTTTCTATCCAACTGATGTGGTAGCTATCAAATTTACTCTTTAGAAACAATTATTTATTTAATTAAATTTTTAATTAATTTGTAAAATAAAAAATAAAAAAATTGATTTGCTAAGTTGCCACCTCATTTGAGTAAGTAGATTTGAGTAAAAAAAAAAAGGGCTATGTAGCATTACTCATATGTAGAAATAAAAAAAAAAAATTATTACAATGGAGATGCACGTATAGAGGTGGCAAATGAGGTGGTAATTTGGCAAATCAATTTTTTTTTTTTTAATCTTTACACATCAATTAAATAGATAATTGTTTCTAATGAGCAAATCTGATGGCTACCACATCAGTTGGATAAAAATTTAAGCTTTTTGGCATTTTTCTTTTATATATATATATATATATATATAATCTTTTAGTTGTTTATCAATAAATAAATAAAGCAATCAAATGTACTGGATGAATGTGTTGGACTGATGAGTTATATGCATTTAACATGGAAGTTGTCATCCAATAAGGGTAATTAGGGTATTTTGAAAAAAAATGAAAGTGATTTAACGGATTATGGACGGAAGTTAGAAGGAGGGGGTCTTAATGTAATTTTAGAAACGTGAGGGGGTCTATTTGTAATTGTCAGATTTTAGAGGGGGGTCTTAATGTAATTTATCCTTTATCTTTTTACAATGTTTTGTACGCTTGAGGGTAAAATTAGAAAGTTGAAACATATGTGTTGATGTGAAAGCATTTAATAGGATCTCTTAAGAAAACGTATTTTTTTAAAGGGGACAGTCAATTAATAATAGAGAGAGTAGGATGTACCCTTATATAGGATGCTAGGGGTATAAATTTGCTTGGTATCGACTTTTGTGGGATTTACCCCTCATAGGGTGGTGGGTGTATTAATTTGCTTAGTATCTAGTTATTGACTATGCAGCTGCTTTTCTATCAGTTTCTTATTAAAAAAAAAAAAAAAAAAAAAAAAAAATGACCCATTGAATTCAATTTAGTAGACGGTGGATCTAAACCCTTCTCAGATTAGACGGACAAAGGTTCAACCGAATCCAAATCCCCCATCCATCACCTACCGTTCTCAAGATGCTCAAGCTTCCTTCCGAAACGTGTTTTTCGTCAACGTGGTAGAGAGAGACGGAGGAGGAGAGAGAAACCCTATTTGCCATTCCTTCATAACGAGGAAGGAAACACCCCTCCCCCCATCTCTCTCTCTCTCTCTTTATATATATATGTATATGTAATTTTCTCCCTCTAGTGCCCTGAATTAGGGTTTTACCACTGGCCAATGGCGTTTTCTACGAGGAGTCTCCGTCTCTCGGCGATCTTCTTTTTCATTTGTGTGATATTTGCGGCAGCTGAGGACGTGACGCTGGATGACGGCCAGGATTCCCAAGACGCATCTCCCGGCTGCAACAATACCTATCAGTTGGTAATCCCTGTTGAATCCATACACACACACACACACACAGATTTATGTCTCGATCGACGTGTTTATTAATTTGTCATTGCTATTGCGGATTTCGATACTGTTCAATGAGGGTTGAGTGCCAACGAGAAGTTGTATAAGTTTTATAGATTAGGGTAACAAAGATGCACTACAATTACTCTTTTATATATACAGGACATGGCACAATGGCACATTCTCTCTCTCTCTCTCTCTCTCTCTCTCTCTCTCTCTATATATATATATATATAAACTGTCAAAGATTTGACAATCTGGCCTTTTCCAAATATACCATAGAATTGTATAAATATACATTCTCCAAAATTTTTTCGCACTGGACCACCATGCCTTTAAATGATACCATATGAGTAGTCTACAGACCTCTGATGGCATGACCCTATAGAAGCTCAATCTCAAGAGGCATTGAAACCAAATTGAAGTTGAAAAGGGCCAACAAGAAATTTTTGCATATGCATAGGTTAGGAATCATCAATTTCCTCGAGATTATGTAATGAGCTCTCACCATGTTGCCAATAGCTGTCATCTAAACAAAATGCACACCTTCAAGGGAGCTGGTACTGCTTTTTCCTTGCCTACCAGATGTAGGGACTATGTAAAGCAGCGTGAAAATCCAGTCTTCTTGGTTGTCTGATAATCTTGTCAGAAGGCATCACACTTAGGCAATGGCTCTGCTTGTGTGACTTTGGTGGTTGAATGAGTTAAGGAAAATTTGAAGTTTATGGAGAGAGATTCTTTTGATCTGTAACCAAAATTATATCGAACCTTTCAAGAATCCAACATTAAAATAAAAATTAGGATTATAGTTGCTAAAATAAAAATTAGGGACAAATGGGAGTCGATAAAGAATCTTGAAAGTTTATTAATAGGTTTAAAAGAAGTTTTACGTCTATAATTAGGCGTTTCGGGGTTCTTTTGATGGTTTGTATGTGCATTCTGTTTAAACCAGCAAAAAGTGGCCTTTAATTTGTAAAGTAATTATGAGAAATAAAAAGAGAAGAGATGAACAAGAAGAAAAAAACACACATACAAGTAAATCCTATTTTGATAAGGGATATGGTGCGCATAGTGCTTTGGATTGAAGTCTAGGTAAGAAAAAGACTAAGTTGGTGTAGATAAAATTTGATGAATTGCCGCTTGCTTAGAATTGTGTTGACAAGCATGTCACTGCGTGGCTAGAATTTTGATGACAAACACATTGCCACATGTTGTCATGTGGCAAGATAGATGGAGACGACAATCTTACAATGCATGGTAACACCTTGTGCTTATAAAAGCTCATCCAGCTATGTGTCATAAAACACGTGGCAAGATAGATGGACATGATGATTTTACAATGCAAGTCTACATGCATGGTGACACGTCATGCTTATAAAACCTCATCCAGCTATGTGCCATGAAATGGTGTTAAATACAATATATGTCGTCAATAATAAAGATGGATGCATTATTAACTTGTGTGCGTCTGTAGAAGATGGTAATCTTCAAATAGGTTGCTGGTCTTCGTATAAGCTGCTGAAGAAGAAGCTAGGTCTGGAGCCTACGACATGTATGTTTAAGGCAACACGACGCCTTAAGGAGATATTCCTAGGCTATAAGACGCCTTAAGGAGATATTCCTGGGCTATAAGACGTCTTAAGGAAATATTCCTAAGGGCAGTATGACATCTAAACGAGATATTCCTAAGACGATATGACAACGCGAGCATTCCTCCCATTCGATATTCTTTGATGATTAAAGCATTTCCTATGATGATCCTATTTATAACCAGTGGTTTAGATCTCTCCCATTGAGGATAAGGTTGCTTGAGATGCATATAAAGCCTAGGTGTAACCCGTGGGGTTAGTTCAGATGGTCAGGGTGTTAGGTATTGATTCCGAGCTCTTGCTTTCGAGTCCCACGGGCCAAATGCCCAAGGCGTAAGCCTTGTGACCTACTTGGCACATGTGTTGAGCATGCAGTGCATGTGCCCGTGGAGGTTTACTGGTCGACTAAGCTAGGAGTTGCTCTTGGCGATAAATTGGGCGGGCTCCTCCTCGTATCAAAAAAAATAAAAATAAAATAAAGCCCAGGTGTGCCCGTCTTGAATTTTTGGGTCGCTTAGCTCTCTAGGTCTCCGTATACTTCTAGTGTCCTAGGAGTTGTTGGCTCACTTTTTGTATTTGAATTTTTAGCCCTTTTTGTGAATAATACTTTTTACTTCATCAAAAAAATTTCATCAATATACATTGGAATGTACTTAGTGCCTGTTTGGGATAGCTTCAACTTTTGCTATTAAGCATAATCAGTCGCTATTAGTAGCCGAAGAGAATCTTGCATGCGTTTGGAAACTGTATTTCAAAGTGATCTTGCTGCCATAAGTGATTTTTCTTCTGTTTGGCAAGAACATCTATTGAAGCTATTATAACCCTGAAATGACAATATTACCCTCACTTGTTCATAATCAGAGTAATAATTTTTATCTTCACAATCCAAGTTTTACTATAAAAAATTGTTAAATTTATTTATTTTTTGTTCTTTAGAATTTGGATATCAAGTAAAATAACTTGAGAAAATTGGTAGATTTTTTTTTTTTTTTTTTTCAAATTGTTAAAATCATTTTTAATTAAATAGAGCATCATAGGTTTTTTTTTTTTTTTTTTTGAATGACATGTGAAGGTATTACGTGTCTGGCCAATGGCATAAAATTGAAGACACACTATAACATGTCCCTATCTATAGCTATTTCCTAAGGTATTATCCCTTACAATTGAGGTACATCATCACATTTCACACCCTATAGCATTGTAATTTTGAGGAAAACCAGGGCTATTTTGCTTTATTTTCTGCAACTATAGGTAGAAGAGAAACATATAATAAAAGCAAAAAAACCTTAACCTTATTTGACCTTATTTGGTTTACTTTTATTTTCTCTTAATTGCCTTCACGTCCCACACTGCCTTTCCTAAATCCTAATCCTAAAGAAGCCAAACCAAGTGGTTACTAAACCAGACCCCACCCACCCAAATGCACACTCTTCTCTTGTCTTCTTCACTCCACAAGCCATGAAAAAAAGATGAAAAAGAAGAAAAACCAGAACTGCCAAGACAAAACAAAACAAATCCATTTCAGATTCTCCATTTCTAACCTCTGCCCACTGGAGAAGGGGAAAAAAAACCATTAAGAAAAGGAGAAAATGTGTTATGTGGGCAAAGCTGCAAAGATCTTCATCTTCATAGTCATAGTCCTTCAGAGAGCCACAAATGCTCTGGTGGCTTTTGCCTTTCGTCGTCACCAATGATCTATGGGAAACCCATCCCTATTGCCGGCAATCTCGTTTGTGATTTTGGTTCGATCCGTTGGAAACCTACCCATAGGCGAAACCCTCTTTGGCTCTCCCCAACATTTTGATTGTCAATGAAGAGGGTATGCTTGGTATTTCTTTTTCATGTGTTATGAGACGAAGGGCACACTGGGCATTACAAGAAGTTTCATTAAACAAAAAAACTGATTCTCGGTCAGATTTTAACAAAAGCACGGGGGAGGCAGCTTTGACTGATTGGGACCAAAATCTCTTTTGGGCTTACAATCACTTTTTTATTTTTTATTTTTTATATTTATCCAAACACTCTTAAAAGTGATTATGGGCTACCAAAAGAGATTTGGGGCCTCCCAGAATCTGATCCAAACAGGCACTTAGTATGTGTCATGGAAGGCCCACTTAAGGGTGGTTTCCCTCTCCAAGGTGTGCTTATTGTCCGTAACTGGTGTACTACCTGCCCGAGTCTATGTGACTGGATGGGGGAAATCTTAAAGTATCTTAGGACTTGGTGTTGGTTTGGGTAGTTAAGACATTGTGTTGAGTTACCTTAACTACATCGGTGGAATGACTTGAGAGATTTTGTCTTGGTGGTTCAGTGAGGGGTAACTTTATTGTCTCTCATGACATTCATGGAAAAGACACAACAACAAATTGTAGTTGCTCTGACTACCCTCCAAGTTTCAAAACCAAAGGCGATGTTCCGAGAAACTCCAATTGCTAAGGTTGTAGATGCTACTATTTCAGTGCCTGTTGCATCAACTCTGCCAAATGGTGTTTCTAAGACAATGGCATATTCTTCTCATATGTGTGTCACTAGGACAATCATGGTTTTAAATACATGGTACAGGGGAGTGTAACGGTAATAGTAAAGGTGTAATGGGAATCGGGTATTGGAGCAATACGTAATGGGAATCGGTGACTGTGAGCGTGAACTTTTTTTTAAGCTTGCACAACATGCCCCCAAACTTATTGATACTCATGTTTCACTCTAGAATCCTTTATAATAGCCTTTTGAAAGGTTTTAATGAATTTTATTCAACATGACAACTTTTATAAGTGTGGGTAAAGCATTTATGAAGTTTTTTTTTTTTTTTTTTTTGAGTTATTTGACTCATTTTCTATAATAATACTGGAGTCAATATTAAATCTAACCATTCATATAGTGAAATACTTGGTAGTTGTGTAGTACTTATAATTTATTATTACTAATTTACAAATTATAGTAAAAAAGTTATTAAAATTTTTCTTTTTAGAAAAGCAAGAAAATAAAAGAATACATCAATACATTATACATGTTGAAATTTTTGGCATAATATTAAACTAATAAAGTGAGACTTAGAAATTTATTAGCAAATCATAAAAGAATAATAAAATAAATTTTTTTATTTAAAATTTTAGGGAAAAAAAAACACATGAATTGCATGAATGAGTGTTATGAGCCGTGAATCTATGGTTAAATATCATAGATCTAGGTGGACCATCTTTTCATTCATTGTAAGGTGGCAAGGAGTCTTTGGATGTTCACTTTCATTGTTTTTGGTGTCCATTGTGTTCTTCCTTCATCCACTTATACTCTTCTTTCAAGTTTCAAGTTGGTGTTTTAAAGGAGGCAATAAAGAGGCTAAAGCGGTTTGGAGGACGGCACCCCATGCTATTTTTTGGTGCCTTTGGAGGGAGAGGAACCGGGACTTTTGAAGGGATTGATAAATCCATCATTGATCTCAAATCTGGATTTACTAAGGACCTTTTTTTGTGGTACTCTAGCTATGCTAAGATTAGTAAACCTTCTTTTGTTCATTTCTTAGATTCCCTAAAGATATAAAAGGGTCTTTTTTTGTGCTTTGGTGTTTTGTTCTTGTATATGTCTCATGTATTTGGGCTTGCCTTTTGTTATTAATACACATTTTACTTCATCAAAAAAAATATCATAGATCTAGGTTTAAAAATAAAAATAAAAATAAAAATAAATCGTAAAAAGAAAGAAGAAAAGAAATGCATGAATAATTGTTATGAATCGAAGATTTGTGGTTAAACATCATAGATCTAAGTTTAAAGGAAAAAAATTATTGACTTAAGGGCAGAAAAATAAATAAAAAAGTTTCAAATATTGCTCAAGGATGCCTTTGATATTCAATTTTGGTTTTGAATTGTTGAAAGAATAGCTTTAATGTTGCAGATCTGGTTTTATGGTCGAAAACAGCTGAAAGTGTGTTCTCCTTTGGGTAGAAGTGCTGGAGAATGAGCGAAGGAGAGAAAACATGTATTTTAAGTGAGAAAAGGTAAACCCGCGAGGGTAGCTCAGATGGCAAAGGACTGCAGTTAAAGAACCATAGATCCCAAGTTCGAGTCTTAGCTCCCTCCTTATTAGATGCATGGGCTTGCGGGTGGTTTGTGCATCATGAGGGGATTAGTATGTGTTTAATGGCTTGGGATACCCCTCGTTTTGGGATGGGGGGGTTGCGTAAAGGTTGTAACTGATCATTACGCCCGTAACGGACTGTTATGGAGGGCGTAATGTACTGTTATGGCGTGAGGACCTTTACATAGGTTGTAATCACTGTAAAGGGGTAATGACCATTGGGAATACCGTTCTAGCGGCCGTAACAGCCCGTTTTGAAAAACGCCGAGGACGATAGGCATCAACAAGGCGCTGATGCCTATTCCCAGTCTTGAGTCTGGACCTCACTAACAAGCCTTCCCTACTCGAAGAACTATATTAGTCCTTCCTTTCCTTAGCTCAATGGAAAACTAGAAATGCTTGTGAGCATATTCGTTTTATTGATGTTCTTGGTATATGTACTCCAAATAGGGAACTTTGTCATCGAGCTTGCATATAGTTGGTATACTAATCTTGTTCTAGGATTGTCTAAGATTGGGATGCAATGACTTCTCTTTTCTATGCTAAGCTTATTATACAAAAGAAATAGTTACTCTCATAGATCTTTTGAAGAGAAAGACAACATTTTAGTGAAGATCTAAACATGTATGTGAAACGTTTAAGAGATTGGTCTTTTGAATGCTTGGAACATATCGTTGAGGATGCTTAGCCAATATGCACAGGAATGATAGAGGAATATCGTATACACTTGGAAAATTTTGGCATTACAACCTTCGTTTGTCTTTTTGAATCATCTAACAAGACTTGTGCCTCAGTTATGCATCCCAACAAGAAATATGTGATGTAGAATGTGTTAGCAAGAAAAAGGAAAATTGGATTTATTGGGGGTATTCTTTGTATGGAATATTGTATTTCTGATAAGGGTATTTTAGTAAATTTATTATAATTAGGGAATAGGTCACCTTTATGAGCTTTATGCTTATTTATTATTTATTTACTTTTGGGGGAATTTTAGATCAGTTGCCCTATGGGAAAATAAGTACAGTTAGTAGTCATTGTTAGTTAAGTTAGTAGTCATTTATTAGGAAGTTAGTAGGATTTTGCACTGAATTGTAATTATGTTCCCATAGCCCAATGAATCTAAAATTCCCCCATTATTTTTTTGTAATTGGTTGAGCCTAACTTAGTTATGGGAGTAGTAATTAAAAGCCTTGTTAAATTAGAAACCTGGTAGAATTAGAAACTTAGTTTACTTGGGAGCAAGTTTATTAGAACTCTATAAATAGGATTGTAATAGCTCTAGGAGTGGTGGAATTAATGGAATAAAAGAGTTATTTTGAAGTTGAGTGTGGAACTCTTCTTTGTGCTTAAGTGTGGATCTCAAACAAGCCATAGTGGTTTAGGGTTTCTTTCTTCTCCGTTTCTCTTATTTTTTTAAGTACTGTTCACAGCCCCTTAAAACCTTAAAGTTCTTTTTCCCTTGAGAAATTCTTTACTGAATGGGATTTGGCATCACACATAGACATCCCTAGAACCCTTGGAGGGGCATCACCCAAAGAACGTCCACACTCCAAGACCCTCCACTATCAAATTAGGCTTTCCCAAGCCAAATTAAAACCAAGTAACCATAATTTTATAACCAAGATTCACTATTCAATTAATTTCAACAATTAAATCATTATGTTGAAAATTCCTACTACCATTAAATACCCAAATAAGGTTCCGATAAATATAGGAAATTACCAATTCCTTTAAAACAAGAGTTTCCATATAAAAATACAACGTTTAAACCGTTTTTTAATCACAAGAACATAATTTCCAGCCATGGAGAAATAAACACAAATACATATCCATCTTCTAAATTTCCAATAATTAAAACACATGCTCTAGATACATAGGACAAATACTCATCCAACCAAAACATTTAAAACGTGCATTTATTCACAAAATTAGTAAACTTTAATTCTCAAAACATAACCAACACATGTAAAACTTTTACTAGACATGCATTTTTGCTTGCATATAACATAAATCATGAAAATTTACCAAGTTCATGCCTTAAACTTAACCTGCTAACCATAAAATACATATGGGTCAATGTATCTTTGAGTAACAGGAATGAAAATTGTTGCTACCTTAACAAATGATGGTGTAGATGACAAAATGAGATGCTAAATGATGAAATCGAACCCCAAGGTGCACCGTACAGCCATCAAGGTGCAAGTGTGACAAAGTATAATGTAAACCAGCCCTAGAGAATGCAGCTAGGATTTCCAAGTGCCAAGATGAACCCTCAAAATGCAAGCATTTGAGCTCTCGAGCTCAAACTCTATCAACCATGGGTCTCACTCTTTCATGCTCTCAAATTATGTAGAACCGAAATGAGGAATACTGGTTGGATATGAAGTGTTAAGACTCTTCCCCAAGGGCATGTGTGTCTTTTTAGCCATTTTTTAAAAACTGATTTGATGGACATTGGTTGATCCGCTAAACACCTGGATCGATCTGGCCCCTAGACCTGGATCGATCCTTCTAGGCAGAATCTGATACCAAAGTGTTCTTACGAGCTCAATTAAAACCAAAGTGATCCTACATAATCCAATGTGATACTCGAATGTAAAAATCCCATGCTATGAAACTAGTGTATGGATGCAAATGCATGAATCAAATGATTAGAATGCCACCTTAAACAATGATTGGAATCATTATACCAAATTAGGAATCTGGATTCTCACATCAGTGATTTTATAGTGATTCAAATGACATCAATGATTTTCTAGTGATTAAAATGAACTCTCACAGAAGGATGTAGCATTGTATTTGAAAGAGAAAGTCTAAAAGAAGGCAATGTACCCAGTGTTGGGGCTGCTAAGTGGGGTCCTGGTAAAAAATTAATTTTTAATTTTATACTCAATTATAGATTATGTGGCAATTAAACTGATTTGGTGTTTTTACTGAATCCAATTTTCAGGTGAAGGTTAAGAACTGGGTTAATGGCATTGAAGGCGAGAGTTTAGTTGGGTTGAGTGCAAGATTCGGTGCTTCGTTGCCTACTCGTGCTGAAGGTCCTAAATTGCCTGCTATTTTTTCAAAACCTTCAAACAGCTGTTCCAGTTCTTCTTCAAAGGTTTGTTTATGTTTTCTTGATAGAAATTTTGTCTTCTCCTTATTAGTTACTACATTGTCTTGGAGAATAAACTGAAAGTTTTAGTACCTTTTTTAAAGAAGCTTACTATTCCTCTGGAATGTGGAGTCGAAGCTTTGTGATTAATTGAATTAAGTTTAACTAGGATTTTTTTATTAAGAAATGATTGAAAAGTGTCGTGGTGCCTTAAGAATCATTGTATTGAGTAGTCAGCCAATCATTGTATTAATGGTCATAGGTTCGATTCCCCGCTAGGACAACCTAAGATTTAAGTGGGGGGCCGTGGTGGTGGGTTGCTGCGCTAGTCTCCCTGGGGGTTTAGGTTCCATGGATGGGTCCAAAGGGCCCTGCTGTGGGATGGATTCCCCGTTATAATAATAAAAAAAAAAAATGCAAAAATGTTCTGAAGCAATGGTGTCTTTTGCTGTTATGCAGTTATCTGGCTCTGTTGCCTTGTCAATACGTGGTGATTGTGGTTTTACAACCAAGGCAGAAGTCGCACAACAAGGGGGTGCGGTGGCCCTGTTGGTGATAAATGATGAAGAAGGTTGTTATTCTTAATGTTCTTAAGGTTCTAAGACAATTAGGTATCAACGATTATTTTCTTGGTACTAAAATATCTTTCATGATTTCAATTTTTCCATTTTTTTCCAGAGCTTTTTAAGATGGTTTGTGAGGTAAATAATACTTCTGTAGACATCACAATTCCTGTTGTAATGATTCCAAAGTCTGGAGGAGAAGCCATTAATAAATCTATGGCGGATGGAAAGAAAGGTGAGAACTTGAGTTCATACAGTTTCGCAAAATATTTACTTTGTTAAAATTATTATGCATATAACTTTCTGATCTGTACCTAAACTCAAAGCAATGGGAATAATATTTTGTTTATAGACAATTGATTTGGGAAGTGGTGGGTAAAGAAGGTGAGGATTGAGGATCATAAATGAAAATTGGAAACAACAGAAAGTGGAGGTTTTTCCCATTTTTCAAATGAGAAGTGGAAGAATCTTGGGACTGTTTGGGAATTTTAGAAGCCGGACGGGGCAGGTTGCTGCTCCTTAGGATACATGGTTTTGCAGTGAACTAACTTGAAGTTGGTTTTGAAATTGAATTGATGTGGAGAACACATTGGTTTACTGATGCAGCGGAAATTACGCGGTTGAGACTAGCTCACCAAAAAACAAACAAGCTTCCAACAATCTGTTGATTGTCGCAAGAATAATGCCAGATAGTAGGCAACCACAATCAATATTCTCTCAAGAACACGAAAGTAGGAAAATAAAGGAGAACTCTCTCTCTCAATATTATTAATCAAATAATCAAAGTCTGAACTTAACACCCTTTGTCATAAGGCTTACATCCCTTTATATAGAGAACTAATAAGAAAAACCTAGTTCTACCAGAACAAGATAACCTAGTTCTACTAGAACAAGAAAACCTAATTCTACTAGAACAAGTAAGAATTAACTCTCTAGGAAACTAATTAATTAAAAGCAATAATTAAATAATAATAATAAAGACTCCTAAAATATCTAAATAAACTAGAATCCCGATTCAGCAGCAAGACGTCCAACAGCCCGTGGTGCGCATGCCGATGCAAACTGCATCATTCTCCCCTGTTTGGAGAGAATTCGCCCTCGAATTCGTAGCCTCATCCTCGGAGTTATCTTCATGATGAGGAACTAAGTGCTTGAGATCAAACAAACTATGAGTACGAATACTACCACCACACTTGTAACTGCTGATATCGCGGATGGAGTGCTTGATCCGCAATGGTTCGGTTGCACAAAAGTGATCGTTCCACACCTTACATCATTCTCCCTATTCTCCCCTGTTTGGAGAGAGTTCGTCCCCGAACTCTGCGGGTTGGCTTCACAGAAGTATTGATGTCGACCACTCCAACTGAATAAATACTTTGAGAACTTTTTTTGTTTCAATTGTCTCCAAAATTTATTTTCCCAAAATTTCATAACAAAAAAAATTTTCTCTTCACCCTTCATCTCATTCAAAATTTTCAGTAGTAGAGGATTAACAATAGAACAAATATTTTCAATTCCAAAAAAATCATAACGCTTCAGTTCAACTTCATCCTCTTGAAAATCACTAAATAGTTTAACACGACAACAAAAATTATTACGTGAACAATTTTTATTACGTGTCTCACAGGTTATAGCCTCCTTTTGCCCTTCCAAATTGTCAATAATATTTGGCTTAATATCATCATCATAATATTCATAAAAAATAGGCGGAGAATTAAAATCCACTACTTTTTCAGCTTCAGCATTGTGAAAGTTATTTAAAGAAAAATTTTCCATGACTTCAAAATTCTTACCCTCTTCAACTTCATTCAAATCTTCATTCTCTACAACAACATCCTCAACAAAAACATCCTCAACCAAAACATCCTCAACACTCTCTTTGTCCATAGAACGCGGAGATGGAGGTCGATGACTACGACACCGCTCAAGACAATAACTCTTGAATAGGGCACGTACCTCATCTTTGATTTCTTGTTTAATTCGGGCCATGTCCTCGCGATAATACATGTCCTCCAGATTGGCTTCACGGCTTCCGGTACGTCTTCCTCCTTGTCTTGGCATGACGGCAAGAACGAACTGGGCTCTGATACCAACCAACTGATGCAGTGGAAAATACGCGGTCGAGACTAGCTCACCAAAAAACAAACAAGCTTCCACCAATCTGTTGATTGTCGCAAGAACAATGCCAGATAGTAGGCAACCACAATCAATATTCTCTCAAGAACACGAAAGTAGGAAAATAAAGGAGAACTCTCTCTCTCAATATTATTAATCAAATAATCAAAGTCTGAACTTAACACCCTTTGCCATAAGGCTTACATCCCTTTATATAGAGAACTAATAAGAAAAACCTAGTTCTACCAGAACAAGATAACCTAGTTCTACTAGAACAAGAAAACCTAATTCTACTAGAACAAGTAAGAATTAACTCTCTAGGAAACTAATTAATTAAAAGCAATAATTAAATAATAATAATAAAGACTCCTAAAATATCTAAATAAACTAGAATCCCGATTCAGCAGCAAGACGTCCAACAGCCCGTGGTGCGCATGCCGATGCAATCTGCATCATTTACCTAAACTCTCCTTCTAGAAATTACATGTTTGAGCCATTGGACCTTTTCTTATCCGTTGTAAGATGGGGCACCATGCATATTTACTTGACTTACCATCTGATATGACTATTAGTCCAGTTTTCAATGTAGAGGACTTGTTTCTCCTGACCGAGGCGTCTTTGAGCCTCCCACAATTCCCGGTAGTTCTATAGGTGGATTCACTTCTTCTCCTAGTGCAACACTAGTGCCAGTTCTTCCACACCTTCCAATTCAGAGCACCGATCAAATTGCAGATGTACTTTGGGGATCAGACTGTCCTTTCTCAGGGTGGAGATTATTGATGTCATCTAGTTCGTTGGAAAGATTGCTTAGATATAGAGGATACTTGGATTTGGAGGATGACGTTGTTGCATTGATCTTGATCTTCTTGAGGAGTGGAGAGAGCCCACGTGCTATGCACATTCCAGGCTATAGGGTTTAGTTTAATTAGTGTGGGGTTTAGTTTATTTATTTTATTGTCATATTTTATTATATTTATTTCAATTTTTTATAGTACTTTCCATTTTTTGTTTTAGGGTTTTATTGGTTGTTGCCTATATAAAGGCATGGGTTTTTATTTTTGAGGCAGAATTTGATGAATAATTAAAATAATTTTTTTTGTACCCCTCTATAATATTCTCCTCCTGCTTCTCTCTCTGGTTTTCTCTCTTCTTCTTCTGCTCTTGTGTTCTCTCTGTATCCTTTCTCTGCTTTTCTCTCCCTTCCTTTCTCTCTACAATGTCTCACATCTTCTCCAGTCCAGTCTTTAGGCAAGTATTTACATGAATAATATGCGTGTTGAGGACAGGTCATAATAGTGTGCATGATTGGTAAGGAAGAATTAATCTGCACCCGTATTTGCATTTTCATGTGATATGCATGTACTTTTAATTTGTTCTTGTTGTTTTTTATTTGACAATGTTGATATTTCCAACTCTGTATTTTCCAATGCAGTGGAACTTCTGTTATCTTCACCAAATCGTCCAGATGTGGACTTATCAGTGATATTTTTATGGCTGATGGCTGTTGGAACAATTGTCTGTGCTTCACTTTGGCCAGAAATTACAGCTTGTGAGCAGACTGTTGAGCGCTATAATGAACTTTCACCAAAGGTTTATTCTACGCAACCTCCATCTTTTCATTACAGACTTACACTTGGGAGTTCTTGTCTTATGTCTTCATATACATCATAGCTAACTTCTTTGTAATGTGGAAGATAACAGTTGTTTGGTGTATCTTAATATCCTAGGGTTGTTTTACTCATAGAAGTCCTTTAGTTCTTGACTGATATTGAGTGGTATTTTCTTACAAATGTTCCCAGTAGGCATGACGTTGTCTTTACTTGCCTTCCTAGTGATTTTCCTGGATGCAATAATTAGTCAGTTTTACTGTATATCCTTCTGATTGGAGTTTTAAGGTTATTCGTTATTCCTCATCTGCTTGTAAGTTGTTGTACTGACATTAAATTTGTGAGAGACCTTGATGAAATGTGGCTGATAGGAATTTACCATCTTTAATTTCCTATCTAGAGTTTTTTCATGGATGGTTACCATCAAGCAAATTGAGGGATGATTAACATATTTCTGTAAAATCTAATGGTTGCTGAACATTAACGTAGTGTTTCTTTGCTGATTATATGTTCACACTTACAATTGTTGATTTAATGCTTTTGTAGAGATGAGGCAAACGTGTTCTGTGACTATCCTGTCGTTGGATTGCAAACTTATCTAGTGTAATGAGTATTTACTGCGTTCATAATCTTTAATTGATGCTACGTTGGATGCCCAGACTTTTGTTAGATATTAATTCCATTTTACTAGAAATTTATTATTTATTATTATTTTATTCTTACTATTATTTTTGATGAAGATCATTTGAGTAGGAATTGATGAAGTCCTATAACTTAGTTACTCAATTATACTCTTTTATATTACATAGTTATATCATTAGGTTGATAGTAATATACTCCTTATGATGGTGGGTCTACTTCTGTTGGACAAAAAATCCTCTCTTCCAAGTGAATAATTTCTTCTATATCTTTCAACCACCAAAACATAGACCAACTTTTTATGAGTTTTGGCCTTGTAGGACTATCGAGACAGAGTGGTAAATTCTACTCTGTATACCGGATCCCTTGCCAGACCAGAGATGGTGTTGACTTGCCCTGAAGCTAGTGACCATCTTCATTGTTAAATTAAACTCGTAGCTCATGGACCACCTCCAGACACCTTAGATACTACATATGCCTGCCCTTGTAAGATAAATGCTTCACGAAGAATGTTGGTGTCAGTAGTGAACTGAGGATGTGACATGGATATATGCACACTTGATGATCTATTTGCTATGCTTGACAAGTTTTTTTTCCCTCCAATTTTTTATTTTGTTTATTTGTTTATTTATTTTTTTGGTGGGGTTGGTGGGGGGAGAGAGGATGGATCATTTGGGGAGTGGACTATTGTTTGTCCTTTGTAGGCATAAACAAGAGGATGGGTTGGGTTTGGGAAATGTTACTGCTAGGTATAGAGCTCTTGTGGTTTACTGGTTATGGAGGTTTCTTAGAGAGCAGGTTACCTTTGGCACCTAGTTATTTTGAGCAAATATGGCCTGCATCACAATAGGTGGGATTTCGAGGAAGCATTTTGGGAAACTCATTGATGTCCTTGGGAGTTCTTCACTTATGGCATGTTTGTTTGGCCGGAATCAAGGGGGAATTGGAATGGAATGGAATGAGATTTCAATGATGAATGGTTGCATTCACCATTTAAATCTCATTCCATTCCATTCCGATTCTCCCCAATTTCGGCCAAACAACAGTGGCCTCAGGGTTTTTTGGTGGAGTTTTGGATTATTGATTTTCCTCTCAAATCCTTGTTTTTACTTTTTTTTTTTTTATCAACTTACAAGAGATGGGAGGTGCACCATTGCTAGTCTTTGTAATCTCTCCCTCTCAGGCTCTTCATGAAACTTCATTTCTTTTTCCAAGAATTTGACTTTTCATGAGGTGGAAGAACTCTTCTCTCTTCTATTGCTTCTTAAGGATGTCTAAATTAAAGACACAAGTTGTTGGGTCCTTGAACCAAATAGCATTTTAATTTGTAAATATTTTTTCATGTCATAGACTCTACAGGTTCCAACGCACCCCCGCGCCAGCCTATTCGATGTTACAGATCCCCTTTGATGACGAGAGAGGGCAGTTTCCATTAACAGCAACGACAATGGATTTGGGCCCAAAAAATGACTACTCTTTTGGGCATAAGAGTGGGCCCTCTTGACCTCTTGTTTATAATAGCTGGCCGTCCTCCTTTGGCTCTAAAACACCTCCATACTTTTGAGAATTAGGCTCCTCGTCAAAGACTGAATTAAATGGCTCAATCCCTTATGAGTACCTGCCCACAGGCCCACCTCAAGGTCCTTGAATTTTCCTGATTCTCTGGCATATTCCAACCTCTCCCAGCATGTGCATTAGCTGGCACCCATTAGTCAGCAAACCCACCTGAATATGTCTCCCCTCTTGATAACCTTTGGATCACTATACAGATTTGAAATTAAAGGCTCAAATGAGATTCGATTTCTTCCTGATCTGTCTGAGTCTAGTCATGATCTTCTTCAGCCCCTGTCATGCCTAGTCTGATGCAGTAGTCTTTCCCTCTATCAACAACTCTCATGATCGTTGGGATCACGCCATTCTCGTGACACACCACTTTCAATATAGCTGTGGACAAACTAGAAAATTCAATGGTGCGTGAATCAATCTCCAACAGCTTACCACAGCACTCCCCAATTCTATGAAACACCCTTTTTGCCCATTGATGAAATGGGAGCCCTGACACCTCAATCCAACCTTTGGAGCTTGGAAGTTCTCGTGCAAACGTGTTAACACTTGGATTCTGTTTCTGAAAAATAACTCATTTCTCTTTCCAAAGATAAAAAGACCCCAGATGACTGAGTTGGTTAGCAAAATTAGTAGAATCTGCAAAAATACCCACTATTACTGGGGAAGGGTAGGATAACGATGGGTTCTGAGACCCTAAAAATCTTTGGTAAACTTCATAGCAATAGATTCCCATGGAAGCATTGTGTTGACTCTATCCACCACCACTACTCTTTCCTAGATTCCAAATGGGCTTCCCTCTTTCGCTGTTTTGCGTAAACAGTTTGGATGCTAGGGCATTGGCCTCTCAAGGTAATGTTGGCATTCTCTCTCACTCTATGAATGGGGGTATGGAGTGTAACAGAAGGCTTGCTTGTCATACCTTCTTTACAGATAATAGATCGAAGAACTGAAACAAGTTTTTCACACCCACCTCCATAGGGCCTTGAGGTTCTCACCTGCGCCTTACCAAAAAGTCCTGAAACCCTGATATGCCTCCCACTTGTGTTTTCCATAAGCACGAAGCATGCCCGATTACAGCTTCTAGTTTTGTAAAAGTGGTATAACTGTATGAGAGATTTCTCTGAGTAACCAATAGTAGCTGAGAAACCAGCCATCTTACTTCACCTTCCTTGAATAGCAGATCCGGTTGATGCCCTCTTCTCCTCTTGATGATGCGCACTCAACCTCCTCTTCTGCTGCTGTCATCTCTGAGCTCAAAGGTTTTCTGTTCGATAGCTAGGATTCTTCTCATTGTCATTCTGTGTGCCAGATCTTGAATATGTGTTGCATTGTTGGGGAGATTTTGTTGCGAAAGTGGTTGCCACTCCAGTTCTCAAATCGTGTTATGTAGAAACTGTTATTCCTTAGAATGATCATCCAATCCTCATTCCAGATCTTGAAAGAGAAATCCAAATGTGCTCCCTTGATTGTAAAGAAGCTTTTCTTTTTATATTTTAGTATTTCAAAATTTTAACTCTTTGAATGTAGTTTAATGTTCTAATGATTAATGGGATGCAACATTGACCTAATGCTCTCTGCTTTCATTGGATAGGAATCTTCTACTGCTGGAACAGATAAAGATGATTCTGAGAAGGAAGTGCTTGATATTAGTGCATCGGGAGCTATAATTTTTGTCATCGTTGCATCTGCTGTTCTGGTGCTGCTTTTTTATTTTATGTCAGCTTGGTTTGTTTGGCTGCTGATTGTACTCTTTTGCATTGGTGGTATTGAGGTACATAGTTCTTTCATAAATATTTCATTTTTTGTTACTTGATTTTTATTTTTAGTATTATTCTTTTTTGATTTTTTAATTTTAGTATTATTCTTTTTAATTTTTTAATTTTTTTCAGTTTTTAAATAGATAAGATGATGATTCCATACGAATTCAGAATTGGGGATGAATAATATCCAAGGCATATTGTTGTCATTGCTTGATCTTCATGCTGGGTAATAGCTTACAAAGCTGTCTTGTTGTGGGAAAATAAGGGGTGAAGACTACATTTGCCATGAAATGGTGCATTTGAGTATTTCTATCGCAATAGGAAGAAATGTGCAGTCTAAGAAAAATTAAATGTCACACACACACACACACACACACACACACACACATATATATATATATATATATATATATATTTGGGAGAATATGGATGGATTAATTCAAGGGATACCTAAAAGGGAGAAGATCGTTATAGGTGGGGACTTAAATGGTCACATTGGGAAGAATAGTGGAGGATATGGGTTTGGAGCGAGGAATTAGGAAGTGGATACTATCTTAGAATTTGCTATGGCTTTTGACCTTGTAATAGTTAACAATTGTTTAAGAAAGAGAGATTAACACTTAATAACATTTAAAAGTGGATATAATATGATTCAAATAGAATTTTTTCTTACTAGAAAGATGGATTGAGGAGTTTGTAAGGGTTGTAAAGTAATACCTGGATAAATTTTAATCATACAATACAGGTTAGAGGTATTAGATGTATGTTTTAGGAGATGGAAGAGAAATCATAGGAAAATAAAAACCCAAGAACTAGGTTGGTGGAACTTAAATGGAGAAAAACAAGTAATGTTTAAAGATGAACTTTAAAAGAAAGTAAAATGGAATTTAGATGAAGAGACCAATAATATGTGAAATGAAATGGCTGGTTGAATTTAGATGAAGAAACCAATAAAATCTTATTTTTGGTGGTGATAAAAACTAAGAAACTTGGTGGTGGAATGAGGAGGTTTAGACAACAGTTAGGGAAAAATGAGTATGTTATAAGATTACATAAAGAACATAGCAGGGAAAGTTTTGAAAACTATAAATTAGTTAAAAAGGAAGTTAAGAAGGAAGTAAGTGAAGCTTACTCAAGGCATGTGATGATTTGTACCACAAGTTAGGCACAAAGGAAGGGGGGAAAGATATATATAAGCTTGCTAGGACAAGGGAAAAGTAAAGTAGAGATTTAAACCATGTTTAGTGCATTACAGGTGAGGACCAGAGAGTTTTAGTAAAAGAGGATGAGATGAAGAAAAGGTGGAGTTAGTTTTGGCTGTTTAGCAATTTATTTAATGAGAATCACAAAGATAATTTAAGCTTGAGAGAACTTAGTAACCCTAGAGAGGATTGAAATCATATGTGTTTAATTTAATTTTATTTTTTATAGAAGAATTAAGGTAATTGAAGTGTAAGAGGCTATGAACAGATGAAAGTAGGGATAGCTGTAGGGCCAGATGGAATTCACATTCAACCTAAGTTGTTTAATAAGATATTAATGACTCAAAGGATGCAAGATGAATGGAGGAAAAACATTTTGGTACCACTGTATAATGATAAGATAGATGATCACCAACAAATCAATGGTTCAGGTGAGAAAATGCAAGAAAGGGAGAGAAAATGAAGGAAAATCAAGTAATCTCTCATTTCTAGAGGGAGAAGGAGCTTAAAGCTTGTTATAACTCACAATCTGTTAAAATGATAAAAAACCGACTAAACCAACTTTTATCAACCTATTTATAGAGGATTAAAAGCCACAATTACTGAAATATCCCTATACAACTAAGTAACTAACCATATAGATTAATACAAGCTAATACAAAATAGTATATGCTTCTTATAAACTAATACAAACTATTGGCAGCTTGTATCTTGGCACATCGGGGTTCCCTCTAAAAAAAAACTTGTCCTCAAGTTTGGATAATGAAGTAGAAGTGGGTCTTGATGTAGCTTGTTGAAGTTCTCCCTTAACACCACTCAAGCAAGATCTCTTGCTTTGAAAAGAAGCTTCTCTTTTCGATCATCATCTTGAAACTTGTGCTTGATATTGGGTTTCTCAATCATGAGCCTCTTAGGAGCATGAAGATCTTGCAAAAATTCACCCACGTGTCCTCCAATGTCATACATCTTCTTTGGAAATGGAAAAGAAGCTATATTGAAGACACTTGGAAGCTTAGAGGCAATATGACAACACACATATCCCAATTCCCAAGGAAAATAGCCACTAAGTTCTGCTTCTTAGTACTGGCTTTGTAGTTTAACCTTCTCTAAAGGAGTCATTTGATGAGTAACCTTGATAAGAGATGCTTCCTTATGCTCCTCATCAAAGCAATGTAGCATATTTTGCACAAAAGGGAATCTGGGAGGCAAATTACAAGGAACTTCATCAAAACATGGCTGTGATAACTCAAAAACAAAACTTGAAAACCCCTCCATGTCTCCATTTTCTACCTTGTCAACGTTATACACTTGCCCACAATCTTCTTCATCATAATTGACATAAAAATTTGGGTCTGTTTTGAAGTTATCCACTAAAAGAAGAAAAGAAGAAAACGGGGGCAAAATTCATCTCCATAGAGCATCGACTCTAGGCTCTGATACCAAATCAAGTCTCACCAACAAATCAATGCTTCATGTGAGAAAATGCAAGAAAGGGAGAGAAAATGAAGGAAAATCAAGTAATCTCTCATTTCTAGAGAGAGAAATAGCTTAAAGCTCTAGTTACAACTCACAATCCGTTAAAATGATAAAAAACTGACTAAACCAACTCTAATCAACCTATTTATAGAGAATTACATTCCACAATCACTAAATACCCCTATACAACTAACTAACCAACCTTATAGAGACTAATACAAGCTAATACAAACTAATATATACTTATAAACTAATAAACTAATACAAACTATTGGCAGCTTGTATCTTGGCACATTAGGAGAACATAGGTGATATTCAAAGTTGTAGTAACTATCATTTGAGGGCCTTAAAAGGACCAGAAGAAGTGTCAAAATAACATGGTTAGAAGTGGTGAGGAAGGACATGTATGCTAAAGATTTAACCAAAGATACGGCCTTTGATAGAATTGAATGGTATAAAAGGATTCATGTAGCTGATCCCATTTAGTTGGGGTTAAGGCTTGGTTGGGTTGGGTTGGGTTGGGCTGAGTTGAGTTGTACATATATCTATGTATATATATATACTGGTTACCTATGAAGCACGGACACGGGCATGCGACACGGTTACGACACGACATGGACACCCCAACACGGTAATTTCTAAAATATCTAAGACACGACACGGCAAAAAATAAATAAATAAATATTATTTATACATGTATATATCTATAAGAATTATATATATATAAAATATTTTTTCCTTTGATAAGTTATTATATATTGTGTTATATATGCAATGTTTTAAAGAACATATTAGAGGCTTTTTTTGTAGCCCATCATAAGAGGATACGTCTTATGATACAATAATAGTATTCTTTAAGATAGAATCCCTTTCCATAAACTATAGTTATAACTTAAAACCTTCAAGTTGACTTTGGTTAAAAAACCTTTTACGACTTACGAGACATGTGGGCTGGCTTTGTTTATAAAACCCAAAAAAGGGAAAACCCACTCTTCTCCAACGCCGACTGTGGGAAACCCATATCTTCTCCGAAGGCCGACAAGGGGAGCACAGAGGGAAGAGTGAGAAGTGGAGAAAAGCAGGGGAAGAGAAGGGAGAAGTGAATCTGATGCCGCCGCCGATGATCAGTTAGTTTTCCACCTCCAGCAACGGCGACGGCGACGGCGACGCAATGCAACAGTTCTAGTTCTACTATTTTTTTGGGTTTGGTTTTCCGGCATACTGTGTACATCCATGATGATCCACCCCGTCGACGATCAATGCCTATACTTAGATATTTGGGCTGTTAACTCCTACTACTGTGTCCACGAAGTGTCCGATCAGTGTCCTGCAAGTTTCCAATCCACATCGGGAAGTGTCCGAAATTATTATTTTTATTTTTTTCCATGGACACTTTGAAGCCGTGTTTGACATGTGTCGGAGGCATGTCAGGCAGCTGTCGATGTCCGACACGTGTTGGACACATCCACGGCTCCTTTACAGTGGTGTCCATGCTTCCCAGCTGGTTATCAATTCCCCGCTGCTGAACATAATCACTTCTTTAGTTTGTATCATAGTAGCTCCCCCTTTCAGATTTTTGAATTTTATTTCTAATTGTTTCATCAGTTTGCTTAAAATTCAATTGAAATGCCAACTTGCCAAGGTATTACCTTCATTCGCTACAAAGCCTGTTTATTTTTAGTGTTTCTAGCAGTTGGAAAACATTCTTATTGGCAGTCTAATAATCCTTTTCTTACTCCAGTTACCACTATAGATATGCTTGTTGGATTCTGTCCAAACTTAACGTTGGAGATGTTGGTGCTAAATTGACATATGGGATCAGATTCTGACTTAATTTTTGTATCTATTGGGTGCAACCAAAATCATGATGTAGTTCTCAGTGCTGCAAAATATCAACCAAACTGATTCAATATATTACACCTTGGTGGCCAAGAAGTACTTGAAAAACATGAAAACATATTGATTCAATATTTAGTTGCTCAAGAAAGTGCCAAGACTAACATGAAAGTGTAATGAAGAATCAAAATTTCAATTTAAAGCACCAGCCCAAGATATATATATATATATATATATATACACGGTTGTGTTCCCATCAGCATGTGTTGATATAAGTTATATCAGCACCATGCATTGGGGGTTATACCCCTTGCATTGGTCCAATGTACCTCATATCCCACTAATGCATAAGGTATAACTCCCAATGCGGGTGTTGATATAAGTTATATCAGCACGTGCTTACCTGATAATCATCCTATATATCTATATATATATATATATATATATCTTCAGACTTATAGTTTGAGATTTAAGTTGTAATTTACACTTGTATTACCCTTGTGGGAGTCAACCTGATGGTGGGCCCACCTATAAATTTTCGATGTTGTGATAGAAGCACATTCTTGGTATTGGGGGAAAAAATGAGTGGAGTTCCTGACCCTCATTTCAGCAGGTTGATTGTCATGCATGGCCCGTTAGTGTTACATGTCTTTCGATTGGTGCTATTTTGGTTCATTTTCTCGTGGATTTGCTATGCAATTCTTCGAATTTAGTTCAAAATTCAACACAGGCTTGTACTAAAATTATGGCTTTAAACTCTTGCTATCCATGCTTGTTATTAGAATCTTTTCAAAACATTTATGAATTATTACATCTTCCCTGATTGTTCAACTTTTTAAAACCGAAAGAATTCACTTGGTGCTTATCTGTGGGATGAATGAAACTATATCAAGCAACGAGTTCTTAACTTATTATGTTTATTATATTTGCATTTATTTATTTCATTTCATTCCAAGGGGCTTGTTCGAGTTAAATTTTGCTTGACCAATACTCCCTCCGTGGCTCCGTCCCACAAAGATAGGCTATTTTTCCTACTTTTTTGGTCCCACAATGTTTGTCCACTTTTAAAAGTCAAAGCATAAATTCTTTGACTTTCCTATACTACCCTTTGTTATATCATAAATTACTTTCAACACAAGACCCAATACTAGTTGGGCACTATTTTTTGTGTTTTATAGTAAAGGATTCTTTTGGAAAGAAAAAGTTTAATGGGTGAAGAGTCAATGCATTTATAGCTTTTCTTAATCTGCGTGTTTTGTCAAAGATGGCCCATCTTTGTGGGATGGAGGGAGTATGAAAGTTTGAAAGAGTACTAACATCATCTGTTGTAGACTTGTAGGATGGTTTACAGTGAGGTTAAGGGTTAATTTTGAGTTCAAGCAGAACTTCAGTCCACTGATTTTGTGATTTATGCTGGACCTTGTCTTGGTTTATGAAAGTATATGCATGTACTGTAAAAATAACGGAAGTCAGGAAATTTTTGTCTTGGAATATGCGGGGGTTTGGGGAGCAAGGATAGGATTTGTATTCAACACAGTTGGATAGGTTTGATTCTCAGGTTGCTTTGGAAAAATATGTTACAAATGCAGCTAGAGAGGTAGGCTGTTATGTAATGTAAAGGCCATTACATATAGATTTTTGAAGTGGCTGTTATGCAAGTCTCCCCTTTATGGGGAGTGCACAAGAATTCACAGCCATAATGGTGTATAACTAGCGTAATGGTCTGCAACAGCCGTTATAGTGCCGTAATGTCCCTTTTACGCATTGTTAAGGCATTGTAATGGTTGTTACTGGCCGGTACACATAAAAAGGCAGATAAACTCGTTTTCTCTCACTTCTCAAATTCTCTTCTCTTTTCTCTCATTTTCCTTTATAGTCTGCTTCTTCCACCTTAGATTTATGATATTAAAGCGTAGATTTGAAGGATTTGAAGCCAAACTTAGATCCAACCTTTGAGGCACAAAACTAACGAACTTGATAGCAACGAAACTAATGGTCTTTGTTACCTTTTCAAATGCATGTAAATGGGTTGGAAGCCATTTAGATTCCTTTTTTAACCCTTTGTGTTTGTAACTGATGAACTGGATAGCAATAAATCCTACTAATTAGCATCTGTGCCCTGTACCCTGAGTGAGGTTCAAACTGGGGGAAGGAAAACAATTGAAATTTTGGACAGAAGCTTGGTGTGATGAGAGCACATTGGCGGAAAGGTTACCATCTTGTTCGATATCACTGCAAACAAAGATGGCTGGGTGTCAGATTATGTGGATTGGTCTAGGGAGAAGTCCATGTGGGATGTGTTCATCAGGAATCTCAATGATTGGGAGATGGAAGGGGTGGTGGGGTTTATGGCATTGTTAGACAGGGTGAAGGCGACAAGGAGGGGGGTTGTGGATGATTGTTTTGTGTGGGGTGGGAGTGCAAATGGGCAGTTTTTGGTTAAGTCCTTTTATCGCTTGCTTTTCAGGCCTACAGATGGACGATTCCCAGCTGCTAAGGTGTGGATGTCTTTGGTCCTGTCTAGAGTGTCATTTTAATGACTGCTGTGTTAAATAAGTGTCTCGTTAGTCGTTACAAATGTGCTCCATACGAAGGGTTTTGACATGGTAAATAGAGCGAGATGTGTAAGTCAGATGCTGAGGCATTGGACCATCTTTCTTGCATCATAGGGTTGTGTCTGATCTGTGGGCATGCTGTTTTTCAGTTTTTGGTGTACAGTGGGTGATGCCTCGGTCCATTTTCCAGCTGATTGAGGTGTGGAGGTGTAGAAGTAGTTGCAAGAAATCTCTTGCCTTTTGGAGGATGGCGCCTCATGCTATCTTTTGGGTCTTATGGTGAGAAAGGAATAGCATAACTTTTGAGGACAAGGAAGCGGCCAGACACACTTTGAAGATAGTTTCCTTAGTATTCTTTTGCTTGGGGTCATCCTGAATTTTTTGAGGAATGGATGACTTTTACTACTTTTTGAGACTATGATGCTTGCATAGGTTTTGGCATTTTATTGTATACCTCCTGTGTACATGCTTTAAGCTCTTATCAATAAATTTTAACTTCTCAAAAAAGAAAAAAGAAAAAAAAAAGGATTATCTATGCTCTGCTTATTGATTTAGTTTTTGTTTTCAGGGAATGCATGCTTGTATAGTTTCTCTGATGTTGAGGTAAGTTGAAAGTTAAATTGTCTTGCCACTCCAATTTATACCTAATAGTGTCTTTATATTTCTTGTTCACGATTTTTTTTGCTTTTATTGTTGAGCAGAAAATGCAGAAATGGTCAGCGGAAGACAGTGAATTTGGCATTTTTGGGAGAGGTTTCTGTTCTCTCTCTTGGGGTGTTGTTATTTTGTGTGGCATTTGCGATCTTCTGGGTTACAAATCTGCAGGCACCATATGCGTGGGTTGGTCAAGATATTCTTGTGAGTTTGACGGACAAATTCTCTTGTTTGTGTAGTAGTTTAATTCTTTCATGCATTGCTCATGACAATAAGTGTTTTTTATTTGGGTTTAAATAACTGCAGCTGCTAAAATGTGGACTTTTCTACACTCTTGGTCTTAGCATGCTTGTGTTGAATGGTGAATTCTCATTGAGAGATTTTTTATTTTATTTTATTTTTTTATGTCTAGACTATGAGCTCTCCAATAACTTCTCCATCTACGAAGCGTATTACTGGTTTGCTTGTACATACAAAAACATGCATGCAAGGAAGGAAATCTTGTCCTCTCTGGAAATGTCAGGGTTCTAAAAATACGAAGATATTGATATTGCTGTTTATTAAAAGAATTTGTATGTGAAAATTAGTGGTAAACTGGTAAGATGGGAAGTTAAAGTAAAACTTCGGGTCAATATATTGTAATGAAAGACATATAAATTACAAGTATTCGACACAAAAAAATTCCACCCTTAGAATGTCATCATATATTGATTTAACATGTAAATACATTACCATGATATACTACAGTGTTCACACAGTTGAATTCTATTGCACTGCCACAAGCAGTCAGTATTACCTACAGTTTGTGGCGGGGTAGAAACTACTGTGTTAAACAAGAATGCTGAGGCTGACTCAACTTGGATTGCTAAGAAGTTGAGTTAAACTTTAAGAACAAATCCAGATGTGAAGTTAGATAGTTTGCAGTCGAAATTACAGGAAACTTATAGTATCGATTGTAGTAAAAGTAGGTTGTATAGAGCTAAGAATAAATCAAGGGAGAAGCAAGAGGGGAATCATGGGGAAAGTTATGGAAAGCTGCCAACATATGTTCAACAAGTGAGAAAAACAAACCCTGGGAGCACTGTGAAGATGCAATATGAATGGACGCAACCTAGTGTGAACCCCTGTTTTAAGAGGATGTTTATTTGCTTTGATGCCATAAAGAATGGGTTTCTAGCAGGTTGTAGACCCTTCATTGGCTTGGATGGTTGCCACTTAAAGGGTCTAAATGGGGGTATGTTATTATCTGCAGTGGATCTTCATGGAAATTGTGGGTTGTATCCTCTTGCCTTTGCCATAGTTGAAAACAAGACCAAAGAAAGTTCGAGTTTCTTCTTCCATCATCTTCATACAGTGCTTGGAAATGCTCAAGATATGCCCTTAACGTTCATGACCGATAGACAGAAGGTAATGAAAGAATACTCATGTTTTTCAATTATGTTTGTTTAATTTTTTTTATAAAAAAAAAAATAACTCTATCAGACTGTTATTGTGTTGGCTAAAACTCTTTCTAATTGGTTGACAGGGTTTAATCCTTGCAATGAAAGAGGTAATCCCAAAAGCTAGTAGTCGATATTATGCTAGGCATATGTTGAACAATTTTAAGGCTAAGTATCCGAGGTTTAGTTTAAGAAAACACTTTTGGAGGGCTGTGAGGGCTTATAATGTGGTTGACTTCAATTCAGAGATGGAGATAATCAAGGCAATAAATGCAGATGCTTACAAATGGTTGAAGAAAGTCCCTGTTAGCCCATGGTCTAGGCATGCTTACGATGATAGGCATGGTTCAAAGTCTCGGCAATCTCGGACGAGATCTCGCCGAGACAAAACGGTCTCGCCCTCAACCGATCCGAGATTTCCCTCCGGTACAAGAATATAAAGGGGATTACCATTCTCGGCCGAGAATGCTGTGATCTCGTACGAGACGAGACGATATCGACGAGAAATCGACATCTCGGTGCGAATTGGATAGGATATCGTCTGGAACGATCGAGACATGCTTTTGCCCAAGTGATGTTGCAGAAAGATGCCTGAATTTGACAAAAAAATCCTACGAAACATACGGCCTACCTCGATTTCTCGTCGACAGTGGATACCTAGCTCTGAGGCTTCCTATATTTCTCTCTCTTGCCTTTATTTTACCTTCGATTGGTTCTCCATTCTCAGCTGAGTGTCATTGTCTCCATTGGAGGAATCCAGATCAGGTGGTGTTGCCGGCATTGTCTTCGTCTCAGGTGGGTTGTAGCAGCGGCGGTAGCAACAACAGCTAAGGTCGACGTTTCCGGCAACGGCGACTGAGGTCGGCGGTGGGAGTTGAGGTTGACTGTGCCGGCGGTCAAGGCTCTCGAACAAGGGAACCTCCTCCTTCCTTCCCTCCATCGCACTCTCCCTCTCTTGCCTCTCAGTCTACCTCTCTTCTCTTTTCTCTCCTCTTTTCTCTCGTGGGTGGGTCGACGACAAGTCGAGTTTAGGGCCACCGACTTTTAAAAGGTAAGAAATATATATTTTTTTTTATTATTTGTTTTTGTTTTTGGTTTTAGGCTTTTTTTTTTTATTTCTTTTTTTAACTGATCTTTCTTCTTTTTTTTTAAGACTTGAGACTATTGGTTGTTTTTTTTTTTTTTTTTTTTTTTTCATTTTTTAAAATGTTATTGATAATTTGATATGGACATAGGAGTATAGACCTATAATCTCTTATTTTATTTTATTTTATTATCATGAATTTATAAATTTGAATTTTTTTTAATAAATGCTAAATATTTTTTATAAATGATAAAAAAAAATTACGAATTTTTTTTTTTTAAATTTAGAAAATTGTTACACATTTTTTAACGCATCATCAACTTATAAATATCCTTAAATAATTTGGAACTTATAGATTTGAATTTTTTTCTTTTTATAAATGTTAAATCTTTTTTTATAAAATACAGATTTTTTTTAAAAAAATCTACGAAAATCCATATTTTTAAATTTGAAAAATTGTTACACACTTTTTTAATTATCATGAACTTATAAATATAGTATTCTTTCATGATAGATGATATTTATTCTACTTCTTTGGGTGTATATTAGATATCTACAACATAAATATAGTGTTCTTTCATGATATATTAGTGCGCTATCTCCTATTTTTATGTTTTTCACTATATGATGTGCATTAAGTTCATTATTTTGCTTATTTGATGGTTCCAATGTAATCATCATATTTTTTACAAATTTTCTATAATTTTTTTGAATTTTTTCGAACTTTTTTTCATGCGTAAAGTTGCATCTCGTCCGAAACGCGACGGGTTGGGCGAGACCGAGATGAACGAGACCGAAACGAGACGGGGACCGAGACCGAGACTTTGAACCATGATGATAGGGTAAAGATCGACCATATAACCAACAATTTGACAGAGTCCTTTAATGGATGCCTAGGGGATTACAGGGCCAACCCTGTCCTGACAATGTTGGAATTTTTAAGAAAGAAGTTGATGTGTAGGCTTCAAAAAAGATTTCAAAAGGCCACAACTTGGGATGGTCCAGCCACTCCTAATGCTAAGAAGCAATTAGATAAGTTGCAAAAGGAATCTCAACTCTGTTTAATTCTATATGCAGGAGGGGAAGAATATGAAGTGACAGATGGGCCTCGCAGCCATATTGTTAACATTGCATAAAGGTTATGCATGTGTGGAGCTTGGCAAATTTCTAGGTTGCCATGCAAGCATGCAATTACATGCATGGTCCTTAGGAGATATAATCCCCAAGTCTTTGTTCATCCTTACTTCACCAAGGATATGTACTTGAGGGCCCATGATGACATGATACATCCTATTCCCTAAAAAGCCGACATGTTAACCTGAGGGGAATGAAACACTTCTTCCTCCCACACTGCATAGAATGCCCGGTAGGCCTAAGAAGTGTAGAAGAAGAGAGGCATATGAGCCTTCCTAATTGAGCCAGGCAAGAAGATCAAGTACTAACAGATGTTTCATTTGTAAAGAGCTTGGACATAACAAGTCAACATGCCAAAGAGCTCCTGTTAGAGGTAGAGGATCATCTTCTTCTTCTTCTTCTTCTTCTTCTTCTTCTAACTAGTCAAGACAAAGGGTAAGTGTTAATATAGTGTTAACAAATCGAGATATATATGCGTGCTCAGGCTGGAATGTTTTGATGCTGAAGGTTGCACCACCATTTGCAGGGGATGCATGGATCCTCCATGGACAATCTTCTACCTCACAAACAAGTGTCACCCTAGTTTTCTCATTTTTTTCCCTCTTAACTTCAAACCCTTCTTGAATTATAAAATCTTTCAACACATCTCTAGAATGTTGGGCATTGGAAAACTTACTTCCAACTTCTAGTTTTACCTCACTACCATACCCAACTGTCTGATCATATTCTTTCCTGCCCACATTTCTTGGAACCCTTGCCCTCTCATCCACTTCAGAATCAGATGTAGGAAACTTCCCGTCCTCATTGTCATTAGACTGATAATCAGACAACACATCATTTGAGTCATCACTTAGGGCCTCTGTATTTGACATACTCATTTGAATGGCACTACTATCTCCATCAATCCTATATTCACTATTAGCTGTCCATTCGACATCATCATCACTCCACATAAACTGTTCATCTTCCATATCCTTTTCATCTTCATCTAATTGAGGTAAAGGTGCCTCTTGAGACGCAGTTGCCTCTAGAGTCAATTGAGACATAGTTGGCGTAGGAGACATATGCACATGGACATCCCTCCTCTCATTGCATAGGTCAAACATCGTCAGTACATCTCCATCATTATCTATCAACCTATAGACCCAGGAACATTAGCATGCATTGTCACTACGGAGTTTTGGACATCCTTAGCCTTGGATTTTTTCAAACAATCCTCCACCAAGTCTAAATGACCGTACTTGTCTGGGTCAACACTCCTCACCCTGTACTTGAGACCCAAATAATGGAGCACAATTTCATGCATCATTCTGGTAGAAACAAGTGTATGGAAGATATCAAAATAATACTCAGCATTTATACATATAATACAAATTAAAAGGGTCAGTTGTTACAGTCAATACACAAACAATTACATAATTCACCATTTACATCTATATTGCAACAATTACATCGTTGAGTTTTTACGCAGCCAAAACTCAAAGTCATCGAGCAAATATTATGGGATTATTGGGTAATCAAAAAGGAGAAAGGGAATTTTTTTTAACAACCCCTCATTGCAATGTCATTTTATTAAGATGAAGTATTATATATATATATATATATAAATCAGAAGAAAAATGAAGAAATCACCAGATTGGTTATTTAAAAATTCAAACCATGTCATTTCTTGTAAATAATTATCGCAACAATTAGAAAAATTTTAGGAGCATATTGTTAATTTTTCCCCTCATTTGAAAACCCTAGGGTTTTCTTTGTTTCAACTAAAATTCCAAAAATTTACTCTTTCATGTCATCCATTTTATTGCAACCAAATGGAGGATAAATTACATGAAAAATGAAAATTTTGATGGTCGTTGCCATGGATGACAACCCATCACATATAGTTATGGGTAGAAGAGACCGGGGTTTGAAATAAAATGGAGCGTATAAATTAAAATGTTTGTGACCATGGCCGTTTTCATGGTGGCTTTCCATGGCTGGAAGCCATCAGCATTTTTCTACCAAGTTCAACCCAATCTAAACCGAGAGAGATAGAGAGCTTCATACCTTCTAGGAGTTGAGTGCATGAGAAAGAGGGATTGACAAGAGAGAGAGAGAAATCAAATTTTGGAGTCGAAACCCAAGCGTCATAGCAGTCGTGATAGGTGTCTAAACCCTAGCTACCATGGAAGCCTTCTATAGAGAGACACTATGTGAAGTTGTGAAGCTTCTCGACTTTGTGCTTGGGATTTATTATTTTTTATTATATTTCATTCATAACAGAACCATATCATTTACAATAGGGCAAAATCGTCTTTCAATTACTACTGTGACGGCAACACTAACGTAGGGGAGGTCTATGTGATTTTCATCAAACCTTAGGGGAGGTGAGTGTAATTGTTGAAACCTCAGGGGAGGTTTGTGCCATTTTGCAAAACCTCAGGGGAGGTCAATGTAATTTTCCCCATTGGTTTTCTTTTTCCTTTTTCTTTTTTTTTGCTAAGAAAAAAGGGTAGGAAGGGGTGACCAGAGTGGTTTATTTACTTGGGTGTGTGTGTGTGACCATAATAATATCCTACCCATTGGGAACCAATGACAGGAGATGCCTAGATAGGTTGCAAAGCAGGGACCGCAGGTGCTCCCTCATGCTGGTTGCGCCATAGCTTGACCCAGCCCCACCTAAGGCACTAGTGGACACCTAGCCGTTATGTGTGAGGCTTTCAGCCGTCTAAAATATGGCTATTGAAAATTCCCGAGAGGGTTAAAAAAAGGTCTTTTGTTCAGACTTTCAGCTGTCTTCAACATAACTTTTAGTTGTTTTGAAGTCTACTTTCAGCTGGCTCAAATAAGCCAGCTAAAAAATCCAGAGAAGTGAATTTGGGCATAATAAGCTGAAATATCTTTCAGCCGTATGAAAATACAATTGCACGGGTCATAAACAAAGTCATTTGGGCACAAAGACTTGGGATTAAAATCCCTATCTCATAAAGTCATGTTGGTTCAATTAGGCCTTAAAGTATGTAATGCATGAACCTAATGCCCTTGTAAACAAAGTGAGCATAAATTGAAAGACAACCTTACATAAAGTCCTAACACTCTCTCACATTGATCTTGATTCTTCATTTGATCATTCTCTTGAGTGGTGGATTTAGCCATGAAATCTTTGAAGGCTCTAAGCTTTGGATAATCCATTTTGATCCTTGATTGCACATGTAAGCTTGAAACCCTGTCTTAAATCGAAACTTTGAAGCTCATTAGATCTCAAAACCATCTTATGTATTGTTAGCATCAAAATCATGGGATTGAAACCATTGGGGCTAACAATATCCATCGTAGAGTAATAGATCTAAATGGTTTTTTTATAATGTTGATGTCTTTCAGTTTATTTATTTATAATTTTTAATTTTTGAATGATGAACATGGTTGATGCGTATGGATGTGTTCATTGGACATTTATTCTTGCACATTAATTCATTTTGTAAATGTTTTAACTTTTTTTAAAAAATAATAATTTTTTTAATGTTTATTATTGATGTTTTGAACCAAATATTTTTTGATCAAGATGTTTTTGACTGAATATTAATATTAATGTATCCTTGTACCATATCCTACATTTTTTGATAATTGCCAAATTGGCGTATCTGTATCCCATATCTGTATTCATGCTTCATAATTCAAAACATAGAAGAGCTTTATAAACAGCTGAAGAAAATAATTATACTAATTTTTAGAGTTATTTTACAAGTGAGATCTAAACACCAGAAAATGTAGTAAAATGGCCAGTTTTTAATGTAAAAGGTTTCACGTTTTAATTTTTTTTACATCGCAAATGATTTGACAACTTAACAAACACAGCCTATGTTGTAAATTGGTTGTGTATATTATATTCTCTCTCTCTCGCTCTCTCAATTTTGTATTTTTATTTATTTATTAACTATGCCTAAAGATATTTTGCTTGTTGAAGTTGGTTGCATTGTTGTCCAGATCTCTCTCACTTCTTGTTTAATACTTAAAAGATGACTCCTTCTCATTTCTCGTTTAATACTTAAAAGATGACTTTCTGATTGGCAGGGTATCTGTTTGATGATAACCGTCTTGCAGATGGCTCGATTACCTAATATCAAGGTATATAAGCTATTATATTGTGACGTTGTGATGACTTATGATTCTCACCCAGGTACTGATTATGTTATCTTTGCTCAGGTTGCCACAGTACTTCTCTGTTGTGCATTTTTCTATGACATCTTTTGGGTCTTTGTATCACCGTTAATCTTCCATGAAAGTGTTATGATAGCGGTGAGTTCTAATCACATAAACTACAGTTTTCTTTCCTGTTTGTAATGTTAAGATATCCATTATGTGCTATGTTAGGCACTAAAATGTATTACAATTCTCTGTATGACCAATTACAAACTCATATCCTCTATTTGCCTTTTGGGTCCAACATCAAAAGTACAGAAGATTTCAAACTCCTGTGTAGGCATTGTGATAATAGGAAGTGATGTGTATCATTGCATGGAACAGTTATCTCCTTGTCATTAATCTTTATAGGATACCTTTTAAAAATTGTGAAGGATGTGGTAGTGCTTACATGAAGTTGCTATACTTGTTCCTGAAATAACTAATGTTAGACTCATTAAAAATAAAAAAATAAAAAAAATCTAATATTATGACCTACTTTGCCCCCGTTCCCCACGAGATAGGGGGAGAGGGGGAGGGAAAAAAAAAGGGAGGGGGTTTGGTCAATAACTGAAAATATTTGTAGGGTAGCATCTTGGAGGAATGTTTGTGCTAGGATTGCAACTAAAATCTTTTGGATAATTCATAAAGTTTGGTTTCTTGGGTAATGCCTACCTTGTTTGAGATTTGCTACTTTTTTATTTTATTTTATTTTTTAAATAAAAAAAATGATGATAGATTATAGATCCTCTTATATATGGGTGCGTTTCTTCTATGTGTACACCTTGTGATAGTTATATTGATAAATAATGAAAATGGCTAATGTCTAGTTTAGAAAGGGGAAAAAGAAAAAGACTTTTTTCTAATGAGAAATGTCAATATTATACGACGAAAGAGAGTAGTACAGTGGAAGGATGGGGTATTCTTTAGAATACAAGAAAAGAAAATACAAGGGGGTTATGGTCACGGGTTAGATTCCCCCCTAGGACAACCCAAGATTTAAGTAGGGGACTGTGGCGGTGGGTTGCTACGCTAGTTTCCTCGGGGTTTTAGGTTCTATGGGTGGATCCAAATGGCTCTATTGTGGGACTATTCTCTCATTATTAAAAAAAAAGAAAAAAGAAAAAAAGGAAAATACAAGGGGGTTGAAATGATTCTCACGAGGACGGTTGTAAGGAATTGATGTAGAAAACTACGTAGCGGAATACAAAATTTTGATTCAATTCCTTAAAGCCCTAAATCTGATTGTGGTTCATTACAAAACATAAACCTTAATTGCATGAAGAGCGTGATAATTTATAAGAGTTCCTTAAAACGATTGATTGTTGAGTAGCACAAGTGTCTTGCCTCCACGGTATCCACACCAAGCTAAAGCCTTCAAGCTGCCATTCTTTTTTCTCCTTAGGGTTTGCTAGAATAAGAGAAGAAGAAGAAGAAGAAGAAGAGAGAGAGAGAGAGAGGGAGGGAACACTAGGGTTCAATGAGTGAGATGTGTGTAATACACATGCTAGTGTGTATTTATAGACGCACACTAAGGGGGCCGACCAAGGGGGGAGTTTTATTCAAAATAGAACTTGCACAATAACCCCTCCAAACTTTATCTAATGCAAGTATGGCCTAATCCTCAAATCCTTGTTACACCCATAGCCTTTCTCTCACAACTTAAAGTCCAACTTTGCTTTTGGGTGTGTGACCCTGGGTTCACATAATCTTTGTAATAGGTAGTGGCACTAAAAGTGCCCAATAGAAAACTTTCCATTAAGGGTCTAATTTGCACTCCTTCCAATTCTCTAATTGATGTTAACTCACTTATATCAATTAGAGCTTCTACTAATCATGAGTAACATCTAGCAATGGCTCATGATGTAGTCCTAAATGAAGTGAAGATAAATCAAAGAACCCTTTAGTTACAGTTAAGGTAAAATTACATCCTTCCATCAATACAATGTCTTTGACTAAACTAATGGGACATGGAAGTCTATCAAATCTCTAGTTCAATAATTTATGAACATTCACAAATATCAACTCAAGTAGATTCACTATGGAAACTCCTTTTCTACAGTCATCCTGCTATGGCCATAGACTTACATGAGTTATATTGTGAATGTCAATTGAGAAATGATGTTTCTTCCATTATGAAAATTGTTATGAGCTTACTGCACAAAGGCACTTAAGAAGTTCCTTCGTTAACATTATGAATTGATTTTGGACCTTTATATCCTTCAAAACCTTATTCACTATGATTTATTTATTTATTTTTGATAAAGCACTAATTCACTATGATTTGATCAATATATGTAGAATTATACTATCAACTTTTTGATGTGTAGATTTGTTAATTAGAAGTGAATTTTGTATGAGTTTCCTTTTTTATTTTATTTTTATAGGTTGCTCGTGGTGACAACAGTGGTGGACAAGCCATTCCCATGCTTTTGAGAATCCCTCGAATTTTTGACCCTTGGGGTGGCTATGATATGATTGGCTTTGGGGACATTCTCTTCCCTGGTTTGCTCATTTCCTTTGCTTCCAGGTATAGTTATCAATGTTCATAGTCTACCCTCCAATAATTAATAGCTGGAGAGATACACATTCTATTATTTACTAGAGCTATTAATCATGGTTATCTGACCCAGACTGGATATCAACCTAATTAAGGGGCAGTTCGCTATCTTATATTGTTTCAAACTGGGTCAGTTGTTTGGACCAGATAAAATATAATTATAATTGTTGTAGATTTTTGTTATTAATTTGGGGTAAGGTAAAGTACTTTTAGTGGAAAAAATTACAAAGGGACATCATTAGCTTGGTGGTTGAGGTCCTTAGAAGCACGAAGCGGGGGCGGGGGCGGGGAAGCGGGGGTATATAGAAGAGTCAAAGGTTCGGGGCGTGTAAGAAGCGTTTGTGTGTATACATACATATAGAACATTGGGTATTGTACTACAACTATAGTATAAAATTTATTTTACTTTTGTTCTTCTCAAAATAGAGCCCAGGGTAGCATGGCTTCAATTTAGGCTACAACACAGCCACACAGGTGGCTATTCTCTTTCTCTACTTCTAAAGTTACATGTAAACCAATTTCTTCCTAATGATGTATAATATATTATTTATTATCTATTATTTAATACAAATGCCTCCAAAAACGTGCTGGTTATGGTTAAAAAAAAAAAGGAGCTCCTTATTATATAGGAGAGTCCCAAATCCAAATTAAAATACCAATTTTTAATATAATATTTTGTACAGATTAAACAGTATATATAATATTTTATTTTGTAGAGATCAAAATATATAATATTTTAATATAACTTTTTCCTTTCCAATGATATATTTATTATATTAAATCACTTTGACCTTTAAGATGGACAAGAAAGCTGAAAAGAAAAAACAGGTTCCAATGATATACTGTAGTAACTTTACTAATTTTTTATTATATCACTTGATTTTTTTGGGAAGTGCAAAAGACAGCTATGGGAGAGCTTTTCTGCAGAGATATTATTTTATACAAAAGATAAAGAACAGGGACAAAAAAAAGAAAAACTCTGCATTCATCTTCCTCAAGGCGACGCTGTTCTTGCCTCAAGGCGACGGCCGCGATGCCACTGCTGGTGTTTCAGCGATGCTGTTCTTGCCTCGAGGCGACGGCCGCAATGCTACTGCTGGTGTTTCAGCAACGCTGTGATGTGATCCCTTCCAGCTGGACGGTTACTGCTCGGTCGGGACCGTGATTCTGTCTTTAGAGAATCGCGATTCTCTCACAAATCTCAGATGGGAGGGCAGAACCGCGGTTCTAGAGCGGGATCGTTACCCTATCCCTATGTAGACGATTCCTGCTTCTAGGTTGAGGTCTAATTTATCAAATATCTTGGGTTCTAACCTTGAGAGGGCCTTAAATTGAATAATTTGTTTAAAAACTCAATTTGAGTCATCACACCAAGTTAAATTGAGTTTTGTTTGGGTTAGTTTGAGTTACACTTAGTCAAGCCAAGTTATTCGCATTAATGGTCCAAATAGAGAACCAGAATGGCCCTGTGTTACTAGTCCACCGGTTTGACTAGCTGGGCTGATGCTGATATGATTATTTGATAACTACTCTATTTATTCTTAAGCTTTCCCTTTAATTTTAGTTTAAAATTTCTTCATAATTTTCACATTTTCTGCACAGAAAAAGAGAGAGAAAAGAAGGCCACATACATTATTTTAGTAGTATAAGCTTTCCTTTTGGATAAATTGTAGTTTGTTTGTATAAGCTTTTCATTTGGATAAATTGAAGTTTGTTTCACGCTTTACAAGCATGGAAAGGGAGTGTACGTAGAAGAGGGGTGCGAAGGGGTGGGGAAGTGCTTGTGCTCATATATGTATATGTATACTACTATAAAAGTCTCTTAAACAAAATACTTTTGATTGACAATTATATCCTTATTGTAAATTTTATATACTTTTATACCCTTAGTTTGAGATAAGACTTTGAGATAAGGATGGTCTACATTGTTTGAGATAAAGATGGTTTACACGTGTTAATAATAATCGTTCTCTTTAACCAAATAATAGAATCCTAAAACAAATAAAAAAATGAATAAATAAATAAGTTTAGATTAAAATCAATTTGAAGTATTAGTTCCTAGTTCCACTCCCACCATGACTCCTAGAGTCCTAGCCATGCCAAGGAAGCACTATACACACCGAATAAAAACTCTCCCTAGGTCCTTGCTCTTTGATTTTCATACAACCTATTTGTTTTCTTCTACAAGGTTTTTGCCAGGTATGTAGAGCCGTTCTTCTACGAATTCTTTTCTTCATGCACCGCACTCACATATGTTTATATACGCACTCCTTACTTTTGGTTTTGATGAGTGATCATGATACATTTTTTTTATTTTTTATTTTTTATCATTTTATTGATTCTTCATGTGTTGATGTTAATGGTTCAAAGACCGAAATATAACAAGATTTTATGCTAATGATATTTAACACATTATTTTTTTTTGTCTTTGAAAGTTTTTTCCCACACAAAAAATTATGTTGAACACATGCGAAGGACAAGAACTCCTATACGAAGAAGTATATTAATCACAAAAGTATGTAGTTTTTATTTTTATTTTTTCCTTGTTAAGAAAAAGTATATTAATCACAAAAGAAGGATTATGCATGCGAAGGACATGAAGTCCTATGCGAACCCAAAAGAAAGATTTCACAAGTGAAGGACAAGAAGTCCTATATGAACCCAAAAGCAAGCAAAAATATATCAACAATGAAGAATATGTACAATTCCATCGCCTTGATCAAAGAAAGCCAAAAATCACAACAGGTCTGAAGGAGGACAATAGTGGCCCATGGGGTTTATAGGGTTAATGGTGGATTCTACCGGTTGTCAAAAAAAAAAAAAAAAAAAGAAAAAAGAAAAAAAAGAAAATGAAAAAGCAAAGGAACAATGCGTCACACATATGTTGTGTGAGAGGGCTTTATAAGTTCTCCTTTTTTGAAGCTTATTGAAGGTATAATATACCTCACCTTGTGCAAATGTTCAAGCTAAAAGCTTTAACATTCAGGGGCTCTCTTGAAATTGTAATAAAATTGAAGGATAAGGGATGAGGATCAAAGTAATTGTTTGAGGTTAAAGAAACTATTAAGAAGGGCAGAAAACTCTTGAACCTTACAGTCATTCAAGTTCCTAGAACAGTGGAACTTCACTAATGAATATACATTGAAGGGTTCTGCATATTAGAAATAGTGGTGTTTTATAGCCAGGGAAACAAGAACTTACAGGGAGAATCACTAAACCGAGGATTTTGCCAAAAAGGATTCTATTGCCATCACTAACAATATAGTTGACATACTTAGAAAACTCAGGTAGACAATGTTTGATGAATTTCTAAGGGGATTTGGGACTTTCCCAGATCATGATATATGTGTGAAACCCTAAATTTAATTATAATATCTGAATGGAAACTTAGTAGTGCATTCAGTGTCAGTGTTGCCATTTAGTTGCCCTTGACTATTGATCCATTCCTTAAATGACAATAACATAAATACATGCATGGGAGAGGTAGAGTCCTGCACATTGGAATGTACTATAATAATATTATCAGGCAGGAAATTGAAAATAAAAGTGAAGGCTTATAACAATGGTTTTGAACTAACAAAAATTTCTATAGTAATTTCCCATCTCCATAACCATTGGAAGTGCTGTGCATCAAGTTACAACCTTAAAACAGTCAAATTAACTATGGCTTAATATCTTGGCCAAAAACAAATTCAGCATGATTTGGGTAATTTGGATAAGAAACGAATTTTATTGATAGATAAAAAGAACAAGAGAACCAGGAGTCCTTCAAAGAGATTAAAACCTAAACAATAGCCAGCCTTAGGCTTAAAGAAAACCTCAATGAAAGCCCTGCCTATACATAAAAAGTATATGCCAATTCGGCAAAAAATTATACCAAGGGTAACTTGATTTTTTAAAATCACTACTTCATGCGATCACCACTGCCTGCTGCCATCCCTGCCACTGTGTTTGCTAAGAAAGAAAAGACTCATTGTGAAACCATTGAGATTCCATTTCCCAAACTATTGTGAAGATTGGCCATGTTTATTAAAGTTATAGTACCTTGGAATTTGCAGCATTGCTGGTGATATTGTGAATCTTGATGGCCTTTCTCAATATTGATATTACGCTTTTGGTAAGGAGTAGAAAAAGGGCAAATGGTCCCATGAAAGTAATAATGCATAGTCAAATTTGTGAACATAATAAATTTTACTTGCATGGAATTTGGTCAATAATAATTGGAAAATGGATCGCTGTGGTCCAAGAGAGAGAAAGTGGGGGGGGGGGGACAAGGATTTAAATATCGATATCAATGGATATATTGAGGGTCCAAAAACATGGATATATCTATCGATTTAGAGATATGACGGATATTGCTAGTTAAACATGTATATTTTCATTGAAATTTTGGGAAACAATGATTTAGACTCTAATAAACAGTTTACAATCAAAATATTGTTATTTAAATGTGTATGAGACAAGTATGTATTGGGTAGGGTATAAAAAGTGTCAATATGTTGAGTGAAAGAATGAAAATTTTAAAAGAGTAAATGAATGATGTTACTTCATAACACTAATTTAAGCCATTAGTATAATTAAAATATTTATATAAATTAATACTAAAAGAGTAAGCGGTGATAATTATGACACGACAACAAGAAAATGAATATCTAATTATTGTTGATATGTATCCTCGGTATAGTCGATATATCTCGATATATTCGATTTATCAGTGATACAATGTGCAAAAAAAGAAGATATTATAGATATATCATGATATATCGAGATTCTATCAATAATATTGAAAATATCGACAATATAGTAGAGATATAGCAAAGATATTTGCGAAAAAGATATGTCAGTTAGATATTGTATCGAGGGGTCTGAATACATGGATATCATGGATATATCGAAGATATTGTGGATATTTAGTCCATAGGGGGGTGTGTGCTTATTTAGATTGCTTAATTGGAATATGATGAGCTAGTTTCAAACGCATATATATATATATATATATATATATTTTCTAATCATTCTAATAATTTGCTGGTTTTGTTTGTCACAGATATGATAGATTAAATAAGAAGGGTATATCAGGTGGATATTTTCTTTGGTTGACAGTAGGCTATGGATTTGGTTGGTATTCTTGCATCTCGTTTCTTTCCTTTAAGTTCTTGTATTATTATCACATGGATTTCCTTTTCACCATTAAGTTAGAATATGATGGGTGCTTATGAATAATAAAATATTGGCTTGCTAACAATTTTTCTGTGGTGGAAATGTCTTTATCTAGCTTGGCGTGGTCCATTTCCCCAACTTGACATGTTTTATGTGAATTGGGAGTGTTCTAAACCATTCTATGCCTACATAGATGATGTATGCTTTCAAACTGTAGCAAATAGTATGTAGGTCTGGTAACCAAAAAATAAATGGTATATGAGTCTAGTGCAAACAAAAGGAGCTGACGATTTTTTCTTTGTTACATTTCCTTGATGAGTTTTGATCGGTGAGCATTTCACAATCGAATGTCTTATAGTAATGATCACACTAGATTTAAGAATTGTTGTTCATAGATTGGTACATCTTGTAGGTTTGTAGATGAAATGCCATTGTATCTACTTATTAAAGATATTGATTAGTTTTTTAAGAGAAAAATTAGAAGAAATAGAAGCATAAAGAAAAAAAAATCTCCACATTTAGTTTTCTTAAATATATTAGACATGAATGCCTAGAGCTAAATAAAAGGAAGCATGTACAAAAAAATCTTTGCATTTAGTTTTCTTCAATTTATCAAACATGATTGCCTAGAGCTAAATAAAGTGTCTTAACATACCACTTTTTTCATGGGGACCTATGTTACATGGACTCGGGTAAAGGTGTGGGCAGGTATCCTAGTGTCAGATTTGTCTTCTTTTTAAAAAGGTTCTACTAGTCTGAAGTGTTTGGTAGGAGTAATTGCGTCCATGTCATGTCTTGTCAACATGGGTGCTTCATGGTGAAGCAAAGGGTCATGTGTCCTAGATGGAAACTCCATTTCATGTATCAAGATAAATAGATTTTGAAATGGAGTTAAATGAAGTGATGATCAAAATAATTATTGTTTATGCACCCCAAGTAGGATTACATGAATCTTAGAGGCAATTTTTGGAGGATATGGATGGACTAATTTAAAAGATACTTAATGGAGAGAGGATCTTTATAAGAGGAGAATTAAATGGTCACGTCGAGAAGAATAGTAGAGGATATGAGAGGGTTCATGTTGGATAAGGGTTTGGGGAGGAATTAGGAAGGGGATACTATCTTAGAATTTGCTATGGCTTTTGATATTGGAATTGCTAACAGCTAACACTTGTATTGTTTTGGGGGCAAGTGAGTAGGTCCTTTAAAGAAAAAGAAACCCTTATATCATCTCAAGGAAGTCTTTCTGCCTAGCCTATTTAGGGGGTTTGAACAAGGGACACGTTTTCCTAGCATGAGATGGTGTATTCAGAGCAACATATTCTGGTACACCTAATCAAAATCACGCCTTGTACGTGATTTGTCGTCAGGATGGTTGATGTGATAAGTCAGTAAGCTGTAGAGGGCAGGTTTTCCTAAGAGCTATGCCCTGCAAATCCACATACTTCCTCGAGAGGTCATATTAGACCTCTCTGAGTACTCACATCACGACCTATCCCAAGAGGTCACATCACTGATCCTCTTATATAAGGCCAAAAATGTCTCATTTGGAGGGATCTGATTTAGGAGATTAAGAGCAAGGCAAGAGACCTTAGAACCTAGGAATCTTGGAGCTAAAAGTCTCACTCGAAGGATTTCCATGCCATCGCTGATCTTTATTTGAAGCAACCCTCAAATCACTCATTTCTCCTTGTACCTCAAATCTCATGTCCTGACTTAGAATTACCGACCTGTGGTCAAGCATAATAAAATGAATTTAACTTAGTAAAACTGTTGATGAAAACATGGATGGTGGTTAGAAGATCCAACAATTTATAAAAATTTCAGCATGACCATCTATAAATGGGACATACCATCATTAAACCTGTAATCTGTTAAAAACCATTTAGGAAAATAAATGTAACCATCCACCAGTCGTATCACCCCATGCATCATAGGCACGAGTAAAAAAATAAACCAAGGTTTCAAAAAAATTTACACAACCAAATTAAAACCCTAAGAATGTAAAATTAGGCCATGTAATTATCCCATTTCTGAAGTTATATTGACCCGTAACTTGAATTGTCCACAATTGAATCTAATAACCCTTTAATATCTTTAACCTTAAATTTGCTTACCCATGATGGGGCCATTACTTGCAGAATATAGGATGACCACCCATAAATTGTTGGACAGTACGGAGTAGCCCTAGGACCATGGAGGGAAAGCAAGATGAAGAAGTCCCAAAGGTCAACACGAAATAGCCCAAATCGATAACCCTTCATTATTTGTTAAGCATTACCATGCATATATTTATACCATAGCCCATTATCCATATTGTTTTACCAACTATTAGTCATATGGTTAATTTTAACCTTTGAGGTATACTAACCTTAATGTTAATTTCCACATTAACATAATCGTTCCCAAGAAAAACATGAATATAATTCCATTATTTTCACCTCAAGAAAATTAAGGAAAATTATTTATATGCATCCAAATATTTCAATAATTTTATAAAAATTGAAATAATTCAAAATGAGAGTTTCTACATTCTAGTTATTTAGAAAACCTTGCATGCATGAACAAAAAATTGCATGTTATCAAATAACTTAACCCATAGGATGAAAATCATGAAAACCCTTATACCTATGTCATCAAAACTCAAGATTCGTGGAGAATCAGCCAAATACATAGCTAAACACCACATGCAACATTATGTATATATAAATGCCTATGTATCATTGGGTTAAATTTTAAAAATTGCCCCTACCTTAAGAATGATTGTAGAGAGATGCAATCCTAGCTTCCAAGATTTAAGGATCAAGCTTCAAGATGCAAATGGGGTGTAGACGTGTAGTGCAAGTGAAGATCAACTTCCAAAGTGTAGCCAAACCTTCAAAATGGAGGCTGGAGCCCAAAAATCTAACATTCAAGCCCTCTCTCTTTCCCTCTCCTCCATCCCACACCCTCTCTCTAGCTCTCTCTCTCTCTCTCAGTATAAAATAGTTGAAAATTAGCTTAAGGGGTTCGGCCAAACATGAAATATAAGGTCCCAAGGGCACATGTGTCTTTTTGGTCTATTTTTAAAAACTGATTTGGGGTAGCCCGATTGATCGGGCATAGGCAGAATGCCCATGCTGGCTACTGGTGTCATGCGCGGAATTTTCAAAACGTGATTAATAAAAAACACATTCAAATTTTTGAGTTCTATAAGAAGTAAAACTCTTTAAAAAACAAATTTCTTTAAAAATATCAAACATTAAGAATCTGTGGAAGCTGTGTGGCTAACTCATAATACAATAATGCATTCATAAAATATTGGAATACAAGTAAAAATTTGTATTTACAAAACTTTTTAAATAAATACAATAAAAATAAAATTAAACGACGTGATAATCTAAATCTGAACCATTCTTCTACTATGTTCCTCCAACGATAATTACTTGAAAAATATTGGGGTGAGCTACAATACCCAATAGGAAATAGGAAATTTAATTCCTATATAATAAATAATGTTTCAAATATCACATGCAATATACGCATTTATATCACAAAACAATATAGTTAAAAAAAAAAATATGAACTCTAAATCATACACCTCGAGTATAATATCATTATCATTAATAATTCATTCTCCGAATAATTCCTCCGTCAATAATATCAATTATCATAATTTCTCATATCAAATAATGTCATCATCAAACTTTTTTCAATCACCCTACATAAAATTGATCTCAATATAGATATCAAAAGATACATCATTAACTTTACCATAATTAAAACCCCTACCTAATAAGCATTGTGAATTTAAAACCTCTATGAACGTGCACAGGAATTGGCAAAACTCCCTTCATGGATTTATCTTATCTCTTGGCCCCCTAATTCTCTGTTAAACCTTTATCTCTCCTCTTGGATTTCTCTCTCGCACGCTCACCCTTTCTTTCTTTTTACCTTAACCCATATTCTCTATACATAGGCATGCATAGGCTATAAAAGGAGACAAACATATAATGAATTGATTATTATATTATTATAATATAATATAGAGTATATATCTAATATGTTGTACACATGAAATACACGTGGGATGCAAACTCACCTATACATGGATTAAAATAGATAATATAATGTCTTGAAGAAGCATCCAACAAAGTGGAGAGTTATGCAAAATGTCTTGTAGACGTTCTATAAGATTTTACATGTAAGTTATCATTGGGGTCCACTTAATACAAAATATCGGGTTTGACATAGTTTCATATACCACATTGATTAATTATAAAATTTGACATGGCTTAATATACTTGTTTGGGCCCTTCACTTGACAGCTTAGCCTGTTAGGTTAGGAACTTAACATGGTATCAAAGCATGTCATTCTTGGTCCGTTTCATTTGTGAGTCCATCTTTCTTGTCCACATGATAGACCCATTTCTATCTTGTTAGGCTTGCACGTAAGGGGGAGTGTTGGAAAAATACCTCATCCCACATCGGTTAAATATAAACTTTGACATAGCTTCATATACCCGTTTGGGCCTCCACTTAATATCTTAGGCTTTTAGGTTGGAAACTTGGCAATACAAAATTATCCAATCCTAACATACCCTAAATTAACATATAATAATTATCCGGGGTGTTACCACTGGAAACCTCGATTGATTGGAAATCAAAATTCCGATCGATTGAACCCTAAAAAAATCTATCTTCCATCTGCCAAAACTTGAAAACTTGAAGGGTATTGATAGATTGGGCACTACACCCCAATGAATCAGGGTCACCTGATGTTGAATAATGCAGAATGCTATGATGCAATGTTATCACCATGCCTACAACACATGAGATGCATCAATCATCATGTAGTGAACATATAATCATGCCCAAGTACATCAAGATCATACACCTGCAATGCCCATGCATGAAAACATCCACCACAATGTGAATTTACAAATGCTAACCAAGCATTATGTAATTAAAGATGAGTTTTAAGAAACTAGGTCCTCACATCTCGAGCCCCCACGTCGCTGCCATGTCTCCTCGCGTGGCTTACTTCTCAAACATAAGACCCCTTATGTGCGTTTTACGAAATCATTGTAAATGGATAAGTATAAGAAGGGAAAATGGAATTTAGATGAAGATATCAATACTATGTGGAATGAAATGGTTGGTTGCATTAGAAGAGTTGCAAAACAATTTTGTAGAGATTATAAGGTGATGAGATGCTCTCGAACAATTCAATGCTTCATGGGAGAAAATGTAAGAAAGAGAGGGAAAATGAAAGAAAATCAAGTAAACCTCTCATTTCTAGAGAGAGAAAGAGCTTAAAGCTCTAAGTACAACTAAAGTTGTTACAATTCTGTTAAAATGATAAAAAAAAACTAACTAAACCAACTCTAATCAACCTATTTATAGAGAATTACAAGCCACAATTACTAAAATACCCCTATACAACTTACTAACCATATGGACTAATACAAACTAATATATGCTACTTATAAGCTAATACAAATTATTGGCAGCTTATATCTAGGCACATGAGGACTCTCCCACTAAAAGAAAACTTGTCCTCAAGTTTAGATAATGAAGTAGACGCACGTCTTGATGTAGCTTGTTGAAGTTCTCCCTTTACACCAGCCAAGAAAGATCTCTTGCTTTGAAAAGAAGCTTATTTCATCAAACATCAGCATTTGACTTTTTTTTGACATTGGTTTTCTCAATATTGGAACTCTTAGAATCACAAACATCTTGCATGAAAGCTGCCAAGCCTTCACTCTTGTGGTTCATCTTCTTAGGAAGTGGCAAAGACGCTCCATCTAAGCCATTCGGAAGCTTAAAACCATGACATCCACTCCCATGCCCTAAGTCCATGTTTTAAAAGGCGCGGGTGTAAGGTAGGGCGTTTCCTTCTATGAGGCGAGATGTAAGCCTCGAGGTGTGGGGCATAAGCCCATGAATATTTTAATTATTATATATGTAAAATATAAAAATTATAATATAACGAAAAAATATGCCATAACAAGTTGATTTTAATTTGAAAAAAATGAAAATGACATAACAAATTCAATTTCTATCCAAGTACCAAAATATAAAATCAAAAACATAAAATAAAACCACAAGCTTATGGAATTGAGAGCCTCCAAGGCATTAAAAAAAAAAGGAATAAAACCCTAAGAGACATTGAAAAGAAAAAAGAAAGAAAAAAAAAATTCCAAAGCTTCTTTTAAGTCTATCAGAAAGGGCATAACAATATATAGAAATAGTTACGTAAAGTTTAGTCAAGGCACTCAAGGGTTAGGGCCAATTGTTGATAGCTTCAGATGGGGTTGATACTCGATAGCTTCAGAAGGGGTCGATACTCGAGCAATAAGTCATTCCTCTGTGAGTTGCGTTGTAGAGGATTGTCACATCGGCAGGGGGGATCTAAGTCGACGTCGACATCAACATCGACTCTCATGTCTTTGGTGTTGTCGCTCGAAACTACTACAATGCCGTCCATGGTATCCTGGAGCTACGGTCGCTGGAAGGTATGGATCTTCGTCTATCTCCTCTTTGTGCTGTCTTCTTCTCTTCTTTCTACCCGTCATTTGGGTTTAAGGGCTAAGCGTTACAGTTGTCGAGCTTGAGTTATAATAATTAGGAAATACCCGAGGAAAAAAAAAAAAGGAAAAAAAAAAGGAGAAAACATCAAAACACAGCTGTGTTTATGTTTGGGCTTTAAGTCATGTTTGGGCTTAGTGGGCATATTCCCCATACGAGAAATGTAAAAAAACATGTTTTTTTAGTATGAAACATATGTCGTGGGGAAAAGGCATATGCCCAACTGGTGTCTCACCCCAAAAGTGCACCCAGGTACGTTTTACCCCTAAAAACGCCCCGACCGGGGTGCATTTAAAACACTAGTAACAAGGAATGTAGCCTATAATTTTCACATTTTCAAGCTACCATTTTTGTTGATCCTTCTCTAAAGGAGTCATTTCATGGGTTGCTGAGCTAGAAGTGCCAAACCAGCTGCTAGGCCAGGAAGTGACAAACCAGACTGCAAATCAAAGCAAGGTGGCATATCATGCACGGAAGATGAATCGGGAGGCAAATCATGAACAAAATCATCATAAGATGGCTGCATCAACTCACTAACAGCACTAATAATCTCAAAATCAACTTCATACTCTATTGGAATTGAAGCAATAATGGTACCACTATCAACACTTTCTTCCATAAGGCTTGTGGAAGGAAGTAAAGAAGTTGTTTGAGGCTTAGAGAACAGATTTTCCTTCATGACAGCAACATGTATGCCCTCAACAAATCTTCTTCTCCGAGATCATCACCAACTTCTTCATTTAAGGGTTGGACATAGATGGGTTGTACTTCACACAACTCAATCTCCTCTATTTCCTCTATAAAAATTACTTTGTTGTGAGTTTCAATGTCACCATGCTTGAAGCATGTAAAGTCACTTGAGCTTCTTCATTTTATTTCACTCTCTAACCTTTCCTTGTCCAGCCATTGGCGAAATACTTGGAATTGTTTCCACCATTTGAAGGCTTTTCCTTTTAGGTGAGTAGAGGCCAACTTCACATTCTTTTTATTTGGAACTTCATAGTAATCAGATACCCTCTCAAGAATATGCAACCACTCTTCAAACTCATCGACATCAAAACTTCCATAAAATACCAGAAGTTCATCTTCAATTTTATACTCCCATTTGGAGTCTTCGTTCTCACTAGGGGAATGGAGGTATTGTACCTTCCCCATCAAAACATCTACTTGTTTCTTCATTTGATCAATTTCATCTCTATAATGTTGATTTTGTTGGTTGGTATCATCTCTATCCATACGTGGATAATTTTCTTCCCTAGTGTCATTCATGACATTTCCCTTCCTCTACCTCTTCTTACTCTTCCATGATCAGCCATAGCAGCAAACGACACTCAAATGGGGTCTGAAATAAGAAGAATTTGAAGCCAACAGCAGCAATTTGCAGAGAAAACTCCCGATGAAAACAGGGCAGCACACAAAACAGGTCTGTAACAACCTTACCAACCGTTCAAGATGGTGTGTATCAAAGAGAAATGGATTCTAAACAGATCAGGAAAAGCAAGCGAAACCAAATCAACCCTAGCTTCTCAAATCAAAGGCACCTTAGCTTTGTTACTGTTTCAACACTGGTTAACAGAGTCAACTGAAACTGACAAGTCTTATGAAAATTTGACCAACAAAGTACTCGAAGGAAGCTACTTATTTACAGCAACTTCAATCAGTCAATTAGGGAGACTTCGAACCCTAAGAACCCTTCGAATTCACTGGATCAGGCTACAACCATGGGGAATACCTCCAACTTCAGCTTTCAAACAGAGAAGAGGTTGCGATTCACTCCAGAAGAAGAATTCGATCCTCTACTGTTGTGACTACTAGTGATAGCAAGAATCAACTCGTCTCAGCTTTGATAAGGCTTGTGAAGGACTCACGATCACTTCGAGTAGAATTTCACGTCGAATACTGATGCTATTCATAACAACAGAGCCTTGATTGCTTTAATTCTTTAGAGTTGAACCATAGACTTGCTTCAATCAAGGGTGAACATAACCAGCAAGGCATACGACTATAGCTGAGCCTCCATACTTGCAATTTCGAACCAAGAGACTCACAACTACGGAACAAGCTTCGACTGCTCCAAACTAAAGTCGCGATCTTGAAGGAAGCCTCAATCAGTTCTCATGAGAACTTGCGACTACCCTTCAAATTCCATTATTGCACCAGAAGAAAAGTTCCAGAATGCTCTCTTCAACAAGGAACAAGCTTTGACAGGCTGTTGCGGTACAGGTATGGCACTGACTGCTGCTATCCAGTGCTGCGACCAAACCCTAGCAAACCCTAGTTGAATCGATCAATGCTGGGCTTCATCTCAGCACTTCGACACTGGAAAGAGAGGGAAAATAGCAGAAATTTCTCCATGAGACACTTGGTATCTTGATACCAAATGATGAGATGCTGTCCAACAAATCAATGCTTCATGCGAGAAAATGCTTGAAAGAGAGGGAAAATGAAGCAAAATGAAGGAAAATTAAGTAAACCTCTCATTTCTAGAGAGAGAAAGAGCTTAAAGCTCCAATTACAACTAAAAGTTACTATTCTGTTAAAATGATAAAAAAAAAACTAATTAAACCAACTTTGATCAACCTATTTATAGATGATTACAAGCCACAATTACTAAAATACCCCTATACAACTAACTAACTAACCATATAGACTAATACAAGCTAATACAAACTAATATATGCTACTTATAAGCTAATAAAAATTATTGGCAGCTTATATCTAGGCACATCATAAGGGATATAGACTGGAATATAAGGAAAATTGGTCATGGAATGAGGCGGTTTAAACAACAGTTAGGGAAAATGAGCTTGTTATAGGACACTAGATATCGAATGGAGCAAGGGAAGTTATGAGAACTATAAAGCTTTTGAAAAGAAAGCCAAGAAGGCAACAAGTCAAGCTAAATTCATGGAGTTCGATGATTTATACCATAAATTAGGCACAAAGAATGGGGAGAAAGATGTTTATAAAATGAATAGGAAAGGGGAGAAAAAAAAGTGGAGATCTAAACCTTGTTAATTGCATTAAAGGTAAGGACCATAGAGTTTTAGTAAACATGGGTGAGATTAAGAAAAGGTGGAGGTATTTTAGCAAATTATTTAATGTGTCGCACAGATAAATAATTTAAGCTTGAGAAAATTTATTGACCCCTGGGAGGATAGAAATTATGAGGATTTATATTTATTTATTAATTTTATAGAATAATTAGGGTACCTGAAGTGAAGAAGTTATGAAAAAGATGAAAGTAGGGAAAGCTTTAGGGTTGGATGGAATTTCCATTGAAGCTTAGAAGTCTATAGGTAATAATTGTGTGGTTTGATTGGCGAAGTTGTTTGATAAGATATTATAGACTAAAACAATGCTAGATGAATGGAGGAAAAACACTTCCAAACAATTGTATAAGAACAGAGGTGATATTCATAGTTGCACTAACTATTGTGACATTAAGCTCTTGAGTCATACGATGATTCTTTGGGAGAGAGTGATAGCGTGAAGATTAAGACTTAAAACAACAATTTTAGCAATTGGTTATAACAGGATGATCAATAATGGAAGTTAATTTCTTACAAGAAAAATGGGAAGGTATAGAGAGAAGAAAAATGACCTTTATATTATACAATAAAAAGATTCTAGATGAATGGAGGAAAAGCACTTCGGAGCAACTGTGGTAAGAACAAAGGTGGTATTCATAGTTGCACTAACTATCACATTAAGCTCTTGAGTTGTATGATGATTTTTTGGAAGAGATTGATAGAGTGAAGATTGAATTAAAACAACAGTTTTAGGAGTTTGGTTATGCCTGGAGGATCAATAATGAATAGTTAATTTCTTGCAAAATTAATGGAAAGGTATAGAGAGAAGAAAAATGACCTTTATATGGTGTTCATTGACTTAGAAGAAGCATATGGTAGGGTCACTTGGGATAAAATATGATGGCTATTAGAGAGGACTCACCTATTAGGTATTGCGATTTAATCAAGGACATGTATGGTTGAGCTATAACTAGCGTCAGAATGAGCGCATGAGACAAGTGAATTTCCAATCACAATAGGTTTACACCATGGATTGACATTGAGTCCTTATATTTTTGTTTTATTTATGGATGAAGTGATTATACATATCCAGAAAGATGTCTCATGGTGTATGTTATTTGTTAGAGATATAGTATTAGTTGATGAAACTAGAGTAGGGGTGAATGCTAAACTGGGATTAGGGAAAGACACATTAGAAACTAAAGGTTTTAGGTTAAGTACGGCCAAAATATATGGAATTTAAATTTAGCCAAATTATGAGAATAAGAGAAGAGGACTAAAAGAGAGAGAGAAAGAGAGAGAGAGAGAGAGAGAGAGAGAGAGAGAGAGAGTGTACATGTGCTGAGGGATAAAAAAGAATGGCGAAGCCAAGGTCGCTGGTGTTATTTCTGACAAGACGAGTTTCCTCCTATGCAACACATAAAATGTCGACCAGATTTTTGAGGATTGAAGGAAAGTTGTAAAACTTCTCTTTTGGGTGGACTGATTGGGGATTGTTTGAAATTTTTTTAGAATGGGAGGTTTACGTATCTCTCTATATATTTTGAGGGGCTAGGAAATAGAGGGGTTGGTATATTTGCTAGAAGATCTAAGGGGGTGGAGAGGAGGCTATGCATTTGTAAGGAAGCTAAAAGGTCATGATGATATGTGGTGAATTTCTTCTTGCCTAACTGTGAGGATTTGTTTCCAAATGTTATTCAGGAGACTTTTCCTAGGTTTTATCATTGTTCAATTGTTTCTTATCTTCAGTTCGCGAATGATACTATTTTCTTCTCTGTAGGTGATGAGAAGTTGGTAAATTTGGCTATGCTTGTGAAGTATTTTGAGTTCATGTTTGGTTTGAGAGTTAACATGTCTTTTGTTTTGTTTTGTTTTTTGTTTTTTTTTTTTTTTGGCCACGGTTGTGAACACTGAGTTGAGCAATATTGAGATATTTGCAGCTTTGCTAGGGTGCTCTATTAGTGATTGATTGACTGGCCTATGAATTATCTTGGAATCCTTCTTGGGGAAACCTTTTCTCTTATAGCTTTTGGGATTTTGTTGTTGAGAGAGTAGGGAATAGATTGACGGGTGGATGAAAGCATATATCTCTAGGGGGCAAGGCTTATGCTAGTGAACTCAATTCTTGCTAGTAGCCCCACTTGTTATCTTTTCCTTTTTAAGATTTTGAGTACGAATAGGCAATAAAATACAGAAGATGCAAACTTGCAAAGAGGTTTTTTATGGGAAGGTTGTGGAGAGGGTAAGAAGGATCATTGGGTTAATTGGACGTGGTGTCTCATTTTAGAGATGTGATGTAGGTTTGGGTAATATGGTTCCTAAGAACTTGGTTTTGGAGATTTCACATTGAATAAGGTTTTGATGGTATTTTGTGATCAAGAGTAAATACAAAATTTAAGATAATGGGTGGGATTCCCATATTGTGGAGAGGAAGAATTTTCAAGTGTGCCATTGGTTCTTGAGTCTTGTCAAACTCACTGTTCGTAATGGGGTTCATATTCTCTTTTGGGAGGATGTGTGGTTGGGCAATTCCCTGTTGTTCGAGGAGCGTCTTTCTTTGTATCGTCTCTCTCAGGTTAAAGGGGCTTGTATTATTGGGATTGTTTCTTTGGATTTTAATTCTTCCAATTGGAACTTCTATTTTTCTCGTAATCTTAATGACAAAAAGCCTGAGGAGTTGGCTTTCCTCTTGGTGTCTATTCAGGGTGTCTCTCTCTCCTTCTAGCCCTGATAGGAGGTTTTGGATTTGTCATTCCTCTAGGACTTTCTCTTGTAAATATTTTATTTCATTTTATGATTGAGGATTCTTTAGTCCTTTCTTTTCCCCCCCGTGCTAAGATGATTTAGAAAGCTGAAGTTCCTCTTAAAGTTAATATCTTTGAGATTAGATGGAGATTTGTTCATTGAAGAGTGCTAGGAGGAGGTGCTTAGGAGGTCATTTTTATCCTCCTTGAGTGAGTGTTTTGGCTTGGGGTTTAGAGAATTGTATACTTTCCTCTTTCTTTTTGGGATTTTGGGGGAGTTTTTGGTTCTTGTAGGGTCTCTTGAGGCTTGTGGTGGAGGTTAAGGTCTTGTTGGTTTGGGATTTGTGTCTTGGCCATCATAGTTTTTGTTTTGTTTAGTTGGAGTCATGGTCTATGATGTATCTTTTCTTCTTTTTATTAGTATTATTTTGAATTATTTTGAATTCACTATAAAAAAAAAAAAAAAAAAAAAAAAAAAAAAAAAGTCAAATTAGGAATAGAAATGTTGGCGTAGTGCAAATTGGTGGCCAAGAGATACCTAAAAGTAACTGTTTTATTATCTTGGATCAATTTTCCATAAAGATACAGAGATTGGAGAGGATGTTGCCTATATAGTAGTATAGATGAATTGGACAAGTGCATTCGGAGTGCTCTGTGAAAATAGGATGGAGAAAGTTAAAAGGAAACTTTTATGAGATGGCCAAAGGCTGTCTATGCCTTGTGGTATTAAATGTTGGGCGACTAGGAAACAACATTTGTAAGACTAGTGCAGTAGAGATGAGGATGTTAAGATGGATATGTAGAACTATGCAGAAAGATAGAATAAGAAATGAATGCATTTGTGAAGGGAGTAGTAGTACAAATTGAGGAGAAGATGAGGCAAAATCATTTAAGGTGGTTTGGTTATGTACAACCAAGACCTAGGAATGCATTTGTATCTAAGAGTGACTTGAATTGAAGGGCTTAAAAGAACAAGAGGAAGGCCCAAAATGATGTGGTTAGGAATGGTGGGAAAGATCAATTGTGCTAAGTATTTTACTACAGATATGTCCCTTTATAAAACTAAATGGTGTGAAAGGATTCATGCGGCCGACCCCATGTAGTTGGGAAATAGTGCTTCTTTGAGTTGAGTTGAGTGGACTTCCTATTGAACTAGGATAATGTTCGTTTTTTCTATCAGATCTAGCTGTTGACTATGTGCTCAGCAGCAGTTGTGCTTGACAAATATTCAATAACCATATCCATCTTCTGTCGTGTCCGGATGAGTGCTATTGGAGTAGTCGTTTGGGCTCTGAAATTCGTGCAGTGGAAGATCTTGAATTTAAGACAGACTTCACAAAAAATATTCGACACTGGTACTTTATCCATATTAAACACCTTTAAGATAAATTTATTTATCTCTTGTGATATCAAATGGTGTTTGCATGAACAAACAAAGAAGACCAACAAGAAGGTAGTTAAGTACATTAAAAGTACATTAAAGGGGAAAAAGAACTCTCCAACAGTCTTTAGATTAATGAGGATGCTTCACCCCAATTATCCATGGGTAATGACGTGTCCTTGTTACTCCCATTTAGAAAACAATATCTACACTACCTCTGCTTTTTGAGTTCATAAAGAGTACATGAATTCATATACCACATCCCACATCACCCAAATATTAGGTTTAACATGATTTCATATATCTGTTTGGACCCACCTCCACTTGATGACTTAGGATTTTTAGGTTGGAAACTTAACATGGTATTAGAGCATGTTGTTCTTGGGCGTGTTTGTTTGTGACCATTTTTATTGTCCACGTGATAGGCATGTTTTTGTCTTGTTTGGCCTACACTTGAGAGAGTGCTGGAAAGTTCCACATCCCACATTGCTTGAATACTGGATTTGATACGGCTTTATTACGTGTTTGGGCCCTCCACCCAGTAGGTTTGGTTGGAAACTTAACAATACTTTATAGAAACAAGCTTTATAGCTCTTGGGCCTAGTTTTCCATACTTATGGGAAGTGCTATGAACAAAATTTAACTCTTGACTAGTTATGATTGTAGTTCTATGACTTATGTTCCTATTATTTCCTAATGGAAGTCTAGGCTCTTTTATTTTTTATTTTTTTATTTTCTTGTTTTTGCTAGATAGGCTCTATTGTTTCTTACCTAAGGAATTCTTAGATTCTGTGTTTTAGTTTTCTGCATGCAATGTGGTAAATGTGCACGTGGACATTGACTTTCCTTCTTGCTGACACCATTGGAGGTTTCTTCTTATTGCAGGTCTCATCCTTACATACATTGGCTTATATCTAATGGATGGGCATGGTCAACCTGCACTCCTTTATCTTGTTCCCTGTACGCTAGGTATTGACTTGTGTGATACAACTTTGGGCATACTTACACATCTTTGATTAGCAATCTTTGGATTGGAATTTCTCATTTGCTCCCCTAATTTTGCTATCAGGGCTTATTGTTATATTGGGTCTTGTGAGAGGCGAGCTGAAACACCTTTGGAACCATGGGACGGATGCACCCTTTTCTAGGGAACCTTCTGTAGAAGCTTAAAGCATTGTATCAGTTGTCCAAAGTCAGATGAGCATAAATCATGCTGATCTGCAGAGGCTGTTGGTGTACAAGTGGTTGGCTCCGTATTGGTGTCCTTAATAAGCAGCTTGGGTCAATGTTGTGAAGAACACATGGTGGTAAAGGAATTGCAGCGCTGTAGATTCTATAAAAGGCAATTCATCCTTTCCCATGCGTAGTTTTTATTTTATTTTATTTTATTATTCTATTTTGTATCTAATAATTTCTGTTCAATCCTTGCTGCTAAATTATTGTCAATGGTGTAAAATTCTGATTTATTTGCTCACACAAAATCTTCATTATGCTTGCCTTGTTAATTTACATTTACATAGGCAAGAAGTGCAGGATTTGAGCTATGTGGTTAGTGCATACAAACCTTTGATCCTCCATTTGGAGGATGCAGGCATAAGCAAGACTGGTGATATGCTGAAGTAGAATCAACTTACTATTATTGTAGCAGTTCCGAGCTCCTACACATTTCTATCTGACAACTTGCTTTTAAAATTGGATTATAGACGGAACTACTAAAATTGGTTCACGTTTCGTAGATAAAGCTAACAAATCTACCGTTTGGTTGAGGAGTATCAGATGATTCCCAAGGCCAATAGTTCAACTCACTATACTTAACCATAAATATTAAAGATGACAATTTAACGGCTTAGAAAAGCTTCAATGGTCTTCCTGATACTCACTAGCCATTCTTCCTGATTAGCTTACTAATTTGTATGCCTTTAAGCTTTGGTCTTGTTGGCCCTAGGGCTTGATCTCTCTTTGTAGTTCTTTTTCTTTTTTGCAATATACATACTCACTTACCCAAAAAAAAAAAAAAAAGCAGCTTCAATGGTTGCAATAAGTTACCAAGAAAATTGGTCCGAGAACTGACCTAGAGGCCTGCTTTCCAATCAATGGCTGATGCCAATTATTGTTAAATTACTTTCCAAACTGGTTGTAATCCATGGGATTGCTACTTTTACAATTCTGCTGTTCTTCAGTATAACCAAGTAAGGGGATGTTTCAACAAATAAAAGTTTGTTCTTTCACCTATATTCTCAAAATCGGCATATAAAAGTAAAATCCATTAGTTTTTTTCCCTTTTAGAACATACTTGTAGTGCGCCATGTGCAACGGTATTTTCTCTGAGTTTTTTTCTCAAATAACATGTACTCTGTACAAAATAATTTATTTTCTTTGAAAGAAATATAAACAAATTATAAAATTAGTAAGAAGGAAAATTTATACCATAATGAGTGCGAATTGTCATTTCATAATTCTTATGCCTTTATTATATGTCTAAATATGCGCATTATAATTTTAGAAATTATTAGTATAAAAGCATGTGTGCTAAATTTTTTAGCAATTTTTCCGTTAGTACTCCTAACATTACCAAGGGAACAAAACTACAACATCAGGAGAAGATCTTGGGAAGCATAGCAGTTTTTCAACCACCTCACCTAACTTGTTTGGAAAATTTTCTTGCTCAAGGAAAGTGTTGGGAGAAAATTTGCAAGCAATGTTAGTTAGGTGTTCAGATCATGTTAACCATTAAAAACGGTTATTTTTACAAAATTCTATTAGGACTTTTTAGAAGCATACTGTTTTCAAACGTAGAAAAAAAATCAAGGGTAAATTGCACTTAAGGGTCCAAAATATAAGTCAAGTCGTATTTTAGGGCCCAAAGTTTAAATTGCGTCAATTCAGTACCTGAATTATTAGTTGAGTTGCAATTTAGGGTTTGTCGTCATAATTTTCTGTATTATCACTATTATGCGCTTTTTATAGGTTTGAAAATCCTATTTTACCCCTATCAATATTTAATAAACCTTTATATTTTAACCAAAAATCAAATAAGATAATAGAAATGTAAGCACAATGTTATCGAAATTATTGTATTGGAGCTAAACATGAATTTGCAGCAAATCTAAAATGAGGAGAATCTAAAATGATGAGAAACAAAAGATTATCCAAGTTTCTTTTATTTGACTTAATTGTTAGTTAGTGGTGTGAGGTGTGGATAGAGAATTGAGTCTATTATAAAGATTGATGATCGAAGAGTCATGCATTTTGATTTTTGATTTTTGATTATTTATGATGATAATTGAATTTGTGTAACAAAAAATAACACTAATTAAGACAATAAAAACGAAGAATGGATTAAGGAGTAATGTAACTTGGATGAGGTTGATTCAATAGCTTTGAATGGCAATAAAGAAGAATATTGATTTAAAAAAAATTAAAAAAAGAAGAAGTGAAAAAATGTTGGATTTGATATTCTTTTTTAATTAGGGTATTAATTCTTGCTTTAATTAGATTTGAATGGTGATATTAGTAATAAAGATAGCAATGAAATAAAATAAAATAAAATAAAGGGAGAGAGAGAAAGAGAGAGAGAGAGAAGGAAGAGTAATAGAACACTGGATGAGAATATGAGACATTTTAGAATAGAAAGCCAATTGTCATTTTGAATTAAATTGGGGATATTTTGGGTATTCAAAAGTTTTTCTACATTCACACATTTAAAAGTATTAGAGATATAGCTATAGATATAGAATATTTTGTATGAAGGCAGCTGGTATTCTATGCTTTCGAAGTAAATTAGTTTGTTAGGTTTTTTTCTTTTTCCCCCTTTCTTTCTTTATAAATAATTATGATTTATTATTAGATACCATATTGTATTAATTTGATGAATCCAAATTACATTTAATTTAGATAGGTGAATGTGATTCGTTAGGCCTCTTTTTTTTTTTTCCCTTTTTTCTTTTTTCTGTTTTTTTTTTTTTTTTTGGGGGGGGGGGGGGGGGGGGGGGGGGGGAATTACACTTTGTCACCCCTCATCTTTAGGCCGGAATCACTTTTCCCCCCTTCATCTACAAAATCCTACAAATAGCCCCTTGAATTATTGGAAATTGATGCTTTTCACCAAACCGTTAACCTACCATGAGAAAGTTAACAGAAAGTGACATGTGCAATGCACGTGATATAGGATCAACCCATTTGATACTGAAAATGCCCTTATAAGGCCTCACGTGCTGTCCCTTACCCTCACACACTCATTTTCTCTCTCTACCCATATCAGCTTTGTCCTCTCCTCCTTCACACACACCTACCCACTCCTCATTTTCTCTCTCATCTCTTCCCATATCATCTTTGCAAATTCTTGAAACGCCTCCCTACCAGTTGAAGATCAATAAGGAAAAGAAGCTTCCGCTCAAACACACATAGCATTAGGTTTGCCTTTACATCTATCTAATGTATTTCTCCTATTTTGTGAATTTTTTTCATATGCCAAACATAAAATCTGGGTTACTCCTACCTAAATGTATTGTTTTTTGGTGTAAAAATCTAGGGTTTATAAATGTAAGGACTTTGCTTGTACCTCTACATTTTTTTAAAGGTTTAAAAATCTAGGGTTTTAATGTATGCATAAACTCAATCATGGTTAACGGTTTAGGGTACTTTATGTATTTTCAATTTTTCGCGTCTAATTTTTTGTAAATTTATCTAATCTAAGAATGGTATCAAGTTCAAGTCAATCCACACATAGCCAAGCATCAAATGGCAATGATAATTTTCGTCCAAATTGTCATTGCAGTGTAAGGACTCCAAAGATAACATTTGAAACTAATTTAAATCCCGAAAGATGCTTTTATGGCTGCGCAAATCATAAGGTAATGTTTATTTTTGTTTATGGGTTTAGAGATTGTAGGCATCAATTGCTTTTTTTTATCTAAACTTTGTATGTGAATATTGTTTTAAGCATTTTAGGATGGTTCATGTGGATTTCCTAAATGGGGTAACCCTCCAACATGTGAGTATGGATAGGAATTTGGTAAAATATTGTTGGAAAGGAATTGTGACTTGAAAGACAATAATTCGGCTTCGAAAGAACGAAATGTTGAGTTGCAACAACTAAATTTGGAGTTAAAGGAAAGGACTTGAAACTTTCACCACTTGACAATATCAAGTTGAAGCAAAGGAATTCCAAGTTGCACCAAAACATTTTTGAGTTGCAACAAATGAATTACAAGTTGTTGGAAAAATATTTGGACTTGAACCAAAGGAATTATGAGCTGCAGCAAGGGAATGTTGAGTTGGAAATCCAATTGAGAAAGAAAAATGCCAAGAATAGGATTTATTATATGATAACCATTTCTTTTGTGTTTTTATGTATTGTCATGGGTTTTTTATGGGTGTTTGGTAAATCAGATGAGAAGACCAAGTATGTATTGGAGTGATATGTTGTAATGTCTACTAACTAATTATGTTATGTTATTTTGGTTTTATCGATGAAATAGGCATTACCATTTTGTTACCCTTGCTTAACTAACAAATTTACTTACCCAAAAAAAAAAAAAAAAAAAACTAATGCACTAAAATTTTGTTATCCTTATCCTCAATTATAGTATGCACTATAGGAAGACTGAATATTGCATCAAATAAAATCTTAGTGGCACTAAAAAAATTTTAGTGCACCAATGCACGAAAGTAGGTGTCTACAAAAAATGGACTAACCCATGGTTGGCTTGGGTTTATTGAGTACTAATAGCGTTGCAGATAAATGCAAACTCCCATATTGAAATGTAATAAGGCTTGTGTGCTCTTTTTGTATATGGTAAGCCTAAGCACTATAAAATGTTACGCAATATAGTGTTTTAGCATATATAAGGCATTGGCAAGCATTAGTGCAATTTGGCTAATATTGTTTTATCATATATAAGTTGGATACTATACAACTCATACCCACTATTGCATGAAAGAATAATGATTTGTAAATGCACTAGTGTAACTGCCACATACATTCATTGATTAATTACAACAAGCATAATCCATATACAATTTGGCTAAACTGTTTTAGCATATGTAAGTTGGATACTAAATCTATATAATGCATCCTAGTAAATGTTGTTCTTTGCAACCTATCATAGCTTAACATTATAGTAGCTATAGCATATTGTGGACACCGAAAATCGACTCGGGGGAATCGAGTTTCATTCCACTCTTAAAAGAGTTTCAAAAGCAAAGGACTGCACCACTCATTTTTTAGGGTACGAGAATCAACTAAAAAGTTTGGTTTTATAAAAACAAGTTTGACTCCATTTAATGAAAATAGGCAAGTCTTGAACCAAAATTAAGGGTTCGGGGGCTAGGTTATGAAATGGGAAGGTTCCAAACCACAGCCCGTAGGCACCCATTTCGCTCGATGAATCGGTCTCATTTATTGATTGGCTTAATTAATTTCAACCATGCAAAATAACTAAAAATTATGAAAATTAAAAGATAAAAAACTAAGCTAAGTCGGACTCAGGCTCAAGTGGGCGGTCTACGTACTTCTTACAAAGATTAAAAGTTTCACATAGTTCGAACAATATGTTGGGGGAAAAAGAGTTCACTAATCGTAGATTTATTAGAATCCAATCCATAATCCAACACTTATTTGAAAATAACTGGCTTAGTAGAAACAACTTTGGTTGGAAAGTTGTTGACTTAGGATAAAAAAACTAACAAAATCCTAAGAACAACAAAACTCAGGGCACAAGCAATATCACATTAGTAATTACATCATGTCATAAACTAGAACATTATTAACAAAAGTTAGGAGTTATACCTGATAGAACCGAAGCAGGGTTCTATTTGAGAGGCTAAGGTTGGGAGTCGGAAGTCGGGCAGAGCTCCGGCGCCTCCTAACTTGCTAGAATGAGTCGCTAGTGTGAGGGTACTAATAAGGAATGTTCCCCACTAACTATTGGGTCCAAGGTCTTCTTAGAATGAGTCTTAAGTGAGGGGGTACTAATAAAGGATGTTCGCCTCACACTCAAGAACTCAAACTCTTTAAGAGATGAGACTTGGTGTAGAATGAAAGAGGGGAAGACCCCTATTTATAGATGGAGGGTGGGTAGAATGGAGGGCTAGGATTAAACCTGGTTAGGAATGATCCAATGGCCCAAAATCAACTTTAAGTGATGACATTTATCTCAAATTTAAGTGATAATTATCAAACATTATAAAAAAGATAGGAAAAATCGGGATTAATTGAAGAGATGAAGCCAAAATGAAGAGATAAGGACAAAACAACCCAGGTGACCAACTGGGCACCCTTGGTGGCCGTTTGGGCCCCTTGGGTGGCTGTTTGTGTCACACCCCATTTTTGCATACTTTACTAGGAGTTTGCCATTTTATGTAGGTTTTGTTTTGTTTTTGAGTCTAGTCACTTGCATTAGGTTTTTAGAGTCATAAGGATAATAGGTATGAATTTTGGTTCAATTTAGAGTTGATCTTAAGGGTTAATAAGAGCTTTTGTGACTTGAGAGGCATAATCGTCTTTTAAGCTCAAACTTTTCATTTGACCTTGAAATGATCTCCAAATTGTCAATTGGAGTTCATATTGATGTATATGAGGTATTTCTAGGTTCAATTTAATGAATCAATGGCTTAGGGTTAAAATGGCTCATAATGTTTCAAGTTAGTTAAATGACCCATTTTGGGTTCGCTCAAATCAACTCACAATTACCAATCAATTCTTTTCAAATTGACTTTAATTAGTCCTTATTTATCCTCAAAAGTGTTTTGGAATGTTTAATTTTGGTTTGGAAAGCATTTGGTTCAATCTTATGTGCATACCTATGCTTTGCAATGGTAGTGCATAGCGGTTAACCGCCTTTGTAAAACCTAACCCTGTACCCATGGTTAGTGGTTTTTGTCCTAAAATGTTTAAAAATGTATTTCTCATCGAAACACGGTCGTTTTGGCTTATATTTCATCAAAATTGGAGTTAATTTGACCCCTAAAACACTCCTAGAAGGAAACGAGTCCCAAAAAAGGAAAAAAAACTAAAGCGGGCTCAGGTGACCCCCCAGGGGGGCTAGCCGCGTAGGCCTAGGTGGTTACCTGAGCTAAGTTCCTATTTTTGCTAAAGCATGACTTTATTCCCTATTTTGACGGATTTGGACTATTTTGGACAAGTTTCCTTCTTATTTTTGGTAACTTTTGAGTTCCTTGAGCCCCAATGGAGTCTCTAATAACCCTTGGATTAATTTTTGGTTTTAATCCTAACCATTGATTTATCCCAACTAAACTCTATAAATACCCCACTATGTTTCAGCATTAGGGGAGCCACTTTTATGCGTTAAACCTAAGTTCTAAAAGAGAATAAGAGAGAGAATTCAAAAGGAAAGCTGGAATTTTTGCTATAGACTTTAAGAAGTTTGTTTTAAGTTATTCACAAGTGAAAGAGAGTCTCTACAATAACAAAGGAGGCTTAATCCAAAGTGTGATAATTGCCTTATTGCAAATAAGGCTGCTATTGCTCAACTTTGCTTTTGCTTGGAGATAATTGCACAAGGTATGTAGGATATGAAAGTACCCTAAATCTCTATCCCTAATCTTTTTCTTCTCCTGTTTTAGGGTTATTTCTTAATATGGACATATGGTAATAAACTAGAGGTTTCCTTATAAAAAAATATCTTTTCTCACAAGTTTCCATCTTATGGAAGTTGCTTAATTCCAACTTGGTTTATTTATTAAATTTTCTATCTTTCAAATAAGGAAACTTAGGGTTTTCACCATGAGTTTATATTAGGTTATAACCTATTCCTTTTAAATTACGTGGACTTTGATCCATGTATTTCTATGCATGGTATGTAGGCGCTTTGAGGTTCAAATCCGCCCTAGGATCAAAGTATCCTAGTTTTCTTTCTCTTTTCTTTTCTTTTCTTTATTTTATTATTTATTGTACATGGATGAGTGGAAGAATGGATGGAATATATGATTTTCATACTATCTTGTTATGATACTTGTTGGTTTTTGAGTGATAAAACTTTAGTTTAGCCCAAATAAACTAAGGGACCAAATAGGGTGACATGGGTGCCTATAGGCTTTGCCTAGAACCTTCCCATGTTATAACTTAACTTTCGAATCCCTAGTTTTTTTGGTTTCTAAAAAGACTGTTTTTCCCTTTCCTTTTTAAATATGAAGTCATTTAATTGTTTTCTCAAAACAAAAGGTTTTTAGGGTTTTCCTTGTTTCCTTCAAAAAAAAGGTGGCGACTCCTTTTTCTTTTCTTCTTAATCATGTGGGCCACTTTCCAAGGTTCACAATTTGGCGACTATTGGGGATTTGTGGGCTAAACTCTATAAAGTTTAAGTGGGCTAAATTAATTTATTATATTTAATTAAAATCAATCACATGCATCCTCTTGATTGTGTACTTTCATTTATTGCATGTGTGCGCAACTTTTGTATGATAGGCTCGATTGCCCCTTGAAGTATCCTTGCCAATGATAGGCCTAGTTTCAACCTTGGTTTTCCTGATTCCAAGTGTTAAGGTGAAAGCTATCAACTTCTCTTGCCTAGTACCCTTGGGCTTGCCCTAAGGTATATTAAATGAATCAATATGTATTGCTGGACCCATGCGGCATTCATGATGCCACATCTGGTTAAGTATAAAGATTGGTTCAAGCAAATGAAGGACCCTAGCCTACCCTCTCTTAGTGCATGTAGTGGGCCTTATAGGACACTATGGTCTCACCTTTATACACCACATTTGATTGTAATAATAACATGCCGTGTTTGTGATGTGAAGCTTCATATCCTATGCCTTTAACATATACCTTTGTATCCTAACCTTCGTAAAGGCCATGGGTTAGGAGGAATAAGTTAAAGAAGTAGGATGTTAGGCCATGTTTGTAACGTGTAAACCTTGGGAACTAATTAAACCTAGCTGAAGGACACTACATCCTATCCTTTTAACATATACCTTTAATCCATAGCCTTTGTTAGGGAAAATTGGATAAAAGGAATAAGTTAAACCAGTATGATGTAAGACCGAATTCATTAAGATAAATATAGAGGTTTAGGACAAGTCCTTAGGCTAAAGGTTAAAATGTTTCCATTTAGATGTGCTGGCTTGGATTCGTAATCAGTAAGGGCGTCATGTAAGCGTTGATTCTACTCATCGGATAGATGGCTGATGAAAGAGCTAGTAAGGGAATTTTGATCTTGAGGCTTGCCTAAAGGCCATAATGACAAAACTTGACATACCGCCCAGACATCCAAGACGGCATTGAAAATGGCTCAAGATACCAACAGAAGATGGTAGATCTAGAACAAAAAATGGCTCTAAGACCCATTCCTAGGGTGCACCTTATGGGTTTGGCACTGAAGATGGACCTCATTCTAATAAGATACTAAGACAAAGGGGGAAAGTAGCTCGAAACCTGAGATCATCAACTTATAAGGGGAAACTAAGGAGAAGGCTACCAATAGTCATTCTGTGTTGGCTAGCAAGGTAGAGGCTGTTTGGAATCAAACTAGAAGGAAAACCAAAATGCGAAATATAAAAATTTTTCCTAAACGATTCTATAGCCCATAAATCTAATTATGCTATAATACAAAACTAAAACCCTAACTAGAAGAGGGTTGAATCACTTACAGTTTATTTGCTTCTTCCTTTGCTTCAATTTTTTATTCCGGACAGCAGTGAATTGAGCAGTCGAAGTGTTGCCTCCAATGGTATCCACACCTAGCAAGAGCTTCAAGTCCTTTCTTCTTAATCCTTGTTTGTTGCTAGAATAGGAGAAGAGAAGAGAGAGGAGAAGAGAGAGAGAGAGAGAGGGAGAGACACCCAAGGGTGGGATGGTTAGGGCTTGAAGTGGGCTTAATGTTATTATGGTACATATCATCACATGATGTAATATAGCCTCCAATAGGGCTGGCCATAGAGGGAATCCAAACCCTAGTTAGATTATATGTAATTACTCTTAATTGCATATTAACCCTCTAGTTTATATCATACAAATTGGCCTTTAAGAACTATTTTTTATTCACTAAAACCCTTTCTCTCATAGAATTTAAAGCTCTCAATGCATGATCAGTGTGTAACCCATTGGGTTCACATCATTAAGTAGTAGGAATAGCACAAAGTGTGCACAATTTAACTATTTCTATTAAGGGTTTAATTGGAACTCCTTTCAATTCTCTAATTGATTATAACTCACTTATATCAATTAGGGCTTCTACTAACTATGAGTAACATCTAGCATATGGGTCATGGTGTGATCCTTAATGAGGTGAATAGGTATCTTACATAGAACCCTTCCGTTATAGTTTATAGGTTACAATTACATCATTCCTTCTACATAATGTCTCCAATTAAACTAATAGGACATGGAAGTTTGTCAAGTCCCTAGTTTAATTACTTTATACTCAATCATGAATATCAACTCATTGATAACTCATAGAAACTCTTTTCCATATTCATCCTACCATGGCCATAGATTTAATTAGTTATATTATAAATGCTATATGAGACATTCTCTCTCTTTTTCCTGAGAGTGATGGATTCCTTGTTGATCACTCACATGCCTTCATACACATAGCAATAGGGCTAATGAACAGCCTTGTAGACCCCTATAAGGATTTACACTTAGTGTTATCAAACTTCTAAGGCTATATGCATAAGACAACTATGGTGTCTCAAGTTTAAGGATTACTTGTACCACTATAACAATGAGAAACTGATTGACAGGCAAGTTAAAACTCCACTTAGTTGATCTCATATTTTTGGTCACATTCAGTGTACTTATTCTTATAATAGGCACCCACATGTTGGTTGTAATGTCTCCACACAAATAGTTGAGACTAACTATCCTCCTAAAGGGTCAACCTAATAAGTGCTAGTCCTATGGTTCATTACTGTCCATCATAGTGAACCTTCAACTATGAATGCTTTAGGAGTTTAGTACAGAGATACATTGATAGTCTCAAAATTACAACTCTTTGTAATTCCATATTCTCAACTCTAACTCCATGGACATATTATATAAATATAAATGATGTATATAAATATAATAGAATAACCATTTTATTAATTCAATAAAATGTGATATACATAAATGAAATCAAATGATTGTTCTTTATCCCTAAAGCATCATCTTTATGATTGGCTGTAGGGTATACAACTAACAATCTCCCATTTGCACTAAAGCCAATCGACCAAGTATCACGTACGCATTTTCTCAAGATGTTGGTTAACACATAACCCATTATGTTTCAAAGCTTTGATTTGTCGGTCTACAACAACTCATGTAGTTAATATCTTCTGTGATTTATCTATGTTACTTCTTCCAATGATTCTCTAATCACTTAGAACTAGTCGCTTAATAAATTCGGATCTTTGATGAGACTCAAGTTTAAAATGAACTTACAGATCCAAATAGTCTCCTAGACAACTATAGTTGTGACAATTAACTCACCCTCAATAATGGAATCCACTATATCTTGCATATAGTTCTTCCATTAATTATTTCACTAACTAGGGTGAACATAAAAGTGTACCCTATATGGATTAAATATAAATCCTATACCCATCAACTTATGAGCAACAATTTTCATATCTAATCCAATATTTCAAATTTGGATTGACTGATAGCTATTTGTAACATTTACAACATGATAGATATCAGGTTCAAACATAGTGCAGAATGAGGCTTCTTAATACTTTAAGAACCTTTCTTTCTGCTATTACAGGACTAGTGTCCTTGAATTCTATATTTGAAGTAAATCAGACCTCTCTTGGAATTCTATATGTTGAATCCTTTAACATTTCAAATATGTACTATGATTTGGAGATACTTTGCAATCCACATAATTTATCTCTATAGATCTTATTAGATGCTTCTGCCAATCCTTCATAAAGAATTTTTCTCAAAAACTAAAACTTCATATTAGATATGTGGACCCCAGAAATGGTTAAGGCCCACAGGAGGGTTTAAAAGTCGCCAATCTGTGGACCCAGGAAAGAGGGCCCACGAATGGGTTTGGAAAAGAAAGGAGTCGCCACCTTATTTTTAAAGGAAACAAGGAAAACCCTAAAACAGTTTTTGTTTAGGAAAACAAAAGATTGACTCCATATTTAAAAATGGAAAGGCAAATGATCTTTTGGAAACCAGAGAATTCGGGGATTCGGAGGCTAAGTTACGATATGGGAAGGTTCTAGGCAAAGCCTATAGGCACCCATATCGCCCTAAACGGTCTCTTAATTTAATTGGGCTAAATCAAAGTCTTAATCACACATAAATCAACAGTTATCATCACAAGACAGCATGCTATCATTCATTCATTCATCCATATAATCATGTAAATCAAAGAAAAACAGAAAAAAGAAGGAGGGGAGAAAACCTAGGATACTTAGTATCCTAGGGCGGACTTGAACATCACGAAGCGCCTACGTACCATGTATGGAAATACCTGGATCAAAGTCCACGTAGTTCGAAAGAGAAGGGTTATAACCTAATCAAGGCCTATGGTAAACCCTAAGTTCCTTCAAGTAAAACATGGTAAGTTTCCAAAAATGAATGATTCTCAAAAGATCTTTGGTAAATATGGAATTTTGATAAAAGATGGAAACTTTGATTTAAAAAGTATTTTTTATCGAAAGGATACTATAGGAATCACCATATTCCCCTATTAGGAAACAACCCTAGGGGGAGAAAGGGAAAGTTTCAAAGAAAGGGAAGAAGGGTGAATTGGGGCACCCTCACACCCTACTTACCTTAAGCGAAAGCAACCTGTCAAAGTAACCACCCTATTGCATAGGGTAATTACCTTATTTGTAAGATTTCATCTCACAATAGCCAAAATAACCACCCCACATTGGTGGGGTAGTTGCACCTGTTGTACCTGTCAAAGCACCTGCAATTTCCATGCAAAACATACCAAAAATACCAACCAAACAAGCTAGATTCCAAATCAAGCCATTATCATGCCCAAACATGGGCTAACACATGCTCAAAATATCATAACAAGGACAATAACAGATCTGGACAGAATTGAAATAAGCTCAAATCAACCACAAGTCATGCAACAACATGAATCATAAGCTAACTAAAACCCTAATTCAACCCTACAGCAATGACATGCAAAAAACCCTAAAATCACTACTATGAATGCAGAAAAATGTCATAGCTATCAAATATGCAGCACATATATGTCAACTATGAAGAAAACACAAAGAAAAACCCTAAGCTATCATGCTATATGACTTTCCTAATACAAGGATGAATGAAACCCTAGAATCACAATTGTGCTCAAAATCACATAAAATAACTCTAAATCATGCAAAGCCCATCATAGACATCATGTTAATCATGCATATTAATCAATAGAAGCATCCACACATGAGAAAAATACAAGCTTGCACATGAAGTATAGCTATTCTAACATAAACTCAATTTCAGCACTAAGGAAACCCTAGAATCCCAAACATGCAGTAAATCACATGGGACATCATCCTAGCATACTAAACAGCCCACAAATAATACTAATCATGCATACTAACTAATAGAAATAGCAAAACACAACAAAAACACAAACTTTAATATGCAAAAGAGTTTTCATGCAGAAAACCGTTTCAGCACTAAGGAAACCCTAAAGTCCCAAACATGCAGTAAATCACATGGAATAACATCCTCATACTAAACGCCCACAAATATGATCCTAATCATGCATACTAACAGCAAAACACAATAAAAACACAAACTTTAACATGAATAATGACTATTCCATGTAAAACCCTAGAAAAGACTCTAAAAAAAAAAAACCCTAAACACAAAGACTCATAAACCACATAGAATGACATTATATCATGCAAAACCAGCCATAGACAATATCCTAATCATGTTTTCTAAGCATTAGAAGCATCAACACATGATAAAACATAAGCTTTTAACATGAAGTAATGCAAAGCTATGCAAAAAACCCTAGTTTGAATGAAAGAGAGAAAGGGGGAGGGGTATACCTTTTGTGGCTGCTGTAGAGAGTCCTCCTCCTCTTGTGTGCTGCTGGAACAACCTCCTTCAGCCTTCAAGCAATGCTCCAGCCTTCCTTCAAGCTTTCTCTCCACTCTCTCACTCTAAGTTTAGGTTAAACTACCCTAAGGATGGCTGCATAGCCTCCAAGTCTCACCAAAGTGCCTCCAAAGTGTCCTCAAAGTGTCCCCAAGACCAAATAGGGTGACATGGGTGCCTATAGGCTTTGCCTAGAACCTTCCCATGTTATAACTTAACTTTCGAATCCCTAGTTTTTTTGGTTTCTAAAAAGACTGTTTTTCCCTTTCCTTTTTAAATATGAAGTCATTTAATTGTTTTCTCAAAACAAAAGGTTTTTAGGGTTTTCCTTGTTTCCTTTAAAAAATAAGGTGGCGACTCCTTTTTCTTTTCTTCTTAATCATGTGGGCCACTTTCCAAGGTTCACAATTTGGCGACTCTATTGGGGATTTGTGGGCTAAACTCTATAAAGTTTAAGTGGGCTAAATTAATTTATTATATTTAATTAAAATCAATCACATGCATCCTCTTGATTGTGTACTTTCATTTATTGCATGTGTGCGCAACTTTTGTATGATAGGCTCGATTGCCCCTTGAAGTATCCTTGCCAATGATAGGCCTAGTTTCAACCTTGGTTTTCCTGATTCCAAGTGTTAAGGTGAAAGCTATCAACTTCTCTTGCCTAGTACCCTTGGGCTTGCCCTAAGGTATATTAAATGAATCAATTATGTATTGCTGGACCCATGCGGCATTCATGATGCCACATCTGGTTAAGTATAAAGATTGGTTCAAGCAAATGAAGGACCCTAGCCTACCCTCTCTTAGTGCATGTAGTGGGCCTTATAGGACACTATGGTCTCACCTTTATACACCTACATTTGATTGTAATAATAACATGCCGTGTTTGTGATGTGAAGCTTCATATCCTATGCCTTTAACATATACCTTTGTATCCTAACCTTCGTAAAGGCCATGGGTTAGGAGGAATAAGTTAAAGAAGTAGGATGTTAGGCCATATTTGTAACGTGTAAACCTTGGGAACTAATTAAACCTAGCTGAAGGACGCTACATCCTATCCTTTTAACATATACCTTTAATCCATAGCCTTTGTTAGGGAAAATTGGATAAAAGGAATAAGTTAAACCAGTATGATGTAAGACCGAATTCATTAAGATAAATATAGAGGTTTAGGACAAGTCCTTAGGCTAAAGGTTAAAATGTTTCCATTTATAGATGTGCTGGCTTGGATTCGTAATCAGTAAGGGCGTCATGTAAGCGTTGATTCTACTCATCGGATAGATATGGCTGATGAAAGAGCTAGTAAAGGGAATTTTGATCTTGAGGCTTGCCTAAAGGCCATAATGACAAAACTTGACCATACCGCCCAGACATCCAAGACGGCATTGAAAATGGCTCAAGATAACCAACAGAAGATGGTAGATCTAGAACAAAACAATGGCTCTAAGACCCATTCCTAGGGTGCACCTTATGGGTTTGGCACTGAAGATGGACCTCATTCTAATAAGAATACTAAGACAAAGGGGGAAAGTAGCTCGAAACCTGAGATCATCAACTTATAAGGGGAAACTAAGGAGAAGGCTACCAATAGTCATTCTGTGTTGGCTAGCAAGGTAGAGGCTGTTTGGAATCAAACGAGAAGGAAAACCAAAATGCGAAATATAAAAATTTTTCCTAAACGATTCTATAGCCCATAAATCTAATTATGCTATAATACAAAACTAAAACCCTAACTAGAAGAGGGTTGAATCACTTACAGTTTATTTGTCTTCTTCCTTTGCTTCAATTTTTTATTCCGGACAGCAGTGAATTGAGCAGTCGAAGTGTTTGCCTCCAATGGTATCCACACCTAGCAAGAGCTTCAAGTCCTTTCTTCTTAATCCTTGTTTGTTGCTAGAATAGGAGAAGAGAAGAGAAGAGAGAGAGAGAAAGAGAGAGAGAGGGAGAGAGAGCCACACCAAGGGTGGGATGGTTAGGGCTTGAAGTGGGCTTAATGTTATTATGGTACATATCATCACATGATGTATATATAGCCTCCAATAGGGCTGGCCATAGAGGGAATCCAAACCCTAGTTAGATTATATGTAATTACTCTTAATTGCATATTAACCCCTCTAGTTTATATCATATACAAACTTGGCCTTTAAGAACTATTTTTTTATTCACTAAAACCCTTTCTCTCATAGAATTTAAAGCTCTCAATGCATGATCAGTGTGTAACCCATTGGGTTCACATCATTAAGTAGTAGGAATAGCACAAAGTGTGCACAATTTAACTATTTCTATTAAGGGTTTAATTGGAACTCCTTTCAATTCTCTAATTGATTATAACTCACTTATATCAATTAGGGCTTCTACTAACTATGAGTAACATCTAGCATATGGGTCATGGTGTGATCCTTAATGAGGTGAATAGGTATCTTACATAGAACCCTTCCGTTATAGTTTATAGGTTACAATTACATCATTCCTTCTACATAATGTCTCCAATTAAACTAATAGGACATGGAAGTTTGTCAAGTCCCTAGTTTAATTACTTTATACTCAATCATGAATATCAACTCATTGATAAACTCATAGAAACTCTTTTCCATATTCATCCTACCATGGCCATAGATTTAATTAGTTATATTATAAATGCTATATGAGACATTCTCTCTCTTTTTCCTGAGAGTGATGGATTCCTTGTTGATCACTCACATGCCTTCATACACATAGCAATAGGGCTAATGAACAGCCTTGTAGACCCCTATAAGGATTTACACTTAGTGTTATCAAACTTCTAAGGCTATATGCATAAGACAACTATGGTGTCTCAAGTTTAAGGATTACTTGTACCACTATAACAATGAGAAACTGATTGACAGGCAAGTTAAAACTCCACTTAGTTGATCTCATATTTTTGGTCACATTCAGTGTACTTATTCTTATAATAGGCACCCACATGTTGGTTGTAATGTCTCCACACAAATAGTTTGAGACTAACTATCCTCCTAAAGGGTCAACCTAATAAGTGCTAGTCCTATGGTTCATTACTGTCCATCATAGTGAACCTTCAACTATGAATGCTTTAGGAGTTTAGTACAGAGATACATTGATAGTCTCAAAATTACAACTCTTTGTAATTCCATATTCTCAACTCTAACTCCATGGACATATTATATAAATATAAATGATGTATATAAATATAATAGAATAAGCCATTTTATTAATTCAATAATAAATGTGATATACATAAATGAAATCAAATGATTGTTCTTTATCCCTAAAGCATCATCTTTATGATTGGCTGTAGGGTATACAACTAACAATCTCCCATTTGCACTAAAGCCAATCGACCAAGTATCACGTACGCATTTTCTCAAGATGTTGGTCTAACACATAACCCATTATGTTTCAAAGCTTTGATTTGTCGGTCTACAACAACTCATGTAGTTAATATCTTCTGTGATTTATCTATGTTACTTCTTCCAATGATTCTCTAATCACTTAGAACTAGTCGCTTAATAAATTCGGATCTTTGATGAGACTCAAGTTTAAAATGAACTTACAGATCCAAATAGTCTCCTAGACAACTATAGTTGTGACAATTAACTCACCCTCAATAATGGAATCCACTATATCTTGCATATAGTTCTTCCATTAATTATTTCACTAACTAGGGTGAACATAAAAGTGTACCCTATATGGATTAAATATAAATCCATATACCCATCAACTTATGAGCAACAATTTTCATATCTAATCCAATATTTCAAATTTGGATTGACTGATAGCTATTTGTAACATTTACAACATGATAGATATCAGGTTCAAACATAGTGCAGAATGAGGCTTCTTAATACTTTAAGAACCTTTCTTTCTGCTATTACAGGACTAGTGTCCTTGAATTCTATATTTGAAGTAAATCAGACCTCTCTTGGAATTCTATATGTTGAACTCCTTTAACATTTCAAATATGTACTATGATTTGGAGATACTTTGCAATCCACATAATTTATCTCTATGGATCTTATTAGATGCTTCTGCCAAATCCTTCATAAAGAAGTTTTTCTCAAAAACTAAAACTTCATATTAGATAATATTCCTATGTCATTCCAAATGGTTAGGATGTCATCTATTCCTAGGATAAAGAAAAAAAACGATCGCACTCCTACCAACCTTTTATACATTCATGGTCCATCCATTCAATAAGGAAAATCAAACACTTTGATTATTTCAATTTTATAGATGTTCCAATTATGAGAATCTTATAGTCTATTAATAGACTTCTATAAATTACACACTTTTATGGTTTTTCACCATTGGATATAACATCTTTATATCCTTGTTATATATCTCATATTCAAAATGTGTGTTTATAGATAATAAGATTCAAATGGATTTCAGCATAACTATTATCAAACAAGTTTCTTTATAGACAACTTTTTGCCTATGTTGAAACATTCTTAAATAGTCTAGCCTTCTAGGTCTCTACCAATCCATATCGGATTTAATGACTCTCAGCCATTTCTCGAGTTGATGTCAAATATCGCCTAATCATAATTAATAGGATTATTTTAGTGATCTTTATCACCATAGAACTATTCTTTCACATATTAATAGAGATACCGTATCTCTTATATGTTGAAAAATATCCAATTTGATTTATGAAAGGACTGTGGTGTAATTAAAGGTTTTTGCCTCAATAGGGGCAGGGTTGGATCTTTGTTGGTTTGTGGTTTTACAGAAAATTCTATGAATTCTATCAATCTATTTTTGTATCTTTCTTGAATGAACTCTTTCTCAAGAAAATCCAGCAAATATACTAATGGACAACTTTTGTTCATTAGGGTAATAGAAATACTATCCCAACCATTCTTGGGATATACCACGAATCAACACTTACTTGACCTTATTTCCAAATTGTCTACATTATGTCTCTAGACATACGTAACACAATCCCAAGTCTTAACTTCTTTAAGTTGGGTTTCTTCCCATATCATATCTGATATAATATATTTGGGACAAAACTAGAGTGAACCCTAAATTATCAATATGTAGCATTTTTAAGGTATATCCTACATGGATACATTAGTTAAACTCAGCATGGATCAAACCATATCTTAATAGGGTTCAATTCGTTTTCTTAGATTCATTATTGAGCTATGGTATTCTAAAAGGAGTCTATTGTAATTGAATGCATGCTCTATATGACTATATGCATCACAATGTATTAGTCAAATTATAAATGTAACTCTTTCACTTCACCAAGTAAAAGATGGGCTTAGTCATCTCATAACCAAGTCATAATTGCTACATTTAAATGAGAGTCTCTACATCTCTTGTATTCATTGAATACATTGCATTCTTATCGTTAAGCTCTAAATTTTGATAGTCATTCAAATTAAGAAATCAAATTTCTAAAATATTTTAAATGACCAAGTTAAGAAATAAGTTACAAAATTAATCCAGCAACTCTTGCTCCATTAAAATTTTTAAAGGTAACTCATTATCTACTTAACTTTCTGCTTTCATTTAGATTACACTAGAATCCAAAAACCAAGAAGCAGAAGTAACCAACAATTTGGTTAAGAGCATGAACCAAAACTTCAAAAGTTTGGTTCTTCTAGGAAAACTGATACTTTATCAAGTTCCCTTTACAATACCTTATGTTTACTACAAAATAATTATATTTCTTTGTCTTTGACTTTTCAAGACTTGTTTCCCTCTATGCTTTCATTTTTAAATCACATCTAACTTCTTAAGCTATTCTATGTGATTAATCATTTTTCAAAAGAATGATTATAAATAAACAACCTTTATTGCATCCTAGTCTAGAAGAAGTCTTTTATAAGTACATACTTTATAGTATTATTTTACTCACCATACAACCTTTGTATGTGATGTAGGACATCAAAGGCACTTGCATTGACTAATTTTGCTTCTGAAACTCATTAGTCATCAATACTATCATATAGCATGGTGTCACACCCCATTTTTGCACCACCTTACTAGGGTTCATCATTTCATGCATGTTTTTGTTTTGTTTTTGAGTCTAGTCACTTGCATTAGTTTTTTAGAGTCACAAGGATAATGGATATGAATTTTGGTTCAATTCGGAGTTGATCCTGAGGGATAATAAGAGCTTTTGTGACTTGAGGGGCAATTGTCTTTTAGGTTACAAACTTTTCATTTGACCTTGAAATGATCTCCAAATTGTCAATTGGAGTTCATATAGATGCATATGAAGTATTTCTAGGTTCAATTTGATGAATCAATGGCTCAGAATTAAAATGGCTCAATGTAGTTCAAGTTGGTTAATTAACCTTCCTTTGAGTTAGCTTAAGACTCACAATTACCAATCAAGTCTTTTCAAATTAACTTTAATTAGTCATCATTTTTATCCCTAAAAGTGTTTTAGAAAGTTTAATTTTGATATGGAAAGCATTTGGTTTGATCCTATGTGCATACCTATGCTTTGCAAAGGTAGAGCATAGCGGTTAACCGCTTTTGTCAAACCTAACCATGCCGCCATGGTTAGTGGTTTTCATCCTAAAATGTTCAAAAATGTATTTCTCATCGAAACACGGTCGTTTTATCTTTTGTTTCATCCAAATCGGAGTTGATTTGACTTTTGAAACACTTCTAGAAGGAGAAAGAGTCCAAAAAAAGAAGAAAACTGAAGTGGGCTCGGGTGACCACCCAGCCCCGGGGGGCTAGCCGGCCCAGGTGGCTAGCTGCCTAGGCCCTGGTGGTCACCCGAGAGCACTTTCTTATTTTTTTTGCTAACTCATTGCTGAAGCGGACTCTTACCTATTTTGACGTATTTTGACTCTTTTGGACGTGTTTCCTTCTAGTTTTTGGTAACTTTTGAGTTACTGAAGCACCAAGGGAGTCTCTAATAGCCCTTGGATTAATTTCTAGGGTTTTAATCCCAGCCATTGGTTTATCCTAATGAAACTCTATAAATACCCCCTATGCTCTAGCAAAAGGGAGGCAATTAAAGGCACCTAGAGGCTATTGTATGCATTAAACTTGAGTGTTTAAGAGAGAATAAGAGAGAGAGAACTAAAGGAGAGTTGGAGTTCCTGCTGTAACCTTGAAGAAGCTTGAGCCAAGTCATCCACAAGTCAAGAGAAGAGTCTTTACAGCAGTAAGGAAGGTCTTCCTAAGGTAATTCTCTGTTTTATTAATTCTTACACTAGGGTTTCTTATAGAATAAGCCTATGATATGCTAAAGTTATGTTTTTCATCATGTATGCAAGCTTTAGTTAGTTAATATACATGAAATAAAAACTGTTTATCATGAGTTTAGCATGTCTAGGGTCTATTTCATAAGTTTTTAAGTATGATTGTAAGTTTAGGGCTTCTGTTGTCCTTGTTTTAGGATAGTTTCATATTGCATGCTAAAGTTAGGATTTTTATCATGTTTTATGGCTTTAGTTGGTTAATATGCATGATTTAAGTTCTGTTTATCATGAGTTTAGTATGCTTTAGGGTTGTTCTATGTGTTTTTAAGCATGATTGTGAGTTTAGGGCTTCCATTGTCCTTGTTTTAGGTTAGTCTCATATAGCATGTTAAAGTAGGGTTTTTTTATTGGTTTTTCTTCATGGTTGTTGTATATGTTTTGCATATAGAGTAATTATGACTTTTTCCTTACATTCATATAGTGGATTTTAGGGTTTTTAAGCATGATATGGTTATAGGATTGCATTAGGTTTATGTTTATTCGCTGTTTATGTTATTTGCATGATTAGTGGATGAATTTAGGCCATAATACTATTCTGTCCAGATTGCTATTTTGTTCTTTTTGCATTGTTGTGAGCACGTGTAAGGGTGCAAACAGGTGTGATAATCGTCCTATTGCAAATAGGGTTGTTATTGCTTGAAATTGCTAATGCTTGGAGTAATTGCGCTCAGGTAAGTGGGTTTGAAGGTGCCCCAATTCACCTTTTCTTTCTTATCCTTTCTCTTTTCCCTCTTTAGGGTTTCTTCTTAATATGAACATATGGTATAATTAGAGGTTTCCTTGTTAAATAAAATTCTGATTTTTTTTATTAAAGTTTTCATCCTGTGGAAGTTTTCTTAAATTCAAACTTAGTTTATTCAATTCTCTTTCAAATAAAGAAACCTAGGGTTTTTACCATAGGTTCATATTAGGATTTAACCCTAATTCTAATTGAACTACGTGGACTTTGATTCATGTATTTCGTTGCATGGTACGTAGGCGCTCTTTTTAAGGCTCAAGTCCGTTCTAGGATCCAAGTATCCTAGGTTTTATATTTTTTTTTCTATTTTATTTTGTTTATTATGCATGGATAGATGAATGAAATATATGATATGCATGCTGTTTTGTGATGATATATTTGCTGATTTTATTATGGTAAGACTTTAATTTGGCCCAAATAAACTAAGAGACCGAAAGGGTGACATGGGTGCCTATAGGCTTTGCCTAGAACTTTCCCATGTCATAACTTAGCCTCCGAATCCCTAGTTTTCTTTGGTTTCCAAAAGACTTGTTTTTGCCTTTCCTTTTTAAATATAAAGTCATTCAAATTGTTTTCTTAAAACAAACTGTTTTTAGGGTTTTCCTTGTTTCCTTTAAAAAATAAGGTGGCGACTCCTTTTCTTTTTTCAAAACCAATTCTTATTTCCTCGTCAACCCTTGTGGGCCCAATTCCCGAGGTTCATAGTTTGGCGACTGCACTGGGGATTTGTGAGATAGACTCTATAAAGTTTAATTGGGCTAAACTAATTTCTTATGTTAATTAAAATCAATCACATGCATTCGCTTGATTGTGTGCTTTCATTTATTGCATTGTGTGCACAAATTGTTGCATGATAGGTTCGATTGTCCCTCGATGTATCCTTGCCAACAATAGGCCTAGTTTCAACCTTGGTTTTCCTGATTCCAATTGAACCTATCATGCAACAATTTGCGCACACAATGCAATAAATAAAAGCACACAATCAAGCGGATGCATGTGATTGATTTTAATTAAACATAAGAAATTAATTTAACCCAATTAAACTTTATAGAATCTAGCCCACAATATCCCCAGTGGAGTCGCCAAACTGTGAACCCCGGAAAGTGGCCCACAAGGATTGAAAAGGAAATAGGGGTTTGAAAAAGAAAAAGGAGTCGCCACCTTATTTTTTAAGGGAAACAAGGAAAACCATAAAAATAGTTTTGTTTTAAGAAAACAATTTGAATGACTCCATAAAAAAAGAAATGCAAAAATAGTCTTTTTGGAAACCAAAGAAATCAGGGATTCGGAGGCTAAGTTATGACATGGGAAGGTTCTAGGCAAAGCTTATAGGCACCCATGTCACCCTTTCGGTCTCTCAGTTTATTTGGGCTAAATTAAGATCTTTTCCATACAAAAATCAGCAAGTATATCATCACAAGAATTGCATGCATATCATCTATTCCATCCAATCATTCATGCATAATAAGCAAGATAAAACAGAAAATAAAGAAAAGAAAAAAGAAACCTAGGATACTTGTGTGAACCCCGGAAATTGGGCCCACAAGGATTGAGAAGAAAATAGGTTTGAAAAAGAAAAAGGAGTCGCCACCTTATTTTTTAAAGGAAACAAGGAAAACCCTAAAAATAGTTTGTTTTAGAAAAACAATTTGAATGACTCCATGTTTAAAAAGGAAAGGCAAAAACAGTCTTTTGGAAACCAAAGAAATCGGGGATTCGGAGGCTAAGTTATTACATGGGAAGGTTCTAGGCAAAGCCTATAGGCACCCATGTCACCCTTTCGGTCTCTCGGTTTATTTGGGCTAAATTAAGATCTTTCCATACAAAAATCAGCAAGTATATCATCACAAGAATTGCATGCATATCACATATTTCATTCATCTATCCATGCATAACAAGCAAATAAAAACAGAAAATAGAAAATAAAATACAAAAAAACCTAGGATACTTGGATCCTAGAACGGACTTGAGCCTCACGAAGAGCGCCTGCGTACGATGCAACGAAATACATGGATCAAAGTCCACGTAGTTCGATTAGAAATAGGGTTAAGTCCTAATATAAACTTATGGGAAAAACCCTAGGTTTCCTTATTTAAAAAAGAGTTGAATAAACCAAGTTTTGATTTTAGGAAAATTCCACAAAATGGAAACCTTGATAAAAAACAGAATTTTATTGGTTAAGGAAACCCTTGATTAAAACCATAGACTTGTATTAAAAATTAACCCTAGGAGGGAGAAGAGAAAGAGTTCGGAAGAGAGGTGAATTGGGGCACCTTCACACCCACTTACCTGAGTGCAATAGCTCCAAGCATTAGCCATTTCAAGCATTGGTAGCCCTATTTGCCATAGGACTTTTACCACACCTATTTGCACCCTTACACGTGCTCAAAACCATGCAAACACAACGATATGCAAATCTGGACAGAATAGTACTAAGGCCTAAAATCATCCACTAAACATGCTAGTAGCAAAAACAACAAACTTTCATAAGCCCTAACACAATCCTAGAATCATATCATGCATAAAAACCCTAGAAATCAACTAACATGCATGCAAAAATATCATATTTACTCCATATGTAAAACATATACAGTAATTATGAAGAAAAATCAATAAAAAGACCTACTTTAACATGCTGTATGAAACTAACTTAAAACAAGGACACTAAAACCCTAAACTCACAAATATGCCTAAAAACATACAAAACAAACTCTAAACATCCTAAAACCAAATTAAACAGAACTTAAATCATGCATATTAACTAACTAAAGCAATAAAACATGATGAAAATCCTAACTCTAACATGCAATAACCCTATCCTAGCACAAGGACAACAGAAGCACAAGAATCATAACTATGCATAAAAACACATAGGACAGCCTTAAAGCATGCTAAACTTATGATAAACAGTAGATATTCCATGTATATTAACTAGCTAGAGTGTTAATACATGATAAAAAAGCTACCTTTAACATGCAATAAGCCTATCCTATATGAAAATCCATATTCAGCATAAAGAAGGAGTAAGGAATACCTTAAGAAGAAGCTTCCTTGTTGCTGTAGAGACTCTCTCTTCCTCTTATGGATGACTTGAACCAATGTTCTCAAAGGCTACAGCAAGAACTCCAGCTCTCCTTCAAGTTTCTCTCTCTTATTCTCTCTCAAACACTTAGGTTTTTAGGCATAAAGTGGCTCCCTTTGTGCTGAAGCATAGGGGGTATTTATAGACTTTAATTAAGATTAACCAATGGCTGGGATTAAAACCCTAGAAATTAATCCAAGGGCTATTAGAGACCCCCTTGGGGCTTAAGTAACTTAGAAGTTACCAAAAAATAGAAGGAAACTCATCCAAAAAAGCCCAAATACGTCAAAATAGGCAAGAGTCCGCTTCAGCAAGGAGTTATAGGGAAAATAGGAAAGTGGCCTCGGGTGACCACCAGGGCCTGGGCGGCTAGCCACCTGGGCCCAGGCGGCTAGCCGCCCAGGGCTGGGTGGTCACCTGAGCCCACTTCGGATTTTTGCCTATTTTTGACTCCCAATCCTTCTAGAAGTGTTTCAAAGGCCAAATGAACTCCGATTTTGATGAAACACAAGCCAAAACGACCATGTTTCGATGAGGAATATGTTTTTGAACATTTTGGGGTGAAAACCACTAACCATGGGGGCATGGTTAGGTTTGACAAAGGCGGTTAACCGCTATGCTCTACCTTCGCTAAGCATAGGCATGCACATAGGGTCAAACCAAATGCTTTCCATGTCAAAATTGAATTTCATAAAACACTTTTGGGGGTAAAATGATGACTAATGAAAGTCAATTTGAAAAGATTTGATTGGTAATTGTGAGTCAATTAGAGCTAACCCAAAGGAGGGTCAATTAACCAACTTGAACTACGTCGAGCCATTTTAATCCCGAGCCATTGATTCATTAAATTGAATCTAGAAATACCTCTTATGCATCCATATGAACTCCAATTGACAATTTGGAGATCATTTCAAGGTCAAATGAAAAGTTTGGGACTTAAAAGACGATTATGCCCCTCAAGTCACAAAAGCTCTTATTATCCCTCAAGATCAACTCCGAATTGAACCAAAATTCATATCCATTGTCCTTGTGAATCTAGAAAACTAATGCAAGTGACTAGACTCAAAAACGAAACAAAAACATGCATGAAATGATGAGCCCTAGTAAGGTGGTGCAAAAATGAGGTGTGGCAGAAGCCCCTCATTGGCGAACAAGTTACACTTGTGAACCAATGATAAAGAACAACCCATTTTTGCCAAAAAGCCTGGAGAAATCACACACTGTACCAACAATGATAGGAGGTTGAAAACCTGGGATTGAAATGGGGAAGTGTACTCAAGTCATGAGTATACTTAAACCACTGGGGGTAAAAGAAGCATATTCAAGCCACTACGAATGAACACACTTTTGAAATGGAAAGATATATTCAAATCATGAATATATTTAACCAAGTGATTGAGAATGAAATCTGAGAAGTACGTTCAAGTGATGAACATTCCTTTGAAATGGAGAAATATATTCAGGTCACGAATATATTTAACCAAGTGATTGAAAGAGACTGAGAAGTATACTCAAGTGATGAGTACACCTTTGAAATGGAGAAATATATTCAGGTCACGAATATATTTAACCAAGTGATAGAGAAAAACTGAGAAGTACGTTCAAATGATGAACATACCTTTGAAATGGAGAAATATATTCAGGTCACGAATATATTTAGCTAAGTGATGGAGAATAATCTGAGAAACATACTCAAGTGATGAGTATACCATTGAAATGAAGAAATATATTCACGTGATGAATATATTTAACCAAGTAAGTGACAAATGATTTGAGAAGTATGTTCAAGTGATGAACATACCATTGAAATGGAGAAATATATTCAAGTGATGAATATATTTAACCAAGTAAGATAGAGAATGAACTGAGAAGTATGTTCGAGTGATGAACATACCATTGAAATGGAGAAATATATCCAAGTGATGAATATATTTAACCAAGTAAGTGACAAATGATCTGAGAAGTATACTCAAGTGATGAGTATACCATTGAAATGGAGAAATATATTCAAGCGATGAATATATTTAACCAAGTAAGTGACAAATATCTGAGAAGTATGTTCAAGTGATGAACATACCATTGAAATGGAGAAATATATTCAAGCGATGAATATATTTAACCAAGTAAGTGACAAATATCTGAGAAGTATGTTCAAGTGATGAACATACCATTGAAATGGAGAAATATATCCAAGCGATGGATATATTTAACCAAGTAAGTGACAAATGATCTGAGAAGTATATTTAAGTGATGAACATACCATTGAAATGGAGAAATATATCCAAGCGATGGATATACTTAACCAAGTAAGTGACAAATGGTCTGAGAAGTATGTTGAAGTGATGAACAGACCATTGAAATGGAGAAATATATCCAAGCGATGGATATACTTAACCAAGTAAGTGACAAAAGGTCTGAGAAGTATGTTCAAGTGATGAACATACCATTGAAATGGAGAAATATATTCAAGCGATGGATATACTTAACCAAGTAAGTGACAAATGGTCTGAGAAGTATGTTCAAGTGATGAACATACCATTGAAATGGAGAAATATATTCAAGTGATGAATATACTTAACCAAGTAAGGGATAAAAGGTCTGAGAAGTATGTTCAAGTGATGAACATACCATTGAAATGGAGAAATATATCCAAGCGATGGATATACTTAACCAAGTAAGTGACAAATGAACTGAGAAGTATACTCAAGTGATGAGTATACCATTGAAATGGAGAAATATATTCAAGTGATGAATATATTTAACCAAGTAAGTGACAAATGAACTGAGAAGTATACTCAAGTGATGAGTATCATTGAAATGGAGAAATATATTCAAGTGATGAATATATTTATCCAAGTAAGATAGTGAGTGAGGATTCGAAACTAAGAAGCATATTCAAAGGGTGAATACACTTTTGAAATGAAAGAGTATATTCAAGTGATGAATATATTCAACCAAGTAAGATAGAGAATGAGGATTTGAAACTGAGAATCATATTCAAAGGGTGAATACACTTTTGAAATGAAAGAATATATTCAAGTGATGAATATGTTCAACCAAGTGGGATGGAAAATCAAGATTTGAAATGAGAGTATGTGATCAATTTATCAAGATTGAACAAGCATGGTGTGAGGGGAAAGTGCCTTAACACATTGTCACCTGAGTTGGCATGGCACAGGGGGAATATATTCAACCCTTTTGAACATAAAATCAATTCAAGGAATTGATTTCAAGGTGAAATATGTTTGATTTTAAGCTCAAAAAGTGTTGAAATCTCATTTGGAAGAAGGTTTGATCACGCGCCAAGGCGAGACAAAGCGAGAAAGAGGAGTTAAAAGAGCAGGCTTGGGTGACCACCAGGCATTGGGAGGCTAGCCGCCCAGGCTTGGGTGGTTACCCGAGCCATATGCTGAAAATTCTGGGTTTTTAAAATACAAGGGGCACTATTCATACCCCCCATTCAACCCAACCCGAAAATTGGAGTTTCTCTCTCTAGGAAGCATACCCCATTTGCAAAATCACTCCAATACCCAAGGGCATTCAAATCCACACTTCAAGAGGGATTCATACACATGAAATAGCATCATTAACACCCAATTTCACATCAAAAACAACAAATTTGCAGCACTTTGAAAATAAAAAACCCATTAAACCTATTTTTGCTCAAAATAAGCTAGTTCATCCACCATGGATTCAAATGAAGCTCCCACTTCAAAGTATCCATTCCTTGGCTTAAAGAGTATATACAAGGCACCAACATATGATGTTCCTCAAGGGAAATTGCTCATAGAACCAAGGAATCATCTCTCTTTTCTCCATTCCAAGCAAAAGGTAAGCTTACCCATTTTAAACTTTTCTTTGAAATTTTCATTTTTGTTGGTTGAAATGCATTCCCATGAACTCTCTATGTTTATTCCTAGCAATGTTTGCAATGCCCATTGATTTTGGCAAGGATTGGATGTGAAAAGAATTCAATTTGAAAGCTTGGTGAATAGTGGCCACCAAGTATTTTATAAAATGCTTGAATGATGAAAATTCATCTAATCTTTGTAAAATTGATGTGTATTGCAAGGCAAAATCATAGGCATTCATTTCTAATTGATTTTAGAAACAAAACCAAGCATTTTCATGAACTTTGAAAAACAAAGTTTGCTATATTTTTGAAAAACCAATGCTTTCATGAACAAGGTTTGCTTATTTTTTCCTTAAAAAACCACTTTGGAAAACAAAGTTTGCTTATTATTTTCTTTGAAAAATCCATGTTTCCATGGTCTTGGAATGCATGGTTTACCAATGATCATGAGTTTGAAGAATAAAACCAATGTTTTCATAAACTTTCAAAGCAAGGTTTACTTGTTCATGAACTAAAAGACTTAGTTTTTGAAAAGCCAATTATCAATGCTTGCATATGATTTTTACACTAACTAGGTGAATAATTCTTCTTGATTAGCCCAACTTCCAAGACCTACGCACAAGGTCTTCGATAAAGAATCTTATTGGGTGGTGGAAGCATATGGAACACACCTAACCTTCCGCAAGAGACCTCATAAAGACAGCGGGTTTAGTTGGTTTCTTGACTCCCTATGGAATGAACAATGGGATAGGCAAGCCCTCCTTGCCTTAGCTGAATTATGGTGGGATACCACCGACACCTTCCACTTTAGCTTTGGGGAGATGACCATGACTCTCAAGGATTTTTTAATCATCACCGGCTTAAGCCTCAAAAGAAAGAGGTTGGAATTTTATGGGGATGCCAACACGGATAGTGCTTATCTCCTAACTATGCTGGGGATGGATATTGAGGCGGGTTCACGCGGTGTTAGGAGAACATGGCTATTCAAAAATTTTGCCAACCAAGTAGAAGGTGCAGGAGTGGCTCTCGAGTGCATAGCTAGGGCTTTCTTGATTTATATGCTCTCCTGCACTCTCTTTGTGGGTGCTAATGACATGGCACAACTGGGCTATCTTGCTTCCATGGTGGATGTCTACAAGATGGGGAGGTATAATTGGAGAGGGGCAGCACTAGCCACCATGTACAGATCTATGTCCAACATGTCCCGAGGGGTTTCCAAGAATTTTGGTGGGCTTCCATTTGTTTGGGAGGTAAATAAAAATGTTTAACTTTTAAATTCCTCTCAAACTTGACTTGATTTTAACTGCTTTTCTTGAATTTTGACAGATATGGTATTATGAATACTTGGGACTGTGCCGCCCCACATTGGACCATGAGATACAAGAGTGGCCTATACTTGGGAACTATGCTCCAAACAAGATAGCTGTGCGTGCCCCCAATAGGCATGACTACGCCCATGCAAGGGCGTACTTGGCAAGTCTAAATGCTGATATGGTAATCTTCCTTCCTCATTCTTTTCTTTCATTCATTTTTTATTATCTTGCTCATCATTTTTCAAATTCAACAGGTAGAGTGGAACCCATGGGGACTGTAGGAAGGTAGGCTGCTTAGGAGGTGTATGTCCTGTTTAGAGTTGACAGGGAGGAGGGTACTCTTTAAGGGTCCCTCTGGGCGATACTGGTACTTGGGAGAGCGCGTCCTTAGGCAGGTGAAAGGACGAGTAGATGCCGCTTTTACTCCTGTTTTGCCTCCCATGAATATGAGGCACACCGACTCTTTGGATGGGGATGAGCTGATGGAAGCTCTGACTGGATGGGATGCTGAGGAGTTAACCTCGCCCAATACTGACTACATGACTTTCTGTAATCAATTCTTGATGCGCCCTAGAGTCATTGGCTTCCCACCTCAAGGGGTGAGTCTCTATCCCATTCTTTTTAATTATTGATTTATGCAAGCACTCCTCTTAAACAAATTGTCTATTATAGGGCCGTCGAGCTCGTAGACATAGTTCCACAGTGGGGTCCCCTACAGGCATGACTCATGGAGACGAGGATTATGAGATGGGGGGAATGGCACAGCCACCTCTCCCGGTTCTTGACTGGCAAGTGAACCTATGCAATGGGTTGGAGTTCATGAGGACTGATATTACTCACCCTGCTTTTGATGAGGTCCCCAGGATTGACTCGAGCTATGAGCATGTAAGTTCTAAGCCTTTTGCTTTCCTTAAAACCTCTTTCATCATTTATTAACCATGTTCATTTCTTAGGTTCCCCGAGAGCATGCACAGGAGTGCCTCAAACTCAGCGAGGGATTAAGGCGGGACCTTGTTAGGATGAGTTTGGCGAACTCTGTGCTAGAAGGGCGACTAAATCCCACTGTAAGACATTCCCTTTGTTCACTCCAATCATAGGAGCTAAAGGCATAACCCTTCTTTATTAATTGATTTCTTTGCAACAGGTCTCCACACTACGTCCACCACAACCAATGCCACCCCGAAGGAATCCTCATGCTGGTCGTGGTAGAGGCGAGTCAAGTAGAAAGAGAAGAACCATGGGAGATCATTAGCTTAGCTTAACCTCTTGTTTTATGAATGAATGAAACATCTTTCTTTGTGCTTTGTAACTCCTCTTTGAACATTTGCTTTGGTACTATTATGAGACTTTTGGAATTCCATTATGGTGATTTACTCATGTTTTTGTGCAAAAATAAGCTCAAAATAAGTTCCCAAGGTCACATAACCATATAGGGGTCAAATAGGGTCGAAAATAGGCAAAACTGGGCAAAATAGGAAAACAGCCTCGGGTGACCACCTGAGGCTGGGCAGCTAGCCGCCCAAGCCCAGGTGGCTAGCCGCCCAGGCCTGGGTGGTCACCTGAGCCCGAAGCGAGAAATCCCACTTTGAATAGGAAACTTCCTATTTTGACGGGTTTTCTCCTTTCAGAACTTGGATTTGTGACATTTTCCCTATAAAAACACATCCAAGAGATTCCTAAACTTACTTGTATTCATTCATTAGAAATTATGGAGGCTCTAGAAAAATTTTAGGAGGGTTTTTGAAAGTTATGAGTGCTGAAGCAAAATCTGAGTTCAAGTGCTTTGGCTTAGATCCATTGCTTTCCTTGAGGCATGTGAGGCTTGAAACAAAACTCTTAACTGCTGCTACATATTTTTGGGATCCCCAAGTTCATGTATTCTGCTTCAACTATGAAGAACTATGCCCAACCATGAAGGAATTCTGCGCATTGTATGGAGTTTCACCGGTAGGTCCCTTTATTCTCCCTACTCCTCACCCAAGCTTTCTTACTTCTTTCTCCAACCTCCTTGGGATTCACCAACAATACGCCTCCACGTTTGTAAAAGACCATATGATAGACTTCATGAAATTGGCAACCTCATTTTTGGCCTATGATAGTAAAGGTATTCTGAAATTTACCTTTCCTATTAAGCATGCACTTGCCTTTTGCCTTATTGGTCATTTCCTTATTTCAACTGGTACTCCACATGTTCCCATACAAATCTGTGAATTGATTCTTCTCCTTGCCAAGGGCCATAACTTGATTCCCATGGTACTAGCTGAAACCTTGAATAGCTTGGATAAAGTCCATGAGGACCCAAAAGTTTCTTTAGGAGGTAGCCCCATTCTGCTGCAGATGTGGTTGCTCGAAAGACTGAATTTCTTGTCATCTACTATCATTACATCGTACAAGCCCCAGCATTACTGTCTTCGCCGCATTGAACTGCCTGGAGAGTTTTCATTAAGGGATTGGCTAGGTTACTTCCAAACCCTTTCATGGAGGAATATCAAGTAGTTTGTCTTCATATGGGGTTGTAGTGAACAGGTGCTTCTGCGAACTTCTGGATGTGCCATGGTGAGACTCATAGGACTGAGGTCCACTTCTTTTTATTGGTCTTCAAGAGTTCTTCGTCAGATGGGTGCCATACAAACCATACCCACTTCCTTGAAAGGTGACTCTCCTGTGGTGCCTACGGGTCTTTCTGTAGTGACTTGGGCAAAGGATCGATGGCCTAGCAAGCTGACACTAACCTAAGTTACGAATACTGATGGTCCATATATGATGAGCCCCAAGTATAAGGAATGGTTGAAAAGCAACTTGGGTGAGAGAGAAACTACTCGAAGAGAAAGGATTTTTGGACTTATTATTGATGTTTTGTAACCCCATAGAGCCAACGGTAACTTCTCATGCCAGTCTGTGCGTGAGTCCGCAGTCTTCTGTAGTATCTTCTTGATATTCTTGTTAGCTGCTTCCATTGCTCCATTAGTCTGAGGACGGTATGGTGACGAAAGATGGTAAACTATGCCGTACTTTTGCAAGAGCTCATGGGTTTCTTTCTGAAAGTGCTGGCCATTGTTTGAGATAACTTCATGCGGTACCCCATATCGATAGATAATGCTGTGCTGTATGAACTGTGCTACCTTCTTGGAATTCAAGATCTTGAAGGACGCTGCTTCCACCCACTTAGTGAAATAGTTGATGGCAACCAGGATATATTTATGCCCATTTGACACCTTTGGCTTGATCTGTCTGATGATATCTATCCCCCATACTGCGAACGGCCATGGTGACGACATACTTGTTAAAGGCATAGAAGGCAAATGTTGTCCACTAGCGAACAGTTGGCATTTGTGGCATTTCTTGACATGTGCGTGGCAATCCCTTTCCATGGTAGACCAATAATAGCCTAGCCTCATGATTTTCTTAGCCAACATGTAGCCATTCATATGTGGAGCCCCTGTCCCTTCATGGATTTCTTTAATCAGATGCTCAGCTTCCTCCTCGGTGACACACAGCAGGTGGATCCCGTCGTATGATCTCCGATATAGCTTTCCTCCACAAAGTACATAGTGACTTGCTAGCCGTCTCAAGGTTTTTTTGTCTATTCAAGATGCTCCTTCTGGGTACTCTCTTTCTTCAATGAACTTCTTTATATCATGGAACCATGGATGACCATCATTCACTTCCCCTCCTCGGATTGCACAACAGTATACAGGCTTGTCTCGGCATTCTATCACCAATGGCTTCACATTTCCCCCTTCAGGTATCTCCACCATGGATGCTAGGGTTGCTAAGGCGTCAACGAACTGGTTCTTGTTTCTTGACAGGTAGTTGAACTCTATTTCTGAGAACTCCTTGGTTAGAGCTTCCAGATAGGCATGGTAGGGCAACAGCTTCTCATCTCGAGTTTTCTATTCTCCCTTTATCTGACAAATGATTAGCGCCGAGTCCCCGAACACTTCCAATTCTTTGATCCCCAATTCAAGTGCTGCTTCCAATGCTAAGATACGAGCCTCATACTCAGCAATGTTGTTGGTAGCTTCAAACCCCAACTTGACTGCCAATGGTGTAAATGCCTCTTCAGGTGAGACCAGCAGGACTCCTAACCTTTCTTATTGGCTGCCCCATCGAAGTATACTCTCCAAGTTTTCTTTCCAATTTCTAGCACATCCTCGTCTGGGAATTGATCTTTGAACGGAGCGGATAATGACACAGGACAGCTGGCTAGGTAGTCTGTGATGACGCTCCCCTTGATAGACTTCTGATTCACGTACTTGATGTCAAATTCGTTGAGGAGAATTGACCATCGAGCAGTTCTGTATGACAATACTGGCCTCTCTATCAGGTACTTCAACGGGTCCATACGACTTATCAAGAACACTTCAAAGGACATCATGTAGTGCCGGAGTTTTTGCATCGCCCATACTAGTGCCACACAAGCCTTTTCAATTGCATTGTACTTTACTTCATAGTCTGTCATTTTCTTGCTTAAGTAATAAATGGCATTCTCCTTTGTCGACCCTTTAAGATATTGAGCTAACATAGCTCCCATCGCGGTTTCGGTGACCGTTAAGTCTAACAAAAGCGGTGCACTTTGCCGTGGGGGAACTAAGATTAGAGGATTGCACAAGTATCTCTTGATGGTCTCAAAGGCCTCTTGGCATTCTTCGTTCCATACTTTTGGCACACCTTTCTTAAGCAATTTGAAGATTGATTCGCAAACCGTGGTCAAGTTGGCGATGAATCGGCTTATGTATTGAACCCTTCCCAAAAAACCCCGGATCTGCTTCTCCGTGCTAGGCGGCTCCATCTCCGCAATGGCTTTTATCTTCCCTGGGTCTACTTCGATTCCCCTCTGAGTGATCATGAACCCCAATAGCTTGCCTGCGGTGACACCAAAAGCGCACTTCTGTGGGTTTAGACGGAGATTGTACTTCTTTGCTCGTTCTAGGAATTTCTCTAGTGCCTTGAAATGCCCTTCCCTATCCACAGACTTCACGATCATATCATCGACATAAACCTCGACTTCCTTATGGATCATATCATGCAATAAGGTCGTAGCTGCTCTTTGGTAAGTAGCCCTAGCATTTCCTAAGCCAAAAGGCATTACCTTGTAACAGTACGTTCCCCATTGCGTGATAAATGCTGTTTTCTCCATGTCTTGAGGCGCCATCTTTATCTGGTTATACCCGGAGAATCCGTCCATGAAGGAGAAGAATGCATGCCCCACTGTACTATCCATCAACACATCGATATGGGGTAAAGGAAAGTCATCCTTAGGGCTCGCAGCGTTGAGATCTCGGAAATCGACACACATCCTCACTTTCCCATCTTTTTTAGGCACAGGAACTATGTTTGACAACCACTCGGGATACTCCACAACTTGGAGGAACCTCGCGTCTAGTTGTTTAGTTACCTCTTCTTTTACTTTTAGAGCCCATTCTGGTTTTAATCTTCTAAGTTTCTGCTTTATTGGCTTCTTTAGGGAATTAGTGGGGATATAGTGTTGCACAATATCGGGGTCAATGCCAGGCATGTCTTTATAAGACCATGCAAAAGCTATAATGTTGGCTTTCAAGAGGGAGATCATCTTTTCTTTTTCAACGGGGGAGAGGGTTTTCCCAATTTTAACTATTCTTGGCAATTCATTCGTCCCTAAGTTGATTGATTCCAATTCATCCATATTAGGTTCGGTGACGCCCCTTTTCCTTTGCTCAACGAGCTCCGGGGGGGACATCGTTCCTAGGATCTATATCTATGCCATAAATATCCATAGAGGAGAGAAAAGAGACACTGCATATATAGAGAAAGAAAGCACACTTTATTGACTAGGAATGACACACAAAAGAGGAAAGAAAACAAACAAATCTGTATCAACACTATGACTCCGCAAAATGAGTTAAGTAGATACATCTTATTGAATTAGGGAAATATTACTAAACTAAGACACCTACAAGCTGCTATCAGGTAGGCCAGGGCCTTCTTCTTCATGGATCCCCACAATGACATCACTTTCAAGGTACCAATTAAGGAGTGGCATGGTAGCATGGCTAATGGACAAACCCTGGAGTTCTTCAATGGTCGAGTCTTCTACGGTGAGAATCATATCTTGGAACATTTCAGTCATAGCCCCTGCATCAAGGTTCTCTGCCTAGTCCTCCTCTTTCTTTTCCCAGAACTCACTATTGATGGCTTCATCATCCACCATTTCAGCTGTGATTGGATACCAGTCGGTGAAGAAGATTTCAAAACTCGGAACTCGAATCTTGGTAGCTTGGTCAAAGGTGGGTTCTGGAAACCCACAATATAGAAAATCATCCCCTTCTTTGACGAAGTAACCATTCAAAGTAGGTCGATATGGTGAGATCCTCAGGTCTGGCACCCTTCCCTCGGCTTTGGCTCTTACTTTCTCTTTATTCCTCTTTAGCATTTTCGCATGATCATTTCTAGAGGGCTCATATCCTAGCCCAAAGGTGTATGAGGTGACACGGCTCTGAATAGACTTAGGGATCCCTTGTTGGCAACGCCCTAGCCCCATGCCTGGAAAGAAACTCATTCTTCTCATGATTTCACCAACATGCAAATTGCCATGGGGGCAAAAGTCCAAGGGTATTAACTCACCCTTCTCAAGTTCTTTCTCAATGCATTGGACATAGTCAAACCCAGATAGTGGTACCGCTACTGATTCTGGTTGTATCTCACATATAGGCACGCCTGCAAGTTTCAGTTCATAGTCCCCTTGAAGTGTTACTATGGCTCCTTCATAAGGAAACTTCACCTTTTGATGGAGTGAAGATGGCACAGCCCCAGCAGGATGGATCCAAGGTTGGCCCAACAGTAAGTTGAAACATGACGGCACATCCAACACTTGGAATTCCACCCTAAATTCAGTGGGTCCTGTGAACCCCGGAAATTGGGACCACAAGGGATTGAAAGAAAATGGGTTTGAAAAAGAAAAAGGAAAGGAGTCGCCACCTTATTTTTTAAAGGAAACAAGGAAAACCCTAAAAATAGTTTGTTTTAAGAAAACAATTTGAATGACTCCATAAAAAAAAGGAAAGGCAAAAACCAATCTTTTGAAAACCAAAGAAATCGGGGATTCGGAGGCTAAGTTATGACATGGGAAGGTTCTAGGCAAAGCCTATAGGCACCCATGTCACCCTTTCGGTCTCTCAGTTCATTTGGGCTAAATTAAGATCTTTCCCATACAAAAATCAGCAAGTATATCATCACAAGAATTGTATGCATATCATATATTTCATTCATCCATCCATGCATAATAAGCACATAAAAACAGAAAATAAAGAAGAACAAAACAAAACAAAAAGAAGCCTAGGATGCTTGGATCCTAGAACGGACTTGAGCCTCACGAAGAGCGCCTACGTACCATGCAACGAAATACATGGATCAAAGTCCACGTAGTTCGATTAGAATTAGGGTTAAGACCTAATATAAACCTATGGTTAAAACCCTAGGTTCCCTTATTTGATCAAAAGAGTTGAATATGATAGAAAGTTTGATTTTAGGAAAGAAATCCACAAAATGGAAACTTTAATAAAAACCAGAATTTTATTTACGAAGGAAACCTTTGATTAAACCATAGACTTGTATTAAAAATTAACCCTAGATAGGGAGAAGAGAATGAGTTAAGAAGAAAGGTGAATTGGGGCACCTTCACACCCACTTACCTGAGCGCAATTGCTCCAAACATTAGCCATTTCAGACATAAGCAGCCCTATTTGCCATAGGACAAATACCACACCTATTTGCACCCTTACAAGTGCTCAAAACCACGCAAAAACACTAACATGAAAATCTGGACAGAATAGTATTATGACCTAAAATCATCCACTAAGCATGCCAATAGCAAAAACAGCGAACAATAATAAGTCCTAACATATTCCTAGAACCATATCATGCATAAAAACCCTAAAACATACTAACATGCATGCAAAACTATCATGTTTACTCCATATGAAAAACATATACAGCAAACACCAAGAAAAACCAATAAAAAAGTCTACTTTATCATGCTATATGAAAACAAACACGAAACAATGACTCTAAAACCCTAAACTCACAAATATGCTTAAAAACTCACAAGACATACTTTAATCATGCTAAAACCAAACTAAACAGAAATTATATCATGCATATTAACTAACTAAAGCAATATAACATGATGAAAATCCTAACTCTAACATGCAATGACACTAATCCTAGCACAAGGACAAACAGGAGTACAAGAATCATAACTATGCATTAAAACATAAAGGACAGCCCTAAAGCATGCTAAACAGTAGATAAAAAAATAGATATTCCATGTATATTAACTAGCTAGAGTGTTAATACATGATAAAAAAGTTACCTTTAACATGCAATAAGCCTAACCCATATGAAAACTTAGTTTAAGCTTGAATAGAGAAGGAGAATACCTTATTCTCTCTCAAACACTCAAGTATTAATGCATAAAGTGGCTCCCCTTGTGTTTGTAATTGTTCGTGGCTCCTCAGGTCTTTAGAGTGAATCAAACCAACACGAATTCTCCTCTTTGTCAAAGTGGTATCACAGCAAAGAGATCAAAACTCACTCAACTTTGAAAAGAAATAGAAAACAAAAAGAGAACAAGAGAAAAGAAAAGTGATTTTCGTCACTTTGCAGCAGCAGCAACTTCAATCGCGTTTTTGAGTATGAAAACGTTGGATTTGGACAAAGCTTGTGAAATACAAAGTTGTAGAGAATTGAATTATCTTTCTAACAAGACCAATTTCATCAAATTCTGACTTCGGATGAAAAAGTTATGATTAAAATACGACTGCTGGTTTTCAGAAAATCTGCTGCTGAATTATGACGAATTTCACTCCCTCCAAACCCTCTTCTCCTCTCCCTTGTTTAAAGACATTAAGAGAGTATTTATAGCTGAAATCTGGAGTTTCCCTTTCCTTCCTGGACTAGGTTTCCTTGGAGAATAATCAAAAGGTATTTTATAATGATAAAAGACTTCTAATCTGAATAGGAAAAGGAAATTGTCTTTTATAAAAATTGGGAGATTGACCGCTAACACGCATGCACATGTATCGTATGTGCGTACACACACTCATCACATACGTACACGTGTTAGTGTCATGATAAAAATGGCTAATTTAATAAAATAATTTTCTTTTCATTTTAACCAAAAATCTCATGCTGTGATTCGCACTAATTCTTCAAGGATAATCCGTAAATAACCACACTAAACTCATCATCAGGCCATATCAAAATTGAACTTCATGAAACACTTTTGAGGGTAAAATGATGACTAATGAAAGTCAATTTGAAAAGATTTGGTTGGTAATTGTGAGTCAATTAGAGCTAACCCAAGGAAGGGTCAATTAACCAACTTGAACTACATCGAGCCATTTTAATCCCGAGCCATTGACTTACCAAATTGAACCTAGAAATACCTCTTATGCATCCATATGAACTCCAATTGATAATTTTGAGATCATTTCAAGGTCAAATGAAAAGTTTGGGACTTAAAAGACGATTATGCCCCTCAAGTCAGAAAAGCTCTTATTATCCCTCAAGATCAACTCCAATTTGAACCAAAATTCATATCCATTGTCCTTGTGACTCTAGAAAACTAATGCAAGTGACTAGACTCAAAAACAAAACAAAAACATGCATGAAATGATGAGCCCTAGTAAGGTGGTGCAAAAATGGGGTGTGACAGAAGCCCCTCATTGGCGAACAAGTTACACTTGTGAACCAATGATAAAGAACAACCCATTTTTGGCCAAAAAGCCCGGAGAAATCACACACTGATACCAACAATGATGGGAGGTTGAAAACCTGAGACTGAAATAAGGAAGTGTACTCAAGTCATGAGTATACTTAAACCACTGAGGGTTGAGAATTGATAAGAGAAGCATATTCAAGCCACTACGAATGAACATACTTTTGAAATGGAAAGATATATTCTAGTCACGAATATATTTGACCAAGTGATGAGAATGAAATCTGAGAAGTACGTTCAAGTGATGAACATACCTTTGAAATGGAGAAATATATCCAAGCGATGGATATACTTAACCAAGTAAGTGACAAAATATCTGAGAAGTATACTCAAGTGATGAGTATACCATTGAAATGGAGAAATATATTCAGGTCACGAATATATTTAACCAAGTAATCTGAGAATGAAATCTGAGAAGTATACTCAAGTGGTGAGCATACCATTGAAATGGAGAAATATATCCAAGCGATGGATATATTTAACCAAGCAGGATAAGAATAATCTGAGAAGTATACTCAAGTGATGGGTACACCATTGAAATGGAGAAATATATTCTAGTCACGAATATATTTAACCAAGTAAGTGACAAGTGTGTTCAAGTGATGAACACACCATTGAAATGGAGAAATATATCCAAGCGATGGATATACTTAACCAAGTAGGATAAAGAATAATCTGAGAAGTGTACTCAAGTGATGAGTGTACTTTTGAAATGGAGAGATATATTCAGGTCACGAACATATTTAACCAAGTAATGAAAAAGATGCTGAGAAATATACTCAAGTGATGAGTATACTTAATGATTGAAAAAGACTGAGAAGTACGTTCAAGTGATGAACATACTTTTGAAATGAAGAAATGTATCCAAGTGATGGATATATTCAACCAAGTAAGCTGAGAAGTACACTCAAGTGATGAGCATACCATTGAAATGGAGAAATATATCCAAACGATGGATATATTTAACCAAGTAAGATAAGAATAATCTGAGAAGTGTACTCAAGTGATGAGTACACCATTGAAATGGAGAAATATATTCTAGTCACGAATATACTTAACCAAGTAAGTGACAAGTATGTTTAAGTGATAAACATACCATTGAAATAGAGAAATATATCCAAGTGATGGATATACTTAACCAAGTAAGTGACAAGTATGTTTAAGTGATAAACATACCATTGAAATAGAGAAATATATCCAAGCGATGGATATACTTAAGCAAGTAAGATAGAGAATAATCTGAGAAGTGTACTCAAGTGATGAGTACACCATTGAAATGGAGAAATATATTCTAGTCATGAATATATTTAACTAAGTAAGTGACAAATAATCTGAGAAGTATGTTCAAGTGATGAACATACCATTGAAATGGAGAAATATACCCAAGCGATGGATATACTTAACCAAGTAAGTGGCAAAATATCTGAGAAGTATACTCAAGTGATGAGTATACCATTGAAATGGAAAAATATACCCAAGTGATGGATATACTTAACCAAGTAAGTGACAAGTGATCTGAGAAGTATACTTGAGTGATGAGTATACCATTGAAATGGAGAAATATACCCAAGCGATGAATATATTTTACCAAGTAAGTGATAATGAGGATCTGAAACTAGGAAGCATATTCAATGGGTGAGCATGCTTTTGAAATGGAAGAATATATTCAAGTGATGAATATATTCAACCAAGTATGATAGAGAATGAGAATTTGAAACTGAGAAGCATATTCAAAGGGTGAATACACTTTTGAAATGGAAGAACACATTCAAGCGATGAATATATTCAACCAAGTAGGATGAAAAATCAAGATTTGAAATGAGGATATATGATCAATTTATCAAGATTGAACAGGCATGGTGCAAGAGGAAAGTGACTTAACACATTGTCACTTGAGTTGGCATGACACAGGGGAAATATATTCAACCCTTTTGAACATAAAATCAATTCAAGGAATTGATTTCCAGATGGAATTTGATTGATTTTAAGCTCAAAAAGTGTTGAATATCTCATTTGGAAGGAGGTTTGATCATGCGTCAAGGCGAGACAAAGCGAGGGAGAAAGCCAAAACAAGGTGGCTTGGGTGACCACCAGGCCTCAGGAGGCTAGCCGCCCAGGCCTGGGTGGTTACCCGAGCCCGAAGCGGAAATCCCACTTTGAATAGGAAACTTCCTATTCTGATGGGTTTTTTCCTATTTGAACTTGGATTTGTGACCTTTTCCCTATAAAAACACATCCAAGAGGTTCCTAAACCTACTTGTATTCATTCATTAGAAATTATAGAGGCTCTAGACAAATTTTTAGGAGGTTTTTTGAGAGTTATGAGTGCTGAAGCAAAATCTGAGTTCAAGTGCTTTGGCTTGGATCCATTGCTCTCCTTGAGGCATGTGAGGCTTGAAACGAACCTCTTGACTGCTGCTACATATTTTTGGGATCCTCAAGTTCATGTGTTCCGCTTCAACTATGAAGAACTGTGCCCAACCATGGAGGAATTCTGTGCATTGTATGGAGTTTCAACGGTAGGTCCTTTCATTCTCCCTACTCCTCGCCCAAGCTTTCTTACTTCTTTCTCCAATCTACTTGGGATTCACTCACAATATGCCTCTACGTTTGTAAAGGACCATATGGTAGACTTGATGAAATTGGCAACCTCTTTTTTAGCTTGTGATAGTAAAGGTATTCTGAATTTTACCTTTCCTATTAAGCATGCTCTTGCCTTTTGCCTCATTGGTCGTTTCCTTATTTCAACTGGTACTCCACATGTTCCCATACAAATTTGTGACTTGATTCCCATGGTGCTAGCTGAAACCCTGAATGGTTTGGATAAAACTCATGAGGACCCAAAGGTTCCTTTAGGAGGTAGCCCCATTCTACTGCAGATGTGGTTGCTTGAAAGACTGAATTTCTTGTCACCAGTTGCCATTACACCATACAAGCCCTAGCATTACTGCCTTCGCCGCATTGAACTACCTGGGCAATTTTCATTGAGAGATTGGCTAGGTTACTTCCAAACCCTTTCTTGGAGGAGTGTCAAGTGGTTTGTATTCATATGGGGTTGCAGTGACCAGGTGCTTCTGCGGACTTCTGGATGCGCCATGGTGAGACTCATAGGACTGAGGTCTACTTCCTTCTATTGGCCTTCAAGGGTTCTGCGTCAGATGGGCGCCATGCAAACCATACCCACTTCCTTGAAAGGTGACTATCCTGTGGTGCCCGCGGGTCTTTCTGTAGTGACTTGGGCGAAGGACCGATGGCCTAGAAAGCTGACACTGACTCAAGTGACGAATACTGATGGTCCGTATATGATGAGCCCCGAGTATAAGGAATGGTTGAAAAGCAATTTAGGTGAGAGAGAGACTACTCGAAGAGAAAGGATTTTTGGACTTATCAAGAACAATGAACTTGGATCTTGCAGAGAAGATATTATGGAAGCAGTGACAGCAGCTTATGAACATGACTTGAGGAAGAAAAGAAGACATGAAAGAGAGAAGAAGAAAGCTGAGGAGCGAGCTGCAAAGAAGCCCAAGAAAACCTGAAGACTCAATAGAATAGGATATTTATGGCATATTTATAGTTCTTTTACTTAATACCAATGAATTGCTATGTCAATCAATTTTAGTTTTGAATAAATTGCCAATAATAAATCAAATTTGGGATTTTCTTGTTTGATTTAGACCGCACCCAAGGTAACTTTATGGGTTGCCTACGTATCTCCATGGTTTTTTTTTTCTTCTTTTTTTTTTTTGTTTTTTGTTTTTTTTGTTTTGTTTTTTGTTTTTTTGTTTTTTGTTTTTGAATGGAGAATCAGGTCTTACGTAGTTCTCATGCCTTAACTTTTGCCTAGGCCGCCCTTACGGGTTTTCAACCTAGCAGGCTTCAAACATGATATTTCTTCAATTGATCCAAATTAGTCGGACGAGCAAACTCAATTCCATCTAAATCCATGAGGCAAACAGCCCCTGCTGGCAATATCTCTTTGATAATGTATGGCCCACCCCAACTTGGCTTGAATTTTCCCAGCAGATCGAACACTGGAGCTCTGATTTCTTTCAGCACTACATCCCCTTTCTTTAGACCTCGATCTTTGACATGCTTGTTGAATGCTCTGGCAACTCTCCGTTGATACCCCTGAACATGATACAGCGCCCTTAAACGCCTTTCATCCAGCAAAGCTAACTCATCATAGTGGCTCTTAACCCAGTCCACTTCTGTTATCTGGCTCTCCACGGCAACTCTTAGTGAAGGAACTTCCAATTCAACTGGCAACACGGCCTCCATTCCATAAACTAGAGAATAAGGGGTAGCCCCTGTTGACGACCTTATTGATGTTCTGTAACCCCATAGAGCCAATGGCAACTTCTCATGCTAGTCTGTGTGTGAGTCCGTAGCCTTCTGTAGTATCTTCTTGATGTTCTTGTTAGCTGCTTCCACCGCTCCATTAGTCTGAGGACGGTATGGTGACGACAGATGGTGGGCTATGCCATACTTTTGCAAGAGCTCATGGGTTTCTTTCTGAAAGTGCTGGCCATTGTCTGAGATAACTTCATGCGGTACCCCATATCGATAGATGATGCTGTGCTGTATGAACTGTGCTACCTTCTTGGAATTCAAGGTCTTGAAGGACGCTGCTTCCACCCACTTAGTGAAGTAGTCGATGGCGACCAGGATGTATTCATGCCCATTTGATACCTTTGGCTTGATCTGTCCGATGATATCTATCCCCCATACTGCGAATGGCCAAGGTGACGACATAGTTGTTAAAGGCATAGAAGGCAAATGTTGTCCACTGGCGAACAGTTGGCATTTGTGGCACTTCTTGACATGTGCATGGCAGTCTCTTTCCATGGTGGACCAATAATAGCCTAGCCTCATGATTTTCTTAGCCAATATATAGCCGTTCATGTGCGGAGCCCCTGTCCCTTCATGGATTTCTTTAATCAGATGCTCGGCTTCCTCCTCGGTGACACACAGCAGGTGGATCCCGTCGTATGATCTCCGATATAGCTTTCCTCCACAAAGTACATAGTGACTCGCCAACCGCCTTAGGGTTTTTCTATCGATACGAGATGCTCCTTCTGGGTATTCCCTTTCTTCAATGAACTTCTTTATGTCATGGAACCACGGACGGCCATCATTTACCTCTCCTCCTCGGATTGCACAACAGTACACAGGCTTGTCTCGGCATTCTATCACCAACGGCTTCACATTTCCCCCTTCAGGTATCTCCACCATGGATGCTAGGGTTGCCAAGGCATCGGCGAACTGGTTCTTGTTCCTTGAAAGGTAGTTAAATTCTATCTCTGAGAACTCCTTGGTTAGAGCTTCCAGGTAGGCATGGTAGGGTAGCAGCTTCTCATCTCGAGTTTTCCATTCCCCTTTTATCTGACAAATGATTAGCGCCGAGTCCCCGAACACTTCTAATTCTTTGATCCCCAATTCAAGTGCCGCTTCCAGTGCTAGGATACAAGCCTCATACTCAGCAATGTTGTTGGTAGCTTCGAACCCCAACTTGACCGCCAACGGTGTAAATGCCTCTTCAGGTGAGACCAGCAGGACTCCTATCCCATAACCTTTCTTATTGGCTGCCCCATCGAAGTATACTCTCCAAGTTTTTCTACCAATCTCTAGCACGTCCTCATCTGGGAATTGATCGTTGAACGGAGCGGATGATGACACCGGACAGCTGGCTAGGTAGTCTGCGATGACGCTTCCCTTGATAGACTTCTGATTCACGTACTTGATGTCGAATTCATTGAGGAGAATTGACCATCGAGCAGTTCTGAATGACAATACTGGCCTTTCTACCAGGTACTTCAATGGGTCCATGCGACTTATCAAGAACACTTCGAAGGACATCATGTAGTGCCGGAGTTTCTGCGTCGCCCATACTAGTGCCACACAAGCCTTTTCAATTGCATTGTACTTCACTTCATAGTCTGTCATTTTCTTGCTTAGGTAGTAGATGGCATTCTCCTTTGTAGACCCTTCAAGATATTAAGCTAACAAAGCTCCCGTCGCGGTTTCGGTGACCGTTAAGTATAACAAAAGCGGCGCACCTTACCGTGGGGGAACTAAGATTGGAGGATTGCTCAAGTATCTCTTAATGGTCTCAAAGGCCTCTTGGCATTCTTCGTTCCATACTTTTGGCACACCTTTCTTAAGCAATTTGAAGATTGGTTCGCAAACCATGGTCAAGTTGGCAATGAATCGGCTTATGTATTGAACTCTTCCCAGAAAACCCCGGATCTGCTTCTCAGTGCTAGGCGGCTCCGTCTCCACAATAGCTTTTATCTTCCCTGGGTCCACTTCGATACCTCTCTGAGTGATCATAAACCCCAATAACTTGCCTGCAGTGACACCAAAAGCGCACTTCTGTGGGTTGAGACGGAGGTTGTACTTTTTTGCTCACTCTAGGAATTTCTCTAGTGCCTTGAAATGCCCTTCCCTATCCACGGACTTCACGATCATATCATCGACATAAACCTCGACTTCCTTATAGATCATATCATGCAATAGGGTCGTAGCTGCTCTTTGGTAAGTAGCCCCAGCGTTTCTTAAGCCAAAAGGCATTACCTTGTAACAGTACGTTCCCCATTGCGTGATAAAGGCTGCTTTCTCCAAATCTTGAGGTGCCATCTTTATCTGGTTATACCCAGAGAATCCGTCCATGAAGGAGAGGAGCGCATGTCCCACTGTGCTTATCATACCCCATTTTTGCACCACCTTACTAGGGCTCATCATTTCATGCATGTTTTTGTTTTGTTTTTGAGTCTAGTCACTTGCATTAGTTTTCTAGAGTCACAAGGACAATGGATATGAATTTTGGTTCAAATTGGAGTTGATCTTGAGGGATAATAAGAGCTTTTGTGACTTGAGGGGCATAATCGTCTTTTAAGTCCCAAACTTTTCATTTGACCTTGGAATGATCTCCAAATTGTCAATTGGAGTTCATATGGATGCATAAGAGGTATTTCTAGGTTCAATTTGGTAAGTCAATGGCTCGGGATTAAAATGGCTCGATGTAGTTCAAGTTGGTTAATTGACCCTTCCTTGGGTTAGCTCTAATTGACTCACAATTACCAACCAAATCTTTTCAAATTGACTTTCATTAGTCATCATTTTACCCTCAAAAGTGTTTCATGAAGTTCAATTTTGATATGGCCTAATGATGAGTTTAGTGTGGTTATTTACGAATTATCCTTGAAGAATTAGTGCGAATCACAGCATGAGATTTTTGGTTAAAATGAAAAGAAAATTATTTTATTAAATTAGCCATTTTTATCATGACACTAACACGTGTACGTATGTGATGAGTGTGTGTACGCACATACGATACATGTGCATGCGTGTTAGCGGTCAGTCTCCCAATTTTTATAAAAGACAATTTCCTTTTCCTATTCAGATTAGAAGTCTTTTATCATTATAAAATACCTTTTGATTTTCTCCAAGGAAACCTAGTCCAGGAAGGAAAGGGAAACTCCAGATTTCAGCTGTAAATACTCTCTTAATGTCTTTAAACAAGGGAGAGGAGAAGAGGGTTTGGGGGGAGTGAAATTCGTCATAATTCAGCAGCAGATTTTCTGAAAACCAGCAGTCGTATTTTAATCATAACGTTTTCATCCGAAGTCAGAATTTGATGAAATTGGTCTTGTTAGAAAGATAATTCAATTCTCTACAACTTTGTATTTCACAAGCTTTGTCCAAATCCAACGTTTTCATATCCAAAAACGCGATTGAAGTTGCTGCTGCTGCAAAGTGACGAAAATCACTTTTCTTTTCTCTTGTTCTCTTTTTGTTTTCTATTTCTTTTCAAAGTTGAGTGAGTTTTGATCTCTTTGCTGTGATACCACTTTGACAAAGAGGAGGATTCGTGTTGGTTTGATTCACTCTAAAGACCTGAGGAGCCACGAACAATTACAAACACAAGGGGAGCCACTTTATGCATTAATACTTGAGTGTTTGAGAGAGAATAAGGTATTCTCCTTCTCTATTCAAGCTTAAACTAGGTTTTCATATGGGTTAGGCTTATTGCATGTTAAAAGTAGCCTTTTTTATCATGTATTAACACTCTAGCTAGTTAATATACATGGAATATCTATTGTTTATCTACTGTTTAGCATGCTTTAGGGCTGTCCTTTATGTTTCAATGCATAGTTATGATTCTTGTGCTCCTGTTTGTCCTTGTGCTAGGATTAGTGTCATTGCATGTTAGAGTTAGGCTTTTCATCATGTTATATTGCTTTAGTTAGTTAATATGCATGATATAATTTCTGTTTAGTTTGGTTTTAGCATGATTAAAGTATGTCTTGTGAGTTTTTAAGCATATTTGTGAGTTTAGGGTTTTAGAGTCATTGTTTCGTGTTTGTTTTCATATAGCATGATAAAGTAGACTTTTTTATTGGTTTTTCTTCGTGTTTGCTGTATATGTTTTTCATATGGAGTAAACATGATAGTTTTGCATGCATGTTAGTATGTTTTAGGGTTTTTATGCATGATATGGTTCTAGGAATATGTTAGGACTTATTATTGTTCGCTGTTTTTGCTATTGGCATGCTTAGTGGATGATTTTAGGCCATAATACTATTCTGTCCAGATTTGCATGTTAGTGTTTTTGCATGGTTTTGAGCACTTGTAAGGGTGCAAATAGGTGTGGTATTTGTCCTATGGCAAATAGGGCTGCTCATGTCTGAAATGGCTAATGCTTGGAGCTAATTGCGCTCAGGTAAGTGGGTGTGAAGGTGCCCCAATTCACCTTTCTTCCTTATCCCTTCTCTTCTCCCTATTTAGGGTTAATTTTTAATATGATCCTATGGTTTAATTAGAGGTTTCCTTCATAAATAAAATTCTAGTTTTTATTAAAGTTTCCATTTTGTGGATTTCTTTCCTAAAATCAAACTTTCTATCATATTCAACTCTTTTGATCAAATAAGGAAACCTAGGGTTTTAACCATAGGTTTATATTAGGTCTTAACCCTAATTCTAATCGAACTACGTGGACTTTGATCCATGTATTTCGTTGCATGGTACGTAGGCGCTCTTCGTGAGGCTCAAGTCCGTTCTAGGATCCAAGCATCCTAGGTTTATTTTTGTTTTCTTTTCTTCTTTTTCTTTTTCTGTTTTTATGCGCTTATTATGCATGGATGGATGAATGAAATATATGATATGCATGCAATTCTTGTGATGATATACTTGCTGATTTTTGTATGGGAAAGATCTTAATTTAGCCCAAATGAACTGAGAGACCGAAAGGGTGACATGGGTGCCTATAGGCTTTGCCTAGAACCTTCCCATGTCATAACTTAGCCTCCGAATCCCCGATTTCTTTGGTTTTCAAAAGATTGGTTTTTGCCTTTCCTTTTTTATGGAGTCATTCAAATTGTTTTCCTAAAACAAACTATTTTTAGGGTTTTCCTTGTTTCCTTTAAAAAATAAGGTGGCGACTCCTTTCCTTTTTCTCTTTCAAATCCATTTTCTTTCAATCCCTTGTGGGCCCAATTTCCAGGGTTCACAGTTTGGCGACTCCACTGGGGATTTGTGGGCTAGACTCTATAAAGTTTAAATGGGCTAGGTTAATTTCTTATGTTTAATTAAAATCAATCACATTGCATCCGCTTGATTGTGTGCTTTCATTTATTGCATTGTGTGTGCAAACTCTTGCATGTTAGGATCGATGTCCCTCGATGTATCCTTGCCAACGATCGGCCTAGTCTCAACCTTGGTTTTCCTGATTCTATGTGTTAGGGCGAAAGCTATCAACCTCTCTTGCCTAGTACCCTTGGGCTTGCCCTTGGGTATATTAAATGAGTTAATCACGTACTGCTGGACCCACGCGGCGTTCCTGATGCCACATGTGGTTAGGTATAAGGATTGCTCAAGCAAGTGAAGGACCCTAGCCTACCCTTATCATTAGTCCATATAGACAGACTTGTAGGACACTATGGTCTCACCTTTATGCACCTACAATTGTTTGTAATGATGCTATGCCGTGTTTGTGGTGTGAGGCTTTATATCTTATGCCCTTAATATAGACCTTTAAACCCTAGCCTTCGTTAAGGCCATGGGTTAGGAGGAATAAATTAAGGAAATAGGATGTAAAGCTATGTTTGTGATGTGTTAGTCCTAGGGGATTAATTAAACCTAATTGAAAGACTCTATGCCCTATTCTTTAAAACATACCCTTAATCCATGACCCCTGTAAAGGTAATTGGATAAAAGGAATGAATTAATTGAACATGGTGTAGAGACCGAATTCATTAAGGAAAATATGGAGGTTTAGGACAGATCCTTAGGCTAAAGGTTAAAACTTTTCTATCCATAGACGTGCTGGCTTGGATCCGCAATCCACAAGGGCGTCTAGTGAGTGTTGAGTCTACCCATCAGACAGACATGGCCGACGAAAGAACTAGTGAGGGGCACTTTGACCTTGAGGCTTGCCTGAAAGCCATCATGGCCAAGCTTAACCATACCGCCGAGACATCCGATACCGCATTGAAAATGGCTCAAGAGAACCAACAGAAGATGGCGGATCTTGAACAAAATGGCTCTAAGGCCCATTCCTCGGGTATACCTCATGGGGCTGGCACCGAAGAGGGACCTCAATCCAATGAGAACACCAAGACAAGGGGGGAAAGTAGCTCGAAACCTGAGGTCACCAACCTAGAAGGGGAAGCCAAGGGGAAAGGTACTAGTAGTGATTCCGTGTTAGCTAGCAAGGTAGAAGCTTTGGAGAGAACCATAAAAGGGATTCGCAGGGCTGATGACATGGTCGATGTGCGGACTCTATCCCTGTTTCCAACGGCTCGTATTCCACTACAATTCAAGATGCCGGAGTTAGAAAAGTTCGATGGGACGGGTTGCCCTAAGACTCATTTGAAGATGTACGTGCGAGCTATGCACCCTCGAGGGGCTACTGACGAGCTTTTAGCTCAAATGTTCCATGAAACCTTGGCCACTTCTGCTTTGAAATGGTTCTTATCCTTGGATGAGAATAGAACCCGGACTTGGGAAGACATATGCAATGAGTTTTCAGAGCACTACAAGTATAACACAGAGGTGGACGTTACTCGAAGGGACCTAGAAACTACCAAGCAAGGTGCTCATGAAACTTTCTCCGCTTACATTACAAGGTGGAGACAAAAGGCGTCGAGAATGACGGATAGGCCGAATGAGGAGGACCAAATTCAGTTAGTGGTTAAGAACCTGCTGCCCGTGTATCACAAGCACCTATTTGCCCACTATTTCCCAAATTTCAAAGCTCTCATAGGGGCTGGCACGCAGGTTGAAGATGCTATCAATAATGGGACAATCAAGACTGAGGAAGTGAGGAGTCGCAAGACAAACTTTACTGGGAAGAACAATGCCGAGGTCAACACCATAACTCAACCAATCCAACCCTTTTCTCTCAATGATGTCAACCCACCTCGCCAATTCACTGACCTATTCATGCCACTCGAAAGAGTCCTTGAAAAGCTCATAAGTCGTAACCTATTGAAGCCACTCGACCCAAGACCTCCACCAAATCCCTTACCCAAGAGCTACAATGAGAATGAGTACTACAAGTACCACCAATCCAAAGGCCATGCCACCAATTGCTGTATTCGCTTTCGCCACCAAGTCCAAGACCTCATTGACAAGCAAGTCATTTCACCACCAACCCGTCCAAATGTCACCCGTAATCCTCTCCCATCACACAACAACACACCCCCACTTAACACCATAAATGCCATTGGGGTTGAATCCTCTCGCCCTCGCCATCCCATAAGACAATACACTCCGCTCCCCATGTCCTTAACCCGTCTCTTCACCATTTGCCGCAATAACAGCCTTATCATGCCACTTCCACCAAAGCCAAGGCCCTCAACCCCTCACCAATATTGCCAATACTATTGTGCACCCGGTCATGACACCGAGGCTTGTTCCATACTAAAAAAGATCATCCAAGACCTCATTGACCAAAAGGTTTTGTTGTTGCCAAAGAAATCTATCCAACAAGAGCTGAAAGAAAGATATGAAGCAGGAGATCCTCAGGTTGGCCTATTAGGTGAAGCGTCGGGGAAATTTGATTACTATGTGCTGTACTCAAGCCCAAGTCTGATATCAGATGAGCCGATAGTCCCTTCAGGTTGGGATGACTTGCCGACAGAGATGGAGAGCATCGACATGATAGAATGGGATGACTTAATGAATGACTCCGAGGAAGTCCATGATATATGGGCTAGTGATGATGAGTTGGATCATATAACCAGAGGGGGTCGCCATTTCAAGCCTCCCCACCTAGAATCTGAGAATCCGTTGGAAGATTTGGAAGGGCAGAGGCGTCCTAGCTTGCAAGAAGAAGAGGATGAAGTGCTTAGGCAGCTGAAAAAGACCAATGCCAACATCACTATCTGGGGCTTACTCATGGCCTCGCACAAACACAGACAGACCGTGTTGAAACTGTTGAATCAGATACAAGTGCCTGTTGACACATCCCCCGAGGGATTGGTACATTTGGTGAATCCAACTCCCAAGAACTCAACCATCGTGTTCACCGATGTAGACCTACCTAAAAGCGGGCCGAGCTATTCTCAAGCTCTCTATGTGACCGTTGACACTATGGGGAAGAGGGTTCCCACCGTTCTTATCGACAATGGGTCCGCACTGAATGTATGTCCTCTTCGAACTGCCACTGTTTTGGGTTTGGGACCCACTGATTTCATGCCATCTGGGCAAACTGTAAGAGCTTATGACAACACCCGTCGAGAAGTAATAGGGGTAGTTACTTTGCCTCTTATCATGGGACCCACTGAATTTAGGGTGGAATTCCAAGTGTTGGATGTGCCGTCATGTTTCAACTTGCTGTTGGGCCGACCTTGGATCCATCCTACTGGGGCTGTGCCATCTTCACTCCATCAAAAGGTGAAGTTTCCTTATGAAGGAGCCATAGTAACGCTTCAAGGGGACTATGAATTGAAACTCGCAGGTGTGCCTATATGTGAGATACAACCCGAATCAGCAGCGATACCGCTATCTGGGTTTGATTATGTCCAATGCATTGAGAAAGAGCTCGAAAAGGGTGAATTAATACCCTTGGACTTTTGCCCCCATGGCAACTTGCATGTTGGTGAAATCATGAGAAGAATGAGTTTCTTTCCAGGCATGGGGCTAGGGCGTCGCCAACAAGGGATCCCTACGTCTATTCAAAGCCGTGTCACCTCATACACCTTTGGGCTAGGATATGAGCCCTCTAGAAATGATCATGCGGAAATGCTGAAAAGAAACAAGGAGAAAGTAAGAGCCAAAGCTGAGGGAAGGGTGCCAGACTTGGGGATCTCGCCATATCGACCTACTTTGAATGGTTACTTCGTCAAAGAAGGGGATGATTTTCTATATTGCGGGTTTCTAGAACCCACCTTTGACCAAGCTACCAAGATCCGAGTTCCAGGTTTTGAGATCTTCTTCACCGAATGGTATCCAATCACAGCTGAAATGGTGGATGATGAAGCCATCAATGATGAGTTCTGGGAAAAGAAAGAGGAGGACTGGGCAGAGAACCTTGATGCAGGGGCTATGACTGAAATGTTCCAAAATATGATCCTCACCGTGGAAGACTCGACCATTGAAGAACTCCAGGGTTCATCCATTAGCCATACTACCATGCCACTTCTGAATTGGTACCTTGAATGTGGTGTCATTGCGGAGATCCATGAAGAAGAAGACCTTGGCCTACCTGATAGCAGCTTGTAGGTGTCTTAGTTTAGTAATATTTCCCTAATTCAATAAGATGTATCTACTTTACTCACTTTGTGGAGTCATAGTATTGATACAGATTTGTTTGTTTTCCTTCTTTCTTTTGTGTGTCATTCCCATTATTCCTAGTCAATAAAGTGTGCTTTCTTTCTCTATATATGCAGTGTCTCTTTTCTCTCCTCTATGGATATTTATGGCATGGATATAGATCCTAGGAACGATGTCCCCCCGGAGCTCGTTGAGCAAAGGAAAAGGGGCGTCACCGAACCTAATATGGATGAATTGGAATCAATCAACTTAGGACGAATGAATTGCCAAGAATAGTTAAAATTGGGAAAACCCTCTCCCCCGTTGAAAAAGAAAAGATGATCTCCCTCTTGAAAGCCAACATTATGGCTTTTGCATGGTTTTATGAAGACATGCCTGGCATCGACCCCGATATTGTGCAACACTATATCCCCACTAATTCCCTAAAGAAGCCGGTAAAGCAGAAACTCAGAAGATTAAAACCAGATGGGCTCTAAAAGTAAAAGAAGAGGTAACTAAACAACTAGACGCGGGTTTCCTCCAAGTTGTGGAGTACCCTGAGTGGTTGTCGAATATAGTGCCTGTGCCTAAAAAAGATGGGAAAGTAAGGATGTGTGTCGATTTCCGAGATCTCAACGCCGCGAGCCCTAAGGATGACTTTCTTTTACCCCATATCGACGTGTTGGTGGATAGTACAGTGGGACATGCACTCCTCTCCTTCATGGACAGATTCTCCGGGTATAACCAGATAAAGATGGCGCCTCAAGACATGGAGAAAACAGCCTTTATCACGCAATGGGGAACGTACTGTTACAAGGTAATGCCCCTTTGGCTTAAGAAACGCTGGGGCTACTTACCAAAGAGCAGCTACGACCTTATTGCATGATATGATCCATAAGGAAGTCGAGGTTTATGTCGATGATATGATCGTAAAGTCCGTGGATAGAGAAGGGCATTTCAAGGCACTAGAGAAATTCCTAGAGCGAGCAAAAAAGTACAATCTCCGTCTCAACCCACAGAAGTGCGCTTTTGGTGTCACTGCAGGCAAGTTATTGGGGTTTATGATCACTCAGAGAGGTATCGAAGTGGACCCAGGGAAGATAAAAGCTATTGTGGAGATGGAGCCGCCTAGCACTGAGAAGCAGATCCGGGGTTTTCTGGGAAGAGTTCAATACATAAGCCGATTCATTGCCAACTTGACCATGGTTTGCGAACCAATCTTCAAATTGCTTAAGAAAGGTGTGCCAAAAGTATGGAACGAAGAATGCCAAGAGGCCTTTGAGACCATTAAGAGATACTTGAGCAATCCTCCAATCTTAGTTCCCCCACGGCAAGGTGCGCCACTTTTGTTATACTTAACGGTTACCGAAACCGCGACGGGAGCTATGTTAGCTCAATATCTTGAAGGGTCTACAAAGGAAAATGCCATTTATTACTTAAGCAAGAAAATGACAGACTATGAAGTGAAGTACAATGCAATTGAAAAGGCTTGTGTGGCACTAGTATGGGCGACGCAGAAACTCCGGCACTACATGATGTCCTTCGAAGTGTTCTTGATAAGTCGCATGGACCCGTTGAAGTACCTGGTAGAAAGGCCAGTATTGTCATTCAGAACTGCTCGATGGTCAATTCTCCTCAATGAATTCGACATCAAGTACGTGAATCAGAAGTCTATCAAGGGAAGCGTCATCGCAGACTACCTAGCCAGCTGTCCGGTGTCATCATCCGCTCCGTTCAACGATCAATTCCCAGATGAGGACGTGCTAGAGATTGGTAGAAAAACTTGGAGAGTATACTTCGATGGGGCAGCCAATAAGAAAGGTTATGGGATAGGAGTCCTGCTGGTCTCACCCGAAGAGGCATTTACACCGTTGGCGGTCAAGTTGGGGTTTGAAGCTACCAACAACATTGCTGAGTATGAGGCCTGTATCCTAGCACTGGAAGCGGCACTTGAATTGGGGATCAAAGAATTAGAAGTGTTCGGGGACTCGGCGCTAATCATTTGTCAGATAAAAGGGGAATGGAAAACTCGAGATGAGAAGCTGCTACCCTACCATGCCTACCTGGAAGCTCTAACCAAGGAGTTCTCAGAGATAGAATTTAACTACCTTTCAAGGAACAAGAACCAGCTCGCCGATGCCTTGGCGACCCTAGCATCCATGGTGGAGATACCTGAAGAGGGAAATGTGAAGCCGTTGGTGATAGAATGCCGAGACAAGCCTGTGTACTGTTGTGCAATCTGAGGAGGAGAGGTAAATGATGGCCGTCCGTGGTTCCATGACATAAAGAAGTTCATTGAAGAAAGGGAATACCCAGAAGGAGCATCTCGTATCGATAGAAAAACCCTAAGGCGGTTGGCGAGTCACTATGTACTTTGTGGAGGAAAGCTATATCGGAGATCATATGACGGGATCCACCTGCTGTGTGTCACCGAGGAGGAAGCCGAGCATCTGATTAAAGAAATCCATGAAGGGACAGGGGCTCCGCATATGAATGGCTATATGTTAGCTAAGAAAATCATGAGGCTAGGCTATTACTGGTCTACCATGGAAAGGGACTACCACGCACATGTCAAGAAGTGCCACAAATGCCAACTGTTCGCCAGTGGACAACATTTGGCTTCTATGCCTTTAACAAGTATGTCGTCACCATGGCCATTCGCGGTATGGGGGATAGATATCATCGGACAGATCAAGCCAAAGGCGTCAAATGGGCATGAATACATCCTGGTTGCCATCGATTACTTCACTAAATGGGTGGAAGCGGCATCTTTCAAGACCTTGAATTCCAAGAAGGTAGCACAGTTCATACAGCACAGCATCATCTATCGATATGGGGTACCGCATGAAGTTATCTCAGACAATGGCCAGCACTTTCAGAAAGAAACCCATGAGCTCTTGCAAAAGTATGGCATAGCCCACCATCTGTCGTCACCATACCGTCCTCAGACTAATGGAGCGGTGGAAGCAGCTAACAAGAACATCAAGAAGATACTACAGAAGACTGCGAACTCACACACAGACTGGCATGAGAAGTTGCCATTGGCTCTATGGGGTTACAGAACATCAATAAGGTCGTCAACAGGGGCTACCCCTTATTCTCTAGTTTATGGAATGGAGGCCGTGTTGCCAGTTGAATTGGAAGTTCCTTCACTAAGAGTTGCCGTGGAGAGCCAGATAACAGAAGTGGACTGGGTTAAGAGCCGCTATGATGAGTTAGCTTTGCTGGATGAAAGGCGTTTAAGGGCGCTGTATCATGTTCAGGGGTATCAACGGAGAGTTGCCAGAGCATTCAACAAGCATGTCAAAGATCGAGGTCTAAAGAAAGGGGATGTAGTACTGAAAGAAATCAGAGCTCCAGTGTTCGATCCGCGGGGAAAATTCAAGCCAAGTTGGGGTGGGCCATACATTATCAAAGAGATATTGCCAGCAGGGGCTGTTCGCCTCATGGATTTAGATGGAATTGAGTTCGCTCGTCCAACTAATTTGGATCAATTGAAGAAATATCATGTTTGAAGCCTGCTAGGTTGAAAACCCGTAAGGGCGGCCTAGGCAAAAGTTAAGGCATAAGAACTACGTAAGACCTGATTCTCCATTCAAAAACAAAAAAAAAAAAACAAAAAAAAAAAACAAAAAAAAAAAAGAAGAAAAAAAAAAAACCATGGAGATACGTAGGCAACCCATAAAGTTACCTTGGGTGCGGTCTAAATCAAACAAGAAAATCCCAAGTTTGATTTATTATTGGCAATTTATTCAAAACTAAAATTGATTGACATAGCAATTCATTGGTATTAAGTAAAAGAACTATAAATATGCCATAAATATCCTATTCTATTGAGTCTTCAGTTTTTCTTGAGCTTCTTTGCAGCTCGCTCTTCAGCTTTCTTCTCCTCTCTTACATATCTTCTTTTCTTCCTCAAGTCGTGTTCATAAGCTGCTGTCACTGCTTCGATAATATCTTCTCTGCAAGATCCAAGTTCGTTGTTCTTGATAAGTCCAAAAATCCTTTCTCTTCGAGTAGTCTCTCTCTCACCTAAATTGCTTTTCAACCATTCCTTATACTCGGGCTCATCATATACGGACCATCAGTATTCGTAACTTGGGTTAGTATCAACTTGCTAGGCCATCGGTCCTTCGCCCAAGTCACTACAGAAAGACCCGCGGGCACCACAGGATAGTCACCTTTCAAGGAAGTGGGTATGGTTTGCATGGCGCCCATCTGACGCAGAACCCTTGAAGGCCAATAGAAGGAAGTAGACCTCAGTCCTATGAGTCTCACCATGGCGCATCCAGAAGTCCGCAGAAGCACCTGGTCACTGCAGCCCCATATGAATACAAACCACTTGACACTCCTCCAAGAAAGGGTTTGGAAGTAACCTAGCCAATCTCTCAATGAAAATTGCCCAGGTAGTTCAATGCGGCGAAGGCAGTAATGCTGGGGCTTGTATGGTGTAATGGCAACTGGTGACAAGAAATTCAGTCTTTCAAGCAACCACATCTGCAGTAGAATGGGGCTACCTCCTAAAGGAACCTTTGGGTCCTCATGAGTTTTATCCAAACCATTCAGGGTTTCAGCTAGCACCATGGGAATCAAGTTATGGCCCTTGGCAAGGAGAGGAATCAAGTCACAGATTTGAATGGGAACATGTGGAGTACCAGTGGAAATAAGAAAACGACCAATGAGGCAAAAGGCAAGAGCATGCTTAATAGGAAAGGTAAAATTCAGAATACCTTTACTATCACAAGCTAAAAAAGAGGTTGCCAATTTCATCAAGTCTACCATATGGTCCTTTACAAACGTAGAGGCATATTGTGAGTGAATCCCAAGTAGATTGGAGAAAGAAGTAAGAAAGCTTGGGCGAGGAGTAGGGAGAATGAAAGGACCTACCGTTGAAACTCCATACAATGCACAGAATTCCTCCATGGTTGGGCACAGTTCTTCATAGTTGAAGCGGAACACATGAACTTGAGGATCCCAAAAATATGTAGCAGCAGTCAAGAGGTTCGTTTCAAGCCTCACATGCCTCAAGGAGAGCAATGGATCCAAGCCAAAGCACTTGAACTCAGATTTTGCTTCAGCACTCATAACTCTCAAAAACCCTCCTAAAAATTTGTCTAGAGCCTCCATAATTTCTAATGAATGAATACAAGTAGGTTTAGGAACCTCTTGGATGTGTTTTTATAGGGAAAAGGTCACAAATCCAAGTTCTAATAGGAAAAAACCCATCAGAATAGGAAGTTTCCTATTCAAAGTGGGATTTCCGCTTCGGGCTTGGGTAACCACCCAGGCCTGGGCGGCTAGCCTCCTGAGGCCTGGTGGTCACCCAAGCCACCTTGTTTTGGCTTTCTCCCTCGCTTTGTCTCGCCTTGACGCGTGATCAAACCTCCTTCCAAATGAGATATTCAACACTTTTTGAGCTTAAAATCAATCAAATTCCATCTTGAAATCAATTCCTTGAATTGATTTTATGTTCAAAAGGGTTGAATATATTTCCCCTGTGTCATGCCAACTCAAGTGACAATGTGTTAAGTCACTCTCCTCTTGCACCATGCCTGTTCAATCTTGATAAATTGATCATATATCCTCATTTCAAATCTTGATTTTTCATCCTACTTGGTTGAATATATTCATCGGTTGAATGTGTTCTTCCATTTCAAAAGTGTATTCACCCTTTGAATATGCTTCTCAGTTTCAAATTCTCATTCTCTATCATACTTGGTTGAATATATTCATCACTTGAATATATTCTTCCATTTCAAAAGCATGTTCACCCATTGAATATGCTTCCTAGTTTCAGATCCTCATTATCACTTACTTGGTAAAATATATTCATCGCTTGGGTATATTTCTCCATTTCAATGGTATACTCATCACTCGAGTATACTTCTCAGATCATTTGTCACTTACTTGGTTAAGTATATCCATCACTTGGGTATATTTTTCCATTTCAATGGTATACTCATCACTTGAGTATACTTCTCAGATATTTTGCCACTTACTTGGTTAAGTCTATCCATCGCTTGGGTATATTTCTCCATTTCAATGGTATGTTCATCACTTGAACATACTTCTCAGATTATTTGTCACTTACTTGGTTAAATATATTCATGACTAGAATATATTTCTCCATTTCAATGGTGTACTCATCACTTGAGTACACTTCTCAGATTATTCTCTATCTTACTTGCTTAAGTATATCCATCGCTTGGATATATTTCTCTATTTCAATGGTATGTTTATCACTTAAACATACTTGTCACTTACTTGGTTAAGTATATCCATCACTTGGATATATTTCTCTATTTCAATGGTATGTTTATCACTTAAACATACTTGTCACTTACTTGGTTAAGTATATTCGTGACTAGAATATATTTCTCCATTTCAATGGTGTACTCATCACTTGAGTACACTTCTCAGATTATTCTTATCTTACTTGGTTAAATATATCCATCGTTTGGATATATTTCTCCATTTCAATGGTATGCTCATCACTTGAGTGTACTTCTCAGCTTACTTGGTTAAATATATCCATCACTTGGATACATTTCTCCATTTCAAAAGTATGTTCATCACTTGAACGTACTTCTCAGTCTTTTTCAATCATTAAGTATACTCATCACTTGAGTATATTTCTCAGCATCTTTTTCATCACTTGGATAAATATGTTCGTGACCTGAATATATTTCTCCATTTCAAAAGTACACTCATCACTTGAGTATACTTCTCAGATTATTCTTTATCCTACTTGGTTAAATATATCCATCGCTTGGATATATTTCTCCATTTCAATGGTATGCTCACCACTTGAGTATACTTCTCAAATTTCATTCTCAGATTACTTGGTTAAATATATCCATCGCTTGGATATATTTCTCCATTTCAATGGTATGCTCACCACTTGAGTATACTTCTCAGATTTCATTCTCAGATTACTTGGTTAGATATATCCATCGCTTGGATATATTTCTCCATTTCAATGGTATGCTCACCACTTGAGTATACTTCTCAGATTTCATTCTCAGATTACTTGGTTAAATATATTCGCGACCTGAATATATTTCTCCATTTCAATGGTATACTCATCACTTGAGTATACTTCTCAGATTTTTTGTCACTCACTTGGTTAAATATATTCGTGACCTGAATATACTTCTCCATTTCCAAGGTACGTTCGTCACTTGAACGTACTTTTCAGATCTCATTCTCATCACTTGGTTAAATATATTCGTGACTAGAATATATTTCTCCGTTTCAAAAGTATGTTCATTCGTAGTGGCTTGAATATGCTTCTCTTGACAATCACCAACCCCCAGTGGTTTAAGTATACTCATGACTTGAGTACACTTCCTTACTTCAGTCTCAGGTTTTCAACCTTCCCATCATTGTTGGTATCAGTGTGTGATTTCTCCGGGCTTTTTGGCCAAAAATGGGTTGTTCTTTATATTGGTTCACAAGTGTAACTTGTTCGCCAATGAGGGGCTTCTGTCACACCCCATTTTTGCACCACCTTACTAGGGCTCATCATTTCATGCATGTTTTTGTTTTGTTTTTGAGTCTAGTCACTTGCATTAGTTTTCTAGAGTCACAAGGACAATGGATATGAATTTTGGTTCAAATTGGAGTTGATCTTGAGGGATAATAAGAGCTTTTGTGACTTGAGGGGCATAATCGTCTTTTAAGTCCCAAACTTTTCATTTGACCTTGGAATGATCTCCAAATTGTCAATTGGAGTTCATATGGATGCATAAGAGGTATTTCTAGGTTCAATTTGGTAAGTCAATGGCTCGGGATTAAAATGGCTCGATGTAGTTCAAGTTGGTTAATTGACCCTTCCTTGGGTTAGCTCTAATTGACTCACAATTACCAACCAAATCTTTTCAAATTGACTTTCATTAGTCATCATTTTACCCTCAAAAGTGTTTCATGAAGTTCAATTTTGATATGGCCTGATGATGAGTTTAGTGTGGTTATTTACGGATTATCCTTGAAGAATTAGTGCGAATCATAGCATGAGATTTTTGGTTAAAATGAAAAGAAAATTATTTTATTAAATTAGCCATTTTTATCATGGCACTAACACGTGTACGTATGTGATGAGTGTGTGTACGCACATACGATACATGTGCATGCGTGTTAGCGGTCGGTCTCCCAATTTTTATAAAAGACAATTTCCTTTTCCTATTCAGATTAGAAGTCTTTTATCATTATAAAATACCTTTTGATTTTTCTCCAAGGAAACCTAGTCCAGGAAGGAAAGGGAAACTCTAGATTTCAGCTGTAAATACTCTCTTAATGTCTTTAAACAAGGGAGAGGAGAAGAGGGTTTGGGGGGAGTGAAATTCGTCATAATTCAGCAGCAGATTTTCTGAAAACCAGCAGTCGTATTTTAATCATAACTTTTTCATCCGAAGTCAGAATTTGATGAAATTGGTCTTGTTAGAAAGATAATTCAATTCTCTACAACTTTGTATTTCACAAGCTTTGTCCAAATCCAACGTTTTCATACCCAAAAACGCGATTGAAGTTGCTGCTGCTGCAAAGTGACGAAAATCACTTTTCTTTTCTCTTGTTCTCTTTTTGTTTTCTATTTCTTTTCAAAGTTGAGTGAGTTTTGATCTCTTTGCTGTGATACCACTTTGACAAAGAGGAGGATTCGTGTTGGTTTGATTCACTCTAAAGACCTGAGGAGCCACGAACAATTACAAACACAAGGGGAGCCACTTTATGCATTAATACTTGAGTGTTTGAGAGAGAATAAGGTATTCTCCTTCTCTATTCAAGCTTAAACTAGGTTTTCATATGGGTTAGGCTTATTGCATGTTAAAAGTAGCCTTTTTTATCATGTATTAACACTCTAGCTAGTTAATATACATGGAATATCTATTGTTTATCTACTGTTTAGCATGCTTTAGGGCTGTCCTTTATGTTTTCAATGCATAGTTATGATTCTTGTGCTCCTGTTTGTCCTTGTGCTAGGATTAGTGTCATTGCATGTTAGAGTTAGGATTTTCATCATGTTATATTGCTTTAGTTAGTTAATATGCATGATATAATTTCTGTTTAGTTTGGTTTAGCATGATTAAAGTATGTCTTGTGAGTTTTTAAGCATATTTGTGAGTTTAGGGTTTTAGAGTCATTGTTTCGTGTTTGTTTTCATATAGCATGATAAAGTAGACTTTTTTATTGGTTTTTTTTCGTGTTTGCTGTATATGTTTTTCATATGGAGTAAACATGATAGTTTTGCATGCATGTTAGTATGTTTTAGGGTTTTTATGCATGATATGGTTCTAGGAATATGTTAGGACTTATTATTGTTCGCTGTTTTTGCTATTGGCATGCTTAGTGGATGATTTTAGGCCATAATACTATTCTGTCCAGATTTGCATGTTAGTGTTTTTGCATGGTTTTGAGCACTTGTAAGGGTGCAAATAGGTGTGGTATTTGTCCTATGGCAAATAGGGCTGCTCATGTCTGAAATGGCTAATGCTTGGAGCTAATTGCGCTCAGGTAAGTGGGTGTGAAGGTGCCCCAATTCACCTTTCTTCCTTATCCCTTCTCTTCTCCCTATTTAGGGTTAATTTTTAATATGATCCTATGGTTTAATTAGAGGTTTCCTTCATAAATAAAATTCTGGTTTTTATTAAAGTTTCCATTTTGTGGATTTCTTTCCTAAAATCAAACTTTCTATCATATTCAACTCTTTTGATCAAATAAGGAAACCTAGGGTTTTAACCATAGGTTTATATTAGGTCTTAACCCTAATTCTAATCGAACTACGTGGACTTTGATCCATGTATTTCGTTGCATGGTACGTAGGCGCTCTTCGTGAGGCTCAAGTCCGTTCTAGGATCCAAGCATCCTAGGTTTATTTTTGTTTTCTTTTCTTCTTTTTCTTTTTCTGTTTTTATGCGCTTATTATGCATGGATGGATGAATGAAATATATGATATGCATGCAATTCTTGTGATGATATACTTGCTGATTTTTGTATGGGAAAGATCTTAATTTAGCCCAAATGAACTAAGAGACCGAAAGGGTGACATGGGTGCCTATAGGCTTTGCCTAGAACCTTCCCATGTCATAACTTAGCCTCCGAATCCCCGATTTCTTTGGTTTTCAAAAGATTGGTTTTTGCCTTTCCTTTTTTATGGAGTCATTCAAATTGTTTTCCTAAAACAAACTATTTTTAGGGCTTTCCTTGTTTCCTTTAAAAAATAAGGTGGCGACTCCTTTCCTTTTTCTTTTTCAAATCCATTTTCTTTCAATCCCTTGTGGGCCCAATTTCCGGGGTTCACAGTGCTGTCCACCAACACGTCGATATGGGGTAAAGGAAAATCATCCTTAGGGCTTGCAGCGTTGAGATCTCGGAAATCGACACACATCCTCACTTTCCCATCTTTTTTAGGCACAGGCACTATATTTGACAACCACTCGGGGTACTCCACAACTTGGAGGAAACCCGCGTCTAGTTGTTTAGTTACCTCTTCTTTTACTTTTAGAGCCCATTCGGGTTTTAATCTTCTAAGTTTCTGCTTTACCGGCTTCTTTAGGGAATTAGTGGGGATATAGTGTTGCACAATATCGGGGTCGATGCCAGGCATGTCTTCATAAGACCATGCAAAAGCCGTAATGTTGGCCTTCAAGAGAGAGATCATCTTTTCTTTTTCAACGGGGGAGAGGGTTTTCCCAATTTTAACTATTCTTGGCAATTCATTCGTCCCTAAGTTGATTGATTCCAATTCATCCATATTATGTTCGGTGACGCCCCTTTTCCTTTGCTCAACGAGCTCCGGGGGGACATCATTCCTAGGATCTATATCCATGCCATAAATATCCATAGAGGAGAGAAAAGAGACACTGCATATATAGAGAAAGAAAGCACACTTTATTGACTAGGAATAGTAGGAATGACACACAAAAGAAGAAAAACAAACAAATCTGTATCAATACTATGACTCCACAAGGTGAGTTAAGTAGATACATCTTATTGAATTAGGGAAATATTGCTAAACTAAGACACCTACAAGCTGCTATCAGGTAGGCCAAGATCTTCTTCTTCACGGAGCTCCACAATGACACCACATTCAAGGTACCAATTCAAAAGTGGCATGGTAGTATGGCTAATGGATGAACCCTGGAGTTCTTCAATGGTCGAGTCTTCCACGGTGAGGATCATATTTTGGAACATTTCAGTCATAGCCCCTGCATCAAGGTTCTCTGCCCAGTCCTCCTCTTTCTTTTCCCAGAACTCATCATTGATGGCTTTATCATCCACCATTTCAGCTGTGATTGGATACCATTCAGTGAAGAAAATTTCAAAACCCGGAACTCGGATCTTGGTAGCTTGGTCAAAGGTGGGCTCTGGAAACCCGCAATATAGAAAATCATCCCCTTCTTTGACGAAGTAACCATTCAAAGTAGGTCGATATGGCGTGATCTTCAGGTCTGGCACCCTTCCCTTGGCTTTGGCTCTTACTTTCTCCTTGTTCCTCTTTAGCATTTCCGCATGATCATTTCTAGAGGGCTCATATCCTAGCCCGAAGGTGTATGAGGTGACACGGCTTTGAATAGACGTAGGGATCCCTTGTTGGCGACGCCCTAGCCCCATGCCTGGAAAGAAACTCATTCTTCTCATGATTTCACCAACATGCAAGTTGCTATGGGGACAAAAGTCCAAGGGTATTAATTCACCCTTTTCGAGCTCTTTCTCAATGCATTGGACATACTCAAACCCAGATAGCGGTATCGCTGCAGATTCAGGTTGTATCTCACATATAGGCACACCTGCGAGTTTCAATTCATAGTCCCCTTGAAGTGTTACTATGGCTCCTTCATGAGGAAACTTCACCTTTTGATGGAGTGAAGATGGCACAGCCCCAGCAGGATGAATCCAAGGTCGGCCCAACAGCAAGTTGAAACATAATGGCACATCTAACACTTGGAATTCCACCCTAAATTCAGTGGGTCCCATGATAAGAGGCAAAGTAACCACCCCTATTACTTCTCGGCGGGTGTTGTCATAAGCTCTTACGGTCTGCCCAGATGGCGTGAAATCGGTGGGTCCCAAACCCAAAACAGTGGCAGTTCGGAGAGGACATACATTCAGTGCGGACCCATTGTCAATAAGGACGGTAGGAACCCTCTTCCCCATAGTGTCAACGGTCACGTAGAGAGCTTGAGAATGGCTTGGCCCGCTTTTGGGTAGGTCTACATCGGTGAACACGATGGTTGAGTTCTTGGGAGTTGGATTCACCAAATGTACCAATCCCTTGGGGGATGTGTCAACAGGCACTTGTATCTGATTTAGCAGTTTCAACACGGTCTGTTTGTGCTTGTGCGAGGCCATGAGTAAGCCCCAGATAGTGATGTTGGCATTGGTCTTCTTCAGCTGCCTAAGCACTTCATCCTCTTCTTCTTGCAAGATAGGACGCCTCTGCCCTTCCAAATCTTCCAACGGATTCTCAGATTCTAGGTGGGGAGGCTTAAAATGGCGACCCCCTCTGGTTATATGATCCAGCTCATCATCATTAGCCCATATATCATGGACTTCCTCGGAGTCATTCATTAAGTCATCCCATTCTATCATGTCAATGCTCTCCATCTCTGTCGGCAAGTCATCCCATCCTGAAGGGACTATCGGCTCATCTGATATCGGACTTGGGCTTGAGTACAGCACATAGAATCAAATTTCCCCGACGCTTCACCTAATAGGCCAACCTGAGGATCCCCTGCTTCATATATTTCTTTCAGCTCTTGTTGGATAGATTTCTTTGGCAACAACAAAACCTTTTGGTCAATGAGGTCTTGGATGATCTTTTTTAGTATGGAACAAGCCTCGGTGTCATGACCGGGTGCACAATGGTATTGGCAATATTGGTGAGGGGTTGAGGGCCTTGGCTTTGGTGGAAGTGGCATGATAAGGCTGTTATTGCGGCAAATGGTGAAGAGACGGGTTAAGGTCATGGGGAGCGGAGTGTATTGTCTTATGGGATGGCGAGGGCGAGAGGATTCAACCCCAATGGCATTTATGGTGTTAGGTGGGGGTGTGTTGTTGTGTGATGGGAGAGGATTACGGGTGACATTTGGACAGGTTGGTGGTGAAATGACTTGCTTGTCAATGAGGTCTTGGACTTGGTGGCGAAGGCGAATACAGCGATTGGTGGCATGGCCTTTGGATTGGTAGTACTTGCAGTACTCATTCTCATTGTAGCTCTTGGGTAAGGGATTTGGTGGAGGTCTTAGGTCGAGTGACTTCAATAGGTCACGACTTATGAGCTTTTCAAGGACTCTTTCGAGTGGCATGAATAGGTCAGTGAATTGGCGAGGTGGGTTGACATCATTGAGAGAAAAGGGTTGGATTGGTTGAGTTATGGTGTTGACCTCGGCATTGTTCTTCCCAGTAAAGTTTGTCTTGCGACTCCTCACTTCCTCAGTCTTGATTGTCCCATCATTGATAGCATCTTCAACCTGCGTGCCAGCCCCAATGAGAGCTTTGAAATTTGGAAAATAGTGGGCAAATAGGTGCTTGTGATACACGGGCAGCAGGTTCTTAACCACTAACTGAATTTGGTCCTCCTCATTCGGCCTATCCGTCATTCTCGACGCCTTTTGTCTCCACCTTGTAATGTAAGCGGAGAAAGTTTCATGAGCCCCTTGCTTGGTAGTTTCTAGGTCCCTTCGAGTAACGTCCACCTCTGTGTTATACTTGTAGTGCTCTGAAAACTCATTGCATATGTCTTCCCAAGTCCGGGTTCTATTCTCATGCAAGGATAAGAACCATTTCAAAGCAGAAGTGGCCAAGGTTTCATGGAACATTTGAGCTAAAAGCTCGTCAGTAGCCCCTCGAGGGTGCATAGCTCGCACGTACATCTTCAAATGAGTCTTAGGGCAACCCGTCCCATCGAACTTTTCTAACTCCGGCATCTTGAATTGTAGTGGAATACGAGCCGTTGGAAACAGGGATAGAGTCCGCACATCGACCATGTCATCAGCCCTGCGAATCCCTTTTATGGTTCTCTCCAAAGCTTCTACCTTGCTAGCTAACACGGAATCACTGCTAGTACCTTTCCCCTTGGCTTCCCCTTCTAGGTTGGTGACCTCAGGTTTCGAGCTACTTTCCCCCCTTGTCTTGGTGTTCTCATTGGATTGAGGTCCCTCTTCGGTGCCAGCCCCATGAGGTATACCCGAGGAATGGGCCTTAGAGCCATTTTGTTCAAGATCCGCCATCTTCTGTTGGTTCTCTTGAGCCATTTTCAATGCGGTATCGGATGTCTCGGCGGTATGGTCAAGCTTGGCCATGATGGCTTTCAGGCAAGCCTCAAGGTCAAAGTGCCCCTCACTAGTTCTTTCGTCGGCCATGTCTGTCTGATGGGTAGACTCAACACTCACTAGACGCCCTTGTGGATTGCGGATCCAAGCCAGCACGTCTATGGATAGAAAAGTTTTAACCTTTAGCCTAAGGATCTGTCCTAAACCTCCATATTTTCCTTAATGAATTCGGTCTCTACACCATGTTCAATTAATTCATTCCCTTTATCCAATTACCTTTACAGGGGTCATGGATTAAGGGTATGTTTTAAAGAATAGGGCATAGAGTCCTTCAATTAGGTTTAATTAATCCCCTAGGACTAGCACATCACAAACATAGCTTTACATCCTATTTCCTTAATTTATTCCTCCTAACCCATGGCCTTAACGAAGGCTAGGGTTTAAAGGTCTATATTAAGGGCATAAGATATAAAGCCTCACACCACAAACACGGCATAGCATCATTACAAACAATTGTGGGTGCATAAAGGTGAGACCGTAGTGTCCTACAAGTCTGTCTATATGGACTAATGATAAGGGTAGGCTAGGGTCCTTCACTTGCTTGAGCAATCCTTATACCTAACCACATGTGGCATCAGGAACGCCGCGTGGGTCCAGCAGTACGTGATTAACTCATTTAATATACCCAAGGGTACTAGGCAAGAGAGGTTGATAGCTTTCGCCCCAACACATGGAATCAGGAAAACCAAGGTTGAGACTAGGCCGATCGTTGGCAAGGATACATCGAGGGACATCGATCCTAACATGCAAGAGTTTGCGCACACAATGCAATAAATGAAAGCACACAATCAAGTGGATGCAATGTGATTGATTTTAATTAAACATAAGAAATTAACCAAGCCCAATTAAACTTTATAGAGTCTAGCCCACAAATCCCCAGTGGAGTCGCCAAACTGTGAACCCCGGAAATTGGGCCCACAAGGGATTGAAAGAAAATGGGTTTGAAAAAGAAAAAGGAAAGGAGTCGCCACCTTATTTTTTAAAGGAAACAAGGAAAACCCTAAAAATAGTTTGTTTTAAGAAAACAATTTGAATGACTCCATAAAAAAAAGGAAAGGCAAAAACCAATCTTTTGAAAACCAAAGAAATCGGGGATTCGGAGGCTAAGTTATGACATGGGAAGGTTCTAGGCAAAGCCTATAGGCACCCATGTCACCCTTTCGGTCTCTCAGTTCATTTGGGCTAAATTAAGATCTTTCCCATACAAAAATCAGCAAGTATATCATCACAAGAATTGTATGCATATCATATATTTCATTCATCCATCCATGCATAATAAGCACATAAAAACAGAAAATAAAGAAGAGCAAAACAAAACAAAAAGAAGCCTAGGATGCTTGGATCCTAGAACGGACTTGAGCCTCACGAAGAGCGCCTACGTACCATGCAACGAAATACATGGATCAAAGTCCACTTAGTTCGATTAGAATTAGGGTTAAGACCTAATATAAACCTATGGTTAAAACCCTAGGTTCCCTTATTTGATCAAAAGAGTTGAATATGATAGAAAGTTTGATTTTAGGAAAGAAATCCACAAAATGGAAACTTTAATAAAAACCAGAATTTTATTTACGAAGGAAACCTTTGATTAAACCATAGACTTGTATTAAAAATTAACCCTAGATAGGGAGAAGAGAATGAGTTAAGAAGAAAGGTGAATTGGGGCACCCTCACACCCACTTACCTGAGCGCAATTGCTCCAAACATTAGCCATTTCAGACATAAGCAGCCCTATTTGCCATAGGACAAATACCACACCTATTTGCACCCTTACAAGTGCTCAAAACCATGCAAAAACACTAACATGCAAATCTGGACAGAATAGTATTATGACCTAAAATCATCCACTAAGCATGCCATAGCAAAAACAGCGAACAATAATAAGTCCTAACATATTCCTAGAATCATATCATGCATAAAAACCCTAAAACATACTAACATGCATGCAAAACTATCATGTTTACTCCATATGAAAAACATATACAGCAAACACGAAGAAAAACCAATAAAAAAGTCTACTTTATCATGCTATATGAAAACAAACACGAAACAATGACTCTAAAACCCTAAACTCACAAATATGCTTAAAAACTCACAAGACATACTTTAATCATGCTAAAACCAAACTAAACAGAAATTATATCATGCATATTAACTAACTAAAGCAATATAACATGATGAAAATCCTAACTCTAACATGCAATGACACTAATCCTAGCACAAGGACAAACAGGAGCACAAGAATCATAACTATGCATTAAAACATAAAGGACAGCCCTAAAGCATGCTAAACAGTAGATAAAAAAATAGATATTCCATGTATATTAACTAGCTTGAGTGTTAATACATGATAAAAAAGTTACCTTTAACATGCAATAAGCCTAACCCATATGAAAACCTAGTTTAAGCTTGAATAGAGAAGGAGAATACCTTATTCTCTCTCAAACACTCAAGTATTAATGCATAAAGTGGCTCCCCTTGTGTTTGTAATTGTTCGTGGCTCCTCAGGTCTTTAGAGTGAATCAAACCAACACGAATCCTCCTCTTTGTCAAAGTGGTATCACAGCAAAGAGATCAAAACTCACTCAACTTTGAAAAGAAATAGAAAACAAAAAGAGAACAAGAGAAAAGAAAAGTGATTTTCGTCACTTTGCAGCAGCAGCAACTTCAATCGCGTTTTTGGGTATGAAAATGTTGGATTTGGACAAAGCTTGTGAAATACAAAGTTGTAGAGAATTGAATTCTCTTTCTAACAAGACCAATTTCATCAAATTCTGACTTCGGATGAAAAAGTTATGATTAAAATACGACTGCTGGTTTTCAAAAAATCTGCTGCTGAATTATGACGAATTTCACTCCCTCCAAACCCTCTTCTCCTCTCCCTTGTTTAAAGACATTAAGAGAGTATTTATAGCTGAAATCTGGAGTTTCCCTTTCCTTCCTGGACTAGGTTTCCTTGGAGAATAATCAAAAGGTATTTTATAATGATAAAATACTTCTAATCTGAATAGGAAAAGGAAATTGTCTTTTATAAAAATTGGGAGACTGACCGCTAACACGCATGCACATGTATCGTATGTGCGTACACACTCATCACATACGTACACGTGTTAGTGTCATGATAAAAATGGCTAATTTAATAAAATAATTTTCTTTTCATTTTAACCAAAAATCTCATGCTGTGATTCGCACTAATTCTTCAAGGATAATCCGTAAATAACCACACTAAACTCATCATCAGGCCATATCAAAATTGAACTTCATGAAACACTTTTGAGGGTAAAATGATGACTAATGAAAGTCAATTTGAAAAGATTTGGTTGGTAATTGTGAGTCAATTAGAGCTAACCCAAGGAAGGGTCAATTAACCAACTTGAACTACATCGAGCCATTTTAATCCCGAGCCATTGACTTACCAAATTGAACCTAGAAATACCTCTTATGCATCCATATGAACTCCAATTGACAATTTGGAGATCATTTCAAGGTCAAATGAAAAGTTTGGGACTTAAAAGACGATTATGCCCCTCAAGTCACAAAAGCTCTTATTATCCCTCAAGATCAACTCCAATTTGAACCAAAATTCATATCCATTGTCCTTGTGACTCTAGAAAACTAATGCAAGTGACTAGACTAAAAAACAAAACAAAAACATGCATGAAATGATGAACCCTAGTAAGGTGGTGCAAAAATGGGGTGTGACAGGTCCCACGATTAAAGGCAAGGTAACCACTCTTATTACTTCTCGGCGGGTGTTGTCATAAGCTCTTATGGTTTGCCCAGATGGCGTGAAATTAATGGGTCCCAAACCCAAAACAGTGGCAGTTCGGAGAGGACATACATTCAGTGCGGACCCATTGTCGATAAGGACGGTAGGAACCCTCTTCCCCATAGTGTCAACGGTCACATAGAGAGCTTGAGAATGGCTTGGCCCGCTTTTGGGTAGGTCCACATCGGTGAACACGATGGTTGAGTTCTTGGGAGTTGGATTCACCAAATGTACCAATCCCTCGGGGGATGTGTCAACAGGCACTTGTATCTGATTCAACAGTTTCAACACGGTCTGTTTGTGCTTATGCGAGGCCATGAGTAAGCCCCAAATAGTGATGTTGGCATTGGTCTTCTTCAGCTGCCTAAGCACCTCATCCTCTTCTTCTTGCAAGCTAGGACGCCTCTGCCCTTCCAAATCCTCCAACGAATTCTCAGATTCTTGGTGGGGAGGCTTAAAATGACGACCCCCTCTGGTTATATGATCCAGCTCGTCGTCACTAGCCCATATGTCATGGACTTCCTCGGAGTCATTCATTAAGTCATCTTATTCTATCATATCGATGCTCTCTATTTCTGTCGGCAAATCATCCCAACCTGTAGGGATTATCGGCTCATCTGATATTGGATTTGGGCTTGAGTACAGTACATAGTAATCAAATTTCCTCGACGATTCACCTAATAGGCCAACCTGAGGATCCCTTGCTTTATATCTTTCTTTTAGCTCTTGTTAGATAGATTTTCTGGGCAACAACAAAACCTTTTGGTCAATGAGGTCTTGGATGATCTTCTTTAGTATAGAACAAGCCTCGGTGTCATGGCCGGGTGCACGATGGTATTGGCAATATTGGTGAGGGGTTGATGGCCTTGGCTTTGGTGGGAGTGGCATGATAAGGCTGTTATTGCAGCAAATGGCGAAAAGATAGGTTAAGGTCATGGGGAGTGGAGTGTATTGTCTTATGGGCTGGCGAGGGTGAGAGGATTCAATTCCAATGGCATTTATGGTGTTAGGTGGGGGTGTGTTGTTGTGAGATGGGAGAGGATTACGGGTGACATTTGGACGGGTTGGTGGTGAGATGACTTGCTTGTCAATGAGGTCTTGGACTTGATGGCGAAGGCGAATACAACAGTTGGTGGCATGGCCTTTGGACTGGTGGTACTTGCAGTACTCATTCTCGTTGTAGTTCTTGGGTAAGGGATTTGGTGGGGGTCTTGGGTCGAGTGGCTTCAATAGGTCACGGCTTACAAGTTTTTCAAGGACTCTTTCAAGTGGCATGAATAGATCAGTGAATTGGCGAGGTGGGTTGACATCATTGAGAGAGAAGGGTTGAATGGGTTAAGCTATGGTGTTGACCTCGGCATTGTTCTTCCCAGTAAAGTTTGTCTTGCGACTCCTCACTTCCTCAGTTTTGATTGTCCCATCATTGATAGCATCTTCAACTTGCGTGCCAGCCCCAATGAGAGCTTTGAAATTTGGGAAATAATGGGCAAATAAGTGCTTGTGATACACGAGCAGCAAGTTCTTAACCACCAACTGAATTTGGTCCTCTTCATTTGGCCTATCCGTCATTCTCGACGCCTTTTGTCTCCACCTTGTAATGTAAGCGGAGAAAGTTTCATGAGCCCCTTGCTTGGTAGTTTCTAGGTCCCTTCGAGTAACGTCCACCTCTGTGTTATACTTGTTGTGCTCCAAGAACTCATTGCACATGTCTTCCCAAGTTCGAGTTCTATTCTCATCCAAGGATAAGAACCATTTCAAAGCAGAAGTGGCTAAGGTTTCATGGAACATTTGAGCTAAAAGCTCGTCAGTGGCCCCTCGAGGGTGCATAGCTCGCACATACATCTTCAAATGAGTCTTAGGGCAACCCGTCCCATCGAACTTTTCTAACTCCGGCATCTTAAATTGCAATGGAATACGAGCCGTCGGAAATGGAGATAAAGTCCACACATCGACCATATCATCGGCCCTACGGATCCCTTTTATAGTTCTCTCCAATGCTTCTACCTTGCTAGCTAATACGGAATCACTGCTAGCACCTTTCCCTTTGGTTTCCCCTTCTAGGTTGGTGACGGCAGGCTTCGAACTACTTTCCCCCCTTATCTTGGTGTTCTCATTGGATTGAGGTCCCTCTTCGGTGCCAGCCCCATGAGGTATGCCCAAGGAATGGGCCTTAGAACCATTTTGTTCAAGATCCGCCATCTTCTGTTGGTTCTCTTGAGCCATTTTCAATGCGGTATTGGATATCTCGGCGGTATGATCAAGCTTGGTCATGATGGCTTTCAAGCAAGCCTCAAGGTCAAAGTGCCCCTCACTAGTTCTTTCATCGGCCATGTCTGTCTGATGGGTAGATTCAACACTCACTAGACGCCCTTGCAGATTGCGGATCCAAGCCAGCACGTCTATGGATAGAAAAGTTTTAACCCTTAGCCTAAGGACTTGTCCTAAACCTCCATATTTTCCTTAATGAACTTGGTCTCTACACCATATTCAATTAATTCATTCCTTTTATCCAATTACCTTTACAAGGGTCATGGATTAAGGGTATGTTTAAGAGAATAGGGTATAGAGTCCTTCAATCAGGTTTAATTAATTCCCATGGATTAGCACATCACAAACATAGCTTTACATCCTATTTCCTTAACTTATTCCTCCTAACCCATGGCCTTAACAAAGGTTAGGGTTTAAAGGTATATGTTAAGGGCATAAGATATAAAGCCTCACACCACAAACACGGCATCGCATCATTACAAACAATTGTGGGTGCATAATGGTGAGACCATAGTGTCCTACAAGGCCCACTACATGAACTAAGAGAGGGTAGGCTAGGGTCCTTCACTTGCTTGAGCAATTCTTATACCTAGCCACATATGGCATCAGGAACGCCGCGTGGGTCCAGCAGTACGTGATTAACTCATTTAATATACCCAAGGGCAAGCCCAAGGGTACTTGGCAAGAGAGGTTGATAGCTTTCGCCCCAACACTTAGAATCAGGAAAACCAAGGTTGAAACTAGGCCCATCGTTGGCAAGGATACATCGAGGGACATCGATCCTAGCATGCAAGAGTTTGCGCACACAATGCAATAAATGAAAGCACACAATCAAGCGGATGCATGTGATTGATTTTAATTAAACATAAGAAATTAACTTAGCCCAATTAAACTTTATAGAGTCTAGCCCACAAATCCCCAGTGGAGTCGCCAAACTGTGAACCCCGGAAATTGGGCCCACAAGGATTGAGAAGAAAATAGGTTTGAAAAAGAAAAAGGAGTCGCCACTTATTTTTTAAAGGAAACAAGGAAAACCTTAAAAATAGTTTATTTTAGGAAAACAATTTGAATGACTCCATGTTTAAAAAGGAAAGGCAAAAACAATCTTTTGGAAACCAAAGAAATCGGGGATTTGGAGGCTAAGTTATGACATGGGAAGGTTCTAGGCAAAGCCTATAGGCACCCATGTCACCCTTTCGGTCTCTCGGTTTATTTGGGCTAAATTAAGATCTTTCTATACAAAAATCAGCAAGTATATCATCACAAGAATTGCATGCATATCACATATTTCATCCATCCATCCATGCATAACAAGCAAATAAAAACAGAAAATAGAAAATAAAATACAAAAAAACCTAGGATACTTGGATCCTAGAACGGACTTGAGCCTCACGAAGAGCGCCTACGTACCATGCAACGAAATACATGGATCAAAGTCCACGTAGTTCGATTAGAAATAGGGTTAAGTCCTAATATAAACCTATGGCAAAAACCCTAGGTTTCTTTATTTGAAAAAGAGTTGAATAAACCAAGTTTTGATTTTAGGAAAATTTCTCAAAATGGAAACCTTGATAAAAAATAGAATTTTATTGGTTAAGGAAACCCTTGATTAAAACCATAGACTTGTATTAAAAATTAACCCTAGGAGGGAGAAGAGAAAGAGTTAGGAAGAGAGGTGAATTGGGGCACCTTCACACCCACTTACCTGAGCGCAATAGCTCCAAGCATTAGCCATTTCAAGCATTGGTAGCCCTATTTGCCATAGGACTTTTACCACACCTATTTGCACACTTACATGTACTCAAAACCATGCAAACACAACAATATGCAAATCTGGACAGAATAGTACTAAGGCCTAAAATCATCCACTAAACATGCTAGTAGCAAAAATAGCAAACTTTTATAAGGCCTAACACAATCCTAGAATCATATCATGCATAAAAACCCTAGAAATCAACTAACATGCATGCAAAAATATCATATTTACTCCAAACATATATAGCAATTGTGAAGAAAAATCAATAAAAAGACCTACTTTAATATGTTGTATGAAACTAACTTAAAACAAGGACACTAAAACCCTAAACTCACAAATATGCTTAAAAACATACAAAACAAACTCTAAACATCCTAAAACCAAATTAAACAAAACTTAAATCATGCATATTAACTAACTAAAGCAATAAAACATGATAAATATCCTAACTCTAACATGCAATAACCCTATCCTAGCATAAAGACAACAGAAGCACAAGAATCATAACTATGCATAAAAACACATAGGACAGCCTTAAAGCATGCTAAACTTATGATAAACAGTAGATATTCCATGTATATTAACTAGCTAGAGTGTTAATACATAATAAAAAAGCTACCTTTAACATGCAATAAGCCTATCCTATATGAAAATCCATATTCAGCATAAAGAAGGAGTGAGGAATACCTTAAGAAGAAGCTTCCTTGTTGCTGTAGAGACTCTCTCTTCCTCTTATGGATGACTTGAACCAATGTTCTCCAAGGCTACAGCAAGAATTCCAGCTCTCCTTTAAGTCTCTCTCTCTTATTCTCTCTCAAACACTTAGGTTTTTAGGCATAAAGTGGCTCCCTTTGTGCTGAAGCATAGGGGGGGTATTGACTTTAATTAGGATTAACCAATGGCTCGGGTTAAAACCTTAGAAATTAATCCAAGGGCTATTAGAGACCCCCTTGGGGCTTAAGTAACTCAGAAGTTACCAAAAAATAGAAGGAAACTCGTCTAAAAGAGCCCAAATACGTCAAAATAGGCAAGAGTCCGCTTCAGCAAGGAGTTATAGGGAAAATAGGAAAGTGGCCTTGGGTGACCACCAGGGCCTGGGCAGCTAGCCACCTGGGCCCAGGCGGCTAGCCACCCGGGGCTGGGTGGTCACCCGAGCCCACTTTGGATTTTTGCCTATTTTTTACTCCCAATCCTTCTAGAAGTGTTTCAAGGGCCAAATGAACTCCGATTTTGATGAAACAAAAGCCAAAACGACCGTGTTTCGATGAGGAATATGTTTTTAAACATTTTGGGGTGAAAACCACTAACCATGGGGGCATGTTTAGGTTTAACAAAGGCAGTTAACCGCTATGCTCTACCTTCGCTAAGCATAGGCATGCACATAGGGTCAAACCAAATACTTTCCATATCAAAATTGAACTTCATCAAACACTTTTGGGGGTAAAATGATGACTAATGAAAGTCAATTTGAAAAGATTTGATTGGTAATTGTGAGTCAATTAGAGCTAACCCAAAAGAGGGTCAATTAACCAACTTGAACTACGTTGAGCCATTTTAATCTTGAGCCATTGATTCATCAAATTGAACATAGAAATACATCTTATGCATCCATATGAACTCCAATTGACAATTTGGAGATCATTTCAAGGTCAAATGAAAAGTTTGGGACTTAAAAGACGATTATGCCCCTCAAGTCACAAAAGCTCTTATTATCCCTTAAGATCAACTCCGAATTGAACCAAAATTCATATCCATTGTCCTTGTGACTCTAGAAAACTAATGCAAGTGACTAGACTCAAAAAAGAAACAAAAACATGCATGAAATGATGAGCCCTAGTAAGGTGGTGCAAAAATGGGTGTGACAACTTGGATCCTAGGACGGACTTGAGCCTCACGAAGAGCGCCTACGTACCATGCAACGAAATAAATGGATCAAAGTCCAAGTAGTTCAATTAGAATTAGGGTTAAATCCTAATATAAACCTATGGTTAAAACCCTAGGTTTCCTTATTCGAAAGAGAATTGAATATGATAGAAAAAACGAAGTTTGAATTTAGAAAGAATTCCACAAGATGGAAACTTTGATAAAAACCAGAATTTTATTGGTTAAGGAAACCCTTGATTAAGACCATAAACTCATATTAAGAATTAACCCTAGGAGGGAGAAGAGAAAGAGTAAGAAGGAAAGGTGAATTGGGGCACCTTCACACCCACTTACCTGAGCGCAATAGCTCCAAGCATTAGCAATTTCAAGCGATGGCAGCCCTATTCGCCATAGGAAAATTACCACACCTATTTGCACCCTTACGCGAGCTCAAAACCATGCAAACACAATGATATATAAATCTGGACAGAATAATACTAAGGCCTAAAATCATCCACTAATCATGCTAACAGCAAAAACAGCGAACAATAATAAGCTCTAATGCAATCCTAATACCAAATCATGCATAAAACCCTAGAATGAACTATATGAATGCAAGAAATATCATAGTCATTCTATATGTAAAACATATACAGCAACTATGAAGAAAAATCAATAAAAAAGCCTAAACTAACATGCTGTATGAAACTATCCTAAAACAAGGACACTAAAAACCCTAAACTCACAAACATGCTTGAAAACACACAAAACAAACTCTAAACATGCTAAACTTATATTAAACAGAACTTAAATCATGCATATTAGCTAACTAAAGTGATAGAACATGATAAAAATCCTAACTTTAACATGCAATGACACTATTCTAAAATAAGGACAACAGAAGCACTAGAATCACAACTATGCATTAAGACCTATGAACTAACTCTAAAACATGCAAAACTCATCATGGATATCATTATTATCACATGTATTAACTAATAGAAACCTCAATCCATGGTAGAAATCATGAAAATTGCATGCAATAAAGCTAACCTAAGAGAAAACCTTAATTTCAGCCTTAAGAGTTAGAACATACCTTGGGAAAGCCTTCCTTGCTGCGGCAGAGACTCTCTCTTGCTCTTGTGGATGACTTGAATTAATGTTCTCCAAGGCTACAGCAGGACCTCTAGCTCTCCTTCAAGTCTCTCTCTCTTATTCTCTCTCAAACACTCGGGTATTAATGCAAAAAGTGGCTCCCTTGTGCTGAAGCATAGGGGGTATTTATAGAGTTCAATTAGGATTAACCAATGGCTGGGATTAAAACCCTAGAAATTAATCCAAGGGCTATTAGAGACCCCCTTGGGGCTTAAGTAACTCAGGAGTTACCAAAAATTAGAAGGAAACTCGTCCAAAAGAGCCCAAATACGTCAAAATAGGAAGAAGTCCGCTTTAGCAAGGAGTTGTTGAGCAGATAGGAAAGTGCTCTCGGGTGACCACCAGGGCCTGGGCGGCTAGCCACTTGGGCCCAGGTGGCTAGCCGCCCGTGGCTGGGTGGTCACTCGAGCCCACTCCGGATTTTGCCTATTTTTGATTTCTAATGCTTCTAGAAGTGTTTCAGGGGGCAAATTAACTCCGGATTTGCTGAAACAAAAGCCAAAACGACCGTGTTTCGATGAGGAATGCATTTTTGAACATTTTAGGGTGAAAACCACTAACCATGGGGGCATGGTTAGGTTTGACAAAGGCGGTTAACCGCTATGCTCTACCTTTGCTAAGCATAGGCATGCACATAGGATCAAACCAAATGCTTTCCATATCAAAATTAAACTTTCTAAAACACTTTTAGGGATAAAATGATGACTAATGAAAATCAATTTGAAAAGATTTGGTTGGTAATTGTGAGTCAATTAGAGCTAACCCAAAGGAGGGTCAATTAACCAACTTGAACTACATTGAGCCATTTTAATCTTGAGCTATTGATTCATCAAATTGAACCTAGAAATACCTCTATACATCCATATGAACTCCAATTGACAATTTGGAGGGCATTTCAAGGTCAAATAAAAAGTTTGGGACTTAAAAGATGATTATGCCCCTAAAGTCACAAAAGCTCTTATTATCCCTCAAGATCAACTCCGAATTGAACCAAAATTCATATCCATTGTCCTTGTGACTCTAAAAAACTAATGCAAGTGACTAGACTTAAAAACAAAACAAAAAACATACATGAAATGACGAGCCCTAGTAAAGTGGTGCAAAAATGGGGTGTGATAGGGGTTTACATCATTTTGGCACTAAAAGTCTTTTGTTAGACTCTACACATCCCAAAGAATCCATGGTATCTTTCAGGGTTCAATTTGGTTAAGTTTTGATAGTTAATAAGAACTTTTGCAATTTGGAGGGCATTTATGTCATTTCACTTGCATAATTCTTATTTGATATCCAATTCTCATCAAATTCATCCCAGGATGATCCTAATGACCTTAGAATGCCATTTGTAGGCTTGGTTTAAAGTTTGGTAGGGTTTGGAATTGATTTGGTTAGGGATGGTCCATAGTGTGCAAGGTTGAGATCCGTTTGTCGGTTTTCTTTATAATTGACTTTTAATTCAATCCCAACTTTTAAACTAATGGCCACATTGGTGTTAATTGAGCTTTAATTATTGTTTTCAAATGAATAAAATGATTTCCAAAAGGTTTTGGTTGCAAGCATGGCTCAATCGGAATACAAACCCTTATTTTACCCTTAGTTACATTTTGGACCCCGGTGAGCCATATTTGCTTGGTTTATGGCCAATTGACCCATTGTGGATTAATTTTGACTTAATTTGAGTCTTAATATGTGGGAAATTGAATCAAAAACGTTGTGAAAAAAGAATGGATGAATCTGGACTTAAAATGAGCAAGATTCGTCCAAAATATGCTTTAAAACCAGATTTCGTATTTTTGCCATAACTTCTAACTCGGAAGTCTGATTTGGATGAAATTGGTCTTTTTGAAAAGGTTTTTTTAAAGCTATACAACTTTCTGTCTAATGAAAATTTTCCAAATCCAACGTTTTTATGCCCAAATAGGCCCTTAAAGTAGCTGCTGTTGTAGGGTAGCGGGAATAAGGTGAGGTGTCCACTTGGTCACCAATCCTTATCCTTTTAATTATTTGACTTTATCTCTTAATTTTGACATTATCTCTTCAACTAATCTGGATTTTTCCAATCTTTTTGATAATGTTTGATAATTATCACTTAGATTTGAGATAAATGTCATCTCTTAAGATTGATTTTAGGCTATTGGATTATCCTTAGCTAGATTAAATCCAAACCATCCATTCCACCCACCTTTCACTATAAATAGGGGTCCTTCCTTCATTCATTCTACATCAAGTCTTAGTAGAATTTTCCTAAGCAACTGAAGAGCTTGAGTTCTTGAGTGTGGGGTGAACGTTCCTATTAGTATCCTTCAATTGAGACTTATTTTAAACAAGAGCTTGGCTCAATAGTTAGTGGGGAACGTTCCTATTAGTACCCTCTAGCTTGCGACCCATTCTAGAGCTTGAAGGCGTGGAATCTCTACCCGACTTGCAACTTCCTCCCTTGAGGCCATCATAAAGCTTGGAAAGCGTGGAAGCTCTGCCCAAATTTCGACTCAAAAACCCCGAGGTTGCAAACAGAACTCTGCCTCAGTTCTGTCAAGTATAATCTCTAAACTCTGTTGCTATGATGTAATTGCTTATGTGATGATGCATGCTCCCATGAGTTTTATTATTCATAGGGTTTTATTAGAGTTTTGATCTAAAATCAAACAAGTTTTCAAATCAAAGTTGTTTGTCTCAAATCAAATTATTTTCAAAAGCAAGTGTTTGATTATGGATTGGATTCTAATAGAGTCCTACGAGGAGTGAAACTCTTCGCCCCAATATGTTTGTTCGAACTACGTGGACTTTGATCTTTGTCAGAAGTACATAGGCCGAGCGCACTTGAGCTCAAGTCCAACTCAGCTTAGTTTTTATCTTTTAATTTTCGTAATTTTTAGTTATGCATGGTTGAAATTAATTAAGCCCAATTAATAAATGAGACCGATTTATCGGGCGAAATGGGTGCCTATGGGCTGTGGCTTAGAACCTTCCCATTTCGTAACCTAGCCCCCGAACCCTCATTTTTGGTTCAAGACTTGCCTATTTTCCATTAATGGAGTCAAACTTGTTTTTGTAAAATAAATCTTTTGGTGGTTTCCTCGTACCCTAAAAATGAGGTGGCGACTCCTTTGCTTTTTGAAAACCCCTTTTAAAAGTGGAAAGAAAAACTCGATTCCCCCCGAGTCGATTTCCGGCGTCTACAATATCCTATTCCTGAAGTCTTAATTCTTCTTGGGTTTCTTTGGAGCTCGCTTATCAGCTTTCTTTTCTCTCTCTCAAGTTTTCTTTTCTTCCTCAAGTCATGCTCATGAGCTGCTGTCACCGCTTCCATAATGTCTTCTCTGCAAGGCTCAAGTGTAGTGTCTTTGATAAGTCCAAAAATCCTTTTTCTTCGAGTAATCTTTCTCTCACCCAAATTATCCTTCAACCATTCCTTGTACTCGGGGCTCATCATATATGGACCATCAGTATTCATAACTTGGGTTAGTGTCAGTTTGCGAGGCCATCGATCCTTCGCCCAAGTCACCATAGAAAAACCCACAAGCACCACAGGATAGTCACCTTTCAAGGAAGTGGGTATGGTTTGCATGGCACCCATCTAACGACGAACCCTTGAAGGCCAATAAAAAGAAGTAGACCTTAGCCCTATGAGTCTCACCATGGCACATCCAGAAGTGCGCAGAAGCACCTGTTCACTACAGCCCCATATGAAGACAAACCACTTGATATTCCTCATGAAAGGGTTTAGAAGTAACCTAGCCAATCCCTCAACGAAAATTGTCCAGGTAGTTCAATGCGATGGAGATAGTAATGCTGGGGCTTATGTAGTGTAATGACAGTGGGTGACAAGAATTTCAGTCTTTCAAGCAACCTCATCTGCAGAAGAATGGGGTTACCTCCTAAAGGAACTTTCAGGTCCTCATGAATTTTATCCAAGCTATTTAAGGTTTCAGTTAGTACCATGGGAATCAAGACTTGACTATTTTCCATTTCGTAACCTAGCCCCCGAACCCTCATTTTTGGTTCAAGACTTGCCTATTTTCCATTAATGGAGTCAAACTTGTTTTTGTAAAATAAATCTTTTGGTAGTTTCCTTGTACCCTAAAAATGAGGTGGCGACTCCTTTGCTTTTTGAAAACCCCTTTTAAAAGTGGAAAGAAAAACTCGATTCCCCCCCGAGTCGATTTCTGGCGTCCACAGTTTGGCGACTCCACTGGGGATATTGAGGGCTAAACTCAAATTTATTTGTTGGGATTAATTAATTTCATTGTTAATCAATTGAGCACTATCACTCTTTTGCATTGCATACATGCATCGATGTATCCTTACCAACGATCGGCTACATTGGACCTTTGATGGTGTAGCTATCAACCCCAATTGCCTCGTACCGAACGATTCGCCGTTCAGGTATATCATATGAGTAGGTCGTACCGCTGGATGTTGGGAATCTAATTAGAGAGGAAAAACTAGAAAGGCGAAATTAAAATTTTTCCTACGATTCCTAAACCCATGAATCTTAATTATGCTTAATACAAAACAAAAACCCTAACTAGAAGAGGGTAGAATTACTTACAGTTTGATATGGTCTTCTCCTTTATGCTCCAAGCTTTGTCTCCGGATAGCGGTGAATGAGCAGCCCAAGTGTGCTTCCTCCAACGGTATCCACACCTAGCTTGAGCTTGAAGTCCTTTCCTTTTTCTTCCTTGTTGTTGCTAGAGGTGGAGAAGAAAGAGAGAGAGAGAGGGAGAGCTATAATTTTCAGCCAGCCCTTTGGGGAGAATGATTGTTATGATGTCATCACATCATAATAGGCATTATATAGCCCACTAATAGGGCCGGCCCTAGGGGAACTTCTAACCCTAGTGGGTTTTGTGTAATTACTCTTAATTACACAATTAGCCCACTAGTTTGCATCAAATACAAATTAGCCCCTTAAAGAACTTTTCTTTAATCACTTATACCCTTTCTCTCATAGATAATCAAGCTCTCTTAGCATGATCAGTGTGTGAACCATTGGGTTCACATCATCAAGTAGTAGGAATAGCACATGTTGTGCACAATGGAACACTTTCCATTAAAGGGTCTAATTGAAACTCCTTTCAATTCCCTAATTGATTATAACTCATTTATATCAATTAGGGCTTCTACTAACTATGAGTAACACCTAGCATATGGCTCATGGTGTGGTCCTTAATAAGGTGAATAGTCATTTACAAAGAACCCTTCTATTATAGTTTATAGGTTACAATTCCATCCTTCCATCATCACAATGTCTCCAATTGAACTAATAGGACATGGAAGTCTGTCAAGTCCCTAGTTCAATTACTTTATACTCATTCATTAATATCAACTCAATGATGAACTTATGGAAACTCCTTTCCATATTCATTCTACCATAGGCCCATGGATTTAATGAGTTATATTCAATGAATGCTATATGAGACATTCACTCCCTTTTTCCTGAGAGTGATGGATTCCTTGTTGATCACTCACATGCCTTCACACACATAGCAGTAGGGCTAATGAACACCCTTACAGACCCCTGAATAGGATCTGCACTTAGTGTTATCAAACTTCTAAAGCTATATGCATAAGACAACCATGGTGTCTCAGGTCTAAGGATTACTTGTACCACTGTAACAATGAGAAACTGATTGACAGGCAGGTTAAAACTCCATTCAGTTTATCTCATTTCTTTGGTCACATTTAGTGTACCTATTCTTATAATAGGCACCCACTTGTTGGTTGTAGTGTCTGCACACAAATAGCTTGAGACTAGCTATTCTCCTATAAAGTCAACCTAACAAGTGCTAGTCCTATGGTTCATTACTGTCCATCATAGTGAACCTTCAATTAGGAATGATTTAGGAGTTTAGTACAGAGATATATTTAGAGTCTCAAAATTACAACCCTTTGTAATTTCATATTCTCAACTCTAACTCCATGGACATATTATGTAAATATAAATGATGCATATAAACATAATAGAATAAGCCCTTTTATTAAATCAATAATAAATGTGACATATATAAATGAAATCAATTGATTGTTCCTAATCCCTAAACAATCATCTCTATGATTGGCTCTAGGGCATAATCCTAACAATCTCCCATTTACATTATAGCCAATCCACCATGTATCTCATACCCATATCCTATCGGTGGTGATCCAACACACTTGGGTTATAGCCTTAGTGAAGGGGTATTCTTTATTCTCAGTTGTATTAAACTTCTATATGTATATGTCATCTCTTCCAATGATCTCTCTAATCACTTGGAATCGCCGCTTAAAGTTTGGACTTTTGATGAGACAGTGGATCCTTGTCTTGAGCACTAGCCTTATTGTTGTCACAAAAACAATAGTAAAGGCTTCTCAATGTCAGGAACCACTCCTAGTTCTGTAATGAACTTACTCATCCAAACATGTAGCAATGCGCTCTAATTTACAGCTCCACCATTTAAGGTGAGAACATACCTCGATGTTGATCTCCTATCATCATCGTCAGATTGAAAATCTATATCCGTTCTACCAACCATTTCAAGTTTCTTTCTCCATAGGCAAGGCATAGGTCCTTTAGTTCTTCTCAAGAACTTAAGGATAGCCTTAACTGCTTCCCAGTGTTCCTTATCTGGGTCTACCCGATATCTCCTCGTAACATTTACAGCAAAACTGATATCTGGTAATGTACACAGCATGGCATGTGCTTTTAGACAACTTGATTTCATGTCTGACAGGAATTAGACTTCTCTTGAAATCATGCATTTTGAACCCATTAAAAATCTTGTCTACGTACATCGATTGGGAGAGACTTAGCATCCTTTAAAATCTATCTCCATAGACTTCTATTCCCAGAATATAGGATGCTTCTTCCAAATCTTTTATGGAGAAACTCTTGTGAAAAACCAATTTTTCACTTTTGACAACGTCTCTACATTATTCCCTAATAAGTAGAACGTCATTCACTTATAGGACCATAAATGTGATCACACTCCCACTTGTTGGGAATCGAACAAGAGGGAAAAATACAAAGTGCGGAATATAAAAATTTTTCCTACGATTCCCAATCCCATGAATCTAACTATGCATAACACAAAATCAAACCCTAACTACGAAGAGGGTTAGAACACTTACAGGATTTTTGTCTTCTCCGTTTCGCTCCAAGCTTCTACTCCGGACAGCGGTGAATGAGCAGCCCAAGTGTACTGCCTCCAACGGTATCCACACCTAGCTAGAGCTTCAAGTCCTTTCTTTCTTCTTCCTTGTTGTTGCTAGAGGTGGAGAAGAGAGAGAGAGAGAAGAGAGCCTCCAAAAGGGGCTGGACGACTAGGGTTTATTGTGCAAGCCTCTTATCCCATGTCACACATAAGTGTGACTTATATAGGCAGCCCACTAAAGGGGGCTGGCCATGGGGAAGAAACCCTAATAGGGTTATGTGTAATTACACTTAATTGCACATTAACCCCTATTATTTGTATCAAATACAAATAGGCCTATAAAGAACTATTCTTTATTCACTAAAACCCTTTCTCTCATAGACTTTAAAGCCCTTCTTGCATGATCAGTGTGTGACCCATTGGGTTCACATCATTAAGTAGTAGGAATAGCACGAGGTGTGCACAATGGAACTCTTTCCATTTAGGGTCTAATTGGAACTCCTTCCAATTCCCTAATTGATTATAACTCACTTATATCAATTAGGGCTTCTACTAACCATGAGTAACACCTAGCATATGGCTCATGGTGTGGTCCTTAATGAGGTGAATAGTCATTTACAAAGAACCCTTCTGTTATAGTTTATAGGTTACAATTGCATCCTTCCTTCAACACAATGTCTCCAATTGAACTAATAGGACATGGAAGTCTGTCAAGTCCCTAGTTCAATTACTTTATACTCAATCATGAATATCAACTCATTGATGAACTCATGAAACTCTTTTCATATTCATCCTACCATGGCCATGGATTTAATGAGTTATATTATGAATGCTATATGAGACATTCTCTCTCTTTTTCCTGAGAGTGATGGATCCCTTGTTGATCACTCACATGCCTTCATACACATAGCAGTAGGGCCAATGAACACCTTTGCAGACCCCTGAATAGGATCTGCACTTAGTGTTATCAAACTTCTAAAGCTACATGCATAAGGCAACTATGGTGTCTCAGGTCTAAGGATTACTTGTACCACTATAACAATGAGAAACTGTTTGACAGGCAGGAAAAAACTCCATTTAGTTTATCTCATATCTTTGGTCACATTCAGTGTACCTATTCTCGCAATAGGCACCCACTTGTTGGTTGTAGTGTCTCCACACAAATAGCTTGAGACTAGCTATCCTCCTATAGAGTCAGCCTAACAAGTGCTAGTCCTATGGTTCATTACTGTCCATCATAGTGAACCTTCAACTAGGAATGCTTTAGGAGTTTAGTACAGAGATATATCTATAGTCTCAAAATTACAACTCTTTGTAATTCCATATTCTCAACTCTAACTCCATGGACATATTATGTAAATATAAATGATGCATATAAACATAATAGAATAAGCCCTTTTATTAAATCAATAATAAATGTGACATACATAAATGAAATCAAATGATTGTTCCTAATCCCTAAACAATCATCTCTATGATTGGCTCTAGGGCATAATCCTAACAATCTCCCACTTGCACTAAAGCCAATCGACCATGTATCGCATACCTATCTTCTCAAGATGTTGGTCTTAGACATAACAAATTATGTTTTAAAGCTTTAATCAGTAGGTCTACAAAAACTTATGTAGATAATATCTTCTGTAATGTATCTATTACCTTTTCCAATGATTCCTCTAATCACTTGGAATTGTCACTCTATGAGTTTGGACTTTTGATGAGACCGTGATTCCTATACTTGAGCTATAGACCCATTGTTGTCACAAAACAAGGTGTGGGCAACTCAATGGAAGGAACAACTCTAAGTTCTAAATGAACTTATAGATCCAAACAGTCTCCTAGACAATGCGACAATTAATTCACCCTTAATAATGGAATCCACTGTATCTTTCATACAGTTCTTCCATTAAGTATTTCACCAACTAAAGCGAATATAAAATATACCCCATATGGATTATATCCAAATCCATATACCCATCTACTATGAGTTTACAATTTCCATATACAATCCAATATTCCAAATTTGAATTGACTGATAACTATTTGTAACAATTACAACATAATAGATATCAGGTTCAATACATAGTATAGAATAAGGCTTCTTAACACTTTAAGAACCTTACTTGTATTATCCTAGGGCACATGCCCTTGAATAATGAATTCTTATCTGAAGTAAATCAGACCTCCCTTAGAATTCTCCATGTTGAACTCCTTCAACATTTCAACTATGTTTAATGATTTGGAGATACTTAGCAAACTATATGATCTATCTCTATAGATCTTGTTGAATGCTTCTGCCAAATCTTTCATGAATTAGTTTTTCTCCAAAAACCAAAACTTTACATTAGATAACATTCATATATCATTCATAATGATTAGGATGTCATCTATACTTAGGATAAAGAAAAACGATCGCACTCCCACTAACCTTTTATACACTCATGGTCCATCTATACAATGAGAGAAATCAAACAATTTGATTACTTCAACTTTATAGATGTTCTAATTATGAGAACCTTGTAGTCTATTAATAGACTTCTATAACTTACACACTTTTATGGTTTTTCACCATTTGATATAACATCTTTATATCCTTTTTGACATATCTCATATTCAAAATGTGTGTTTATAGATAACAAGATCCAAATGGATTTCAGCATAACTATTATCAAACAAGTTTCTTTATAGACAACTTTTTGCCTATGTTGAAAACATTCTTAAATAGCCAAGCCTTTTAGGTCTCTACCTGTCCATATTGGATTTAATGACTCTTAGTCATTTCTCAAGTTGATGTCAAACATCGCCTAATCATAATCAATAGGATTATCTTGGTGATCTTTATCACCAAAGAACAATTCTTTCACATTCTAATGGAGATACAATATCTCTCTTATGTTAAAGAAATATCCAATTTGATCTATGAAAAGAATGTGGTGTAATTAAAGGTTTTGCCTCAATAGGGGCAAGAGTTGGATCTTTGTTGGTTTGTGGCTTTACAAACAATTCTGTAAATTCTATCTACTTTTGCATCTTTCTTGAATGAACTCTTTCTCAAGAAAATCCAGCAAACATCCTAATGGACAACTTTTGTTCATTAGGGTAATAGAAATACTATCCCAACCACTTTTGGGATATACCACAATTCAACACTTACTTGACCTTATTTCCAGATTGTCTACATTATGTTTCCAGACATACGTAGCACAAGCCCAAGCCTTAACTTCTTTAAGTTGGGTTTCTTCCCATATCATATCTGATATAATTGGGACAAAACTGGAGTGAACCCTAAATTATCAATATGTAGCAATTTTAAGGTATATCCTAGATGGATACATTAGTAAAACTCATCATGGATCAAACCATATCTAATAGGGTTCAATTCGTTCTCTTAGATTCACCATTGAGCTATGGTATTCTAAGATGAGTCTACTGTAATTGAATGCATGCTCTACATGACTATATACATCACAATGTATTAGTTAAATTATAAATGTAACTCTTTCACTTCACCAAGTAAAAGATGGGTTTGGTCATCTCATAACCAAGTCATAATCGTTACATTTAAATGAGAGTCTCTACATCTCTTGTATTCTCAGAATACGTTGCATTCGCTCTAATTAGTCATTTAAATTCAGAAATCAAATTTCTAGAATGTCTTAAATGACCTAGTTAAGAAATAAGTTCCCAAAATTAATCTAGCAACTCTTGCTCTATTAAAATTTTTAAAGGTAACTTATTATCTACTTAACTTTCTGCTTCGATTTAGATTACACTAGAATCCAAAAACCAAGAAGCAGAACTAACCAACAATTTAGTTTAGAGCATGAACCAAAACTTCAAAAGTTTGGTTCTTCTAGGAAGATTGATACTTTATCAAGTTCCCTTTACAATACCTTATGTTTACTACAAAATAATTATATTTCTTTGTCTTTGACTTTTCAAGACTTGCTTTCCTCTATGCTTCCATTTTAAATCACATCTAGCTTCTCAAGCTATTCTATGTGATTAATCATTTTTCAAAAGAATGATTATTAATAAACAACTTTTATTACATCCTGGTCCAGAAGAAGTCCTTTACAAGTACTATACTTTATAGTATTATTTTACTCACAATACAACCTTTGTATGTGATGTAGGACATCAAAGGCACTCGCATTGACTAATTTTGCTTCTGAAGCTCATTAGTCATCAATACTATCATATAGCATGGCAACAAGATGCCAATTGCGCATAGTGTCTTTTTCTTCTTAGGATGTTTTATGGAGGGCCTTTAATAAAAGGCCTAATAGCATATAAACAATCTTTTGAAATTGAGAACAATTCTCAATTTTCTAAGTCAATCAAAGAAATCGGGTTTAGTCAAACTATCAATATCCTATATATTAGGAAATAGGGGTTTTGAGGTGAGTAATTAGGTAATCTACATAAACAGAGAATTAGATTTCATTTTTATCCATAATGATTGGGTCTTTAATCATATGGTACCTCCCACTATTTTATCAAATTCCATACACCCTCTAATGGAATTCGGGAATCTCATTCCTAATGGGGATTGGGGTCCCACTGTGACCTAGAAGCCTCACATGTTAGTTTCTTGACTTCTAACCCACAATAAGAAGACAACTCTTTGTCTATTGCTTCATAAGCAAGTTCCAATCGTTTTGCCTCTAGGGAACATACACCTCACATGTTAGTTTCTTGGAATACTTCCCTAGTTAAGTTAAACCCATCATTCACACAGGTATGTTTCGCCAAATATATACCTCACATGTTAGTTTCTTGGTATATACCAGTTTAGGCACCCCATGATATCTCATATGTGATAGTTTCAAGTAATGTCTTTAACATGGGTAGCTCCTACATGTCTGTAGCCAGGTACCCACATTAAGGGACGTTAGATGATCCTATAATGATGGAAGGCAATGAAGAATTCATTCCCCAATGACTTCTCCATTTTCAACTTAATATTAAATAAGAGGGGTTTTTAAAGGGTCTCATCAAATTAACATGCATCCTATGTATCAAAATTTAAACATATAAATTATGATATTTATAATCATACATCTCATGCTATTATAAATCATACATCGCATGCTATTATATATCAACATATATAAAGTACCATATTTTGATATTGGTCCCTAAGTGAATAGGTAACATATACCAAACTATGGTATTGGAGCTAATACAATTATCTCATAAATTTAAGCTCCCACTATGATGATTATGGACTTTGAGAGGATTCAATCCAAGCCAATAGATTGAATCCAAGGTCTAAGGTGGGTGTAGGTGATCGTAAAATAAACCATTCGTAACATGCATGCTTTCTTGAAAAACTTCTCTAAGCTTTCAAGTCCTTCAATCTGCACCCTTGACTTAATGGTCTCCACCATTGGCTTGTTGGTCTCCACCATTGGCTTGTTGGTCTCCATCATACTCCTTTGGGTCCACCATGCTCCTTAGTGCGCTCTCGATTACATAACATTTACATAATATATAGAAAGGGATACATAAGGGGAATGTGGGGTACATAAGAGAATGATAGAGAGAGAGGGAAGGTGGCATGCAAGCCCCAAATAATAAATTACATCACCATAATAAAATTACAACTCTTGAAAAATTATTACAACCCATTCATAAGACGGCCAATCAAAATTGGTTTAAGGGGTATAGTCCATAATCATCATCCAAACACATACATACAATCTCATTGCATAATGTAAAGAAAAACTGTAAGCATTAAAACATATGGGCATTATGGTAATTCTCTTGAATGATTTACATTAATCTCATTAATGCATCCTAATCTTATTAGGTTTTAACAAAAATATCCAAAATTAAATAAAGTCTTAACATTTAAGACATTACAGTTTCAATTAATCAAATTAATTTAAAACATGTAAAGTTTCCTAAAATAACTCTAATATCCAATATTAGGGTTTCCTTAATTAAACAAAACAATTTCATTTAATTAAGAATTTCCAGATTTTAATTTAATCCCTAATTGTGTTTTAAACCATTTAAAACATTATAAAATTAATCAATATTAATTAAATAATTAATATAGGAATTAAATAAAATCATTAAAATGATGAATTAGTGTATTAGGGTTTCCTAAAACCCTAAACCCTAAATGCATAACCCTAAACCCTAAATGCAAGCCCTAATCATTAAATGCCTTATGATTGGTCATTTAATGACCAATCATTAAAACCCTAGGTTCATATGGTATTTAATAAAAGGGATTAGGGTTTAATTAATGCCAAATAGGGTATTAATTACCCTTAATTAATTACACTAATTAGGGTTTCCAAAACCCTAACCCTAGACATCATTAATGGTATTAATTATGCCCTAACAATCAATAACCATGATTGGTCATTTAATGACCAATCATTAACTCTTAATTAAGGTAATTAATATTCCAATTAGGGTTTTAATTAATGCCATAATGAAATTAGGGTTTCATCATTAACTCAAAATTAGGGTTTCATCCTTAACTCTATGCAGCCGTCACTACCAGGGGGCTGCCTGAGCTTGGCTAGGCTGCCATGGCCACCAACGACTGTGGGAGGCCATGGCCAGTCATGGGAGAACATCCTAGGGGTGTGGGACAAGCCTCTGGACACGTGAGAAGTGGTGGAAGTGGCTGCCATCATCAAGAACAATCAGGGTTTCCAAAACCCATTGCTGGAGCCATTGTTGCAGACCTTGAAGGTCACAATAGCTTCTAAAACCTTATCAATTCGACTCCTACATTGAAACCAGCTTTTGTATCATGTCCCTACATGAAATACTAAGCTAATAGAAGAGGTTTGGATGATCAAATCATCATCAATTGTTCTAAACAATTAAAACAACAGTAGGCTGCCCAGAATTTGACAGCATACTGTCCATGGTCAGAAATTGATTTAAAACCCAGCAAGATGATTGAATTAGGCTACCAAACGAATTTTCCCAGTATCCTACATGTCTTAGGAAACTAATGCAATTGGTTTCATGCAATTTGGAGTTCCCTAACTCAAGTTCTAATCAAAACTCCATTGATGACTTTTCTGCAGAGAAAATCTGCTATGCTGTTCATGAAAAATTTTCAAAATTTTTGAATCTTTTTCCATCAAAACCTTTTTGAAACTTAAAGAAAATCATATACACATGATATATAATGATCCTACAATGATCTTCCATCATAAATACAGCAGCTTTAATTAGAATTAATTGCAAGAACCTTAGGGTTCTAAAACCCAGATTCAGCCTCCATGGTGTTCTTCTCCTTCTTCCTTCTGTTCTAGCATCTTAATCCAATTATGATGCATCTAAATGCTTGGGAACCTTTCCCTACCATGTCTAGAACATAACCCAAGTGGTGGCAACCATTGCCATGCCTTTGATCTCCATCAATAACTCAAAGTTGTGGCTATTGCATCATTCCCGAGCAAAACTGTCTTTCCAGACAGCCTGTAGTAAAAAATTCATAACTTTCACTACAGAACTCGGATTGACGCACCGTTTGTTGGGTTGGAAAGCTTATTCAAAGATCTTTCTAACCATATATGGCTCGAAAATTTTGGAGAAGAACTCTGAATTCGGCAGGCAAAACAAGATGACGGTTTTTCATGGCAACCATGAAAACTGTTCATAACAGTTTTATAAAACCCTAGTTTCCTTATTCTTCTTCTCCAAACTCAAACCCTATGCAACCTATTGCATCCATGGATACACTTAACCATCAATTAGAAGAGGAGTAGAAGAGAATTGACCTAGGGTTCCAAACCCTGGGTTCAGCCATGGAGGAAAATCAATTATGCAGAAACATTTTCCAGATTTTTGAATCATTCAACTACACCATAATTACCAGCCCATATGTATTTTGTATTATGCATAATCATGGCTCTGATACCACTGTTGGGAATCGAACAAGAGGGAAAAATACAAAGTGCGGAATATAAAAATTTTTCCTACGATTCCCAATCCCATGAATCTAACTATGCATAACACAAAATCAAACCCTAACTACGAAGAGGGTTAGAACACTTACAGGATTTTTGTCTTCTCCGTTTCGCTCCAAGCTTCTACTCCGGACAGCGGTGAATGAGCAGCCCAAGTGTACTGCCTCCAACGGTATCCACACCTAGCTAGAGCTTCAAGTCCTTTCTTTCTTCTTCCTTGTTGTTGCTAGAGGTGGAGAAGAGAGAGAGAGAGAAGAGAGCCTCCAAAAGGGGCTGGACGACTAGGGTTTATTGTGCAAGCCTCTTATCCCATGTCACACATAAGTGTGACTTATATAGGCAGCCCACTAAAGGGGGCTGGCCATGGGGAAGAAACCCTAATAGGGTTATGTGTAATTACACTTAATTGCACATTAACCCCTATTATTTGTATCAAATACAAATAGGCCTATAAAGAACTATTCTTTATTCACTAAAACCCTTTCTCTCATAGACTTTAAAGCCCTTCTTGCATGATCAGTGTGTGACCCATTGGGTTCACATCATTAAGTAGTAGGAATAGCACGAGGTGTGCACAATGGAACTCTTTCCATTTAGGGTCTAATTGGAACTCCTTCCAATTCCCTAATTGATTATAACTCACTTATATCAATTAGGGCTTCTACTAACCATGAGTAACACCTAGCATATGGCTCATGGTGTGGTCCTTAATGAGGTGAATAGTCATTTACAAAGAACCCTTCTGTTATAGTTTATAGGTTACAATTGCATCCTTCCTTCAACACAATGTCTCCAATTGAACTAATAGGACATGGAAGTCTGTCAAGTCCCTAGTTCAATTACTTTATACTCAATCATGAATATCAACTCATTGATGAACTCATGAAACTCTTTTCATATTCATCCTACCATGGCCATGGATTTAATGAGTTATATTATGAATGCTATATGAGACATTCTCTCTCTTTTTCCTGAGAGTGATGGATCCCTTGTTGATCACTCACATGCCTTCATACACATAGCAGTAGGGCCAATGAACACCTTTGCAGACCCCTGAATAGGATCTGCACTTAGTGTTATCAAACTTCTAAAGCTACATGCATAAGGCAACTATGGTGTCTCAGGTCTAAGGATTACTTGTACCACTATAACAATGAGAAACTGTTTGACAGGCAGGAAAAAACTCCATTTAGTTTATCTCATATCTTTGGTCACATTCAGTGTACCTATTCTCGCAATAGGCACCCACTTGTTGGTTGTAGTGTCTCCACACAAATAGCTTGAGACTAGCTATCCTCCTATAGAGTCAGCCTAACAAGTGCTAGTCCTATGGTTCATTACTGTCCATCATAGTGAACCTTCAACTAGGAATGCTTTAGGAGTTTAGTACAGAGATATATCTATAGTCTCAAAATTACAACTCTTTGTAATTCCATATTCTCAACTCTAACTCCATGGACATATTATGTAAATATAAATGATGCATATAAACATAATAGAATAAGCCCTTTTATTAAATCAATAATAAATGTGACATACATAAATGAAATCAAATGATTGTTCCTAATCCCTAAACAATCATCTCTATGATTGGCTCTAGGGCATAATCCTAACACCACTAACCCTTTGTACGATCATGGTACAATGATGGGTTCTGTCTCAACAGGGACATGGGTTGCATCAATGTTGGTTTGTGTCTCATTAGACAACTCTTTGAGTTCTATTTTCCTGTTGTTATCTCCTTCTTGAATAAACTCTTTTTCAAGAAAGATTGCAAACTTACAAACAAAACACTTTTTGTTCATCAGGATAATAGATATGATATCCTAAACTTTCTTTAGGGTAATCTTTTTTTTTTTTTTTTTGGATAAGTTAGATGTATATTGAAAAGGGAAAAAATGTACAAGTAAAAAGAATACAAGCCTAGAAGGCCAACACCCTCTTACCCCTTAAAACAAACTAATAAACCAAGGCATGGATTATTAGTTTGTTTATGGGGTAAAGAGAAAACAAAAACAAAAACCCCACAGCCCGAGGTTAGCAATTAAATAAAAATATCATTCGTAATACACCAATTGCTACAAAAGATTCTATGCCTATCATTATCTTTAATCCCTTGAAAGCTAGCTGCCTTGAACCGTACATCATTCACAATGATTTTAACAATATTGTCTTCACTCAAAAAACAATTATCATGAAAGCGGGAATTTCTTTCTTCCCATAAGTTATAAATAGTAGCACTCCAAGCAAGCTTTTTGATGGTAGAGCAAAAGGACTTTCCATTCAGCATATGCTTAGCCCATAGGATCTCATTGTTCCAGTACCTTGGAGTACGAAAAATACAACAAAGACTTAGCACCTTCTTCCAAATCTTAGAAGAGAAAGTGCAAGAGAAAAACAGGTGGTCACGGTTTTCCCCATTTTGACCACACAAGAAGCATTTAGCATTAGTAACAACTCCCCATTCAACAAATCTATCCAAGGTGGACAGCCGATCTTGAATCGTGAGCCATAGAATAAAGGAATGTCTGGGTATGGCTTTAGAAAACCATACAAGCTGAAACCAATCAATCTCAGCAAACCGACTTCTACAAGCATTCCAAGCTGAAGACAAAGAGAAAGAACCAGTGGAATCAGGAGTCCAACGGATCATATCCACACGATTTGCATCAGGAAGAGGAACATTATGAATAGAGGATTGGACTTCCATCAAATCAGCAGTAACAACAACAGGCCATCTCCATGCCCTCCCATCAATAATGGTCGATACTTTGGACTGACTTGGAATGGCTGCATCATAGATAATTCTATTCCCAAACAAAGGTTGTAAAGGGCCAAGAGGGTGCCAATTATCATGCCAGAGATATGTGGATTCCTCGTTACCAATTTGATGCTTAACAAACGGTCTAATGATGTCTCTATGCTTTAGAATTTTCCTCCAAACCCATGAGCACTCAGCTGGAATGTTAACTGCCCAGAAACTACGATCTCTAAGGAGGTAGGCCTTAACCCAAACCACCCATAATGAGCCAGAGCGAGAGAAAATAGCTCATATGTGTTTAAAGAGAGAGGCAACATTCATATCTTCCACGCGTCTTAAGCCTAGCCCACCTTCATGCTTCGGACTACATAAGGCATTCCATTTGATTTTAGCTCCAGAATGCTTCAACTCACAGCCAGTCCACAAAAAGCTTCTAAAAATCTGCTCAATAGACTTATATAGCTTCTTTGGAAAAGTAAAGATGCTACTCCAAAATTGTTGAATGCTAAAAAGCACAGATTTAATAAGCTGGAGACGACCTGCATAAGATAGACCCCTTGAGCTCCACGATTTAACTCTAGAAGTGATCTTGTCAATAAGAGGAATGCAGTCAGCCATCTTTAAACTAGAACTAATGAGGGGGACGCCTAAGTATTTGACAGGCAACTTTCCTTCTCCAAATCCAAGAGAATCCTTGATAAGGACTTTGGTGTCTTCATTTACCCCAGCAAAGAAAATAAGGCTCTTGCTAGCATTGGCTTTAAGACCTGATAAGTGTTCAAAACAAGTCATAACTGATTTGATGGAATTAATGGAATCAACACTGCCATAAGCAAATATGAGCAAGTCATCAGCAAAGCAGAGATGGGTAAGATGGATTTTCTTGCAACGGGCATGGAATTTGAAATTAGCCTCTGAACTAGATTTCTCAAGCAGCTTAGAGAGAACCTCCATGGCAATCACAAACCTACATTTAAGTTATCTTGATTTCCAATTTGGTTGCATTATACGTCTCTACATATGTAGTGCAACCCCATACCTTAACATGCTTAAGGTTTGGTGCTTCCCTTTCCATATCTCATATGTGTTTAGGGACAGCCTTGGTTTGAACTCTATTTTACAGGTACATGGCAATTTCTAGGGCATATCCTAACAAGGATAATATTAGGTCATTGTAACTTATCATGGACCTAACCATATCCAATAAGGTTCTATTCCTCATTTTCGACACATCATTTAGTTATGGTGTTTTAAGAGGTGTCCATTAGAATAGAATGCCTGTTTGAACAAGTTGATCTAAAAATTGACCGGTTAAATATTTGCCTCCTTGATCTAATCAAAGAGCTTTAATACTTTTACCGGTTTGTTTCTCTACTTCATATCTGAATTCTTTGAACCTTTCAAATATTTTAGACTTGTACTTCATTAAGTATACACACCCAAACCTAGAATGAATCATTGGTAAAGGTTGTAAAGTAAGAGAAACTTCTACATACATCATTATGTATATCTTGTTCTCTTAGGTTTATTAGCATTCAATTTAGAACTATCATGCTCCATTGCAATTCATATTTGCAATAAATTTTAGAAAATAAAGGCCATCCACATAAACTCCAGAAGTAATGAACTCTTCATTTAATAGAAAACATTTATTAAATCAAACTAAAACCTTGTTTAGATAAAACTGAAATAAAATTAATGTTTCTAATAACTTCTGGAATGTAAAGATAGCCAACTATTATTTCTAAACTACTCCATTAGGTAGAGTCAAGCAACAAGCCCCACAGCTAATGCAGCAACGTTTGCTCCATTCCCCACTTGTAGGGTTGATCCGCCTTTACTCTACCTTCTGCTTCCCACTAGATTCTGCATGGAATTCAAAATTCACATCAGAATTAAGTACCCAAGTGGAAGTAGAACTAACATTTAGTTTAGAGCATGATCTATACCCAAGGTTACGTTTCCAGTGCCCATCCTTGCCGTAGTGAAAACAGGTTCCTTTGGCTTTGTTGTTACCTTTCTTCTTCCTTCGAGTACTCTTACCCTTGCCTATGCCCATACCCTTGGGCTTGAGCTTAGACTTGGAAGTAGCAGCTTCATTAAATTCAAGTAAGAATTCTTTCCCATACAACTCTTGTATGTTGATAAAAATCTCGTAAGCACTTCCCATGGACTCGTATTGCTTCTTAAGCTCGAGACTCATAAATACCATCATATAGCACCTTGCCATGAGATCATCGTCTATGCGCTTCTGGTAAGCGTCTTTCTCTTGCTGAGTTGTAGCCTCAGTAGGAGCAATGGGAAGTGGATTATGAAGTGCATAGGTAAGATTCTTGGAATCCAAAACAATTTTTAGATTCCTAAGCCAATCAAGACAATTTGGTCCAATCAAACGGTTGATGTCCAATATTTTGGATAACGAGTTGAAGTGAGCCATTCTAATGAACTACATATAAAAATTAAAATAGAGAATTAGATTTCATTTTTAATCCATAATGATCGGGTCTTTAATTATATAGTACCTCCCACTATTTTATCAAATTCCATACACCCTCTAATGGAATTCGGGAATCTTATTCCTAATGGGGATTGGAGTCCTACTATGACCTAGAAGCCTCACATTATAGTTTCTTGACTTCTAACCCACAATAAGAAGACAACTCCTTGTCTATTGCTTCATAAGCAAGTTCCAATCATTTTGCCTCTAGGGTACATATTCCTCACATTATAGTTTCTTGGAATACTTCCCTAGTTAAGTTAAACCCATCATTCACACAGGTATGTTTCGCCAAATATATACCTCACATTATAGTTTCTTGGTATATACCAGTTTAGGCACCCCATGATATCTATATATGTGATAGTTTCAAGTAATGTCTTTAATATGGGTAGCTCCTACATGTCTGCAGCCAGGTACCCACATTAAGGGACGTTAGATGATCCTATAATGATGGAAGGCAATGAAGAATCCATTCCCTAATGTATTCTCCATTTCCAACTTAATATTAAAAGAGAGGGGTTTTAAGGGTCTCATTAAATAAACTAATCTAACATACATCTCATGCATTTAAATAAGATATAACAACATTATATATATGTAATCCACTTATCGATATTAGTCCCTATAAGGTGATATATAACGATCTTTGGATTTGGAGCTATCTCTATTAATCTCATTAAAAGCTCCCACTATGATGATTATGGACTTGAAGAAGATTCAATCCAAGCCAATGAATTGAATCTAAGGTCTAAGGTGGGTGTAGGTGATCGTAAAACATTCATTCAAAACATAGCATGCACTCTTGAAAATCTTCTCCAAGCTTTCAAGTCTTTCAATCTCCTCCATTAGCTTCATGGTCTCCACCATAGGCTTGTTGGGCTCCACCATGCTCCTTTAGGTCCACCATGCTCCTTAGTGCACTCTCGATTACATAACATTTACATAATTTAAAGAAAGGGATACATAAGGGGAATGTGGGGTACATAAGAGAATGATAGAGAGAGAGAAGAAGGTGGCATGCAAACCCCAAATAAATAATACATCACCAAAAATTGACAACTCTTGAAAAATTATACAACCCATTCATAAGACGGCCAATCACAATTGGTTTAAGGGTATAGTCCATAATCATCATCCATCCATAACCATACAATCATATTGCATAATAAAGGAAATAACTGTAAGCAATAAACATATGGGCATTCATGGTAACTCTATTGATTGGTTTTCATTAATCTCATTAATGTATCCTAATCTTATTAGGAGATGCATAAGTTCTTGAATTAATTAAGTCTTAACATTTAAGACATTTAATTTCAATTAATCAAATCAATTGAAACATATAAAGTCCCCTAATTAAACTCTAATATCAAATATTAGGGTCTCTTTAATTAAACAAAACAATTTCATTTAATTAAAAAATTCCAGATTTTAATTTAATCCTAAATTGTGTTTTAAACCATTTAAAACATTATAAAATTAATCACCATTAATTAAATAATCAATTTCGGAATTAAATAAAATCATTTTATTAATTAATTAGTGCATTAGGGTTTCCTAAAACCCTAAACCCTAAATGCATTAACTCTAAACCCTAAGTGTAACCCTAACGCATTAAATGCCTTATGATTGGTCAATTAATGACCAATCATTTAAACCCTAGGTTTATACGGTATTAATGATTAGGATTAGAGTTTAATTAATGCCACCTAGGATATTAATTACACCTAATTAATATGCACTAATTAGGGTTTCTAAAACCCTAAACCTTAAACCTATTAAATGCCAATGATTAATTACTAAACCATTAATGATCATGATTGGTCATTAATGACCAATCATTTAACCCTAGGTTAGACACATTAATTCCTAGGTTTAGTTATTAATTAATGCATTAATAGAATTAGGGTTTAATTAATATGAATTAGGGTTTCCTAAACCCTAAACCCTAGACATCATAAATGCAATTAATAATACCCTAATGATTAATAACCATGATTGGTCAATTAATGACCAATCATTAAACACTTTAATTAAGGTAATTAATAGCCAAATTAGGGTTTCAATTAATGCAATTAATGAATTAGGGTTTCGTCATTAATAGAAATTAGGGTTTCATCATAAACCCTAAGGCTGCCGCCACCTTAGTGGGCTGCCATGGCTTGGCCAGGCCATGGGAGGCCATGGCCAGCAAAGGGGAACTCAAGCCAGGGTGTGGGCCAAGCCCATGGACACGTGTGGAGTGGCCAAGAGGGCTGTCTTCTTCAAAGAACATTAGGGTTTCAAGAACCCAGTGCTGGCACCACCATTGGAGGACCTCCAAGGTCACAAAAGTTTCTAAAACTTAATCAATTCGACACCACCAACAAAACCAGCTTTTGTATCATGTCCCTACATGAATTACTAAGCTAATTGAAGTGGTTTGGATGATCAAATCATCCCCAATTGTTCTAAACAATTCAAGAACAGTAGGCTGTCCAGAATTTGACAGCACACTGTACCTGATCACAAATTGATTTAAAACCCAGCAAGATGATTAATTCAGGTTACCAAATTATTTTTCCTAGCATCCTACATGTCTTAGGAAACTAATAAAATTGGTTTCATGCAATTTGGAGTTCCCTAGCTCAAGATATGAACAAAACTCCATTGATGACTTTTTGCAGAAAAACAGCCTGCTGTGTTCTTCCAAGAAATCAAACTTTTTGATTCTTTATGCATCAAGACTCCTTTGATTATTAAAGAATATGATCTATACATCATATATCATCATCCTATAATGATTATTCATCAATTTTACAGAAGTATCTGATCATAACAGTAGCAAGAACCCTAGGGTTCTAAAACCCAGATTCAAACATGGTGGTCTTTTCCTTCTTCCTTTTGTTCTAGACTCATAATCCAATTATGATGCATCCGAATGCTTGGGAACCTTTTCCTACCATGTCTAGAACATAACCCAAGTGGTGGCAACCATTGCCATGCCTTTGATCTCCATCAAAAACTCACAATTGTGGCTGTTACATCATTCCCGAGTAAAATTGTCTTCCCTGACAGCCTGTAGTAACAAATTCATAACTTTCACTACAAAACTCGGATTGACGAACCGTTTGTTGGGTTGTAAAGCTAATTCGAAGAGATTTCTAACCATATATGGCTCGAAAATTTTGGAGAAGAACTCTGATTTCAGCATGCAAAACAAGATGACGATTTTTCATGACTATCATAAAAACTGTTCATCATCTTCTCCAAACTCAATCCCCATTCAACTTTTGAATAACCAGCAGCCCTAAAACTATTTTAGAAGAGGAGTAGAAGGAGAATTAACCTAGGGTTCATTAACCCTAGGTTCGGCCATGAGAGGGAAACCATTCTAATGCATGAACATAAATTCCAGATTTATTAACCAATCAATTTACCATGAATTACAGCCCATATGCAGTTTGTATTAGGCATAACCATGGCTCTGATACCACTATTGGGAATCTAACTAGAGAGGAGAAACTACAAAGGTAGAATTAAAATTTTTCCTACGATTCCCAAACCCATGAATCTTAATTATGCTTAATACAAAACAAAAACCCTAACTAGAAGAGGGTAGAATTACTTACAGTTTGATATGGTCTTCTCCTTTATGCTCCAAGCTTTGTCTTCTCCTTTTTGCTCCAAGCTTTGTCTCCGCACAGCGGTGAATGAGCAGCCCAAGTGTGCTGCCTCCAACGGTATCCACACCTAGCTTGAGCTTGAAGTCCTTCCCTTCTTCTTCCTTGTTATTGCTAGAGGTGGAGAAGAAAGAGAGAGAGAGAGGGAGAGCTGTAATTTTCAGCCAGCCCTTTGGGGAGAATGATTGTTATGATGTCATTACATCATAATAGGCATTATATAGCCCACTAATAGGGCCGGCCCTAGGGGAACTTCTAACCCTAGTGGGTTTTGTGTAATTACTCTTAATTACACAATTAGCCCACTAGTTTGCATCAAATACAAATTAGCCCCTTAAAGAACTTTTCTTTAATCACTTATACCCTTTCTCTCATAGACAATCAACCTCTCTTAGCATGATCAGTGTGTGACCCATTGGGTTCACATCATCAAGTAGTAGGAATAGCACATGTTGTGCACAATGGAACACTTTCCATTAAAGGGTCTAATTGAAACCCTTTCAATTCCCTAATTGATTATAACTCATTTATATCAATTAGGGCTTCTACTAACCATGAATAACACCTAGCATATGGCTCATGGTGTGGTCCTTAATGAGGTGAATAGTCATTTACAAAAAACCCTTCTGTTATAGTTTATAGGTTACAATTCCATCCTTCCATCATCACAATGTCTCCAATTGAACTAATAGGACATGGAAGTCTATCAAGTCCCTAGTTCAATTAGTTTATACTCATTCATTAATATCAACTCAATGATGAACTTATGGAAACTCCTTTCCATATTCATTCTACCATGGGCCCATGGATTTAATGAGTTATATTCTATAAATGCTATATGAGACATTCACTCCCTTTTTCCTGAGAGTGATGGATTCCTTGTTGATCACTCACATGCCTTCACACACATAGCAGTAGGGCCAATGAACACCCTTACAGACCCCTGAATAGGATTCGCACTTAGTGTTATCAAACTTCTAAAGCTACATGCATGAGACAACCATGGTGTCTCAGGTCTAAGGATTACTTGTACCACTATAACAATGAGAAACTGATTGACAGGCAGGTTAAAACTCCATTCAGTTTATCTCATATCTTTGGTCACATTCAGTGTACCTATTCTTATAATAGGCATCCACTTGTTGGTTGTAGTGTCTGCACACAAATAGCTTGAGACTAGCTATTCTCCTATAGAGTCAACCTAACAAGTGCTAGTCCTATGGTTCATTACTGTTCATCATAGTGAACCTTCAACTAGGAATGATTTAGGAGTTTAGTACAGAGATATATTTAGAGTCTCAAAATTACAACCCTTTGTAATTTCATATTCTCAACTCTAACTCCATGGACATATTATGTAAATATAAATGATGCATATAAACATAATAGAATAAGCCCTTTTATTAAATCAATAATAAATGTGACATATATAAATGAAATCAATTGATTGTTCCTAATCCCTAAACAATCATCTCTATGATTGGCTCTAGGGCATAATCCTAACACTGGACCCACGCGAATTCCTTTATTCACATGTGGTTAGGTATAAAACCTCTCTATCTATTAGGGAACTTTGCACCCACCCAAATTCTTATAGAATAGGGACGCACTTGGGCTCACTTTGTTATACTATCAAATCTATGCTGTTATGCTGTTCATTTTTACACATGCTATGTGATTAAGTGAACAAGGTATAACCCAATCAAATGACCCTAGTATGATCACCCACCCAATGCCCCGCAAGGCATGATATGGATGGGTTATCTAACTAAGGCCATGTTGAATTGGATTTTATACACTTAAAAATAGTTATGGACCTTTAATTGAGAATCTGTTGGGTCGTTATACTGCCTAATTGTCTATGATTGATCTTTGCATTACAACTTTGGGTCGTTTGTTTCCATGTCCTTTGTGAGTCTTTCTACCCTTAAAAGATGACCGTCTAACTAGGGGTATGTCAAGTTTAGGTCTAACCTCTTGTTTGTGTGTCCATGGTATTCTGTTGTGTTGTCCGCCTAGGAAAATAGAGCTAACTAGTCCTACAACCTCGGTATGTCAACTCACCCTTGTTTTTAGGATGTCATGGGTAACTAGGGGTATGCTGTGTCAAACCTAGCTACAATGTATTAATGGTATCTACGAGATACCATTATGCTGTCTGTCTAGATACTTAGGATTAGTTGGTCCCATGTGTGTCGTCCTATCTTCCATGTTGTGGAATTCAGTCAACATAAAGTGTCCAACTAGGGGTATGGTACTTAGGGTCAACTCCATCAGATTTGGAGTAGTCATGGGCCTTGATTTAAAATAAAATTCAGAATGAGCCTAAAAGAAAACATGTTCTTGTCAGAGGTCTGGCTTGGATTCGAGATTATACTACAAGAGTAGTCAGAGTAGATCATATTCCAATCACAGAAGCCATGTCCGGAACCAACTCAGTGACTCAAGCATCAACTTCAGCTGAAGAAGTAGTCCCACCTGAGAATGTTTACAAGCTCTTACATGAGATGATAGCTATGTTGCAACAAGTATCTCTGAAATTTGATGAGGCAATGAGGATGGCTCAGGAAGCGTTTCAGGCACGAGTAATCCATACCCAACCCATTCCACAAAATGCCCAACCTATTCCACAAAATACCTAATACATTCCACAAAATGCCCAACCCATTCCACATGCTACCCAAGCTCCACCACAAAATATCGAAGTCATGCCACAGAATACCCAGAATGACCCCATTAACCTGGATGATTGGCCCAATGTCACCTTGAAACCAAATGTTGCCACCCCTAAACCTAATTTGCTAATACCTGAGGATCAAAAAGTGCTAGCTTCCAGAATTGAAGCCATGGAGAAAGCCCTCAAGAATATTCGCAAGTCAGATGATTTGATTGATATCCATACATTGTCATTATTTCCTCAAGCCCGTATACTAACCCAATTCAAAATGCTAGAGCTTGAAAAGTTTGATGGTACAGGCTGCCCTAAAACCCATTTGAAAATGTATACTAGGGCTATGCACCCAAGAGGAGCCACAGATGAGCTTTTGGCTCAAATGTCTCATGAGTCTTTATCTGGATCTGCTGTCCGTTGGTTTTTATTATTGGATGAGTCTCGAACCTGATCTTGGGAAGATGTTTGTATAGAATTCTCCAATCATTATAAGTACAAAACTAAAGTTGATGTTACCCATAGGGATTTGGAGACCATTAAACAAGTCCAAAATGAGACCTTCTCTGCTTTCATCACTAGGTGGAGACTTAAGACATCTCAAATGACTGCAAGGCCTAATGAGGAGAATCAAATCCAAATGGTGGTGAAGAACCTTCTCCCTGTTTATCACAAGCATTTGTTTGCTCATTATTTTCCAAGCCTTAAAGCTTTGATTGGGGCGGGAACTCAAGTAGAAGATGCTATCAATGATGGAACCATCAAGAATAAGGGGCAAGCTTACTCCAATCATTCCACTACCAATAGAGAGTCTCTTCAAGTCAATAATGTGGGTGGTGGACCTCGCCAATTTTCCAAACTATATATGCCTTTAGAACGAGCCTATGAAGGATTGAAGGCAGCAAGCTTCCTCCAACCTCTTGATCCTATGCCACCACCAAGCCCATTACCTCGTTGGTTCAAGGAAGATGAATTTTGCAAGTTCCATCAAAGTAAGGGGCATCGAACTAATGGTTGTTTAAAGCTGAAACATGCGGTCCAAGATCTCATTGACAAGAAAATCATTGATGAACCGAAAGACCCCAATGAAGCCTCAGAATAGTTGAAGAAGGCAGTGATTCCACATTCCACTTAGTGTTTGCTGCTACACTGATTCTACCATGACTATTTGTGATGAAAAGTTTGGTTAATTGGGTTTAGGTCTAGTTCATTTTTTTTCTTTTCGAAGTTTGTAGGTCTTTTGCTTTTGAGTCCAGTAGTCAGTTGGTCTATCATTCTCTTTATCCTTCAATCTCAATGTAAGGTCTCTTTCTTTCAATAAAATGATAAATTTCTAGTATCCATGTGTCTTTTTATTCTTCTCATCAATTGATCAATGATCAAAGTGGCATGAACATAAACTTTAGAGGCATAATGGATGAACTATGTCCAATTAATTTGGAAACAATGATAAGCTTGAAATGGTTAGCTTAGGGACCACCCTCCCAAATGAAGATAAAGAACTGATCGGGCCATTCAAGAAAGACTTTAAAGCCTTTAAAGATCAAGAAGTTGAGCATTGAACAATTCAAAATCATACTTTCAAGCAGATTAGCCTATATAGCAAAAAAGAAAAAGAACAAAAAGAAAAGAAAAAAAGAGATTTAAAAAAAAAAAAAAGACAAAAAATGTTTGAGTGGAAAAGTGATGGTAGAATCATCAAGAATGTTAAAGAAGATTGATAGAGAATTGTTGAAGAAATACTTTGCGATCAAAGAGGGTAGAACATCAGCTCATGACTCGAAGGAGAGTTGAAGATCAAATTAGGGTGGTCCCTATATCAATAAAAATCTTTGGCATGTGCAAAGTCCTAGCCCACTAGGTTGAAAACCTGAAAAGGCGACCTAGGCAAAAGTTAGGGCTTTCAAAAAAAAAGAAAATTGTGTTTGAACTATGAAAACCTGATTCCCTACAAAAGATAAGCTTTTTAGATGTGTGTGTATCTTTCAAGGATTAAGTGGGGATACGTAGGCAACCCATAAAGTCACTTTGGGTATGGTCTAACAAAAAAAAAAAAAAAAAAAGAAGAAAGAAGAAAAAATGGGCTTTGTATGTGACCAATCATTGAAGGTGATTCTTTGTAACTAAGTTGAAAGGGAATAGTTCCATCTGTAAGCCTCTTAGGAGATTTAACATGCCACTGAAAAAGTTGATATGATTTTTCTACTATCTTTTGTTACCTTTTGTTTTGTCGGTCAACAAAAAAAAAAAAAAAGAGTCCCTCATCATTGATTCTCCCATGGTTGTCTTTGTGTTTAGTTTTGATCCCGTGTCTTTATTTGTCATTGACTTTTCCCTCTAAATAATCCTTGATTATTGTGATCCCATCCAATCCCATAAAAAATGTCTCATTCGTAGGACCTCACCACGTCCTTTAACTCAAACTTTTGTCATAGATTTAATGACAGAAAAGGTGTAGCAATAATCTTTGAGGGAATGATTGGGCTTATGTGATTGAAATATCTGAATAGCTCAATGAAGAGTAGGGGTATGGGACTTCATGAATTGAATTCCTCAGTGGTTGAAGTATTATCAAGGTCAGACAGGCTCGAATGGTTAATGTGGAGAAGGGGTATGGGACTTCATAAATTCCTATGGTTGAAGCATTCTCAAGATCTGAAAGGCTTGTGGTAGTAAAATAAGTGAGGAGAAAAGAAAAGCCCGCTAGTTTGAAAACCCGAAAAGGCGATCTAGGCAAAAATTAGGGCAACCCGCAAGGTTGAAAACCCGAAAGGGCAATCTAGGTAAAAGTTAGGCTTTTTGAAAAAAGAAAAAGAAGATGGAAAAAGAAAGTGTCCATTCTGTCTCCATGCTTTGAAGGAACAACAGGTTCAATCTAGGCCTCTTGAAAGTACATTGTTTTTGATAAGGCGCATCCATAAGTAAAGAAAATGGTTTTAGAAAAAGGCTCTATGATTGTGCTAAGTCTGTTTAGGTGACCCTAGAAATGTTTTCCATAGAAAATTGGTAAATTTTGGTTGAGAGTCATTGTTGGCTTTTCCTATCTTCTGCATGTTGTTGAGTTCGTTCTGATAGGGTTGTACCTGTTGCTAGGTCTTGTTAGGCTTAGGTTTACTACATTCCCTCAATGAGTTGTCACATTTAGTCTCAAAGGCCTGAGTGCCTATTGTGTTTCCCCCTCTAGGTCTTTTGGTTAACTTTGTTCAATCTCAAGGCTTGAGGGACTTAACATTTTTCCAGGCCCATGAGCCTACTTTATTTAATCTCAAAGCCTGAAAGCTTTTGCACATCCATATCTAGGCCTATTAACCTATATGATTTGATCTCAAGACCTGAGAGCCATTCCATTTTTTTTTTTGCCTTTTGGAAGATTTGAGTAGGAAAGTCTTACTCAATCTGCGGTTCCATAATTTTGTCTCTTGGAAGGATTGATTAGGAAAGTCCTATTCAATCTATAGTTCCGTATTTTTATCTCTTGGAAGATTTGAGTAGGAAAGTCTTACTCAATTTGCAGTTCCATATTTTTGCCTCTTGGAAGGTTTGGGTAGGAAAGTCTTACTCAATCTGCAGTTCCATGTTTTTTGTCTCTTGGGAGGATTGATTAGGAAAGTCTTACTCAATCTACAGTTCCATGTTTTTATCTCTTGGAAGATTTGAGTAGGAAAATCTTACTCAATTTGCAGTTCCATATTTTTGCCTCTTGGAAGGTTTGGGTAGGAAAGTTTTACTCAATCTATAATTCCATGTTTTTTTTTTCTCCTGGGAGGATTGATTAGGAAAGTCCTATTCAATCTACAGTTCCATATTTTTGCCCCTTGGAAGGATTGATTAGGAAAGTCCTATTCAATCTACAGTTCCATATTTTTATCTCTTGGAAGATTTGAGTAGGAAAGTCTTACTTAATTTGCAGTTCCATATTTTTGCCTCTTGGAAGGTTTGGGTAGGAAAGTCTTACTCAATCTATAGTTCCATGTTTTTTGTCTCTTGGGAGGATTAATTAGGAAAGTCCTATTCAATCTACAGTTCCATGTTTTTATCTCTTGGAAGATTTGAGTAGGAAATTCTTAATTTGCAGTTCCATATTTTTGCCTCTTGGAAGGTTTGGGTAGGAAAGTCTTACTTAATCTACAGTTCCATGTTTTTTTGTCTCTTGGGAGGATTGATTAGGAAAGTCCTATTCAATCTACAATTCCATGTTTTGTCTCTTAGGAGGATTGATTAGGAAAGTTCTATTCAATCTACAGTTCCATAATTTTGTCTCTTGGGAGGTTTGAGTAGGAGAGTCTTATTCAATCTGCAGTTCCATAATTTTGTCTCTTAGGAGGTTTGAGTAGGAGAGTCTTACTCAATATGCAGTTCTATGTTTTTTGTCTCTCAGAAGGGTTGAGTAGGAAAGTCCTACTCATTCTGCAATTCCATTGTTTTCTTTCTTGCATAGTTTGATTAGAACAGAAGCGTCTTACTCATGCGGCAGTTCTATGGTTTTTCTCCTTTTGTGTTATGAGTATCCTATTAGTAGGACGTAACATGAAGACATTGTGGCTACCCGTTGAAAATGGGCTGTCTTTTTTTGGCATTGGCATTCACTTGTTGACACAAGCTCTGCCAATGAGGGGTAGCTGTAGACACCCCATTTTTATCCTCTAATTCCCCACCTTTCCACCTTAGGAGAATTATCACATGCAGGGGTTTACATCATTTTGGCACTAAAAGTCTTTTGTTAGACTCTACACATCCCAAAAAATCCATGGTATCTTCCGGGGTTCAATTTGGTTAAGTTTTGATAGTTAATAAGAACTTTTGCAATTTGGAGGGCATTTCTATCATTTCACTTGCATAATTCTTATTTGATATCCAATTCTCATCAAATTCATCCCAGGATAATCCTAATGACCTTAGGATGCCATTTGTAGGCTTGGTTTAAAGTTTGGTAAGGTTTGGAATTGATTTGGTTAGGGATGGTCCATAGTGTGCAAGGTTGAGATCCATTTGTCGGTTTTCTTTAAAATTGACTTTTAATTCAATCCCAATTTTTAAACTTGTGAACCACGGGTTTTGATCCGGGGGGAAAGGAGAACCCTTCTTTTAAAAAGACTTGTACAGATTTAAATTAATAAAATTCCGGTTTTTAAAAGGTCCACAAAAACATAATAAACAAGGAGTCGCCACCTCATTTTTAGGAAAAGAAGAAAACCATAAAAACAGTTTTTAAAAGAAAACCTTTGAAAACAAACCACATGACTCCGATCAAGGAAAAGTAGGTCTATCAAAACAAGAGAGGATTCGGAGACTAAGTTACGATGTGGGAAGGTTCTAGGAAACATCCCTATAGGCACCCACATCACCCCAAAATGGGTCTTTGAATTTATATGGGCTATTTCAATCACTTCCTAATTAGTCACCATGCATATGTAAAGAATCATCCATAATCATCCATTCATCCATGAACATCCATAAAGCAATAAACATCCACAAAGCATGTAAACATCCATGAACAAATATGAGAGATATGGAAAGCAGTAGAGAGAAAGAGAGAATAAGCAAACAAATCCATCCTATCCACTAGCAAATATGTGATGGATAAATGAATAAGCAAACAAATCCATCTGTGAACCCCGGAAATTGGGCCCACAAGGGTTAACGAGAAAAGAAAAGCAATTGGGGGTTTGAAAAAGAAAAGGAGTTGCCACCTTATTTTTTAAAGGAAACAAGGAAAACCCTAAAAATAGTTTGTTTTAGGAAAACAATTTGAATGACTCCATGTTCAAAAAGGAAAGGCAAAAACAGTCTTTTGGAAATCAAAGAAATCGGGGATTCGGAGGCTAAGTTATGATATGGGAAGGTTCTAGGCAAAGCCTATAGGCACCCATGTCACCCTTTTGGTCTCTCAGTTCATTTGGGCTAAATCAAGATCTTTCCACACAAAAATCAGCAAGTATATCATCACAAGAATTGCATGCATATCATATATTTCATCCATCCATCCATGCATAGTAAGCAAATACAATAGAAAATAAAGAAAAGAAAAGAGAAAAGAAATAAACCTAGGATGCTTGCATCTTAGAACGGACTTGAGCCTCACGAAGAGCGCCTACGTACCATGCAACGAAATACATGGATCAAAGTCCACGTAGTTCGATTAGAAATAGGGTTAAGACTTAATACAAACCTATGGTAAAAACCCTAGGTTTCCTTATTCGAAAGAGAGTTAAATATGATAGAAAAAACCGAGTTTGATTTTAGAAAGAACTCCACAATATGGAAACTTTGACAAAAACCAAAATTTGTTTTTGAAGGAAACCTTTGATTAGAACCATTGATTCACATTAAAAATTAACCCTAGGAGGGAGAAGAGAGAGAGTTAAGAGGAAAGGTGAATTGGGGTATCTTCACACCCACTTACCTGAGCGCAATAGCTCCAAGCATTGGCCATTTCAAGCATTGGCAGCCCCATTTGCCATAGGACAATTACCACACCTACTTGCACCCTTACACATGCTCAAAACCATGCAAAAACACTAACATGTAAATCTGGACAGAATAGTATTATGGCCTAAAATCATCCACTAAGCATGCCAACAGCAAAAACAGCAAACTTTCATAAGCCCTAACACAATCCTAGAACCATATCATGCATAAAAACCCTAGAAATCAACTAACATGCATGCAAAAATATCATATTTACTCCATATGTAAAACATATACAGCAACTACGAAGAAAAAACAATAAAAAAGACCTACTTTAACATGCTGTATGAAAACTAACATAAAACAAGGACACTAAAACCCTAAACTCACAAATATGCTTAAAAACACACAAAACAAACCTCAATCATGCTAAAATAAACCTAAACAGAACCTAAATCATGCATATTAAGTAACTAAAGCGATAAAACATGATAAGAAACCCTAACACTAACATGCAATGACCCTATTCTAAAACAAGGACGACAGGAGCACAAGAATCACAACTATGCTTAAAAACACAAAGGACAGCCCTAAAGCATGCTAAAATTATGATAAACAGTAGATATTCCATGTATATTAACTAGCTAGAGTGTTAATACATGATAAAAAAGCTACCTTTAACATGCAATAAGCCTATCCTATATGAAAACCCATATTCAGCATAAATAAAGAAGGAGGAATACCTTAAGAAGAAACTTCCTTGATGTTGTAGAGACTCTCCCTTGCTCTTATGGATGACTTGAACCAATCCTCTCCAAGGCTACAGCAAGAACTCCAGCTCTCCTTCAAGTCTCTCTCTCTTATTCTCTCTCAAACACTCACATATTAATGCATAAAGTGGCTCCCCCTTGTGCTGAAGCATAGGGAGGTATTTATAGACTTCAATTAGGATTAACCAATAGCTGGGATTAAAACCCTAATAATTAATCCAAGGGCTATTAGAGACCCCCTTGGGGTTTAAGTAACTCAGAAGTTACCAAAAATTAGAAGGAAACTCGTCCAAAAGAGCCCAAATACGTCAAAATAGGGAAGAGTCCACTTCAGCAAGGAAATAGAGTGAAAATAGGAAAGTGGCCTCGGGTGACCACCCAAGGCTGGGCGGCTAGCCATGGGTGGCTAGCCACCTGGGCCCAGGCGGCTAGCCGCCCAAGCTTGGGTGGTCACCCGAGCCCACATCAGCTTTTTGCTTTTTTTGGACTCCTTTACCTTCTAGGAGTGTTTCAAGGGCCAAATGAACTCCGATTTTGATGAAACGAAAGCCAAAACGACCGTGTTTCAATAAGGAATATGTTTTTGAACATTTTGGGGTGAAAACCACTAACCATGGGGGCATGGTTAGGTTTGAACAAGGCGGTTAACCGCTATGCTCTACCTTCACTATGTATAGGTGTGCACATAGGATCAAACCAAATGCTTTCCATATTAAAATTGAACTTCATAAAACACTTTTGGGGGTAAAATGATGACTAATGAAAGTCAATTTGAAAAGATTTGATTAGTAATTATGAGTCAATTAGAACTAATCCAAAGAAGGGTCAATTAACCAACTTGAACTACATCGAGCCATTTTAATCCCGAGCCATTGATTCATCAAATTGACATTAGAAATACCTCATATGCATCCATATGAACTCCAATTGACAATTTGGAGATCATTTCAAGGTCAAATGAGAAGTTTGGGACTTAAAAGATGATTATGCCCCTCAAATCACAAAAGCTCTTATTATCCCTCAAGATCAACTCCGAATTGAACCAAAATTCATATCCATTGTCCTTGTGACTCTAGAAAACTAATGCAAGTGACTAGACTCAAAAACAAAGCAATAACATATATGAAATGTTGAGTCCTAGTAAGGTGGTGCAACAATGGGGTGTGACACCATCCTATCTACTAACAAATATATGATGGACAAACGAATAAGCAGACAAATCTATCCTATCCACTAACAAATATGTAATGGACAAATGGATAAAAAGAAAGAAAAAGAAAGAACAAAAGAAAACCTAGGATACTTAGTATCCGAGGGCGGACTTGAACATCAAATGAGCGCCTACGTACCTTACAAAGATATAAGGATCAAAGTCCACGTAGTTCGATTGAGAAGGGGTTACTCCCTTTACAATGAACTACAAACCCTAAGTTTCTAACTTAAGAAAGGTTTTAAAACTTAGGAGTTTCCAAAAATAGCTTGAGAAAAAGTAGGTATTTGAGAAAGAATAGAATTCTAACTCAAATAGACTTCTAAAGAGATTTGAATTCAAAGGAGAATAGAACTTCAAGTAAAACAGAATTTTAAGAGAGTTGGAAACTCAAGACTTCTAATTCAAAGTAAAGACAATAACCCAAGGGGGAGAAGAGAACAATTCACACAAGACTTACCATGAACCACTTACCATATGCAAATTATCCCAAAACATCGAAAAATCACCAATTAATTACCCTATGTATGCTATAGGGCAATTATTAAGCTCAAACCAACCATATTCATGCTCAAATCATCATTAGAAGACCTAATTCAAATCTGAACAGAATACTAAACATGCATATGATGACCTAATACTTATGCAAATAACAAGAATCAAAAGAAAAACACAAACCTAACATGTTCTTATATGCTCCTATATGATCTAAACACCCTAACATGCACAAAACTATCAAAAACATGTTAAATATGAACTATCATGATGAAAATATCATATGACAATCCAAAACATGAAAAGAAAATCTAACATGATGCCTTAGGTAAGTACTTTATGTAAGAATGTGACGTAATCATCCTTACGGCGAGCTTTCTTAGGTAAAACTATCCGGAGATAATTTTACGTAGAAATCACTCCGCATGAATGGTTTCTTCACATATCCTACATAAAATATATCCCTAAGAATGCAAAGAAATTCATAGCGCACTTAAACACACTCCAGAAAGCACCTATGCACAACTTCACCCTCGAAGGACGATAATTATCCTCGAAAAGGATAATTATCCATACACCTATGAAGATGAGGCTTACACAGCAAGTGTCCTATACAAACGATGCTTAAAATCATGCATATAATTGAACCATGAAGAGAAAATGGCCTAAACACATCAATTGATTTTTTTTTTTATGCAAAACGTACCTCTATCCTTAAGAGAGAAACTATCCTACCAGCAAACAATTCGCAATCCTAATCCACTAACATGCATTCTCATCATATTTGAATCATATACACTCTAAAATATAGAGTATATATGATTCCTAAATCAATTCTAAGCCATAGCTATGCAGGGAATGGAGTAGAAGAAGAAGGAATCGTAAAAGAATGCAAAGAAGACTTACAACAAAGCAAAGGTCTTCATTGCGTTCTTCCTTCTCTTTGGCTTGATTGTCTTCTAGTTCTCCTTTGAAATTGCAGTGGAAATCCTCCTCCTAGTGATATGGGTGTGTGCAAACTCGTGGTTCCTCTCTCTCTTATGAATATGAAGTGTTAAATAAGCCAAAAGTCCCTTATGCTGATGAATAAGCCTCTATTTAAAACCAACCAACCATGTGAACCAATGGTTGAGATTAATTCACCATAAAATCAATCTAGGGCTGTAATTAAATCCCATGGATGTTAAACAACTCAAAACTACCTCCCAATAGGCTTAGAAGTCCTTTAGAAAGCTGAAATTCAAAGTGATAGAGTCCCATTCCGTAAAAAATGCAAAGAGAGACAAATCAGGACGGAATGCTCGGGTGACCGGTTGGGTGAACTGGTTACCCGAGAGTGAACTCAGGTTTCCTCGGTTTTTGGAATTCTAGCTCGGTTTGGACTCCTAACTTCAAACGGACTTAAATTCTTCATTTTAACTCTGATTTGAGTGATTCAAAAGCCAAAATTTCAAGGATTCACTGTAGAATAAGCCTAGAATATTTTTGAACCCAAAATCCCTGACCACGGTCAAGTGGCTGGGTTTTCATGAGGCGATTACTCGAAAAAAGGTCAATTAACCATGGGGTAATGTGGTGACCCAATCCAAAACCTATCAATAAATTAAATTGGCACTTCAATTAAACTCATTTCATCATTCTAAGGTCAATGGAACACTCCGAAACAAATTTAGAAGTCAATTGGAAAATATATGAAGTAAAAGACGAAATTATTGGGAATCTAACTAGGGAGGAAAACTACAAAGGCGGAATTAAAATTTTTCCTACGATTCCCAAAACCATGAATCTTAATTATGCTTAATACAAAACAAAAAACCCTAACTAGAAGAGGGTAGAATTACTTACAGTTTGATATGGTCTTCTCCTTTATGCTCTAAGCTTGGTCTTCTCCTTTTTGCTCCAAGCTTTGTCTCCGGACAGCGGTGAATGAGCAGCCCAAGTGTGCTGCCTCCAACGGTATCCACACCTAGCTAGAGCTTGTTGTCCTTTCCTTCTTCTTCCTTATGGTTGCTAGAGGTGGAGAAGAGGGAGGAGAGAGAGGGAGAGCTATAATTTTTCCAGCCAGCCCTTGGGAGAATGAATTGTCCTCATGTGATCCCCACATAATGGGCATTATATAGCCAATTAATAGGGCCGGCCATAGGAGGATTCTTAACCCTAGTGGAATTTGTGTAATTACTCTTAATTACACAATTGGCCCACTAGTTTGCATCAAATACAAATTAGCCCCTTAAAGAACTTTTCTTTAATCACTTATACCCTTTCTCTCATAGACAATCAAGCTCTCTTAGCATGATCAGTGTGTGACCCATTGGGTTCACATCATCAAGTAGTAGGAACAGCATAAGTTGTGCACAATGGAACACTTTCCATTAAGGGTCTAATTGAAACTCCTTTCAATTCCTTAATTGATTATAACTCATTTACATCAATTAGGGCTTCTACTAACCATGAGTAACACCTAGCATATGGCTCATGATGTGGTCCTTAATGAGGTGAATAGTCATTTACAAAGAACCCTTCTGTTATAGTTCATAGGTTACAATTCCATCCTTCCATCAACACAATGTCTCCAATTGAACTAATAGGACATGGAAATCTGTCAAGTCCCTAGTTCAATTACTTTATACTCATTCATTAATATCAACTCAATGATGAACTTATGGAAACTCCTTTCCATATTCATTCTACCATAGGCCCATGGATTTAATGAGTTATATTCAATGAATGCTATATGAGACATTCACTCCCTTTTTCCTGAGAGTGATGGATTCCTTATTGATCACTCACATGCCTTCACACACATAGCAGTAGGGCCATGAACACCCTTACAGACCCCTAAATAGAATCTGCACTTAGTGTTATCAAACTTCTAAAGTTACATGCATAAGACAACCATGGTGTCTCAGGTCTAAGGATTACTTGTACCACTATAACAATGAGAAACTGATTGACAGGCAGGTTAAAACTCCATTTAGTTTATCTCATATCTTTGGTCACATTCAGTGTACCTATTCTTATAATAGGCACCCACTTGTTGGTTGTAGTGTCTCCACACAAATAGCTTGAGACTAGCTATCCTCCCATAGAGTCAACCTAACAAGTGCTAGTCCTATGGTTCATTACTGTCCATCATAGTGAACCTTCAACTAGGAATGATTTAGGAGTTTAGTACAGAGATATATTTAGAGTCTCAAAATTACAACCCTTTGTAATTTCATATTCTCAACTCTAACTCCATGGACATATTATGTAAATATAAATGATGCATATAAACATAATAGAATAAGCCCTTTTATTAAATCAATAATAAATGTGACATATATAAATGAAATCAATTGATTGTTCCTAATCCCTAAACAATCATCTCTATGATTGGCTCTAGGGCATAATCCTAACAGAAATTGCCCTTCAAGTCGCAAAAGTTCTAATTAACTATCCAAACCTATCTGGAATTGAACCAAATTTGACACACATATCCAAAATGATCCTAGAAACTAAATGCAAGTGATGGGACTCAACAAAGAGACAAAAATATGCATGCAATGATGACCTATCCTCCTAAGGCTTAAAAGGGCAAAAGTGTCCTTTAATGCTTAGGGACTCCTAGATGCTTCTAAACCTAACCATATGCTATCATGAACTCATAGGGGTGAAAATGGGGTGTCTACAGATGCCCCTTATTGGTGGAGTTTGCTTTGCAAATGACACTAATGTTAGAAGAGACGGCCCATTTTCACAAGAAAAGGGTAAGGAACCAAAGCTTAAACTTCAACAGTGACTAATGAGGATGTTCATGATTGCTATAATGCACACTTGTACAAAATAGGGGGGGTTGTATGTGACTATGAAAGTCATTTAAACACACGGTACTCTCATATGCCTATTCTTCCTAATAGGGGAACGTATGCTTCTATAATGTACGCTCATTCTTTATAATGAGGACACGCACAAGATAGGGGGCGTGTGTGACCACAAGGATCATTTAAACACACTATACTCTCATAGACCTATTCTTTCTAATAGGAACACATATACTTCTATAATGTATGCTCATTCTTTCTAATGAGGACACGCACAAGATAGGGGGTTGTGTGTGACTACAAGAGTCATTTAAACACACCATGCTTACTAAACAAAATCATGAAAGTTTAATTTTAACAACTTTGTTAAAATTAAGCAAGGGCAATCCATTCATTGTGCTATAATTTCCTCAAGAAATAAATAGCAATGCAAAGCAATTCATGTATGTGACTCAAAGAGTCATTTAAACATACTATCACAAACACTTCTATTCAAGCAATAACAAGCTTTATTTTAACAATCTTTGTTAAAATTAAGCGGAGCAAATATTCCAATTGTACTATAATTTCCTCAAGAAATTAATAGTAATGCAAAACAATCCATGTATGTGACTCAAAGAGTCATTTAAACATACTATCACAAACACTTCTATCCAAGCAATCATAGGCTTTATTTTAACAATCTTTGTTAAAATTAAGCAAAGCACACCTTCTAATTATGCTATTATCTCCTCAAGAGATCAATAGCAATTCAATTCATCATAAAGAATCAAGAAATAACAATTTCATGATCCTTACAAAACATCCCAAGCATTCAACAACTCATCATCCAATCAACAAAACTTTATTTTAACCCGAGGATTAAAAATAAGTAAGAACACTCAATCAATTCCAACGTGCTATAATTTCCTCAAGAAATAGATAGCAATAGCAATTCAATCACAAGAAATCAAGGAATATAAAATTCCATGGTTCCAAACAAATATCATAAGCATCATCCTTCCGTCATCCAAAGATAAAGCCCTTTAACAAAGCAAATGTCAAAATAAGGTTGTAAATACCACCATAAGCCAACTAATGATTCAATTGGTGACTAATCACTCATCATTTCATGCATTTCAAATCGTTCACATCAGGTTCTAGGCCTTTCAAGAGAGATTTCATCAAAAAATCAAGCGAAAAGAGGCTCGGTTAAGCAAATTTGTGTGAAAATTGCACAAAACGAGGAACCAGCTTGGGGGACCTGTTGGACTGAACTGGTTAGACCGGTTGGGGCCAACGGGTCACTCGAGAGTGATTTTTCTATTGCATTTTTTTGGTGTTTTGGCTATAAAGCCTTGCACCTTCCTCACTTATTCATCCTCCTTTTGCTTGTTTTTGAGAGCTTCTCTCTCTAGAAACCCAAAACCCAATATTCTCAACTCCAAAATACCAAAACTTTGGCATTAAACTTGAATCATTGTGGTGATTTAACACCAACAACATCACTTTCAAGGAATCAAAACAACCTTTGATTCATCAAATCAACCTTCCCAACTTACTTTTTTTTTTCAAGTCAAACCCATTTTCTCAAGAACACCTAACATGAGTTCTTCATCAAATAAATACTCCGATGCCAAGTATCCACATCACTTCCTCAAGAAAACATACAAAGCACCTCATTATGAAGATCAACCGGATAGCTTGCTCTTGGAACCCAACAACCATCTCTCCTACATCCATTCCATGAATGAGGTAAGATAATTCCCAACTCCTTTAAGTTCATCCTTATTCTTTCATTTCATTGTTTCTTTTCAACTATTTGCTATTCTTATGAATGGAATGCATTGAGTTCTTGCTATTTTGACAATTTTTGGGAGTTTTCCATATACAAAGACCTCATTTTTTAACATAGGCATAACTATGCCTACCAAGTGTTTGATAAAATTCCCAAAAGAATAAAATCTTTCTTTTTTGCTTTCAAATAGTCAAGATAATCAAAAGTGAACTCAAGAGCATTCTCTAGGATGCTAACTCATGAATTTTGAAGTTCTTTTCTTTACAAAAAACCTTGTAGGCATAACCATGCGCACTAAGTGTTTGATAAAATTCCCAAGGGAATAAAATCATTATTTTTGCTTTCAAATGCCAAAAGTTCTTGAACAAACTATCAAAGATATTCTCCAAGAGGTTTACCCATAAGTTTTAAAACACTTTCCTTTACAAAACTCATGTAGGCATAACTATGCCTACCAAGTGTTTGATAAAATTCTTAAGAGAATAAAATCCTTCTTTTTCTTTTCAAATGCTCAAAGTTCTTAAACAAAACATCAAAGGTATTCTCTAGGAAGTTTACCCATGAGTTTAAAAACACTTTTCTTTACAAAAATCATGTGGGCATAGCTATGCCTACCAAATGTTTGATAAAATTCTCAAGAGAATAAAATCATTCTTTTTCTTTTCAAATGCTCAAGGTTTTTAAACAAAACATCAAAGGTATTCTCTAAGAGGTTTTACCCATGAGTTTTAAACATTTTCTTTACAAAAATCATGTAGGCATAACTATGCCCATCAAGTGTTTAGTAAAATTCCAAAATGAATAAAAACCATTCTTTTGCTTTCAAATACCTTAGAAAATCAAAGGGAAAATCCAAGGTTTTCCCTAGAATGTTAACCCATGATTTTTGGAGCACTTTTCTTTATAAACACTTTGTAGGCATAACAATGCCTACCAAATAAAACCATTTTTTGCTTTCAAATATTTTGGAAAATCAAAGGAAAACTTAAAGGCATTCCCTAGAATATTAACCTATGATTTTTGAAATACTTTCCTTTATAAAACTTTGTAGTCATAACAATGCCTACCAAGTATTTGATAAAATTCTCCTTTTTCTTTCAAGTGCTTTAACCAGACAAAGGAAAACTCATGGGTATTCTCTTGAATGTTAACCCTTGATTTTTGAAATACTTTCTTTTGCAAGGAACTTTCTTTTTTCATGTGTAAACTTTTGAAAATCTTGAAAAACCATGAATTTAAGTATTCTTGAGTTATTCATTAAGCATAGCAAATACTCAAAATAACAATTTCCATGATTTCATTTATTCTTTATAGCCCAGCTTTGAGGATAGAACAAGACATGCCCTCGGAGGAGTTATTGAATGGTGGCGCAAAATGGCCATACGGCAATCCGAAAGCCAGAAGCTTATAGTTAATGCGGGTTTTTGGGACTTCCTGAATGCTTTATGGGTGGGTGAAACAGAGGGACAGACAAGCGTTGCTGGCCCTTACTGAGTTGTGGTGGGACACCACTAGCACCTTTCACTTCAGTTTTGGGGAAATGACTCTTACCCCAACGGACTTCACTGTCATCACAAGACTTCGCCTAGGTGGGCGGAGATTATCTTATTATGAGAATGCCCACGGGGATCCCCATTATCTCTTGGAACAATTCGGGACTATAGTACCAGTTCAAAAGGGTGGAGTGCGCAGAACTTGGGTGAAGAATCATTTCGGTGATCAAAGAAAAGAGGATGATGTAGACCTATCTTGTCTTGCCCAAGCTTTCATGCTATACATGTTGTCCAGCATATTCCTTGCTAGCTCCGGCGATGTCGCTCCTTTAGGGCATCTTGCTTGCATGGAGGATGTTTGGGAGATGGGTGACTACAACTGGTGTAGTGCTGCCCTTGTTGTATTATATAGGTCCATGAGTAACCGATCACGTGGAGTAAGCACAAACCATTGTGGGATGTCCTTCATCTGGGAGGTAAATCAACTTACAAGCTTCCTTTTAAAAATATTTTCAATGAGTACACATAATCATTTTCTTTTTGAAAACAGATTTAGTACTACAAGTACTTGGGGTTTGAACGTCCCGCCCTCATCGACAATGATCCCTCATGGCCCATTATGTCCAATTATCACATTGACAACAGATGTGATTCGGTGGACAATAAACATGACTATGCCCATGCTAGGGCATTCTTGGCTTGTATTACTGCTGACAAGGTGATCTCTAAGGCTTTTATCTTTTGAATTCCATCTATTTTCAATTCTTTCTCTTAACACTAGTTCATGGATCAGGTGGACTGGGACCCATGGGCACAGTGGAAATATGCCCTTGAAGAGTAATGTTATAGGTGTGTTGATATGACAGAGAAACGGATCCTCCTAGAAGGTCCTATGGGTCGCTACTAGTACCTTGGGGAGAGAGTTTGGCGCCAAATAAAAGGCAACATTAGTGCAGCTGTAGTTCCTATGGCACCACCTAAGAGCATGAGACATGCTAACTGTTAGGATTATGCCCTAGAGCCAATCATAGAGATGATTGTTTAGGGATTAGGAATAATCATTTGATTTCATTTATGTATGTCACATTTATTATTGATTTAATAAAAGGGCTTATTATATTATGTTTATATGCATCATTTATATTTACATAATATGTCCATGGAGTTAGAGTTGAGAATATGGAATTACAAAGAGTTGTAATTTTGAGACTATAGATATATCTCTGTACTAAACTCTTAAAGCATTCCTAGTTGAAGGTTCACTATGATGGACAGTAATGAACCATAGGACTAGCACTTGTTAGGTTGACTCTATAGGAGGATAGCTAGTCTCAAGCTATTTGTGTGGAGACACTACAACCAACAAGTGGGTGCCTATTGCGAGAATAGGTACACTGAATGTGACCAAAGATATGAGATAAACTGAATGGAGTTTTATCCTGCCTGTCAATCAGTTTCTCATTGTTGTAGTGGTACAAGTAATCCTTAGACCTGAGACACCATAGTTGCTTTATGCATGTAGCTTTAGAAGTTTGATAACACTAAGTGCAGATCCTATTCAGGGGTCTGCAAAGGTGTTCATTGGCCCTACTGCTGTGTGTATGAAGGCATGTGAGTGATCAACAAGGGATCCATCACTCTCAGGAAAAAGAGAGAGAATGTCTCATATAGCATTCATAATATAACTCATTAAATCCATAGCCATGGTAGGATGAATATGAAAAGAGTTTCATGAGTTCATCAATGAGTTGATATTCATGATTGAGTATAAAGTAATTAAACTAGGGACTTGACAGACTTCCATGTCCTATTAGTTTAATTGGAGACATTGTGTTGAAGGAAGGATGCAATTGTAACCTATAAACTATAACAGAAGGGTTCTTTGATAGATACTTATTCACCTCATTAAGGACAACACCATGAACCATATGCTAGGTGTTATTCATGGTTAGTAGAAGCCCTAATGATATAAGTGAGTTATAATCAATTAGGAAATTGGAAGGAGTTCCAATTAGACCCTGAATGGAAAGAGTTCCATTGTGCACACCTTGTGCTATTCCTACTACTTGATGATGTGAACCTGATGGGTCACACACTGATCATGCAAGATGAGCTTTTAAGTCTATGAGAGAAAGGGTATGAGTGCATAAAAAATAGTTCTTTGAGGCCTTGTTTGTATTTGATGTAAACAATAGGGGTTATTGTGCAATTTAGGGAAATTGCACAAAACCCTAAAAGGGTTCTCCCCTGGGGCCAGCCCCTTTAGTGTGGCATATATAAGTCATACTTATGTGTGACATGGCATAGGCTTGCTTGCACACTCCCAACCCTAGCCGTCCAAAGTGTTGGAGGCTTTCTTCTCTCTCTCTTTCTTCTCCACCTCTAGTAACAACAAGGAAGAAGAAGGAAAAGACTTGAAGCTCTAGCTAGGTGTGGATACCGTTGGAGGCAACACACTTGGGCTGCTCATTCACCGCTGTCCGGAATCAAAGCTTGGAGCAAAAAGGAGAAGACATAATCAACTGTAAGTTCTAAACCCTCTCTTTGTAATTAGGGTTTTATTGTTTTGTATGAACCACAATCAAATTCATGGGTTGCATGGAATTGATCGGAAATTTTTGTTATTCAAGTTATTCCGCATTCTATTTCCTTCTAGTTCAATTCCTTACAGTGGTATCAGAGCCATGGTTGTGCTTCATACAAACATCATATGGGCTGGTATTTATGGTACAATTAATTGGACATTGGTGTTCTAATTAGTTTTAAGAAAACTAAGGTTTTATAAAACTGTTATGAACAGTTTTCATGATAGTCATGAAAAACCGTCATCTTGTTTTGCATGCCAAAATTTGAGTTCTCCTCCAAAATTTTCGTGCCATATATGGTTAGAAATCTCTTCGAATCAGCTTTCAAACCCAACAAACGGTTCGTCGATCCGAGTTCTGTAGAGAAAGTTATGAATTTTTTACTACAGGCTGTCTGGAAAGACAGTTTTACGCGGGAATGGAACTCTAGGTTGTTCTTCATCTTCTTCTTATATTAATTTGATTTATATTAATCATATGATGATTATGTACAATTATATATACTGTATATATAATTACTATATGTATTTGATACATTAAAAATCGAATTTAAAAGAAAAACAAGATTGAAGTTCTTGAAGAGGCTGAATCTGGGTTCTTGAAAAACCCAGGTTAGTTTTCTGGTTTTTGTTCATTCTCTTCCATCAAAATCATTATGAATGATCATGGATTTAATATATATATTGTATATATGTTTATCATTGATGTTGGTATGAGTTTTGAATTAAAAACAATCAAAAGGTTTGAGTTTTAAAATTTTCCAGCAAAGCAGTTTTCTGGGCAGCTTGATATAGCCATGGTTATTGGCATGTATCTTCTTCATAGGAGCAAGGCAGGGCATGAAACCACCTCTATTAGAATCGTGGGACACTAGGGGATAAACCCCAAGTGGTGCGGCAGCCATTAGATGGCATCTTCTAGGGTTTTAGAACCCATTCTCTTCATTATCGTTTTGCTGAAATTTTCTGGATAATCTTCATAGATTTATTTGCAGCGGCTGTTTGGGCTTGATTTGATCAATTAAATCTCACCTATGGGGGTCGAAAATCATATGGAGATATGACTTGAGGGTTGCCAAAGCTTGGGCAGCCATGGTTGGATCGTGGCAGCCATGAAAGCTTCTTTGAAGCTTCATCTTCTTCAGCAGGCAGCAGCTAGGGTTTATGGAAACCCCTCCCAAATTCGACCTTGGGCTCTTGGCCCTTAATCACCACCTCTGTGATGATTGTCCCAGATGTAGGAGAGTGCCCCAAGGCCTGGCATAGGCTGGCAGCAGCCATGGGTGGATCGTGGCAGCCATGGAAGCTCCATGGCAGCCTCCTTCTATTTTTGGAAATTAGGGTTTTCTTAGGAAACCCTAATCCTATGTGTACTAGGGTTTTAGAAACCCTAATTACCCTCATTAATGTGTCCTATTAGGGTTCTAATTATGACCTTAATGACCAGCCTTGGTCATTAATGAACCCGGTTCTAATTAAATGCATTAGGGTTTGAGTTTATGAAACCCTAACCCTAATACATTTAAAATTTGATTTCTCCCAAATTAAATTAATTCCGAAATTAATTATATAATTAATATTGATTAATTTTAAGATGTTTTAAATTGTTTAAAGCAATTTTGGAATAAATTTATTTTCTGGAATTTTTTATTTAAATAAAATTGTTTTATTTATTTAAGTTAATTCCTAATACTATAGTATTAGATACTAGTTAGTATTATTTAATTGTTTTAATTATTCTAATGATTTTGATTAATATGATTGATCAAAATTAGATGTTTTAAAGAGTTAAAACATGTTAGGATAGATTAAAATAATTTTGGGAAATTAAATGATTAAAAGGAGTTTTAATTCAATAATTGATTTCTAAATTAGGGTTTTAGAAATTCTAATTTTAGAAATTAATAAATGCCATTTATTTTGTTTTATTAAGTTGTTTCAATTATTCTAGTAATTTTGATTAATATGATTGATCAAAATACAATGTTTTAAAGAGTTAAAATCATACTAGAATAGATTAAAATAATCTTTGAAAATTATTGATTAAAAGGAGTTTTAATTCAATAATTGATTTCTAAATTAGGGTTTAGGAAATTCTAATTTTAGAAATTAATAAAACATTACCATTTTCATTATTTTAATTTTGGATATGATATTTTGAGGTCCCCTAATGAGATTAGGAAGCATTAATGAGATTAATGAAGTCCAATTAATAGAGTTACCATAATGCCCATATGTTTTAATTGCTTACAGTACTTTTATTTATGCAATATGATTGTATAATTGTGTGTGGATGATGATTATGGACTAAGCCCCCTTAAACCAATTGTGATTGGCCGTCTTATGGGTTGTGAAATATTTTTCAAAGGGTTGTAATTTATTTATGGTGATGTAATTTTTTAATTGGGGCTTGCATGCCACCTTTTTCTCCTTCACTCTCTCTATCATTCTCTTATGTACCCCACATTCCCCTTATGTATCCCTTTTTTTAAATTATGTAAATGTTATGTAATCGAGAGCGCACTAAGGAGCATGGTGGACTCAAAAGAGCATAGTAGAGCCCAACAAGCCAATGGTGGAGACCATCAAGCTCATGGAGGAATTGGAGGACTTGAAAGCTTAGAGAAGACTTTCAAGAATGCATGCATGTTTCCATTGAATGTTTTACGATCACCTACACCTACAATAGACCTTGGATTCAATCTATTGGCTTGGATTGAATCTTCTTAAAGTCCATAATCATCATAGTGGGAGCTTTAATTTATGAGATAATTGTATTAGCTCCAATACCATAGTTTGGTATATGTTACCTATTCACTTAGGGACTAATGTCAAAATATGGTACTTTATATATGTTGATATATAATAGCATGCGATGTACGATTTATAATAGCATGAGATGTATGATTATAAATAGCATAATTTATATGTTTAAATTTTGATACATAGGATGCATGTTAATTTGATGAGACCCTTTAAAACCCTCTTATTTAATATTAAGTTGAAAATGGAGAAGTCATTGGGGAATGAATTCTTCATTGTCTTCCATCATTATAGGATCATCTAACATCCCTTAATGTGGGTACCTGGCTACAGACATGTAGGAGCTACCCATGTTAAAGACATTACTTAAAACTATCACATATGAGATATCATGGGGTGCCTAAACTGGTATATACCAAGAAACTAACATGTGAGGTATATATTTGGCGAAACATACCTGTGTGAATTATGGGTTTAACTTAACCAAGGAAGTATTCCAAGAAACTAACATGTGAGGTGTATGTTCCCTAGGGGCAAAATGATTGGAACTTGCTTATGAAGCAATAGACAAAGAGTTGTCTTCTTATTGTGGGTTAGAAGTCAAGAAACTAACATGTGAAGCTTCTAGGTCACAGTGGGACCCCAATCCCCATTAGGAATGAGATTCCCGAATTCCATTAGAGGGTGTGTGGAATTTGATAAAATAGTGGGAGGTACCATATGATTAAAGACCCAATCATTATGGATAAAAATGAAATCTAATTCTTTGTTTATGTAGATTACCTAATTACTCACCTCAAAACCACTATTTCCTAATATAGGATATTGATAGTTTGACTAAACCCGATTTCTTTGATTGACTTAGGAAATTGAGAATTGTTCTCAATTTCAAAAGATTGTTTATATGCTATTAGGCCTTTTATTAAAGGCCCTCCATAAAACATCCTAAGAAGAAAAAGACACTATGCGCAATTGGCATCTTGTTGCCATGCTATATGATAGTATTGATGACTAATGAGCTTCAAAAGCAAAATTAGTCAATGCAAGTGCCTTTGATGTCCTACATCACATACAAAGGTTGTATTGTGAGTGAAATAATACTATAAGGTATAGTACTTGTAAAGGACTTCTTCTGGACTAGGATGTAATAAAAGTTGTTTATTAATAATCATTCTTTTGAAAAATGATTAATCACATAGAATACCTTGAGAAGCTAGATGTGATTTAAAATGGAAGCATAGAGGAAAGAAAGTCTTGAAAAGTCAAAGACAAAGAAATATAATTATTTTGTAGTAAATATAAGGTATTGTAAAGGGAACTTGATAAAGTATCAGTCTTCCTAGAAGAACCAAACTTTTGAAGTTTTGGTTCATGCTCTAAACTAAATTGTTGGTTAGTTCTGCTTCTTGGTTTTTGGATTCTAGTATAATCTAAATCGAAGCAGAAAGTTAAGTAGATAATAAGTTACCTTTAAAAATTTTAATAGAGCAAGAGTTGCTAGATTAATTTTGGGAACTTATTTCTTAACTAAGTCATTTAAGACATTCTAGAAATTTGATTTCCAAATTTAAATGACTAATTAGAGCGAATGCAATGTATTCCGAGAATACAAGAGATGTAGAGACTCTCATTTAAATGTAACGATTATGACTTGGTTATAAGATGACCAAACCCATCTTTTACTTGGTGAAGTGAATGAGTTACATTTATAATTTGACTATACATTGTGATGTATACAGTCATGTAGAACATGCATTCAATTATAGTAGACTCATCTTAGAATACCATAGCTCAATGGTGAATCTAAGAGGACAAATTGAACCCTATTAAGATATGGTTTGATCCATGATGAGTTTTACTAATGTATCCATCTAGGATATACCTTAAAATTGCTACATATTGATAATTTAGGGTTCACTCCAGTTTTGTCCCAATTATATCAGATATGATAAGAAACCCAACTTAAAGAAGTTAAGGCTTGGGCTTGTGCTACGTTTGTCTGGAAACATAATGTAGACAATCTGGAAATAAGGTCAAGTAAGTGTTGAATTGTGTTATATCCTAAAAGTGGTTGGGATAGTATTTCTATTACTCTAATGAACAAAAGTTGTCCATTAGGATGATTACTGGATTTTCTTGAGAAAGAGTTCATTCAAGAAAGATGCAAAAGTAGATAGAATTTATAGAATTGTTTGTAAAGCCACAAACCAACAAAGATCCAACCCTTGCCCCTATTGAGGCAAAACCTTTAATTACACCACATTCTTTTTATAGATCAAATTGGATATTTCTTTAACATAAGAGAGATATTGTATCTCCATTAGAATGTGAGAGAATTGTTCTTTGGTGATAAAGATCACCAAGATAATCCTATTGATTATGATTAGGCGATGTTTGACATCAACTTGAGAAATGACTAAGAGTCATTAAATCCAATATGGACAGGTAGAGACCTAAAAGGCTTGGCTATTTAAGAATGTTTTCAACATAGGCAAAAAGTTGTCTATAAAGAAACTTGTTTGATAATAGTTATGCTGAAATCCATTTGGATCTTGTTATCTATAAACACACATTTTGAATATGAGATATGTCAAAAAGGATATAAAGATGTTATATCAAATGGAGAAAAACCATAAAATTGTGTAAGTTATAGAAGTCTATTAATAGACTACAAGGTTCTCATAATTAGAACATCTATAAAGTTGAAGTAATCAAATTGTTTGATTTCTCTCATTGTATAGATGGACCATGAGTGTATAAAAGGTTAGTGGGAGTGCGATCGTTTTTCTTTATCCTAAGTATAGATGACATCCTAATCATTATGAATGATATATGAATGACATCCTAATCGTTTTGGTTTTTAGAGAAAAACTAATTCATGAAAGATTTGGCAAAAGCATCCAACAAGATCTATAGAGATAGATCATATAGATTGCTAAGTATCTCCAAATCATCAAACATAGTTGAAATGTTGAAGGAGTTCAACATGGAGAATTCTAAGGGAGGTCTAATTTACTTTAGATAAGAATTCATTATTCAAGGGCATGTGCCCTAGGATAACACAAGTAAGGTTCTTAAAGTGTTAAGAAGCCTTATTCTACACTATGTATTGAACCTGATATCTATTATGTTGTAATTGTTACAAATAGTTATCAGTCAATTCAAATTTGGAATATTGGATTGTATATGGAAATTGTAAACTCATAGTAGATGGGTATATGGATTTGGATATAATCCATATGGGGTATATTTTATATTCACTTTAGTTGGTGAAATACTTAATGGAAGAACTGTATGAAAGATAGAGTGGATTCCATTATTAAGGGTGAATTAATTGTCGCATTGTCTAGGAGACTGTTTGGATCTATAAGTTCATTTAGAACTTGGAGTTGTTCCTTCCATTGAGTTGCCCACACCTTGTTTTGTGACAACAATGGGTCAATATCTCAAGTATAGGAATCACGGTCTCATCAAAAGTCCAAACACATAGAGCGGCAATTCCAAGTGATTAGAGGAATCATTGGAAGAGGTAATAGATACATTATAGAAGATATTATCTACATAAGTTTTTGTAGACCTACTGACTAAAGCTTTAAAACATAATTGGTTATGTCTAAGACCAACATCTTAAGAAGATAAGTATGCGATACATGGTCGATTGGCTTCAGGGCAAGTGGGAGATTGTTAGGATTATGCCCTAGAGCCAATCATAGAGATGATTGTTTAGGGATTAGGAACAATCATTTGATTTCATTTATGTATGTCACATTTATTATTGATTTAATAAAAGGGCTTATTCTATTATGTTTATATGCATCATTTATATTTACATAATATGTCCATGGAGTTAGAGTTGAGAATATGGAATTACAAAGAGTTGTAATTTTGAGACTATAGATATATCTCTGTACTAAACTCTTAAAGCATTCCTAGTTGAAGGTTCACTATGATGGACACTAATGAACCATAGGACTAACACTTGTTAGGTTGACTCTATAGGAGGATAGTTAGTCTCAAGCTATTTGTGTGGAGACACTACAACCAACAAGTGGGTGCCTATTGCGAGAATAGGTACACTGAATGTGACCAAAGATATGAGATAAACTGAATGGAGTTTTATCCTGCCTATCAATCAGTTTCTCATTGTTATAGTGGTACAAGTAATCCTTAGACCTGAGACATCATAGTTGCCTTATGCATGTAGCTTTAGAAGTTTGATAATACTAAGTGCAGATCCTATTCAGGGGTCTGCAAAGGTGTTCATTGGCCCTACTGCTATGTGTATGAAGGCATGTGAGTGATCAACAAGGGAACCATCACTCTCAGGAAAAAGAGAGAGAATGTCTCATATAGCATTCATAATATAACTCATTAAATCCATGGCCAAGGTAGGATGAATATGAAAATAGTTTCATGAGTTCATCAATGAGTTGATATTCATGATTGAGTATAAAGTAATTAAACTAGGGACTTGACAGACTTCCATGTCCTATTAGTTTAATTGGAGACATTGTATTGAAGGAAGGATGCAATTGTAACCTATAAACTATAACAGAAGGGTTCTTTGTTAGATACTTATTCACCTCATTAAAGACAACACCATGAACCATATGCTAGGTGTTATTCATGGTTAGTAGAAGCCCTAATGATATAAGTGAGTTATAATCAATTAGGGAATTGGAAGGAGTTCCAATTAGACCCTGAATGGAAAGAGTTCCATTGTGCACACCTTGTGCTATTCCTACTACTTGATGATGTGAACCCAATGGGTCACACACTGATCATGCAAGATGAGCTTTTAAGTCTATGAGAGAAAGGGTATGAGTGCATAAAGAATAGTTCTTTGAGGCCTTGTTTGTATTTGATGTAAACAATAGGGGTTATTGTGCAATTTAGGGAAATTGCACAAAACCCTAAAAGGGTTCTCCCCTAGGGCCGGCCCCTTTAGTGTGGCATATATAAGTCATACTTATGTGTGACATGGCATAGGCTTGCTTGCACACTCCCAACCCTAGCCGTCCAAAGTGTTGGAGGCTTTCTTCTCTCTCTCTTTCTTCTCCACCTCTAGTAACAACAAGGAAGAAGAAGGAAAAGACTTGAAGCTCTAGCTAGGTGTGGATACCGTTGGAGGCAGCACACTTGGGCTGCTCATTCACCGTTGTCCGGAATCAAAGCTTGGAGCAAAAAGGAGAAGACATAATTAACTGTAAGTTCTAAACCCTCTCTTTATAATTAGGATTTTATTGTTTTGTATGAACCACAATCAGATTCATGGGTTGCATGGAATTGATAGGAAATTTTTGTTATTCAAGTTATTCCGCATTCTATTTCCTTCTAGTTCAATTCCTTACACTAACTCCTTGTAGGGGCATGAATTGATCAAAGCTATAAGAAGCAAGGAGGCGAGTAACTTCATAGTTCCGAATGGGAACTACAAGAATTTCTGTAGGAGGTATCTGATGCCTCCTAGGGTCGTAAGAGTTCCACCTGTAGGGGTAAGTACATACTCAACCCTATACATGCTTTACAAGTGTTTCCTAGCTGACTATGTGCAACTCTTTTCAGGGACGGCGAGCTCGTGGTCACCATTCCACTATGGGTACAACCTCGGGTGTGTCAGGAGTGCATATGGATAGTGATGATGAGGGCGTGGATAGGGACACACTGCCCTCTTTACCACGTCCTAAGAGGTCCATTGATTTGTGCCAAGGAGGCGACATTGTACCCACAACCATAGCACCTCCTGTGATGGACGAGGTTCCTCAGATAGATCCTCGATATGAGATTGTAAGTTTCAAGGTTGACTTGATTCTCCTAATTCCCACACATTCATTAGACACTTCTTACCCAATTTCTCTTCACAGACACCCACCGGGTATACACAAGAATGGATCAATCTCAATGCCAACTTGAGAAGGGACATGATGAGGATGAGCCTAAGCCTATCAAGGCAAGAGGCGTATAGAGCGGGCGAACACGCACACCCAGTAAGAATAGCTCAAATCACAAACTTTTGAAAATCTTTAGTTTTCTTTCAAACCGTAATACTCAAATCATTTATTTTCTTGGAAACTTGCAGATTGATTCCTTCCCTCAATACAACCCAGCCGCGGCTCCACCACCTCCTCCACCAACAGAAGAAGTAGGGCCAAGCAAGAGAAGGAAACCACCAAGGAAGCGTTGAAGAAACTTATTTTAAGTTTTAGAAACTTAGTTTAAGCATCTAGAAACTCTTAACTTGTAAAATCCTTGTATTAAGCCTATGTGGGCATTTATGTTATCTTTCAAGTTCTTTCTTTCAAAACCAAGTTCATGCATTCCTCGCCTTTAAAGTATGATATATATCTCTTGTTGTTTGAATTTCATGACTCTTGACACAAATTTGAGTCAATTTGGGCTCAAAATGGTCAAAATTGGCCTTTCGGAGCATACGGGGTCATTGGTGGTCAAAACCAGGAATCGAGACGAACCAGCTCGGGTGACCGGTTGGACCGGTTGGTGAACTGGTTGGACCGGTTGGCCTCAATCGGTCTCCCGAGCGGTTTCGCTGTTTACGCGTTTTTGCGACTTTTTTACGCCTTTTCGACTTCTAAGCCTTCTAGGACTCAAATTTGAGCCTAAAGGCCTATAAAAACACCCCCCACATGTTCATAAACCATTATTATTCATTCAACATCAAATCATGGGGACTTTTGATAGCTTTTTGACACTTTGCTTTAGCAACATGAGTAAGGAAGACAAAAGGGTTTTCAAGAGTTATGGCTTGGACGTGCTCTATTCCCTCGCCAAAGTCAAGGTAAATTGTACTATGCTCTATGCTTCTACATACTTTTGGGATCCTGAACTTCATGTTTTCCATTTCCATCGCAATGAAATTTACCCCACCCATGAGGAATTTTGTGCGCTGTTCAGAGTGCAACTGTGAGGACCTTTCATCCTTCCATACCTTCGGCAAGGCTATGTATCTTCTTTTGCTTCTCTTTTGGAAATCTCTACCCACGATGCTATGGCCTTTATAAAAGATAACATGGTAGATTTAAATAAGCTAGCTACATCTTTTCTACCCCTCAGGAGGTTATGTGGGCTGCCTTTGTCTCGATCGCGTCAGCACGCCTTAGCTTTCTGCTTGATTGGGAGGTTTCTCATCACCAATGGTACGTTATTTGTCCCAATTGAAATTTGTGAACTTGTTATCCCTCTTTCCAAGTCTCGAAACATAATTCCAATGGTTCTAGCGAAAACTCTCAATGGGCTAGACAAGGTACAGGATCAGTTTGAAGCAAACTTTGAGGGCAGCCCTCTCATTCTTCATATGTGGTTACTAGAGAGGTTAAACCTCTTACCACCTCCTCGTGTTGCAAATTATGGGCCTCAGCACTTCCGTCTACGTGTTCCTGAATTCCCGCCAGATGCTTCTCCTGACGAATGGCTTAACATACTGTACCACACCTCATGGCAATCTATCCATAGGTACATGCCTCATTGGAACTGCGACGAAAAGGTGCTCCTGCGAACTGTGGGCTGTACACTTGTTAAGTTGATGGGCTTGAAAGCGACTTCTTTTTACTAGCCATCTCGAATCCTTCGGCAATTTGGTGCAATTCAATCAATTCCAAACAATCAAGCAAGTACCACCCAGACAAATTCAAGGCAAGTTCACCCCATTCAACCCGTTTCTCAGTCTCTGGTTAAATGGATAGAGGATAGATGGAACGGTTGGAACTCTGCTACCCTAGTTCCAAACACTAATGGACCTTACGAGCTTAGCAAGGAGTACAAGAAGTGGTTATCTGAAGACATTGGCCACAAGGAAACAACGATGAGAGCTCAGGTAGCCGAGTTGATTGGGATTTCTTCACTGGGGAGTAAAAAGAGGTCAAGGAAGGACGACACCAAGACTACTGGAACACAAAGGACTTCTTAGAGAGCAAGGAATTAGCAACCTTATTGAATCTTAAGCATGTTAAGCACAATAATAGTCCTTTGAGACTTACAATTGTTTCAAATAAAGCTATTATCAATTTCTCTAGTTTTGAATGAATTGCCATCAAACAATTAGCTTTGATTTATGAATTGCTTTATACATTGCCATGCCCCTTGTTTATTTTCTTTTCTTTTTTTTTTCTCAATTGGACCGCACCCAAGGTAACTTTATGGGCTGCCTACGTATCTCTATCATGTTATAAACATTTTCTTCTTTTCTTTTCTTTCTTTTTTCCTTTTTCTTTTTTTTTTCTTTTTTTTTTTTTTGAATGATGGAGAATCAAGCCCTCGTATTTCATGCTTTTCTTTTGCCTAGGCCACCTTTACGGGTTTTTAACCTAACAAGCTTTACACATGGTATCTCTTGAGTTGATCTAAATTGGTTGGTTGAGAGAACTCTATTCCATCCAAATCCATCAATCAAACTGCTCCTCCTGGCAATATCTCCTTTATGATATAGGGACCACCCCAGTTAGGCCTGAACTTGCCCTTTGGATCCAAGATAGGTTCACGGATTTCTTTCAGCACTATGTCTCCATCTTTTAGGCCACGATCCTTGACGCGCTTGTTGAAAGCTCTAGCTATTCTGCGCTGATAACCTTGAATATGGTACAAAGCATTTAAACGCCTTTCATCAAGTAGAACTAGCTCATCATATCTGTTTCGTACCCAATCTACTTCAGATAACTGATCTTCCACTATTACCTTTAGAGAAAGAATTTCTAACTTGACTGGGAGAACTACTTCCATGCCATAAACTAATGAGTATGGTGTAGCACCCGTAGAAGATCTGATTAAAGTGCGGTAACCCCATAAGATGAGTAGCAACCTTTCTGACCAGTCATTGTACTTCTTAGCCGACTTCTGTAGCATGTTCCTTACATTCTTGTTAGCTGTTTCAACTGCTCCATTCGTCTGTGGCCTATAAGGGGAAGACTTGTGAACTCGAATGCTGTACTTCCGCAAGATTTCTTCTACCTCACCTCGGAAGTGTTGTCCGTTATCTGATATGATCTCATGTGGAAACCCATATTGACAAATGATGTGAGTCTTAATAAAATGGGCCACTTGCTTTGACCCCAAGGTTTTGTAGGACTTTGCCTCTACCCACTTAGTGAAGTAATCTATTGCCACTAAGATAAACTCATGACCTTCTTTTGACTTAGGATGGATCTTTCCAATGATATCTATTCCTCAGGTTGAAAAGGGCCAAGGGGATGACATAGTATTCAAAGGCATTGATGGAAGGTGTTGAACATTGGCAAAGATCTAACAATTATGGCACTTCTTGACGTGCGTATGACAATCTCTTTCCATGGTGGTCCAATAGTAACCGAGACAAGCAATCTTCTTAGCTAGCATATAACCATTCATGTGAAGTGCCCCTACTCCTTCATGTATCTCTTCAATGATTCTTTGAGCTTCTTCCTCCGTCACACAGAGCAAGTGGATGCCATCATAGGATCTTCTATATAATCTTCCTCCGCACATGATGTAGTGAGTAGCCAACCTCCTCAACATATGCCTATCAACCTTTGAAGCTGCTTCAGGATCTCTTTTTTCTACGAACCTCTGGATGTCATAGAACCACGGACGCCCATCTGTTACTTGACTATTCTGAATACTGCAACAGTACACCGGTTCTTTTCTTCTTTCAATCACAAGTGGACGAACATTTCTACCTTCTGGAATTTCTACCATGGACACAAATGTAGCAAGAGTGTTAGCAAAGCGGTTCTTTACCCTTGACAAGTAGTGGAACTCTATTTTGTCGAATTCTTTGGTAAGTGCTTCTAGATAAGCATAATAGGGTAACAACTTCTCGTCTCGAGTCTTCCATTCCCCTTTGATTTGGTAGATAATCAAGGCTAAGTCCCCGTACACTTCTAATTCTTCAACTCCCAACTCTAAGGCTGCTTCCAACCCTAGAATGCAAGCTTCATATTCGGCAATGTTGTTTATGGCCTCGAACCCTAACTTCATTGCCAGAGGGGTGTGGGCGTCATTAGGAGAAATCAACAAGACTCCAATATCGAAGCCCCTTTTATTTGCAACACCGTCGAAGTAGACTTTCCATGGTTTCTTTTCTATCTCTAATATGTCCTCGTCAGGAACCCTTGTTCAATGCCATCTCTTTCTGAAACTGGATTCTCTGTTAAGTGTTCTGAAATGACTCTCCCTTTTATCGAGCTCTGTACCACATACTTGATATCGAATTCAGATAACAACATTAACCATCGCGCGGTACGATAGATCAACATTGGATTTTCAAGTAGATATTTGAGTGGATCCATACGACTAACGAGGAACACCTAGAAAGATAGCATGTAATGGTGGAGTTTTTGAGAGGCCCACACCAGTGCCACGTAAGTATTTTCCATAGCGTTGTAGTTCACCTCATAGTCTGTCATTTTCTTATTTAGATAGTAGATAGCATTCTCTTTCCTCGACTCTTCCAAGTATTGTGCAAGCATTACCCCCATAGCAGTTTCTGTAACGGTTAAATACAGTAACAACGGCTCTCCTTCTCTAGGTGGAACCAATATCGGTGGATTGTTTAAGTAGCGTTTAATGGCTTTAAAAGCTTTTTGGCATTCTTCGTTTCATTCTTTCGGTTCTCCTTTCTTTAGTAGCTTGAAAACAGGCTCACAAATGGTAGTGAGTTGAGCTATGAACCGGCTTATGTACTGCAATCTTCCCAAGAAACCTCGGATTTCCTTCTCATTCTTAGGCGGCAGCATCTCCAAAATGGCCTTGATCTTGCTTGGATCTATTTCAATTCCTCTCTATGTTATCATGAAACCTAGCAGCTTTCTGGCAGTGACTCCAAAAGCACATTTTTGAGGGTTGAGGCGAAGCTTGTACTTTATGATTCGATCGAAGAACTTTTTGAGCACAGCTACGTGTCCTTCCCTATCCCTTGACTTGACAATCATGTCGTCGACGTAAACCTCGACTTCTTTATATATCATGTCATGCAACAAGGTGGCTAATAAGTTGCCCTTGCATTCTTTAACCCGAATGGCATTACTTTGTAACAATAGGTCCCCCACTGAGTGATGAAGGACGTTTTCTCCATATCTTATGGTGCCATCTTGATCTTATTGTAACGCGAGAAACCATCCATGAAAGAAAGAAGGGCGTGCCCTGTGGTACTATCAACTAACACGTCGATGTGTGGTAGTGGAAAGTCATCCTTAGGGCATGCTTTATTTAAATCCTGAAAGTCTACACACATGCGCACTTTGCCATCCTTCTTTGGAACCAGTACTATATTTGCAAGCCATTCAGGGTACTCCACAACCTTAAGGAACTTAGCTTCTATCTGCTTGATCACCTCTTCTTTTATCTTCAACGCCCATTCTGGCTTCATTCTCCTCAACTTTTACTTAACAGGCTTCATGTTAGGATTGGTCAAAATGTGATGCTGCACTATGTCTGTGTCTACTCCGGCCATATCTTCATAAGACCAGGCTAACGCTTCTAAATTTTCTCTCAACAACTCAACCAATTGTTCTTTTTCAGAAAGGTAAAGTGTTATACCAATTTTAATTATTTTTGGCAATTCATTCGTCCCTAGATTAATTTATTCTAGTTCTTCTGTAATTGGTTGTGCTATCCCTTTATTCCTTTGCTCAACGAGCTCAGGAGGGATATCAGCGTCTCTAGGGTCTATTTCCATACCACACACATTAAGAGACAAAAAAGCGCGAAGACAATGGATATAATCTCTGCGAGAGAATAAAGAAAGTACTGATTACTAATTGAAGACTCTGAAACAACAACACTTATGACAACTCTAAATGACTCAAAAAAATGAAATACTTTAAACAAAGATAGATTGTTTGCTGACTCAAGACTCAAAAGAAAACCTACATATCTTCTACTGGCTTAGACTCTTCTTTACTTGGAACAAGAACAGGGGATCTTTCAGTGTACCAATTCTGAAGTGGCTCGCTGATTGTCTGGAATGCTGGAACTGGAACTTCTTCACAATCTTCGATGGCTAGCACACATTCTGAAAACAATCTACCCATAACCTCTGAATCCATGCTGTCTGCCCAATCCTCTTCTTCTCTGTCGCTATCTATTGCAGAATCTTCGACCATGGTTACTATGATTGGATACTACTCGGTCTCAAAGAAAATCTCAAACCTTGCGACTCTAGCTCCAATAGACTCCACATAAGTAGGTTCTGGAAAACGACAATATGGGAAATCTTCTCCTTCTTTCATAAAGCACCCATTCAAGGTTGGTTTGTAAGGCTTAAACGGGTGAATAACAGTGTGCCCATGAGCTTTAGCAATCTCTTTCTCTTTTCTCAGCCGCACTCTTTCCTTGTAATCTACTTGTGTTGGTTTATATCCCAAGCCAAAGGTATGCAAAGTCGATTGGTACTTAATTGGCTCTGAAATTCCTCGGTGCCTTGGTCCCCTTCCCATGCCAGGAAAGAAACCCATGATCTTCATGATCTCGGTGACATGCAAGTTCCCATGTGGTGAAAAGTCTAGTGGGATAAGCTCTCTACCAGCGGGTGCTGAGTTGATAACCTGCACATATTCAAACCCTGACAATGGCATATCTGAAGGATCGTGCTTGATCTCACAAATGGGGATTCTTGACATTTGACTGGCAGTGAGTTCATAGTCTCCTTGTAGGGTCACAATAGATCCTTTGTAGGGGAACTTAACTTTTTGGTGCAAAGACGATGGGATGGCCCCATTTGGATGGATCCATGGTTAGCCTAGCAAGAGATTGAAATAGGCAGGAACATCAAGAACTTGGAATTCAACTTCAAACTCTGCAGGTCCTATGATTAACGGTAAGGTCACCATACCAATCACCTCCCTTCTTGTGTTGTCATATGCTCTCACTGATTGTCCAGATGACACAAAATCTGTAGGTCCCAACCCAAGAGATGTAGCAGTACAAAGTGGACACACATTCAAAGTGGAGCCATTGTCAATAAGAACGGTGGGAACTTGTTTCCCTAGGGTATCAACAGTTATGTTCAAAGCCTCCATATGATCTCTCCTTCCTTTCGGCAAATCAGTCTCTGTAAAGATTATGGTAGCTGCTTTCTCGACAGGGGTTATAAGACTCACTAACCCTTCTGGCGAAGTATCAATAGGTACTTGGACATGGTTCAAGAGCTTAAGCATAGTCTAACGGTGCTTGAGAGAAGCCATAAGCAATCCCCATATGGTAATGTTGGCTTGAGTATTTTTCAATTGCTTTAGGACTTCATCCTTTTTATCGTAGATTTTAGGTCTTTGCCTTTTCTCTAATGCTTCCACCAGATTTTCATTCTCAAGATAGGATGGTTTGAAGTGACGACCGCCCCTAGTCAAGTGATCAACTTCTTCAGAGTCTGCCCATAGATCATTTATTTCATCGCTACTAGTTTCACCCATGATGTCTCCCCATTCAAGCATATCTACCTCTTGCATTAGAGACTTTTCTGTCGACCGTTCTTCTTTCACCAATTTTCCCCATCCGGTTGGGTGGACTGGGGATTTCTCCATTGGTTGCTCATCTTCCCATGGATCTCCCCATCTAGTTGCACGAATAGGAATTGTTATTGGAGGCGGTGCAATATAGAGAACATAGAAGTCAAACTTCCCAGGTGGTTCCCCCAATAAACCCACTTCAAGATCTCCAGTATCATACCTTTCCTTCAACTATTGCTGAAATGACTTTCGAGGCTTACTCGGTTTCTTTAGCACTTCCCTCTCGACAACCTTTTCTTTCCCTATAGGCTTCTCCTCAGGATTTCCCCATTCTAACATATTGATCTCTTGCATGTTTTCTTTATATAGGGTGGGCAACAATGTAGGCACTTCACATGGATTTGACTGTGGAACTATCAGAACTCCCTTATCCATCAAATCTTGGACCACTTTCTTCAGCAAGGTGCAATCCTCGGTATCGTGGCTAGAATTTATGTGGTATAGGCAAAAGGATGGGTCAAGGACGAGTGAAGGCTTAGATGGAAAAGGAGTGATAAGGCCTCTTTTCTTGCAATAATGAAATACTTTGGTGAGACTTATAGGCAAAGTGGTGTAATGGCGAATAGGTCGAGGTAGACGAGGTGAATCTTCTATTGCATTGACATTAGAAGTAGGGGATGGGTTATGAAGTGGCAAAGGATTTTAAGTGACATTGGGATGCCTAGGAGGGGTAGGTGGGCCTATGATCTTCTTGTCAATGAGGTCTTGTATTTCATGTCTGAGACGGATACAACGGTCCGTTCTATGGCCTTTGGATTGATGGAAATGGCAGTACTCATTTTCGTTGTACCACCTAAGCAATGGATTTGGAGGAGGTGTTGGGTCTAGAGGTTTGAGGATGCCCCTTGCTTTCAATCTTTCATAAACTTTGTCCAGTGGTGCATACAAATCAGAGAACTAACGAGGAGTAGAATTGTTGCCAGTATTCCATAGCTGTTGTGGAGCAATTGCATTCACTTCAGCAGGTGCCTTTCTATTGTTCCCTACTCGACGAAATCTTGAGGGATCTTCAACCTTGATGGTGCCATCGGTTCTAGCATCCTCAACTTGCGTCCCAGAGCTAATTAGAGCTTTGAAAGTGGAAAAGTGGTGAGCAAATAAGTGCTTGTGATATATAGGCAATAGGTTCTTGACTACCATTCGTATCTGTTCTTCTTTATTAGGCCTAACGAACATTTTAGAAGCTTTCTTCCTCCACCTAGTGATGTAAGAAGAGAAAGATTCATTTGCCGCCTGTTTGGTAGTCTCCAAGTCTCTCCTTGTCACATCAACCTCCGTATTGTACTTGTAGTGATCGGTGAACTCTCTACATACGTCTTCCCATGTTCTAGTCTTCGACTCATCCAAGCTTAGAAACCAATGCAGCGAAGAGGTGCTAAGTGATTCATGGAATAATTGGGCCATCAATTCCTCGGAAGCACCAAGAGGTTGCATTGCTTGGACATACATTTTCAAGTGAGTCTTAGGGCAACCCATTCTGTCAAACTTTTGTAACTCTGGCATCTTGAATGAAGTCGGCAATCTCGCTTGAGGGAAGAGAGAAAGAATGTGGATATCCACAAAATCATTAGCACGGCGAATACCCTTCAAAGTTTTCTCCAAAGCCAAGATCTTTGTAGCCATCATCTTTTTGTCATCACTCATAGGAGGATTTTCAGTGGCGGGGACGAAAGTGGACGATTGGGTGTAAATGGGGATGTTTCGTAGTGGAGGTGGAGGTGGTGGATTTTGAGGCGATGATTGAGTATGTGGAGGTGGTGGATTTTGGGCTTGGCCTCCAACTTGGGCAGATGGATTGGATTGATTTTGGACAATGGGGACTTGAGTGTCGGGTATAGCCTGATCTGTAGGAATATTGTGGATAAGAACCGGGGTTTGGTTATTGATCTCTTGTGCTATTCTTATTGCGGTTTCAGACTTCACTAACACCTCTTCTAACTTCCCAAGTATGTCATTCAATAGCCTCTCAATCCTTCGTGGATCCGCAGGAGTCCCAGAAACAGATGCCCCCTCAAGTGTAGTCAGGTTATTCAATGCAAAAGTCTCATCCATGGCGAGGCCTTGTTCGGTACTTCCTCTGATCAAACGGCCTAAAGAGTCACAGGTCCAAGCCAGCACTCTATTACAACCAAATGACCCATATTTAGTTACAAAGTGACACAAAGCGCCTTTAGTCTCCACAATTGATTTAAACGGGCGGGTAATGGTCCAATAACATTCCTTTAGTTGGGCCTCTCATCCTTATGAGCCCAATGGGCTTTAGGTAAGAAGGTCATACTAAAGGGATGTAGGTCGATTGATTTTAAAGTCATGTTACCCCTTAAAATTAACCACCCATATAGCATTCATTCATATCTCCAACTGCATTCAAGAGCAAGAAATCGGATCACTGTATCGAGGGCTTTGTATTACTTCTCAAAGAACCATGACATGAATTGCATTGCCATTCATTCCATTCACATTCATTCCCACAACACACATTCATGCCACACATACATTCATTCCATACACACATGCATTCAAACACACATCCATTCTGTACCTGCATTCATTCCACAAGCATGGTGACTTTAAACTAGGCGGGTCCTTGTGTCCTAGACAGTCCACTATATACATTAAAAGGGTAGGATAGTGTCCCCTACTTGCTTGAATCAACTATATACCTATCACGTGTGGCATGAGGGATGCCGCGTGAGTCAAGTGGTACATGTTGATCCATTTAATATACCCAAGGGTGAAATCCAAGGATACGTGGCAAGATGAGTTGATAGCTTCGCAAACATGACACCCGAGAACGAAGGGAACCGGGGTCAAGGCTAGGCCAATCAGAAAAGGCAAGGATACATCGACCTATCATTCAAATGCAATTGCGCACATAATGCAATAAAGTAAGCACTCATTCAAGCATATGCAAGTGATTTATTTTAATTTAAGTAACTAAATTAGCCCATACAAATTCCTTGAGTCTAGTCCACTACTCCCTAGTGGAGTCGCCAGACTGTGAACCACGGGTTTTGATCCGGGAGGAAAGGAGAACCCTTCTTTTAAAAAGACTTGTAGAGATTTAAATTAATAAAAATCTGGTTTTTAAAAGGTCCACAAAAACATAATAAACAAGGAGTCGCCACCTCATTTCTAGGAAAAGAGGAAAACCATAAAAACAGTTTTTAAAAGAAAACCTTTGAAAACAAACCACATAACTCCGATCAAGGAAAAGCAGGTCTATCAAAACAAGAGAGGATTCGGAGACTAAGTTACGATGTGCGAAGGTTCTAGGAAACATTCTATAGGCACCCACATCACCCCAAAATGGGTCTTTGAATTTATATGGGCTATTTCAATCACTTCCTAATTAGTCACCATGCATATGTAAAGAATCATCCATAATCATCCATTCATCCATGAACATCCATAAAACAATAAACATCCACAAAGCATGTAAACATCTATGAACAAATATGAGAGATATGGAAAGCAGTAGAGAGAAGGAGAGAATGAGCAAACAAATCCATCCTATCCACTAGCAAATATGTGATGGATAAATGAAAAAGCAAACAAATCCATCCTCTACTAACAAATATGTGATGGACAAACGAATAAGCAAACAAATCTATCCTATCCACTAACAAATATGTGATGGACAAATGGATAAAAAGAAAGAAAAAGAAAGAACAAAACTAGGGTGTATTTCGCCTCTGAGCTCGCCCAACTGAGGGTTAGTTGCTCGCTAGCATTCCCCCCCCCCCACTCGAAGGAATTGTTTGTTTGTCCCACATCGGAATGTGGGCGCCTTCTACCCTGCTATATTAGCCTGAGCTTGAGCGAAAGGTGTACCACTACTTCTAGCTTCTAGAAGTAGTGGTACACCCTTCGCTTACGCTTAGGCTAATATGGGGGGGGGGTGGAAGGCGCCCACATTCCGATGTGGGACAAACAAACAATTCCTTCGAGTGGGGGGGGACTGCTAGCGAGCAACTAACCCTCAGTTGGGCGAGCTCAGAGGTGAAATACCCCCACACACTGGAATGTCTTATAGTGGGATTTAAATGCCCTTCTAACACAAAGTTTGCCAAGCTCATCCTGATAAAGTCCCGCCTTAATCTTTCGCTAAGTTCAAGGCACTCCTGTGCATACTCCCTAGGAACCTGAAAAATGAACATGGTTAATAAATGATGAAAAAAGGTCTCAAGGAAGGCAAAGGCTTAGAGCATACATTCTTGTAGCTCGAGTCAATCTTAGGGACTTCATCAAAGGCAGGGCGAGCAATCTCAGTTTTCACAAATTCCAAACCATTGCACAAGCTCACTTGCCAATTAAGAACTGGGAGAAGTGGTTGTGGAATTCCTTTCATCTCATAACCATCAGTACCATGGGTCATGCCTATGGATGACCCTACTGTGGAACTATGTCCACGAGCTCGCCGACCCTGCAACGAATAATTTGTCTAAAAGAAGTGCTTGCAGAAATCAATAATAAAAAGAATGGGATAGAGACTCACCCCTTGAGGTGGGAAGCCAATGACCCTGGGCCGCATCAAGAATTGATGGCAAAAAGTCATATAATCAGTATTGGGCGAGGTGAACTCTTCAGCGTCCCACCCAGTTAAAGCTTCCATTAACTCATCCCCATCCAAAGAGTCTGTGTGCCTCATGTTCGTTAGAGGCATGACAGGGGTAAGAGCGGCATCCACACGTCCTTTCACTTGCTTAAGGACCCGTTCTCCCAAGTACCAATATCGCCTTGAGGGACCCTCAAAAAGTACCCTCTTACTGGTTAACTCTAAGCAGGACACACACTTCCTGGGTAGCCTAGCTTCCCACAGTCCCTATGAGCTCCATTCTACCTGTTGAATTTGGAAAAAAGTGATGTGCAAGATAATAAAAATGAAAGAAAGAAAAGAATGAGGAAGGTGGATTACCATGTCGACATTCAGACTCGCCAAGTATGCCTTTGCATGGGCATAGTTATGCCTATTGGTTGCACACACAGCTATTTTGCTAGGAGCGTAATTCCCAAGTATTGGCCACTCCTATATTTCATTGTCTAGTGCGGGGCGACATAGTCCCAAGTACTCATAGTACCAGATCTATCAAAATCCAAGAAAGCAGTTATAACCAAACCAAGTTTGAGTGGAATTTAAAAATCGAACATTTTTATTTACCTCCCAAAAAATGGAAGCCCACCAAAGTTCTTGGAGACCCCTCAAGATATATCAGACATAGATCTATACATAGTGGCCAGTGTGGCTCCTCCCCAGTTGTACCTCCTAATCTTGTGAACATCCACCATGCAAGCAAGATAGATTAGTTGGGCCATGTCATTGGCACCAACAAAGAGAGTGTAAGAGAGCATGTAAATCAGGAAAGCCCTAGCCAAGCACTCAGGATCTACTCCCGCACCTTCTTCTTGACCGGCAAAGTTTTCAAATAACCATGTTCGCCGAACACCGTGTAAGCTTGTCTCAATGTCCATCCCCAGCATGGACAAGAGGTAGTTACCATCCGTGTTGGCATCCCCATAATAGGCTAACCTCTTTCCTTTGATGCTTAAGCCCGTGATTATGGAAAAATCTTTGGGAGTCATGGTCATCTCACCAAAACTAAAATGAAAAGTATTGGTGGTATCCCACTATAACTCTGCTAAGGAAAATAGGGCTTGCCTATCCCATTGTTCATTCCATAAGGAGTCAAGGAACCAACCAAAACATGCCTTTTTAATGATTTCTCGTGCAGTAGGTTAAGTGTGCTCCATGTGTTTCCACCACCCAATGAGATTCTTAATGGAAGACCTTGTGCGTAGGTCTTGGAAATTGGGCTAATCAAGAGAATTATTTAGCTAGTTAGTGCAAAAATTATGGGAAAACATTGATAATTGGCTTTTCAAAAGATAAGTTTTTCAGTTCATGAATAAGTAAACTTTGCTTTGTCAGTTTATAAAAACATTAGCTTTACTCTTCAAACTCATGACCATTGGTAAACCATGCATTTCAAGACTATGAAAACATTGGTCTTTCAAAGGAAATAACAAGCAAACTTTGTTTTCCAAAGTGGTTTTTTAAGGAAAAAATAAGCAAACGTTGTTCATGAAAACATTGGTTTTTCAAAAATATAGCGAACTTTGTTCATGAAAATGTTGGGTTTTGTATCCAAAATCAATTAGAAATGAATGCCTATGATTTTGCCTTGCAATACACATCAATTTTACAAAGATTTGATGAATTTTCATCACTTGGGTATTTTATCGAACACTTGGTGGGCACTATTCACCAAGCTTTGCAATTGAATTCTTTCCACATCCAATCCTTGCCAAAATCAATGGGCATTGCAAACATTGCTAGGAATAATCATAGAGAGTCCATGGGAATGCATTTCAACCAACAAAAATGAAAATTTCAAAGAAAAGTTTTTAAGTTGGGTAAGCTTACCTCTTGTTTGGAATGGATGAAGGAAAGATGGTTCTTTGGTTCTAGGAGCAATTTCCCTTGAGGAACATCATATCTTGAAGCTTCGTATCTACTTTTTGAATCAAGGAATGGATACTTTGAAGTGAGAGTTTCATTGGAATCCATAGTGGATGAACAAGCTTGTTTTGAACAAAAATGGGTTTAATGGGTTTTTGATTTGCAAAGTGCTGCAAAATCGTTGTTTTTGATGCTAAATTGGGTGCTAATGATGCTATTTCATGTGTATGAATCAATCTTGAAGTAGGGATTTGAATGCCTTTGGGTGTTGGTTTGATTTTACAAAATGGGGTAAACTTTCTAGATAGAGAAGCTCCCAATTTTCGGGTTCTTTGAACAAGGGGTATAAATAGTGCACTTGGGTATTTAAAAACCCAGATTTTTCAGCATTTGGCTCGAGTAACCACCCAAGCCTTGGGCGGCTAGCCTCCCAAGGCCTGGTGGTCACCCAAGCCAGCTTGTTTTGGCTTTGCTCCTCGCTTTGTCTCGCCTTGGCGCATGATCAAACCTCCTTCCAAATGAGATGTTCAACACCTTTTGAGCTTAAAGTCAAACATATTTCATCTTGAAATCAATTCCTTGAATTGATTTTATGTTCAAAAGGGTTGAATGTATTTCCCCTATGCCATGCCAACTCTAGTGACAATGTGTTAAGGCACTTTCCCCTTGCACCATGCTTGTTCAATCTTGATAAGTTGACTATATATCCTCATTTCAAATCTTAATTTTCTATCACTTAGTTAAATATATTCATCGCTTGAATATATTTCTCCATTTCAAAAGTATGTTCATCACTTGAAGATACTTCTCAATCTTTTTCAATCACTTGGTTAAATATATTCATCACTTGAATATATTTCTCCATTTCAAAAGTATGTTCGTTCCTTGAATGTACTTCTCAATCATTGTCAATTACTTGGTTAAATATATTCATCGCTTGAATATATTTCGCCATTTCAAAAGTATGTTCATTCCTTGAATGTACTTCTCAATCTTTTTCAATTACTTGGTTAAATATATTTATCACTTGAATATATTTCTCCATTTCAAAAGTTTGTTCATCACTTGAATATACTTCTCAATCTTTTTCAATCACTTGGTTAAATATATTCATCACTTGAATAAATTTCTCCATTTCAAAAGTATGCTCATTCCTTGAATGTACTTCTCAATCATTTTTAATTACTTGGTTAAATATATTCATCGCTTGAATATATTTCTCCATTTCAAAAGTATGTTCATCACTTGAATATACTTCTCAATCTTTGTCAATTACTTGGTTAAATATATTCATCACTTGAATATATTTCTCCATTTCAAAAGTATGTTCATTCCTTGAATATACTTCTCAATCATTGTCACTTATTTGGTTAAATATATTCATAACTTGAATATATTTCTCCATTTCAAAAGTATATTTCTTGAATAAGCTTCTCAGATCTCATTTTCAATCACTTGGTTAAATATATTCGTGACTTGAATATATTTCTCCATTTCAAAAGTATGTTCATTCATAGTGGCTTGGATATGCTTCTCTTATCAATTCTCAACCCCCAGTGGTTTAAGTATACTCATGACTTAAGTGCACTTCCTTATTTCAATCTCAGATTTTCAATCTCCTATCATTATTAGTTATAGTGTGTGATTTCTCTAGGCTTTTGGCAAAAATGGGTTGTTCTTTATCATTGGTTCACAAGTGTAACTTGTTCGCCAATGAGGAGCTTCTGTCACACCCCATTTTTGCACCACCTTACTAGGGTTCATCATTTCATGCATGTTTTTATTTTGTTTTTGAGTCTAGTCACTTGCATTAGTTTTTTAGAGTCACAAGGACAATGCATATGAATTTTGGTTCAATTCAGAGTTGATCTTGAGGGATAATAAGAGCTTTTGTGATTTGAGGGGCATAATCGTCTTTTAGGTCACAAACTTTTCATTTAACCTTGAAATGATCTCCAAATTGTCAATTGGAGTTCATATAGATGCATATGAAGTATTTCTAGGTTCAATTTGATGAATCAATGGCTTAGGATTAAAATGGCTCGATGTAGTTCAAGTTGGTTAATTAACCTTCCTTTAAGTTAGCTTAAATTGACTCACAATTACCAATCAAATCTTTTCAAATTGACTTTAATTAGTCATCATTTTATCCCTAAAAGTGTTTTAGAAAGTTTAATTTTGATATGGAAAGCATATGTTTTGATCCTATGTGCATACCTAATCCTTTGCAAAGGTAGAGCATAGCGGTTAACTGCCTTTGTCAAAGCTAACCATGCCCCCATGGCTAGTAGTTTTCACTCTAAAATGTTCAAAAATGTATTCCTCATCGAAACACAGTCGTTTTGGATTTTGTTTCATCCAAATCGGAGTTGATTTGACCCTTGAAACACTTCTAGAATGAGAAGGAGTCCAAAAAAAGAAGAAAACTGAAGTGGGCTCAGGTGACCACCCAGCCCTAGGCGGCTAGCCGCCTGGGCCTAGGTGGCTAGCCGCCCAAGCCCTGGTGGTCACCCAAGAGCACTTTCCAATTTTTTTTGCCAACTCGTTGCTGAAGCGGACTCTTACTTATTTTGACATATTTTGACTCTTTTGGACATGTTTCCTTCTAGTTTTTGGTAACTTTTGAGTTACTTAAGCACCAAGGGAGTCTCTAATAGCCCTTGGATTAATTTCTAGGGTTTTGATCCCAGCCATTGTTTTATCCTAATGAAACTCTATAAATACCCCCTATGCTCTAGCAAAAGGGAGGCAATTAGAGGCACCTAGAGGCTATTGTATGCATTGAACTTGAGTGTTTAAGAGAGAATAAGAGAGAGAGGACTAAAGGAGAGTTGGAGTTCCTGCTATAACCTTGAAGAAGCTTGAGCCAAGTCATCCAAGTCAAGAGAAGAGTCTCTACAGCAGCAAGGAAGCTCTTCCTAAGGTAATTCTCTGTTTTATTAATGCTTACACTAGGGTTTCTTATAGCATAAGCCTATAATATGCTAAAGTTATGCTTTTCATCATGTATGCATGCTTTAGTTAGTTAATATACATGAAATAAATACTGTTTATCATGAGTTTAGCATGTCTAGGGTCTATTTCATAAGTTTTTAAGTATGATTGTGAGTTTAGGGTTTCTGTTGTCCTTGTCTTAGGATAGTTTCATATTGCATGCTAAAGTTAGGACTTTTATCATGTTTTATGGCTTTAGTTGGTTAATATACATGATTTAAGTTCTATTTATCATGAGTTTAGTATGCTTTAGGGCTGTTCTACGTGTTTTTAAGCATGATTATGAGTTTAGGGCTTCCATTATCCTTATTTTAGGTTAGTCTCATATAGCATGTTAAAGTAAGGTTTTTTATTGGTTTTTCTTCATGGTTGCTGCATATGTTTTGCATATAGAGTAGTTATGACTTTTTCCTTGTATTCATATAGTGGATTTTAGGGTTTTTATGCATGATATGGTTATAGAATTGCATTAGGTTTATGTTTATTCGCTGTTTATGTTATTTGCATGATTAATGGATGAATTTAGGATATAATACTATTCTGTCCAGATTGCTATTTGGTTCTTTTTGCATTGTTGTGAGCACGTGTAAGGGTGCAAATATGTGTGATAATCGTCTTATTGCAAATAGGGCTGTTATTACTTGAAATTGCTAATGCTTGGAGTAATTGCGCTCAGGTAAGTGGGTTTGAAAGTGCCCCAATTCACCTTTTCTTTCTTATCCTTTCTCTTCTCCTTCTTTAGGGTTTCTTCTTAATATAAACATATGGTATAATTAGAGGTTTCCTTATTAAATAAAATTCTGATTTTTTTTATTAAAGTTTCCATCCTATAGAAGTTTTCTTAAATTCAAACTTGGTTTATTCAATTCTCTTTCAAATAAGGAAACCTAGGGTTTTTACTATAGGTTCATATTAGGATTTAACCCTAATTCTAATCGAACTACATGGACTTTGATCCATGTATTTTGTTCCATGGTACGTAGGTGTTCTTTTTGAGGCTCAAGTCCGTTCTAGGATCCAAGTATCCTAGGTTTTATATTTTATTTTATTTTTTCTGTTTTATTTTGTTTATTATGCATGGATGGATGAATGAAATATATGATATGCATGCTGTTTTGTGATGATATACTTGCTGATTTTTGTATGGTAAGACTTTAATTTAGCCCAAATAAACTGAGAGACCAAAAGGGTGGCATGGGTGCCTATAGGCTTTGCCTAGAACCTTCCCATGTCATAACTTAGCCTCCGAATCCCCAGTTTTCTTTGGTTTCCAAAAGACTTATTTTTGCCTTTCCTTTTTAAATATAGTCATTCAAATTGTTTTCTTAAAACAAACTCTTTTTAGGGTTTTCCTTGTTTCCTTTAAAAAATAAGGTGGCGACTCCTTTTCTTTTTTCAAAACCAATTCTTATTTCCTCGTCAATCCTTGTGGGCCCAATTCCCAGGGTTCACACATGGCAACAAGATGCCAATTGTGCATAATGTCTTTTTCTTCTTAGGATGTTTTATAGAGGGCCTTTAAGAAAATGCCTAATAGCATATAAACAATCTTTTGAAATTAAGAACAATTCTCAATTTCCTAACTCAATCAAAGAAATTGGGTTCATTCAAACTATCAATATCTTGTATTTTAGGAAATAGGGGTTTTGAGGTGAGTAATTAGGTAATCTACATAAACAGAGAATTAGATTTCATTTTTATCCATAATGATTGGTGTTGGGAACCGAACTAGAGGGGAAAACTACAAAAGCAGAATTAAAAATTTTCCTATGATTCCCAATCCCGTGAATCCAATTATGCTTAATACAAAACAAAACCCTAACTACAAAGAGAGTTAAGATAACTTACAATTGATAAAGTCTTCTCCTTTATGCTCCAAGCTTTGTCTTCTCCTTTTTGCTCCAAGCTAGAACTCCAGGCAGCAATGAATGAGCAGTCCAAGTGTACTACCTCCAATAGTATCCACACCTAGCTTAAGCTTGAAGTCCTTTCCTTCTTCTTCCTTATTGTTGCTAGAGGTGGAGAAGAGGGAGAAGGAGAGAGGGAGAGAGACAGCCTCCTAGGAATTTTAGCCAGCACTTGGGGATTCTAATTGTGATGATATCATCACATCATAAGAAGCATTAAATAGCCTCCACATAGGGCCGACCCTAGGGGGGATTCCAAACCCTAGAGAGTTTTGTGTAATTACTCTTAATTGCATAATAACCCCTCTAATTTGTATCTTATACAACCTTGCCCCTTAAGAACTCTTCTTTTATTCACTTATGCCCTTTCTCTCATAGACTTTTAAGTTTTCTTAGCATGATCAGTGTGTGACCCATTGGGTTCACATCATCAAGTAGTAGGTGTAGCACATGTTGTGCACAATGGAACACTTTCCATTAGAAGGTCTAATTGAAACTCCTTTCAATTCCCTAATTGATTATAACTCATTTATATCAATTAGGGATTCTACTAACCATGAGTAACACCTAGCATATGGCTTATGGTGTGGTCCTTAATGAGGTGAATAGTCATTTACAAAGAACCCTTCTGTTATAGTTTATAGGTTACAATTACATCCTTCCATCAACATAATGTCTCCAATTGAACTAATAGGACATGGAAGTCTGTCAAGTCCCTAGTTCAATTACTTTATACTCATTCATTAATATCAACTCAATAATGAACTTATGGAAACTCCTTTCCATATTCATTCTACCATGGGCCCATGGATTTAATGAGTTATATTCAATGAATGCTATACGAGGCATTCACTCTCTTTTTCCTGAGGGTGATGGATTCCTTGTTGATCACTCACATGCCTTTACACACATAGTAGTAGGGCCAATAAACACCCTTACAGACCCCTATAAGGATCTGCACTTAGTGTTATCAAACTTCTAAAGCTACATGTATAAGGCAACTATGGTGTCTTAGGTCTAAGGATTACTTGTACCACTATAACAATGAGAAACTAATTGATAGGCAGGTTAAAACTCCATTCAGTTTATCTCATATCTTTGGTCACTTTCAGTGTACCTATTCTTATAATAGGCACCCACTTGTTGGTTGTAGTATCTACACACAAATAGCTTGAGACTAGCTATCCTCCTATAAAGTCAACCTAACAAGTGCTAGTCCTATGGTTCATTACTGTCCATCATAGTTGTGAACCACGGGTTTCGATCCAAGGGAAGAGGAAGGAAAGAGAACCCTTCTATTAAAAAGACTAGTAGAGATTTAAATTAATAAAAATCTAGTTTTTAAAAGGTTCACAAAAACAAAACAAATAAGGAGTCGCCAACTCATTTTTAGGAAAAGAAGAAAACCATAAAAGCAGTATTTTAAAGAAAACCTTTGAAAACAAACCTCATGACTCCAATCAAGGAAAAGCAGGTCTATCAAAACAAGAGAGGATTCAGAGACTAAGTTACGATGTGGGAAGGTTTTAGGAAACATCCTATAGGCACCCACATCACCCCAAAATGGGTCTCTGAATTTATATGGGCTATTTCAATCACTTCCTAATTAGTCACCATGCATATGCAAAGAATTATCCATAAATAATCCACATTCATCCATGAACATCCATAAAGCAATAAACATCCATAAAGCATGTAAATATCCATGAACAAGTATGAGAGATATGGAAAGCAAGTAAGAGATAGAGAGAATGAGTAAACAAGTCCATCCTATCCACTAACAAATATGTGATGGATAAATGAATAAGCAAACAAATCCATCCTATCCACTAACAAATATGTGATGGATAAATGAGCAAGCATAGGTCCATCCTACTCCACTAGCATATATGTGATGGACAAATGGGTAGAAAGAAGGAGAAAGAAAGAAAAAGAAAACCTAGGATACTTAGTATCCTAGGGCGGACTTGAACATTAAATGAGCGCCTACGTACCTTACATACAAAGATATAAGGATCAAAGTCCACGTAGTTCGATTGAGAAGGGGTTACTCCCTTTACAATGAACTATAAACCCTAAGTTTCCATTAAAAGAAAAGAAGAGTTTTAAAAAAGAAGAAAGATTTCCAAAAAAGGAATTTGAGAAAAGATAGAATTTGAAAAGAGATAGAACTCTTATCCAAAAAGAAGTTTGAGAGAAGTAGAATTCTAAAAGAGATAGAACTCTAGATAAAACAGAATTTTGAGAAAAGTAGAATTCTAAAAGAGATAGAACTCTAATTAAAACAGAATTTTAAGAGAGTTGGAAACTTAGGACTTCTAATCCAAAGTAAAGACAATAACCCAAGGGGGGAGAAGAGAACAACTCACACAATACTCACCATGAACCACTTACCATATGCAAATTATCCCGAAACATCGAGAAAACATCAATTAATCACCCTATGTATTCTATAGGGCAATTATTAAGCTCGAACCAACCATATTCATGCTCAAATCATCATTAGAAGACCTAAATCAAATCTGGACAGAATACTAAACATGCATGTAATGACTTAAAACTCATGCAAATAACAAAAATCAAAAGAGAAACAAAATCCTAATATGCTCCTATATGCTCCTATATGCTCTAAACACCCTAACATGCACAAAACTATCAAAAACATGCTAAATAGGCATTATCATGATGAAAATATCATATGACACTCCTAAACATGAAAAGAAAATCTAACATGATTCCTTAGGTAAGTATTTTATGTAAGAATGTGAAATAACCATCCTTACGGCGAGCTTTCTTAAGTAAAACTATCCGGATATAATTTTACATAGAAATCACTCCATATGAATGGTTTCTTCACATATCCTACGTAAAATATATACCTAAGACTACAAAGAAACTCACAGCACACTTAAACACACTCTAGAAAGCACCCATGTAGAACCTCACCCTCTAAGGACGATAATTATCCTCGAAAAGGATAATCATCCATACACCTATGAAGATGAGGCTTACACAGCAAGTGTCCTATACAAAAGATGCTTAAAATCATGCATATAATTGAACCATGAAGAGAAAATGGCCTAAACACATCAACTGATTTTTCATGCATAACGTACCTCTATCCTTAAGAGAGAAACTATCCTACCAACAAACAATTCACATTCCTAATCCACTAACATGCATTCTCATCATCTTTGAATCATATACACTCTAAAAGATAGAGCATATATGATTCTGAAATCAATTCTAAGCCATAGTTATGCAGAAAATGGAGTAGAAGAAGGAATTGTAAAAAGAAAGCAAAGGAGACTTTCAATGAAGCAAAGGTCCTTGCTGCATTCTTCCTTCTCTTTGGCTTGGTTCCCTTCTAGTTCTCCTTTGAAATTGCAGTAGAAAGCCTCCTCCAAGTGATATGGGTGTGTGCAAACTCGTGATCCCTCTCTCTCTTAGGAATATGAAGTGTCAAAGGTCACCAAAAGTCCTTTATGCTGATGAATGAGCCTCTATTTATAACCAACCAACCATATGAACCAATGGTTGAGATTAATTCACCATAAAATCAATCTAGGGCTTTAATTAAATCCCATGAATGTTAAACAACTCAAAACCACCTCCCAATAGGCTTAGAAGTCCTTTAGAAGGCTGAAAATCGAAGTGGTAGAGCCCCATTTCGTCAAAAACTCAAAAGGAGAAAAATTAGGACGAAGGGCTCGGGTGACCGGTTGGGGTGAACCGGTCCAACTGGTTGGTGAACCGGTCCAATCGGTTGAGCCCAACCGGTCACCCGAGAAGAATCCAAAAAATTTGGAATTCTAGCTCGGTTTGGACTCCGAACTTCAAACGGACACAAATTCTTCATTTTAACTCCGATTTGAGTGATTCAAAAGCCAAAATTTCAAGGATTCAATGTAGAATAAGCCTAGAATATTCTTGAACCAAAAATCCCTAACCACAGTCGAGTGGCTGGGTTTTCATGAGGCAATTACTCGAAAAACGGTCAATTAAGCATAGGGTAATGTGGTGAACCAATCCCAAACCTATCAATAAAATAAATTGGCACTTCAATTAGGCTCATTTCATCATTCTAAGGTCAATGGAATACTCCGGAATAAATTTGGAAGTCAATTGGAAAATATACGAAGTAAAAGACGAAATTACCCTTCAAGTCGCAAAAGTTCTAATTAACTATCCAAACCTATCTGGAATTGAACCAAATTTGACACACATATCCAAAATGATCCTAGAAACTAAATGCAAGTGATGGGACTCAACAAAAAAAACAAAAATATGCATGCAATGATGACCTATTCTCCTAAGGCTTAAAAGGGCAAAAGTGTCCTTTAAGACTTAGGGACTCCTAAATGCTTCTAAACCTAACCAAATGCCATCATGAACTCATGGGGATGAAAATGGGGTGTCTACAGATGCTCCTCATTGGTGGAGTTTGCTTCGCAAGCGACACCAATGTTTAGAAAAGACAGCCCATTTTCTCAAGAAAAGGGCAAGGAACCAAAGCTTGAACTTCAACAGTGACTACTGAAGATGTTCATGATTGCTATAATGCACACCTGTACAAAATAGGGGGGGTTTGTGTGTGACTCGAAAGTCATTTAAACACACGGTACTCTCATACGCCTATTCTTTCTAATAGGGGAACATATGCTTCTATAATGTACGCTCATTCTTTCTAATGAGGACACGCACAAGATAGGGGGTTTGTGTGACCACAAGGATCATTTAAACACACTATACTCTCATATGCCTATTCTTTCTAATAGGAACACATATGCTTCCATAATGTACGCTCATTCTTTCTAATGAGGACACGCACAAGATAGGGGGTTTGTGTGTGACTACAAGAGTCATTTAAATACACTATACTCTCATATGCCTATTCTTTCTAATAGGAACACATATGCTTCCATAATGTACGCTCATTCTTTCTAATGAGGACACGCACAAGATAGGGGGTTTGTGTGTGACTACAAGAGTCATTTAAACACACTATACTTACAAAACAAAATCATGAAACTTTAATTTTAACAACTTTGTTAAAATTAAGTGAGGGCAATCCATTCATTGTGCTATAATTTCATCAAGAAATAAATAGCAATACAAAGCAATTGATGTATGTGACTCAAAGAGTCATTTAAACATACTATCACAAACACTCCTATCCAAGCAATGACAAGCTTTATTTTAACAATCTTTGTTAAAACTAAGCGAAACAAATATTCCAATTGTGCTATAATTTTCTCAAAAAATTAATAGCAATGCAAAACAATCCATGTATGTGACTCAAAGAGTCATTTAAACATACTTCCAAAACCAATTCCAATCAAGCATTCATACACTTTATTTTAACAATCTTTGTTAAAATTAAGCAAAACACACATTCCAATTATGCTATAATTTCCTCAAGAAATTAATATCAATGTCAATTCATCATAAAGAATCAATAAATAACAATTTCATGATCCTTACAAAGCATCCCAAGCATTCAACAACTCATCATCCAATTAACAAAGCTTTATTTTAATCCTCGGATTAAAAATAAGCAAGAACACTCAATCAATTCCAACGTGCTATAATTTCCTCAAGAAATAAATAGCAATAGCAATTCAATCACAAGAAATCAAGGAATATAAAATTCCATGGTTCCAAACAATTATCATAAGCATCATCCTTCCATCATCCAAAGATAAAGCCCTTTAACAAAGCAAATGTCAAGGCGGGCTTGCAAATACCACCATGAGTGCACTAATAATTCAATTAGTGACTAATCACTCATCATTTCGTTCATTTCAAATCATTCACATTAGGTTCTAGGCCTTTCAAGAGAGATTTCATCCAAAAATCAAGCGAAAAGGGGCCCGGTTAAGCGAATTTGTGCGAAAATTGCACAAAATGAAAAACCGATTTGGGGGACCGGTTAGACCGAACCGGTTGGACCGGTTGGGCCAACCAATCACCCGAGAGTGCATTTTTCTGCTGCATATTTTGGTGTTTTGGCTATAAAGCCTTGCACCTTCCCTCATTTGTTCATCCTTCCAACTTGGTTTTTGAGAGCTTCTCTCTCTAGAAACCCAAAACCCAACATTCCCAACTCCAAAATACCAAAACTTTGGCATTAAACTTGAATCATTGTGGTGATTAAACACCAACAACATCACTTTCAAGGAATCAAAACAACCTTTGATTCATCAAATCATCCTTCCCAACTTACTTTTTCAAATCAAACCCATTTTCTCAAGAACACCCAACATGAGTTCTTCATCAAATAAATACTCCGATGCCAAATATCCACATCACTTCCTCAAGAAAACATACAAAGCACCTCATTATGAAGATCAACTGGATAGCTTGTTCTTGGAACCCAACAATCATCTCTCCTACATCCATTCCATGAATGAGGTAAGACAATTCCCAACTCCTTTAAGTTCATTCTTATTCTTTCATTTCATTGTTTCTTTTCAAATATTTGCTATTCTTATGAATGAAATGCATTTGAGTTCTTGCTATTTTGACATCTTTTGGGAGTTTTCCATATACAAAGACCTCATTTTCTAACATAAGCATAACTATGCCCACCAAGTGTTTGATAAAATTCCCAAGAGAATAAAATCTTTCTTTTTGCTTTCAAATGGTCAAGATAATCAAAAGTGAACTCAAGAGCATTCTCTAGAATGCTAACCCATGAATTTTGAAGTTCTTTTATTTACAAAAAACCTTGTAGGCATAACTATGCCCACTAAGTGTTTGATAAAATTCCCAAGAGAATAAAATCATTCTTTTTGCTTTTAAATGCTAAAAGTTCTTGAACAAACTATCAAAGATATTTTCCAAGGAGTTTACCCATGAGTTTAAAAACATTTTTCTTTACAAAAATCATGTGGGCATAACTATGCCTACCAAGTGTTTGATAAAATTCTCAAGAGAATAAAATCATTCTTTTTCTTTTCAAATGCTCAGAGTTCTTGAACAAACTATCAAAGATATACTCCAAGAGGGTTACCTATGAGTTTAAAAACACTTTCCTTTACAAAAATCATGTGGGCATAGCTATACCCATCAAGTGTTTGATAAAATTCTCAAGAGAATAAAATCATTCCCCTTTTTTTTTCAAATGCTCAAAGTTCTTAAACAAAACATCAAAGGTATTCTCCAAGAGGTTTACCCATGAGTTTTAAAAGAACTTTTCTTTTCAAAGATCATGTGGGCATAACTATGCCAACCAAGTGTTCGATAAAATTCCCAAGAGAATAAAATCACTCCTTTTCTTTCAAATACCTTAAAAAATCAAAGGGAAACTCAAAGGCTTTTTCCTTAGAATGTTGAACCATGATTCTTGGAGCACTTTCCTTTTTAAAATTTTGTAAACATAACAATGTCTACCAAATAAAACCTTTTTTTTTTTTTTTTGTGCTTTCAAATACTTTTGAAAATAAAAGGAAAACTTAAGGGCATTCCTTGGAATGTTAACCTATGATGTTTGAAATACTTTCCTTTGTAAAAACTTTGTAGTCATGACAATGCCTACCAAATATTTGGTAAAATCCTCCTTTTTCTTTCAAGTGCTTTAACCAACCAAAGGAAAACTCATGGGTATTCTCTTGGATGTTAACCTTTGATTTTTGAAATACTTTCCTTTTTACAAAGAACTTTCTTTTTCACATGTGTAAACTTTTGAAAAACTTGAAAAACCATGAATTTAAGCATTCTTGATTTATTCATTAAGCATAGCAAATACTCAAAATAACAATTTCCATGATTTCCTTTATTCTTTGTAGCCAAACTTTGAGGACAGGACGAGACATGCCCTTGGAGGAGTCATTGAGTGGTGGCGCAAAATGGCCACACGGCAACCCAAAACCCAGAAGATTATAGTTAATGCGGGTTTTGGAGACTTTCTGAATGCTTTGTGGGTGGAGCAGAGAGACAGACAAGCTTTGTTGGCCCTCACTGAGTTGTGGTGGGACACCACTAATACATTTCATTTCAGTTTTGGGGAAATGACTTTTACCCCAACGGACTTCACTGTTATTACCGGACTTCGCCTAGGTGGGCGGAGGTTATCATACTATGAGAATGCCCATGGGGATCCCCATCATCTCTTGGAACAACTCAGGACCATAGTACTCGTTCAAAGGGGTGGAGTGCGCAGAACTTGGCTAAAGAATCATTTTGGTGATCAAAGAGAAGAGGATGATGCAGATCCATCTTGTCTTGCCCAAGCCTTTATACTATACATGTTGTCTAGCATATTCTTTGCTAGCTCTGGCAATGTCCCTCCTTTTTGGCATCTTGCTTGCATGGAGGAGGTTTGGGCAATGGGCAACTACAACTGGGGTAGCGCCGCCTTTGCTGTATTGTATAGGTCCATGAGTGACAGATCGCGTGGAGTGAGCACAAACCATTACGGGATGTCCTCTATCTGGGAGGTAAATCAACCTGCAAGCTTCCTTTCTAACAATATTTGCAATGAGTATACATAATCATTTTCTTTTGAAATTCATTTTCTTTTTGAAAACAGATTTGGTACTACGAGTACTTGGGGTTTGAGCGTCCTGCTCTAATTGACAATGATCCCTCCTGGCCCTTATGTCCAATTATCACATCAACAACAGGTGTGATTCGGTGGATAATAAACACGACTATGCCCATGCTAGGGCATTCCTGGCTTGCATTACTGCTGACAAGGTAATCCCTAAAGCTTTTATCTTTTGAATTCCATCTTTTTTCAATTCTTTCACTTAACACCAATTCATTGTTGGGAATTGAACAAGAGGGAAAAATTGAAGTGCGGAATATAAAAATTTTTCCTACAATTCCCAATCCCATGAATCTAACTATGCATAACACAAAATCAAACCCTAACTACAAAGAGGGTTAGAACACTTACAGTTTTAATGTCTTCTCCTTTTTGCTCCAAGCTTTGATTCCGGACAGCGGTGAATGAGCAGCCCAAGTGTGCTGCCTCCAACGGTATCCACACCTAGCTAGAGCTTTAAGTCCTTTCTTTCTTCTTCCTTGTGTTTGCTAGAGGTGGAGAAGAGAGAGAGAGAGAAGAGAGCCTCCAAGGGGCTGGACGGCTAGGGTTTATTGTGCAAGCCTATTATGCCATGTCACACATAAGTGTGACTTATATAGGCATCCCACTAAAGGGGGCTGGCCATGGGGAAGAAACCCTAATAGGGTTATGTGTAATTACACTTAATTGCACATTAACCCCTATTATTTGTATCAAATACAAATAGGCCTATAAAGAACTATTCTTTATTCACTAAAACCCTTTCTCTCATAGACTTTAAAGCCCTTCTTGCATGATCAGTGTGTGACCCATTGGGTTCACATCATTGAGTAGTAGGAATAGCACGAGGTGTGCACAATGGAACTCTTTCCATTTAGGGTCTAATTGGAACTCCTTCCAATTCCCTAATTGATTATAACTCACTTATATCAATTAGGGCTTCTACTAACCATGAGTAACACCTAGCATATGGCTCATGGTGTGGTCCTTAATGAGGTGAATAGTCATTTACAAAGAACCCTTCTGTTATAGTTTATAGGTTACAATTGCATCCTTCCTTCAACACAATGTCTCCAATTGAACTAATAGGACATGGAAGTCTGTCAAGTCCCTAGTTCAATTACTTTATACTCAATCATGAATATCAACTCATTGATGAACTCATGAAACTCTTTTCATATTCATCCTACCATGGCCATGGATTTAATGAGTTATATTATGAATGCTATATGAGACATTCTCTCTCTTTTTCTTGAGAGTGATGGATCCCTTGTTGATCACTCACATGCCTTCATACACATAGCAGTAGGGCCAATGAACACCTTTGCAGACCCCTGAATAGGATCTGCACTTAGTGTTATCAAACTTCTAAAGCTACATGCATAAGGCAACTATGGTGTCTCAGGTCTAAGGATTACTTGTACCACTATAACAATGAGAAACTGATTGACAGGCAGGAAAAAACTCCATTCAATTTATCTCATATCTTTGGTCACATTCAGTGTACCTATTCTCGCAATAGGCACCCACTTGTTGGTTGTAGTGTCTCCACACAAGTAGCTTGAGACTAGCTATTCTCCTATAGAGTCAACCTAACAAGTGCTAGTCCTATGGTTCATTACTGTCCATCATAGTGAACCTTCAACTAGGAATGCTTCAGGAGTTTAGTACAGAGATATATCTATAGTCTCAAAATTACAACTCTTTGTAATTCCATATTCTCAACTCTAACTCCATGGACATATTATGTAAATATAAATGATGCATATAAACATAATAGAATAAGCCCTTTTATTAAATCAATAATAAATGTGACATACATAAATGAAATCAAATGATTGTTCCTAATCCCTAAACAATCATCTCTATGATTGGCTCTAGGGCATAATCCTAACAATCTCCCACTTGCACTAAAGCCAATCGACCATGTATCGCATACCTATCTTCTCAAGATGTTGGTCATAGACATAACAAATTATGTTTTAAAGCTTTAGTTAGTAGGTCTACAAAAACTTATGTAGATAATATTTTCTGTAATGTATCTATTACCTCTTCCAATGATTCCTCTAATCACTTGGAATTGTCGCTCTATGTGTTTGGACTTTTGATGAGACCGTGATTCCTATACTTGAGCTATAGACCCATTGTTGTCACAAAACAAGGTGTGGGCAACTCAATGGAAGGAACAACTCTAAGTTCTAAATGAACTTATAGATCCAAACAGTCTCCTAGACAATGCGACAATTAATTCACCTTTAATAATGGAATCCACTGTATCTTTCATACAGTTCTTCCATTAAGTATTTCACCAACTAAAGTGAATATAAAATATACCCCATATGGATTATATCCAAATCCATATACCCATCTACTATGAGTTTACAATTTCCATATACAATCCAATATTCCAAATTTGAATTGATTGATAACTATTTGTAACAATTACAACATAATAGATATCAGGTTCAAAACATAGTGTAAAATAAGGCTTCTTAACACTTTAAGAATCTTACTTGTGTTATCCTAGGGCACATGCCCTTGAATAATGAATTCTTATCTGAAGTAAATTAGACCTCCCTTAGAATTCTCCATGTTGAACTCCTTCAACATTTCAACTATGTTTGATGATTTGGAGATACTTAGCAATCTATATGATCTATCTCTATAGATCTTATTGGATGCTTTTGCCAAATCTTTCATGAATTAGTTTTTCTCCAAAAACTAAAACTTTACATTAGATAACATTCATATATCATTCATAATGATTATGATGTCATCCATACTTAGGATAAAGAAAAACGATCGCACTCCCACTAACCTTTTATACACTCATGGTCCATCTATACAATGAGAGAAATCAAACAATTTGATTACTTCAACTTTATAGATGTTCTAATTATGAGAACCTTATAGTCTATTAATAGACTTCTATAACTTACACACTTTTATGGTTTTTCACCATTTGATATAACATCTTTATATCCTTTTGACATATCTTATATTCAAAATGTGTGTTTATAGATAACAAGATCCAAATGGATTTCAGCATAACTATTATCAAACAAGTTTCTTTATAGACAACTTTTTGCCTATGTTGAAAACATTCTTAAATAGCCAAGCCTTTTAGGTCTCTACCTATCCATATTGGATTTAATGACTCTTAGTCATTTCTCGAGTTGATGTGAAATATCGTCTAGTCATAATCAATAGGATTATCTTGGTGATCTTTATCACCAAAGAACAATTCTTTCACATTCTAATAGAGATACAATATCTCTCTTATGTTAAGAAATATCCAATTTGATCTATGAAAAGATTGTAGTGTAGTTAAGGGTTTTGTCTCAACTGAGACAAGGGTTGGATCTTTGTTCGTTTGTGGCTTTACAGACAATTCTATAAATTCTATCTACTTTTGCATCTTTCTTGAATGAACTCTTTCTCAAGAAATCCAGCAAACATCCTAATGGACAACTTTTGTTCATTAGGGTAATAGAAATACTATCCCAACCACTTTTGGGATATACCACAATTCAACACTTACTTGACCGTATTTCCAGATTGTCTACATTATGTTTCTAGACATACGTAGCACAAGCCCAAGCCTTAACTTCTTTAAGTTGGGTTTCTTCCCATATCATATCTGATATAATTGGGACAAAACTGGAGTGAACCCTAAATTATCAATATGTAGCAATTTTAAGGTATATCCTAGATGGATACATTAGTAAAACTCATCATGGATCAAACCATATCTTAATAGGGTTCAATTCGTCCTCTTAGATTCACCATTGAGCTATGGTATTCTAAGATGAGTTTACTGTAATTGAATGCATGCTCTACATGACTATATACATCATAATGTATTAGTCAAATTATAAATGTAACTCATTCACTTCACCAAGTAAAAGATGGGTTTGGTCATCTCATAACCAAGTCATAATCGTTACATTTAAATGAGAGTCTCTACATCTCTTGTATTCTCGGAATACGTTGCATTCGCTCTAATTAGTCATTTAAATTCAGAAATCAAATTTCTAGAATGTCTTAAATGACCTAGTTAAGAAATAAGTTCCAAAATTAATCTAGCAACTCTTGCTCTATTAAATTTTAAAGGTAACTTATTATCTACTTAACTTTCTGCTTCGATTTAGATTACACTAGAATCCAAAAACCAAGAAGCAGAACTAACCAACAATTTAGTTTAGAGCATGAACCAAAACTTCAAAAGTTTGGTTCTTCTAGGAAGACTGATACTTTATCAAGTTCCCTTTACAATACCTTATATTTACTACAAAATAATTATATTTCTTTGTCTTTGACTTTTCAAGACTTGCTTTCCTCTATGCTTCCATTTTAAATCACATCTAGCTTCTCAAGCTATTCTATGTGATTAATCATTTTTCAAAAGAATGATTATTAATAAACAACTTTTATTACATCCTAGTCCAGAAGAAGTCCTTTATAACTACTATACTTTATAATATTATTTTACTCACTATACAACCTTTGTATGTGATGTAGGACATCAAAGGCACTTGCATTGACTAATTTTGCTTCTGAAGCTCATTAGTCATAAATACTATCATATAGTATGGCAACAAGATGCCAATTGCGCATAGTGTCTTTTTCTTCTTAGGATGTTTTATGGAGGGCTTTTAATAAAAGGCCTAATAGCATATAAACAATCTTTTGGAATTGAGAACAATTCTCAATTTCCTAAGTCAATCAAAGAAATCGGGTTTAGTCAAACTATCAATATCCTATATTAGGAAATAGGGGTTTTGAGGTGAGTAATTAGGTAATCTACATAAACAGAGAATTAGATTTCATTTTTATCCATAATGATTGGGTCTTTAATCATATGGTACCTCCCACTATTTTATCAAATTCCATACACCCTCTAATGGAATTCGGGAATCTCATTCCTAATGGGGATTGGGGTCCCACTGTGACCTAGAGGCCTCACATGTTAGTTTCTTGACTTCTAACCCACAATAAGAAGACAACTCTTTGTCTATTGCTTCATAAGCAAGTTCCAATCATTTTGCCTCTAGGGAACATACACCTCACATGTTAGTTTCTTGGAATACTTCCCTAGTTAAGTTAAACCCATCATTCACACAGGTATGTTTCGCCAAATATATACCTCACATGTTAGTTTCTTGGTATATACCAGTTTAGGCACCCCATGATATCTCATATGTGATAGTTTCAAGTAATGTCTTTAACATGGGTAGCTCCTACATGTCTGCAGCCAGGTACCCACATTAAGGGACGTTAGATGATCCTATAATGATGGAAGGCAATGAAGAATTCATTCCCCAATGACTTCTCCATTTTCAACTTAATATTAAATAAGAGGGGTTTTAAAGGGTCTCATCAAATTAACATGCATCCTATGTATCAAAATTTAAATATATAAATTATGCTATTTATAATCGTACATCTCATGCTATTATAAATCATACATCGCATGCTATTATATATATCAACATATATAAAGTACCATATTTTGATATTAGTCCCTAAGTGAATAGGTAACATATACCAAACTATAGTATTGGAGCTAATACAATTATCTCATAAATTAAAGCTCCCACTATGATGATTATGGACTTTGAGAGGATTCAATCCAAGCCAATAGATTGAATCCAAGGTCTAAGATGGGTGTAGGTGATCGTAAAATAAACCATTCGTAACATGCATGCTTTCTTGAAAAACTTCTCTAAGCTTTCAAGTCCTTCAATCTGCTCCCTTGGCTTGATGGTCTCCACCATTGGCTTGTTGGTCTCCACCATTGGCTTGTTGGGCTCCATCATACTCCTTTGGGTCCACCATGCTCCTTAGTGCGTTCTCGATTACATAACATTTACATAATATATAGAAAGGGATACATAAGGGGAATGTGGGGTACATAAGAGAATGATAGAGAGAGAGGGAAGGTGGCATGCAAGCCCCAAATAATAAATTACATCACCATAATAAAATTACAACTCTTGAAAAATTATTACAACCCATTCATAAGACGGCCAATCACAATTGGTTTAAGGGGTATAGTCCATAATCATCATCCAAACACATACATACAATCTCATTGCATAATGTAAAGAAAAACTGTAAGCATTAAAACATATGGGCATTATGGTAATTCTCTTGAATGATTTACATTAATCTCATTAATGCATCCTAATCTTATTAGGTTTAAACAAAAATATCCAGAATTAAATAAAGTCTTAACATTTAAGACATTTAGTTTCAATTAATCAAATTAATAGAAACATATAAAGTTTCCTAAAATAACTCTAATATCCAATATTAGGGTTTCCTTATTTAAACAAAACAATTTCATTTAATTAAGAATTTCCAGATTTTAATTTAATCCCCAATTGTATTTTAAACCATTTAAAACATTATAAAATTAATCAATGTTAATTAAATAATTAACATGGGAATTAAATAAAATCAATTAAATGATGAATTAGTGTATTAGGGTTTCCTAAAACCCTAAACCCTAAATGCGTAACCCTAAACCCTAAATGCAAGCCCTAATCATTAAATGCCTTATGATTGGTCATTTAATAACCAATCATTAAAACCCTAGGTTCATACGGTATTTAATAAAAGGGATTACGGTTTAATTAATGCCAAATAGGGTATTTATTACCCTTAATTAATTACACTAATTAGGGTTATCAAAACCCTAACCCTAGACATCATTAATGGTATTAATTATGCCCTAACAATCAATAACCATGATTGGTCATTTAATGACCAATCATTAACTCTTAATTAAGGTAAGTAATATTCCAATTAGGGTTTTAATTAATGCCATAATGAAATTAGGGTTTCATCATTAACTCAAAATTAGGGTTTCATCCTTAACTCTATGCAGCCGCCACTACCAGGGGGCTGCCTGAGCTTGGCTAGGCTGCCATGGCCACCAACGACTGTGGGAGGCCATGGCCAGTCATGGGAGAACATCCTAGGGGTGTGGGACAAGCATCTGGACACGTGAGAAGTGGTGGAAGTGGCTGCCATCATCAAGAACAATCAGGGTTTCCAAAACCCATTGCTGGAGCCATTGTTGCAGACCTTGAAGGTCACAATAGCTTCTAAATCCTTATCAATTCGACTCCTCCATTGAAACCAGCTTTTGTATCATGTCCCTACATGAAATACTAAGCTAATAGAAGAGGTTTGGATGATCAAATCATCACCAATTGTTCTAAACAATTAAAACAACAGTAGGCTGCCCAGAAATTTACAGCATACTGTCCATTGTCAAAAATTGATTTAAAACCCAGCAAGATGAATGAATTAGGCTACCAAACGAATTTTCCCAGTATCCTACATGTCTTAGGAAACTAATGCAATTGGTTTCATGCAATTTGGAGTTCCCTAACTCAAGTTCTAATCAAAACTCCATTGATGACTTTTCTGCAGAAAAATTCTGCTATGCTGTTCATGAAAAATTTTCAAACTTTTTGAATCTTTTTCCATCAAAACCTTTTTGAAACTTAAAGAAAATCATATACACATGATATATAATGATCCTACAATGATCTTCCATCATAAATACAGCAGCTTTAATTAGGATTAATTGCAAGAACCTTAGGGTTCTAAAACCCAGATTCAGCCTCCATGGTGTTCTTCTCCTTCTTCCTTCTGTTCTAGCATCTTAATCCAATTATGATGCATCTAAATGCTTGGGAACCTTTCCCTACCATGTCTAGAACATAACCCAAGTGGTGGCAACCATTGCCATGCCTTTGATCTCCATCAATAACTCAAAGTTGTGGCCATTGCATCACTCCCGAGCAAAACTGTCTTTCCAGACAGCCTGTAGTAAAAAATTCATAACTTTCACTACAGAACTCGGATTGACGCACCGTTTGTTGGGTTGGAAAGCTTATTCAAAGGGCTTTCTAACCATATATGGCTCGAAAATTTTGGAGAAGAACTCTGATTTCGGCATGCAAAACAAGATGACGGTTTTTCATGGCTACCATGAAAACTGTTCATAACAGTTTTATAAAACCCTAGAATCCTTATTCTTCTTCTCCAAACTCAAACCCTATGCAACCTATTGCATCCATGGCTACACTTAACCATTAATTAGAAGAGGATTAGAAGAGAATTGACCTAGGGTTCCAAACCCTAGGTTCAGCCATGGAGGAAAACCAATTATGCAGAAAACTTTTTCCAAATTTTTGAATCATTCAACTACACCATAATTACCAGCCCATATGTATTTTGTATTATGCATAACCTGGCTCTGATACCACTGTTGGGAATTGAACAAGAGGGAAAAATTGAAGTGCGGAATATAAAAATTTTTCCTACAATTCCCAATCCCATGAATCTAACTATGCATAACACAAAATCAAACCCTAACTACAAAGAGGGTTAGAACACTTACAGTTTTAATGTCTTCTCCTTTTTGCTCCAAGCTTTGATTCCGGACAGCGGTGAATGAGCAGCCCAAGTGTGCTGCCTCCAACGGTATCCACACCTAGCTAGAGCTTTAAGTCCTTTCTTTCTTCTTCCTTGTGTTTGCTAGAGGTGGAGAAGAGAGAGAGAGAGAAGAGAGCCTCCAAGGGGCTGGACGGCTAGGGTTTATTGTGCAAGCCTATTATGCCATGTCACACATAAGTGTGACTTATATAGGCATCCCACTAAAGGGGGCTGGCCATGGGGAAGAAACCCTAATAGGGTTATGTGTAATTACACTTAATTGCACATTAACCCCTATTATTTGTATCAAATACAAATAGGCCTATAAAGAACTATTCTTTATTCACTAAAACCCTTTCTCTCATAGACTTTAAAGCCCTTCTTGCATGATCAGTGTGTGACCCATTGGGTTCACATCATTGAGTAGTAGGAATAGCACGAGGTGTGCACAATGGAACTCTTTCCATTTAGGGTCTAATTGGAACTCCTTCCAATTCCCTAATTGATTATAACTCACTTATATCAATTAGGGCTTCTACTAACCATGAGTAACACCTAGCATATGGCTCATGGTGTGGTCCTTAATGAGGTGAATAGTCATTTACAAAGAACCCTTCTGTTATAGTTTATAGGTTACAATTGCATCCTTCCTTCAACACAATGTCTCCAATTGAACTAATAGGACATGGAAGTCTGTCAAGTCCCTAGTTCAATTACTTTATACTCAATCATGAATATCAACTCATTGATGAACTCATGAAACTCTTTTCATATTCATCCTACCATGGCCATGGATTTAATGAGTTATATTATGAATGCTATATGAGACATTCTCTCTCTTTTTCTTGAGAGTGATGGATCCCTTGTTGATCACTCACATGCCTTCATACACATAGCAGTAGGGCCAATGAACACCTTTGCAGACCCCTGAATAGGATCTGCACTTAGTGTTATCAAACTTCTAAAGCTACATGCATAAGGCAACTATGGTGTCTCAGGTCTAAGGATTACTTGTACCACTATAACAATGAGAAACTGATTGACAGGCAGGAAAAAACTCCATTCAATTTATCTCATATCTTTGGTCACATTCAGTGTACCTATTCTCGCAATAGGCACCCACTTGTTGGTTGTAGTGTCTCCACACAAGTAGCTTGAGACTAGCTATTCTCCTATAGAGTCAACCTAACAAGTGCTAGTCCTATGGTTCATTACTGTCCATCATAGTGAACCTTCAACTAGGAATGCTTCAGGAGTTTAGTACAGAGATATATCTATAGTCTCAAAATTACAACTCTTTGTAATTCCATATTCTCAACTCTAACTCCATGGACATATTATGTAAATATAAATGATGCATATAAACATAATAGAATAAGCCCTTTTATTAAATCAATAATAAATGTGACATACATAAATGAAATCAAATGATTGTTCCTAATCCCTAAACAATCATCTCTATGATTGGCTCTAGGGCATAATCCTAACATTCATGAATTAGGTGGACTGGGACCCATGGGCCCAATGGAAATATGCCCTTGAAGAGCAATGCCACAGGTGTGTTGATATGACAGAGAAACGGATCCTCTTAGAAGGTCCTATGGGTCGCTATTGGTACCTTGGGGAGAGAGTTTGGCGCCAAGTAAAAGGCAACATCAGTGCAACTTTAGTCCCTATGGCACCACCTGAGATGAGAAACTGATTGACAAGCAGGTTAAAACTCCATTCAGTTTATCTCATATCTTTGGTCACATTCAGTGTACCTATTCTTATAATAGGCACCCACTTGTTGGTTGTAGTGTCTCCACCTAAATAGCTTGAGACTAGCTATCCTCCTATAGAGTCAACCTAACAAGTGCTAGTCTTATGGTTCATTATTGTCCATCATAGTGAACCTTCAACTAGGAATGATTTAGGAGTTTAGTACAGAGATATATCTATAGTCTCAAAATTACAACCCTTTGTAATTTCATATTCTCAACTCTAACTCCATGGACATATTATGTAAATATAAATGATGCATATAAACATCATAGAATAAGCCCTTTTATTAAATCAATAATAAATGTGACATATATAAATGAAATCAATTGATTGTTCCTAATCCCTAAACAATCATCTCTATGATTGGCTCTAGGGCATAATCCTAACAGCCTACGTATCTCCATCATATTTGTAAATATTTTCTTTTCTTTTCTTCTTTTCTTCTTTTTCTTCATTCTTTTTTTTTTCTTTTTCTTTTTTGAATGATGGAGAATCAGGCCCTCATAGTTCATGCCTTTCTTTTGCCTAGGCCACCCTTAGGGGTTTTCAACCTATCAAGCTTTACACATGGTATCTCTTGAGTTGATCTAAATTGGTTGGTTGAGACAACTCTATTCCATCCAAATCCATCAATCGAACTACTCCTCCTGGCAATATCTCCTTTATGATGTAGGGACCACCCCAATTAGGCCTGAACTTGCCCCTTAGATCAAAGATAGGCGCGCGAATTTCTTTCAGCACTATGTCCCCATCTTTTAGGCCACGATCCTTGACGCCCTTGTTGAATGCTCTAGCCATTCTGCGCTGATAACCTTGAACATGTGTGAACCACGGAAATTGGGCCCACAAGGGTTGACGAGAAAAGAAAAGCAATTGGGGGTTTGAAAAAGAAAAGGAGTCGCCACCTTATTTTTTAAAGGAAACAAGGAAAACCCTAAAAATAGTTTGTTTTAAGAAAACAATTTGAATGACTCCATGTTCAAAAAGGAAAGGCAAAAACAGTCTTTTGGAAACCAAAGAAATCGGGGATTCAGAGGCTAAGTTATGATATGGGAAGGTTCTAGGCAAAACCTGTAGGCACCCATGTCACCCTTTCGGTCTCTCAGTTCATTTGGGCTAAATCAAGATCTTTCCACACAAAAATCAGTAAGTATATCATCACAAGAATTGCATGCATATCATATATTTCATTCATCCATCCATGCATAATAAGCAAATAAAACAGAAAATAAAGAAAAGAAATGAGAAAAGAAATAAACCTAGGATGCTTGGATCCTAGAACAGACTTGAGCCTCACGAAGACTGCCTACATACCATGCAACAAAATACATGGATCAAAGTCCACGTAATTCGATTAGAATAGGGTTAAAACTTAATACAAACCTATGGTAAAAACCTTAGGTTTCCTTATTCGAAAGAGAGTTGAATATGATAGAAAAAACCAAGTTTGATTTTAGAAAGAACTCCACAATATGGAAACTTTGACAAAAACCAGAATTTGTTATTGAAGGAAACCTTTGATTAGAACCATTGATTCACATTAAAAATTAACCCTAGGAGGGAGAAGAGAGAGAGTTAAGAGGAAAGGTGAATTGGGGCACCTTCACACCCACTTACCTGAGCGCAATAGCTCCAAGCATTGGCCATTTCAAGCATTGGCAGCCCTATTTGCCATAGGACAATTACCACACCTATTTGCACCCTTACACGTGCTCAAAACCATGCAAAAACACTAACATGTAAATCTGGACAGAATAGTATTATGGCCTAAAATCATCCACTAAGCATGCCAACAGCAAAAACAGCAAACTTTCATAAGCCTTAACACAATCCTAGAACCATATCATGCATAAAAACCCTAGAAATCAACTAACATGCATGCAAAAATATCATATTTACTCCATATGTAAAACATATACAGCAACTACGAAGAAAAAACAATAAAAAAGACCTACTTTAACATGCTGTATGAAAACTAACATAAAACAAGGACACTAAAACCCTAAACTCACAAATATACTTAAAAACACACGGAACAAACCTCAATCATGCTAAAATAAACCTAAACAGAACCTAAATCATGCATATTAACTAACTAAAGCAATAAAACATGACAAAAAACCCTAACACTAACATGCAATGACCCTATTCTAAAACAAGGACGACATGAGCACAAGAGTCACAACTATGCTTAAAAACACAAAGGACAGCCCTAAAGCATGCTAAAATTATGATAAACAGTAGATATTCCATGTATATTAACTAGCTAGAGTGTTAATATATGATAAAAAAGCTACCTTTTGCATGCAACAAGCCTATCCTATATGAAAACCCATATTCAGCATAAATAAAGAGGGAGGAATACCTTAAGAAGAAACTTCCTTGCTGTTGTAGAGACTCTCCCTTGCTCTTATGGATGACTTGAACCAATCCTCTCCAAGGCTATAGCAAGAACTCCAGCTCTCCTTCAAGGCTCTCTCTCTTATTCTCTCTCAAACACTCACATATTAATGCATAAAGTGGCTCCCCTTGTGCTGAAGCATAGGGAGGTATTTATAGACTTCAATCAGGATTAACCAATGGCTGGGATTAAAACCCTAATAATTAATCCAAGGGCTATTAGAGACCCCCTTGGGGTTTAAGTAACTCAGAAGTTACCAAAAATTAGAAGGAAACTCGTCCAAAAGAGCCTAAATACGTCAAAATAGGGAAGAGTCCGCTTCAGCAAGGAAATAGAGTGAAAATAGGAAAGTGGCCTCGAGTGACCACCCAAGGCTGGGCGGCTAGCCGCTTGGGCCCAGGCGGCTAGCCGCCCAGGCTTGGGTGGTCACCCGAGCCCACATCAGCTTTTTGCTTTTTTTGGACTCCTTTACCTTCTATGAGTGTTTTAGAGGCCAAACGAACTCCGATTTTGATGAAACAAATGCCAAAACAACCGTGTTTCGATGAGGAATATGTTTTTGAACATTTTGGGGTGAAAACCACTAACCATGGGGGCATGGTTAGGTTTGAACAAGGCAGTTAACCGCTATACTCTACCTTTGCTAAGCATAGGTATGCACATAGGATCAAACCAAATGCTTTCCATATCAAAATTGAACTTCATCAAACACTTTTGGGGGTAAAATGATGACTAATGAAAGTCAATTTAAAAAGATTTGGTTGGTAATTGTGAGTCAATTAGAACTAATCCAAAGAAGGGTCAATTAACCAACTTGAACTACATCGAGCCATTTTAATCCCGAGCCATTGATTCATCAAATTGACATTAGAAGTACCTCATATGCATCCATATGAACTCCGATTGACAATTTGGAGATCATTTCAAGGTCAAATGAGAAGTTTGGGACTTAAAAGATGATTATGCCCCTCAAGTCACAAAAGCTCTTATTATCCCTCAAGATCAACTCCGAATTGAACCAAAATTCATATCCATTGTCCTTGTGACTCTAGAAAACTAATGCAAGTCACTAGAATAAAAAAAAAAAACAATAACATGCATGAAATGATGAGCCTTAGTAAGGTGGTACAAAAATGGGGTGTGACAGAAGCCCCTCATTGGTGAACAAGTTACACTTGTGAACCAATGGTAAAGAACAACCCATTTTTGCCAAGAAAGCCTGGAGAAATCACACACTGATACCAACAATGATAGGAGGTTGAAAACTTGAGATTGAAATGAGGAAGTGTACTCAAGTCATGAGTATCCTTAAACCACTGGGGGTTGTGATAAGATAAGAGAAGCATGTTCAAGCCTCTCCATCCCATTCTTTTCAATTATTGATTTATGCGAGCACTCCTCTTAAGCAAATTGTCTATTGCAAGGCCGGCGAGCTCGTGGACATAGTTCCACAATAGCGTCCTCCACAGGCATGACTCATGGGGATGAGGATTATGAGATGGGGGGAATGGCACAGCCGCCTCTCCTAGTTCTCGACTGGCAAGTGAACCTATGCAATGGGTTGGAGTTCATGAGGACTGATATTACTCACCCTGCTTTTGATGAAGTCCCCAGGATTGACTCGAGCTATGAGCATGTAAGCTCTAAGCCTTTGCCTTCCTTAAAACCTCTTTCATCATTTATTAACCATGTTCATCTTTTAGGTTCCTCAAGAGTACGCATAGGAGTGCCTTGAACTCAGCGAGGGATTAAGGCGGGACCTTGTCAGGATGAGTTTGGCAAACTCTGTGCTAGAAGGGCGACTAAATCCCACTGTAAGGCATTCCCTTTGTTCATTCTAATCTTTGGAGCTAAAGGCATAACCCTTTTTATTAATTGATTATCTCTGCAACAAGTCTCCACACTGCGTCCACCACAGCCAATGCCACCCTAAAGGAATCCTCATGCTGGTCGTGGTAGAGGCGAATCAAGTAGGAAGAGAAGAACCACGGGAGATCATTAGCTTAGCTTAACCTCTTGCTTTGTAAATAAATGAAACATCTTTCTTTGTGATTTGTAATCTCTCTTTGAACGTTTGCTTCGATACTTTTTATGAGACTTTTGGAATTCCATTATGGTGATTTACTCATGCTTTTGTGCAAAAATAAGCTTCCCAAGGTCACATAACCATATAGGGGTCAAATAGGGTCAAAAATAGGCAAAACTGGGCAAAATAGGAAAACGGCCTCGGGTGACCACCCAGGGCTGGGAGGCTAGCCGCCCAAGCCCAGGAGGCTAGCCGCCCAGGCCTGGGTGGTCACCCGAGCCCGAAGCGAGAATCCCACTTCAAATAGGAAACTCCCTATTTTGACGGGTTTTCTCCTTCCAGAACTTGGATTTATGACCTTTTCCCTATAAAAACACATCCAAGAGGTTCCTAAACCTACTTGTATTCATTCATTAGAAATTATGGAGGCTCTAGACAAATTTTTAGGAGGGTTTTTGAGAGTTATGAGTGCTGAAGCAAAATCTAAGTTCAAGTGCTTTGGCTTGGATCCATTGCTCTCTTTAAGGCGTGTGAAGCTTGAAACGAACCTCTTGACTACTGCTACATATTTTTGGGATCCCCAAATTCATGTGTTTCACTTTAACTATGAAGAACTATGCCCAACCATGGAGGAATTCTACGCGTTGTATGGAGTTTCACCGGTAAGTCCTTTCATCCTCCCTACTCCTCACCCGAGCTTTCTTACTTCTTTTTCCAACCTCCTTGGGATTCACCAACAATACGCCTCCTCGTTTGTAAAAGATTATATGGTAGACTTGACGAAATTGGCAACCTCTTTCTTGGCCTATGATAGTAAAGGTATTCTGAAATTTACCTTTCCTATTAAGCATGCTCTTGCCTTTTGCCTCATTGGTCGTTTCTTTATTTCAACTGGTATTCCACATGTTCCTATACAAATCTGTGAATTGATTCCTCTCTTTGCTAAGGGCCATAACCTGATTCCCATGGTACTAGCTGAAACCCTGAATAGCTTGGATAAAGTCCATAAGGACCTAAAGGTTCCCTTAGGAGGTAGCCCCATTCTACTGCAAATGTGGTTGCTTGAAAGACTGAAATTCTTGTCACCCATTGCCATTACACCATACAAGCCCCAGCATTACTGCCTTTGCCGCATTGAACTGCCTGGGCAATTTTCATTGAGAGATTGGCTAGGTTACTTCCAAACCCTTTCATGGAGGAATATAAAGTGGTTTGTCCTCATATGGGGCTGTAGTGAACAGGCGCTTCTGCGTACTTCCGGATGTGCCATGGTGAGACTCATAGGAATGAGGTCTACTTCTTTTTATTGGCCTTCAAGGGTTCTTCGTCAGATGGGTGCCATGCAAACCATACCCACTTCCTTGAAAGGTGACTATCTTGTGGCGCCTGCGGGTCTTTCTGTAGTGACTTGGGCGAAGGATCGATGGCCTAGCAAGCTGACACTAACTCAAGTTACGAATACTAATGGTCCATATATGATGAGCCCCGAGTATAAGGAATGGTTGAAAAGCAATTTGGGTGAGAAAGAGACTACTTAAAGAGAAAGGATTTTTGGACTTATTAAGAATGATGAACTTGGACCTTGCAGAGAAGATATTATGGATGCAGTGACAGCAGCTTACAAACATGACTTGAGGAAGAAAAGAAGACACGAAAGAGAGAAGAAGAAAGCTGAAAAAATGAGCTACAAAGAAGCTCAAGAAAAACTGAAGACTCAATAGAATAGGACATTTATGGCATATTTATAGTTCTTTTACTTAATACCAATGAATTGCTATGTCAATCAATTTTAGTTTTGAATAAATTGCCAATAATAAATCAAATTTGGGATTTTGTTGTTTGATTTAGACCACACCCAAAGTAACTTTATGGGTTGCCAACGTATCTCCATGATTTTTTTCTTTTTTTTGCTTTTTTTTTTGTTTTTTTTTTGTTTTTTTTTTTTTTTTGAATGGAGAATTAGGTCTTACGTAGTTCTCATGCCTTAACTTTTGCCTAGGCCGCCCTTATGGGTTTTCAACCTAGCAGGCCTCAAACATGATATTTTTTCAATTGATCCAAATTAGTTGGACGAGCGAACTCAATTCCATCTAAATCCATGAGGCGAACAACCCCTGCTGGCAATATTTCTTTGATAATGTATGGTCCACCCCAACTTGGCTTGAATTTCCCTCGCGAATCGAACACTGGAGCTCTGATTTCCTTCAGCACTACATCCCCTTTCTTTAAACCTCGATGTTTGATATGCTTGTTGAATGCTCTGGCAACTCTTCGCTGATACCCTTGTACATGATACAGCGCCCTTAACCGCCTTTCATCGAGTAAAGCTAACTTGTCATAACGATTCTTAACCCAATCCACTTCTGTTAGCTGGCTCTCCATGGCAACCCTTAGTGAAGGAACCTCCTATTCAACTGGTAACACGGCCTCCATTCCATAAACTAGAGAGTAAGGGGTAGCCCCAGTTGACGACCTTATTGATTTTCTGTAACCCCATAGAGCCAATGGTAACTTCTGATGCCAGTCTGTGTGTGAGTCCGCAGTCTTCTGTAGTATCTTCTTGATGTTCTTGTTAACCGCTTCCACTGCGCCATTAGTCTGAGGATGGTATGGTGACGACAGGTGATAAACTATGCCATACTTTTGCAAGAGCTCATGGGTTTCTTTCTGAAAGTGCTGGCCATTGTCTGAGATAACTTCATGCGGTACCCCATATCGATAGATGATGCTGTGCTGTATGAACTGTGCGTCCTTCTTAGAATTCAAGGTCTTAAAGGATACTGCTTCCACCCACTTAGTGAAGTAATCGATAGCAACCAAGATGTATTCATGCCCATTTGACGCCTTTGGCTTGATTTGTCCGATGATATCTATCCCCCATACTACGAACGGCCATGGTGACGACATACTTGTTAAAGACATAGAAGGCAAATGTTGTCCACTGGCGAACAGTTGGCATTTATGGCACTTCTTGACATGTGCGTGGCAATCTCTTTCCATGGTAGACCAATAATAGCCTAGCTTCATGATTTTCTTAGCCAACATATAGCCATTCATATGCGGAGCCCCTATCCCTTCATGGATTTCTCTGATCAGATGCTCTGCTTCCTCCTCGGTGACACACAACAGGTGGATCCCATCGTATGATCTTCAATATAGTTTTCCTCCACAAAGTATATAGTGACTCACCAGCCGTCTTAGGATTTTTCTGTCAATGCGAGATGCTCCTTCTGGGTAGTCCTTTTCTTCAATGAACTTCTTTATGTCATGAAACCACGGGTGGCCATCATTCACTTCCCTTCCTCGGATTGCACAACAGTACACAGGCTTGTCTCGGCATTCTATCACCAACGGCTTCACATTTCCCCCTTCAGGTATCTCCACCATGGATACTAGGGTCGCCAAGGCATCAGTGAACTTGTTCTTGTTTCTTGACAGGTAGTTGAACTCTATTTCTGAGAACTCCTTGGTTAGAGCTTCCAGATAGGCATGGTATGGCAACAGTTTCTCATCTCGAGTTTTCCATTCCCCTTTTATCTGACAGATGATTAGCGCCGAGTCCCCGAACACTTCCAGTTCTTTGATTCCCAATTCCAGTACAGCTTCCAATGCTAGGATATAGGCCTCATACTCAGCAATGTTGTTGGTAGCTTCAAACCCCAACTTGACCGCCAACGGTGTAAACGCCTCTTCAGGTGAAACTAGCAGAACTCCTATCCCATAACCTTTCTTATTGGCTGCCCCATCGAAGTATACTCTCCAAGTCTTTCTACCAATCTCTAACACGTCCTCGTCTGGGAACTGATCGTTGGATGGAGCGGATGATTGTTAGGATTATGCCCTAGAGCCAATCATAGAGATGATTGTTTAGGGATTAGGAACAATCAATTGATTTCATTTATACATGTCACATTTATTATTGATTTAATAAAAGGGCTTATTCTATTATGTTTATATGCATCATTTATATTTACATAATATGTCCATGGAGTTAGAGTTGAGAATATGAAATTACAAAGGGTTGTAATTTTGAGACTGTAAATATATCTCTGTACTAAACTCCTAAATCATTCCTAGTTGAAGGTTCACTATGATGGACAGTAATGAACCATAGGACTAGCAATTGTTAGGTTGACTCTATAGGAGGATAGCTAGTCTCAAGCTATTTGTGTGGAGACACTACAACCAACAAGTGGGTGCCTATTATCAGAATAGGTACACTGAATGTGACCAAAGATATGAGATAAACTGAATGGAGTTTTAACCTGCCTGTCAATCAGTTTCTCATTGTTATAGTGGTACAAGTAATCCTTAGACCTGAGACACCATGGTTGTCTTATGCATGTAGCTTTAGAAGTTTGATAACACTAAGTGCAGATCCTATTCAGGGGTCTGTAAGGGTGTTCATTGGCCCTTCTGCTATATGTGTGAAGGCATGTGAGTGATCAACAAGGAATCCATCACTCTCAGGAAAAAGGGAGTGAATGTCTCATACAGCATTCATTGAATATAACTCATTAAATCCATGGGCCCATGGTAGAATGAATATGGAAAGGAGTTTCCATAAGTTCATCATTGAGTTGATATTAATGAATGAGTATAAAGTAATTGAACTAGGGACTTGACAGACTTCCATGTCCTATTAGTTCAATTGGAGACATTGTGTTGATGGAAGGATGGAATTGTAACCTGTAAACTATAACAGAAGGGTTCTTTGTAAATGACTATTCACCTCATTAAGGACCACACCATGAGCCATATGCTAGGTGTTACTCATGGTTAGTAGAAGCCCTAATTGATATAAAGGAGTTATAATCAATTAGGGAATTGAAAGGAGTTTCAATTAGACCCTTAATGGAAAGTGTTCCATTGTGCACAACTTGTGCTGTTCCTACTACTTGATGATGTGAACCCAATGGGTCACACACTGATCATGCTAAGAGAGCTTGATTGTCTATGAGAGAAAGGGTATAAGTGATTAAAGAAAAGTTCTTTAAGGGGCTAATTTGTATTTGATGCAAACTAGTGGGCTAATTGTGTAATTAAGAGTAATTACACAAATTAGATTAGGGTTTGAACTCCCCCCTTGGCCGGCCCTAGTTGGAGGCTATTTAAAGCCTCTTATGATGTGATGACATCATCACTTGAAGCCATTTTGGAGGCTCCCTTGTGCTGGCCGAAAATTCCCTTGGAGGCTCTCTCTCTCTCTCCCTCTTCTCCACCTCTAGCAACCCTAAGGAAGAAGAAGGAAAGGACAACTTGCTCAAGCTAGGTGTGGATACTGTTGGAGGCAGTACACTTGGACTGCTCAATCAGAAGACAAAGCTTGGAGCATAAAGGAGAAGACTTGAATCAACTGTAAGTAATTCTACCCTCTTCTAGTTAGGGTTTATGGTTTTTGTATTAAGCATAATTAAGATTCATGGGTTTGGGAATCATAGGAAAAATTTTAAATTCCGCCTTTGTATTTTTCCTCTTGGTAGTTTGATTCCCAACAGTGGTATCAGAGCCATGATTATGCCTAATACAAACTGCATGTGGGCTGTAATTCATGGTAAATTGATTGGTTTAATGAATTAAAATTCTGTTCATGCATAAAGCTTGGTTCCCTCTCATGGCCGAACCTGGGGTTTATGAACCCTAGGTTATTTCTCTTCTATTTCTCTTCTAAAAGGTGTTTTAGGGCTGCTGGAAATTCAAAGAGTTGAATAGGTTTCAGTTTTGGAGAAGAAGAAGGAGGAAACTAGGGTTTCCTCTTCATGGCCGAACCTGGGGTTTTGAACCCTAGGCTGTTTTTCCCACTTCTCCTCTTCTAATATTCTTCTAACATTAATTCTGGAATTTTTGAGAAGCATGTGATGTATACAGAAGAAGAAGAAACCAGTGTTTCTTCTATGGAGGCCGAACCTGGGGTTTGGAACCCTAGGCTGTTCTCTTTTGTGTTTTGTTTTTGTTTTGGTTTAATTAAGACATGAGATGCCTGTAATTAATCCACATAAAGTTGTTATGGTGATTTCTCAAGCATAGGGATGCATAGAAATCAAAACAAATCAAAAAGTTTGGGAAGAACACCATGGAGTTCGAATCTGGGTTTTAGAACCCTATGGTTCTTGCTACTGTTCTGATATGATATCTCTGTAAAATTGATGTAAATCCTTTATAGGATAATTATACATATTGTATGTATGATTTTCTTTAAGTTTTATAAGAGTCTTGATGCATATAAGAATCAAAAGGTTTGATTTCTTGAAAAACACAGCAGGCTGTTTTTCTGCAGAAAGTCATCAATGGAGTTTTGTTCATATCTTGAGCTAGGGAACTCCAAATTGCATGAAACCAATTTTGTTAGTTTCCTAAGACATGTAGGATGCTAGGAAAAATAATTTGGTAACCTGAATTAATCATCTTGCTGGGTTTTGAATCAATTTGTGATCAGGGACAGTATGCTGTCAAATTCTGGACAGCCTACTGTTCTTGAATTGTTTAGAACAATTGGGGATGATTTGATCATCCAAACCACTTCAATTAGCTTAGTAATTCATGTAGGGACATGATACAAAAGCTGGTTTTGTTGGTGGAGTCGAATTGATCAAGTTTTAGAAACGTTTGTGACCTTGGAGGTCCTCCCATGGTGGTGCCAGCAAGGGTTCTTGAAACCCTAATGTTCTTTGAAGAAGACAGCCCTTTTGGCCACTCCACACGTGTCCATGGGCTTGGCCCAAACCCTAGCTTGAATTCCCCTTTGCTGGCCATGGCCCCCCATGGCCTGGCCAAGCCATGGCAGCCTTAGCTAGCCATGGCAGCCCACTGTAGGTGGCGGCAGCCTTAGGGTTTTCTTAGGAAACCCTAATTCCCATTAATGATGAAACCCTAATTCATTAATTGCATTAATTATAACCCTAATTGACTATTAATTACCTTAATTAAAATGTTTAATGATTGGTCATTAATTGACCAATCATGGTTATTAATCATTAGGGTATAATTAAGTGCATTTATGATGTCTAGGGTTTAGGGTTTAGGAAACCCTAATTCATATTAATTAAACCCTAATTCTATTAATGCATTAATTAATAACTAAACCTAGTAATTAATGTGTCTAACCTAGGGTTAAATGATTGGTCATTAATGACCAATCATGATCATTAATGGTTTAGCAATTAATCATTGGCATTTAATAGGTTTAAGGTTTAGGGTTTTAGAAACCCTAATTAGTGCATATTAATTAAGAGTAATTAATATCCTAGGTGGCATTAATTAAACCCTAATCCTAATCATTAATACCGTATAAACCTAGGGTTTAAATGATTGGTCATTAATTGACCAATCATAAGGCATTTAATGCATTAGGGTTGCACTTAGGGTTTAGAGTTAATGCATTTAGGGTTTAGGGTTTTAGGAAACCCTAATGCACTAATTAATTAATAAAATGATTTTATTTAAATTCCGAAATTGATTATTTAATTAATGGTGATTAATTTTATATTGTTTTAAATGGTTTAAAACACAATTTAGGATTAAATTAAAATCTGGAATTTTTAATTAAATGAAATTGTTTTGTTTAATTAAAGAAACCCTAATATTTGATATTAGTGTTCAATTAGGGGACTTTAAATATTTCAATTGATTTGATTAATTGAAATTAAATGTCTTAATTGTTAAGACTTAATTAATTCTGGAGATTATGCATATCCTAATAAGATTAGGACACATTAATGAGATTAATGAAAACCAATCAATAGAGTTACCGTGAATGCCCATATGCTTATTGCTTACAGTTATTTCCTTTATTATGCAATATGATTGTATGGTTATGGATGGATGATGATTATGGACTATACCCCTTAAACCAATTGTGATTGGCCGTCTTATGAATGGGTTGTATTAATTTTTCAAGAGTTGTTAATTTTTGGTGATGTATTATTTATTTGGGGCTTGCATGCCACCTTCTTCTCTCTCTCTATCATTCTCTTATGTACCCCACATTCCCCTTATGTATCCCTTTCTTTAAAATTATGTAAATGTTATGTAATCGAGAGCGCACTAAGGAGCATGGTGGACCTAAAGGAGCATGGTGGAGCCCAACAAGCCTATGGTGGAGACCATGAAGCCAATGGAGGAGATTGAAGGACTTGAAAGCTTGGAGAAGATTTTCAAGAGTGCATGCTATGTTTCAAATGAATGTTTTACGATCACCTACACCCACCTTAGACCAAGGATTCAATTCATTGGCTTGGATTGAATCCTCTTAAAGTCCATAATCATCATAGCGGGAGCTTTTAATGAGATTAATAGAGATAGCTCCAAATCCAAAGATCGTTATATGTCACCTTATAGGGACTAATATCGATGATTGGATTATATATAATGTTGTTATATATATTTCTTATTTAAATGCATGAGATGTATGTTAGATTAGTTAATTTGATGAGACCCTTAAAACCCCTCTATTTTAATATTAAGTTGGAAATGGAGAATACATTAGGGAATGGATTCTTCATTGCCTTCCATCATTATAGGATCATCTAACGTCCCTTAATGTGGGTACCTGGCTGCAGACATGTAGGAGCTACCCATATTAAAGACATTACTTGAAACTATCACATATATAGATATCATGGGGTGCCTAAGCTGGTATATACCAAGAAACTAACATGTGAGGTATATATTTGGTGAAACATACCTGTGTGAATGATGGGCCTAACTTAACTAGGGAAGTATTCCAAGAAACTAACATGTGAGGAATATGTACCCTAGAGGCAAAATGATTGGAACTTGCTTATGAAGCAATAGACAAAGAGTTGTCTTCTTACTGTGGGTTAGAAGTCAAGAAACTAACATGTGAGGCTTCTAGGTCACAGTGGGACCCCGATCCCCATTAGGAATGAGATTCCCGAATTCCATTAGAGGGTGTATGGAATTTGATAAAATAGTGGGAGGTACCATATGATTAAAGACCCGATCATTATGGATTAAAAATGAAATCTAATTCTCTATTTAATTTTATATGTAGTTCATAGAAATGGCTCACCTCAACCCGTTATCCAAAATATTGGACATCAACCGTTTGACTGGACCAAACTATCTTGATTGGCTGAGGAACTTGAAAATAGTTTTAACTTCCGAAAAGATTACCTACACACTTGATGGCACACTTCCTGAGGCACTGGCTGAGACTGCAACTCAGCAAGAGAAAGACGCTTATCAGAAGCGCATGGACGACGATTTGAAGGCAAGATGCTATATGATGGCATCCATGAGCCCTGAGCTTCAGAAGCAACATGAGTCCATGAAAAATGCTCGCGACATCTTTCTCCACTTACAAGAGTTGTATGGGGAGCAAAGTAGGACCGCAAAGTACAATATTGTCAAGGATCTATTCAAGGCAAGGATGAATGAGGGTTCGTCTGTGACTGATCACACCTTGAAAATGATCAACCATATCGAGCAGCTTGAAAAGCTTGATGTGATCATTGAAGCTGATATGTGTTCAGACATTATATTGCAGTCCCTTCCTGATTCATTTGGGCCGTTCATAATGAATTTTCATATGAACAAGCTTGAGCCCACTCTCCCCGAGCTGCACAATTTGCTCAAGATGACTGAGGAGACAATGAAGAAGGGAAAAGGTTCTTTGCTCGCATTTGATGGAGCTTCTACTTCCAAGGCCAAGCCCAAGCCTAAGGGCAAGGGCAAAGGAAAGGGTAAGAGTACCCAAGGGAAGAAGAAGAAGAACTTGAAGCCAAAGGGAGGTGTCAAGAAAGGTAATACTGACAAGGCCAAAGGAACCTGTTTTCACTGCGGCAAGGAAGGGCACTGGAAACGTAACTGCCGGGAGTATCTGGATACTCTAAAGAGCCGACCTTCGGAAGGTATGGATCATGCTCTAAACTAAATGTTAGTTTTGCTTCCACTTGGGTACTTAATTCTGATGTGAATTTTGAATTCCATGCAGGATCTAGTGGGAAGCAGAAGGCTGAGTAGAAGCGGAATATCCCTATGAGTAGAGAATGGAGCAAAGTGTTGCTGTATTAGCTATGGGACTTGCTGCTTGACTCTACCTGAAGGAGTAGTTTAGAATTAATTAGCTATCTTGACATTCCAGAAGTTTTTAGAAACATTATCTTTATTTCAGTTTTGCCTAAACAGTGTTTTTAGTTTGATTTAATAAATGTTTTTATGAAGAGTTCATTACTTCTGGAATTTATAGCATTTATCTTCTAAACTACCTTGCAAATATGAATTGCATGAAACATGATAGCTCTAAAATTGAATGCTAATAAACCCAAGAGAACAAGAGAAATAGTTTCTCATACTTTATGAACCTTTACTTAAAAATGTTAAGGTATAGGTGCATATACTTAAAGAAGTACAAATCTGAAACATTTGAAAAGGTTCAAAGAATTCAGATATGAAGTAAAGAAAACAAACCAGTAAAAGTATTAAGCTCTTCGATTGGATCGAGGAGGCGAATATTTAACTGGTGATCTTTCAGATCAACTTGTTCAAATAGGCATTCTATTCTAATGGACACCTCTTAGAACATCATAACTAAATGGTGTGTCAAAAGGAGGAAGAGGACCTTATTTGATATGGTCCGGTCCATGATAAGTTACAACGACCTAATATTATCCTTGTTAGGATATGCCCTAGAAATTGCCACGTACCTGTGAAACAGAGTTCAAACCAAGGCTGTCCCTTAGGACCCATATGAGATATGGAAAGGGACGCACCAAACCTTAAGCATGTTAAGGTATGGGGATGCACTACATATGTAGAGACATATAATGCAACCAAATTGGAAATCAAGATAACTTAAATGTAGGTTTGTGGATTACCCTAAAGAAAGTTTAGGATATCATATCTATTATCCTGATGAACAAAAGGTGTTTTGTTTGTAAGTTTGCAATCTTTCTTGAAAAAGAGTTTATTCAAGAAGGAGATAACAACAGGAAAATAGAACTCAAAGAGTTGTCTGATGAGACACAAAGCAACATTGATGCAACCCCTGTCCCTGTTGAGACAGAACCCATCATTGTACCATGATTGTACAAAGGGTTAGTGGGAGTGCGATCACATTAATGGTCCTATAAGTGAATGACGTTCTACTTATTAGGGAATAATGTAGAGACATTGTCAAAAGTGAAAGATTGGTTTTTCACAAAGTTTCTTCATAAAAGATTTGGAAGAAGCATCCTATATTCTAGGAATAGAGGTCTATAGAGATAGATCTAAAGGATGCTAAGTCTCTCCCAATCAAAGTACATAGACAAGATTTTGAAAGAGTTCAAAATGCATGATTCCAAAAGGAGGTCTAATTCCTGTCAGACATGGAATCAAGTTGTCTATAACTAAAAGATCAGATATCAGTTTTGCTGTAAATGTTACGAGCAGATATCAGGCAGACCCAGATGAGGAACACTAGGAAGCAGTCAAGGCTATCCTTAAGTTCTTGAGAAGAACTAAAAGGACCTATCCCTTGCCTATGGAGAAAGAAACTTGAAATGGTTGGTAGAACGGATACAGATTTTCAATCTGACGATGATGATAGGAGATCAACATCGAGGTATGTTCTCACCTTAAATGGTGGAGCTGTAAATTTGAGTGCATTGCTGCATGTTTGGATGAGTAAGTTCATTGCAGAACTAGGAGTGGTTCCTGACATTGAGAAGCCTTTACTATTGTTTTTGTGACAACAATAAGGCTAGTGCTCAAGACAAGGATCCACGGTCTCATCAAAAGTCCAAACTTTAAGCGGCGATTCCAAGTGATTAGAGAGATCATTGGAAGAGATGACATATACATATAGAAGTTTAATACAACAGAGAATAAAGAAGATCCCTTCACTAAAGCTAAGACCCAAGTGTGTTGGATCACCACCCACAGGATATGAGTATGAGATACATGGTGGATTGGCTATAGTGCAAGTGGGAGATTGTTAGGATTATGCCCTAGAGCCAATCATAGAGATGATTGTTTAGGGATTAGGAACAATCAATTGATTTCATTTATACATGTCACATTTATTATTGATTTAATAAAAGGGCTTATTCTATTATGTTTATATGCATCATTTATATTTACATAATATGTCCATGGAGTTAGAGTTGAGAATATGAAATTACAAAGGGTTGTAATTTTGAGACTGTAAATATATCTCTGTACTAAACTCCTAAATCATTCCTAGTTGAAGGTTCACTATGATGGACAGTAATGAACCATAGGACTAGCAATTGTTAGGTTGACTCTATAGGAGGATAGCTAGTCTCAAGCTATTTGTGTGGAGACACTACAACCAACAAGTGGGTGCCTATTATCAGAATAGGTACACTGAATGTGACCAAAGATATGAGATAAACTGAATGGAGTTTTAACCTGCCTGTCAATCAGTTTCTCATTGTTATAGTGGTACAAGTAATCCTTAGACCTGAGACACCATGGTTGTCTTATGCATGTAGCTTTAGAAGTTTGATAACACTAAGTGCAGATCCTATTCAGGGGTCTGTAAGGGTGTTCATTGGCCCTTCTGCTATATGTGTGAAGGCATGTGAGTGATCAACAAGGAATCCATCACTCTCAGGAAAAAGGGAGTGAATGTCTCATACAGCATTCATTGAATATAACTCATTAAATCCATGGGCCCATGGTAGAATGAATATGGAAAGGAGTTTCCATAAGTTCATCATTGAGTTGATATTAATGAATGAGTATAAAGTAATTGAACTAGGGACTTGACAGACTTCCATGTCCTATTAGTTCAATTGGAGACATTGTGTTGATGGAAGGATGGAATTGTAACCTGTAAACTATAACAGAAGGGTTCTTTGTAAATGACTATTCACCTCATTAAGGACCACACCATGAGCCATATGCTAGGTGTTACTCATGGTTAGTAGAAGCCCTAATTGATATAAAGGAGTTATAATCAATTAGGGAATTGAAAGGAGTTTCAATTAGACCCTTAATGGAAAGTGTTCCATTGTGCACAACTTGTGCTGTTCCTACTACTTGATGATGTGAACCCAATGGGTCACACACTGATCATGCTAAGAGAGCTTGATTGTCTATGAGAGAAAGGGTATAAGTGATTAAAGAAAAGTTCTTTAAGGGGCTAATTTGTATTTGATGCAAACTAGTGGGCTAATTGTGTAATTAAGAGTAATTACACAAATTAGATTAGGGTTTGAACTCCCCCCTTGGCCGGCCCTAGTTGGAGGCTATTTAAAGCCTCTTATGATGTGATGACATCATCACTTGAAGCCATTTTGGAGGCTCCCTTGTGCTGGCCGAAAATTCCCTTGGAGGCTCTCTCTCTCTCTCCCTCTTCTCCACCTCTAGCAACCCTAAGGAAGAAGAAGGAAAGGACAACTTGCTCAAGCTAGGTGTGGATACTGTTGGAGGCAGTACACTTGGACTGCTCAATCAGAAGACAAAGCTTGGAGCATAAAGGAGAAGACTTGAATCAACTGTAAGTAATTCTACCCTCTTCTAGTTAGGGTTTATGGTTTTTGTATTAAGCATAATTAAGATTCATGGGTTTGGGAATCATAGGAAAAATTTTAAATTCCGCCTTTGTATTTTTCCTCTTGGTAGTTTGATTCCCAACAATGATAACACAGGATAGCTAGCTAGGTAGTCTGCGATGACGCTCCCCTTAATAGACTTCTGATTCACGTACTTGATGTCAAATTTGTTGAGGAGAATTGACCATCGAGTAGTTCTGTATGACAATACTGGCCTCTCTATCAGGTACTTCAACGGGTCCATACGACTTATCAAGAACACTTTGAAGGATATCATGTAGTACCGGAGCTTCTGCATCGCCCATACTAGTGCCACACAAGCCTTTTTAATTGCATTGTACTTTACTTCATAGTCTGTTATTTTCTTGCTTAGGTAGTAGATGGCATTATCCTTTGTAGACCCTTCGAGATATTGAGCTAACATAGCCCCCGTTGCGGTTTCGGTGACCGTTAAGTATAACAAAAGCGGTGCACCTTGCCGTGGGGGAACTAAGATTGGAGGATTGCTCAAGTATCTCTTAATGGTCTCAAAGGCCTCTTGGCATTCTTCGTTCCACACTTTTGGCACACCTTTCTTAAGCAATTTGAAGATTGGTTCGCAAACCATGGTCAAGTTGGCAATGAATCGGCTTATGTACTGAACTCTTCCCAGAAAACCCTGAATCTGCTTCTCAGTGCTGGGCAGCTCCATCTCCACAATAGCTTTTATCTTCCCTGGGTCCACTTCGATTCCCCTCTGAGTGATCATGAACCCCAATAGCTTGCCTGCAGTGACACCAAAAGTGCACTTCCGTGGGTTTAAACAGAGATTGTACTTCTTTGCTCGCTCTAGGAATTTCTCTAGTGCCTCGAAATGCCTTTCCCTATCCACGGACTTCACGATCATATCATCGACATAAACCTCGACTTCCTTATGGATCATATAATGCAATAAGGTCATTGCTGCTCTTTGGTAAGTAGCCCCAGTGTTTCTTAAGCCAAAAGGCATTACATTGTAACAATACGTTCCCTATTGCGTGATAAAAGCTATTTTCTCCATGTCTTGAGGCGCCATCTTTATCTGGTTATACCTGGAGAATCCGTCCATGAAGGAGAGGAGTGCATGTCCCACTGTGCTGTCCACCAACACATCGATATGGGGTAAAGGAAAGTCATCATTAGGGCTTGCGGCGTTGAGATCTCGAAAATCGACACACATCCTCACTTTCCCATCTTTTTTAGGCACAGGAACTATGTTTGACAACCACTCGGGATACTCCACAACTTGGAGGAACCCCGCATCTAGTTGTTTAGTTACCTCTTCTTTTACTTTTAGAGCCCATTCTAGTTTTAATCTTCTGCGTTTCTGCTTTACTGGCTTCTTTAGGGAATTAGTGGGGATATAGTGTTGCACAATATCGGGGTCAATGCCAGGCATGTCTTCATAAGACCATGCAAAAGCCATAATGTTGGCTTTTAAGAGAGAGATCATCTTTTCTTTTTCAACGGGGGAGAGGGTTTTCCCAATTTTAACTATTCTTGGCAATTCATTCATCCCTAAATTGATTGATTCCAATTCATCCATATTAGGTTCGGTAACGGCCCTTTTCCTTTGCTCAATGAGCTCCGGGGGGACATCGTTCCTAGGATCTATATCCATGCCATAAATATCCATAGAGGAAAGAAAAGAGACACTGCATATATAGAGAAAGAAAGCACACTTTATTGACTAGGAATAGTAGGAATGACACACAAAAGAAGGAATACAAACAAATCTGTATCAATACTATGACTCCACAAAGTGAGTTAAGTAGATACATCTTATTGAATTAGGGAAATATTACTAAACTAAGACACCTACAAGCTGCTATCAGGTAGGCCAAGGTCTTCTTCTTCATGGATCTCCGCAATGACACCACTTTCAAGGTACCAATTCAGGTGTGGCATGGTAGATTGGCTAATGGACGAACCTTGGAGTTCTTCAATGGTCGAGTCTTCCATGGTGAGGATCATATCTTGGAACATTTCAGTCATAGCCCCCGCATCAAGGTTCTCTGCCCAGTCCTCCTCTTTCTTTTCCCAGAACTCATCATTGATGGCTTCATCATCCACCATTTCAGCTGTAATTGGATACCATTCGGTGAAGAAGATTTCAAAACCCAAAACTCGGATCTTGGTAGCTTGGTCAAAGGTGGGTTCTGGAAACCCGCAATATAGAAAATCATCCCCTTCTTTGACAAAGTAACCATTCAAAGTAGGTCGATATGGCAAGATCCTTAGGTCTGGCACCCTTCCCTCGGCTTTGGCTCTTACTTTCTCTTTATTCCTCTTTAGCATTTCCGCATGATCATTTCTAGAGGGCTCATATCCTAGCCCAAAAGTGTATGAGGTGACTCGACTCTGAATAGACTTAGGGATCCCTTCTTGGCGACGCCCTAGCCCCATGCCTGGAAAGAAACTCATTCTTCTCATGATTTCACCAACGTGCAAGTTGCCATGGGGGCAAAAGTCCAAGGGTATTAATTCACCCTTTTCGAGCTCTTTCTCAATGCATTGGACATAGTCAAACCCAGATAGTGGTATGGCTGCTGATTCGGGTTGTATCTCACATATAGGCACGCCTATGAGTTTCAATTCATAGTCCCCTTGAAGTGTTACTATGGCTCATTCATAAGAAAACTTCACCTTTTGATGGAGTGAAGATGGCACAGCCCCAGCGGGATGGATCCAAGGTTGGCCCAACAGCAAGTTGAAACATGACGGCACATCCAACACTTGGAATTCCACCCTAAATTCAGTGGGTCCCATGATAAGAGGCAAAGTAACCACCCCTATTACTTCACGATGGGTGTTGTCATAAGCTCTTACGGTCTGCCCAGATGGCGTCAAATCGGTGGGCCCCAAACCCAAAACAATGGCAGTTCAGAGAGGATATACATTCAGTGCGGACCCATTGTCGATAAGGACGGTAGGAACCCTCTTCCCCATAGTGTCAACGGTCACATAGAGAACTTGAGAATGGCTTGGCCCACTTTTGGGTAGGTCCACATCAGTGAACACGATGGTTGAGTTCTTGGGAGTTGGATTCACCAAATGTACCAATCCCTCGGGGGATGTATCAACAGGCACTTGTATCTGATTCAACAGTTTCAACACGGTTTGTCTGTGCTTATGCGAAGCCATGAGTAAGCCCCAAATAGTGATGTTGGCATTGGTCTTCTTCAGCTGCCTAAGCACTTCATCCTCTTCTTCTTGCAAGCTAGGACGCCTCTGCCCTTCCAAATCTTCCAACGGATTCTCAGATTCTAGGTGGGGAGGCTTGAAATGATGACCCCCTCTGGTTATATGGTCCAACTCATCATCACTAGCCCATATGTCATGGACTTCCTCAGAGTCATGCATTAAGTCATCCCATTCTATCATGTCAATGCTCTCCATCTCTGTCGGCAAGTCATCCCAACCTGTAGGGACTATCGGCTCATCTGATATTGGACTTGGGCTTGAGTACAGCACATAGTAATCAAATTTCCCCGACGATTCACCTAATAGGCCAACCTGAGGATCCCCTGCTTCATATCTTTCTTTCAGCTCTTATTGGATAGATTTCTTTGGCAACAACAAAACTTTTTGGTCAATAAGGTCTTGAATGATCTTCTTCAGTATAGAACAAGCCTCGATGTCATGGCCGGGTGCACGATGGTATTGGCAATATTGGTGAGGGGTTGATGGCCTTGGCTTTGGTGGAAGTGGCATGATAAGGCTGTTATTGCGGCAAATGGTAAAAAGACGGGTTAAGATCATGGGGAGTGGAGTGTATTGTCTTATGGGTCGGCGAGGGCGAGAGGATTCAACCCCAATGGCATTTATGGTGTTAGGTGGGGGTGTGTTGTTGTGAGACGAGAGAGGATTGCGGGTGACATTTGGACGGGTTGGTGGTGAGATGACTTGCTTGTCAATGAGGTCTTGGACTTGGTGGCGAAGGCGAATACAATAATTAGTGGCATGGCCTTTGGATTGGTGGTACTTGCAATACTCATTCTTGTTGTAGTTCTTGGGTAAGGGATTTGGTGGGGGTCTTGGGTCGAGTGGCTTCAATAGGTCACGGCTTATTAGCTTTTTAAGGACTCTTTCGAGTGGCATAAATAGGTCAGTGAATTGGCGAGGTGGGTTGACATCATTAAGAGAGAAGGGTTGAATGGGTTGAGTTATGGTGTTGACCTCGGCATTGTTCTTCCAAGTAAAGTTTGTCTTGCGACTCCTTACTTCCTCAGTTTTGATTGTCCCATCATTGATAGCATCTTTAACCTGTGTGCCAGCCCCAATGAGAGCTTTGAAATTCGAGAAATAATGGGTAAATAAGTGCTTGTGATACACGGGCAGCAAGTTCTTAACCACCAACTGAATTTGGTCCTCCTCATTTGGCCTATCCATCATTCTCAATGCCTTTTGTCTCCACCTTGCAATGTAAGCGGAGAAAGTTTCATGAGCCCCTTGCTTAGTGGTTTCCAGGTCTCTTCGAGTAACATCCACCTCTGTATTGTACTTGTAATGCTCCATGAACTCATTGCATATGTCTTCTCAAGTCCGAGTTCTATTCTCATCCAAGGATAAGAACCATTTCAAAGCGGAAGTGGCCAAGGTTTCATGGAACATTTAAGCTAAAAGCTCATCAGTAGCCCCTCAAGGGTGCATAGCTCGCACATACATCTTCAAATGAGTCTTAGGGCAACCCGTCCCATCGAACTTTTCTAACTCCGGCATCTTGAATTGCAATGGAATACGAGCCGTTGGAAACAGAGATAAAGTCCGCACATCGACCATGTCATCGGCCCTACGAATCCCTTTTATAGTTCTCTCCAATGCTTCTATCTTGCTAGCTAACACGAAATCATTGCTAGAACCTTTCCCTTTGGTTTCCCCTTCTAGGTTGGTGACCACAGGTTTCGAGCTACTTTCCCCCTTTGTCTTGGTGTTCTCATTGGATTGAGGTCCCTCTTCGATGCTAGCCCCATGAGGTATACCCGAGGAATGGGCCTTAGAACCATTTTGTTCAAGATCCGCCATCTTCTGTTGGTTCTCTTGAGCCATTTTCAATGCGGTATCAGATGTCTCGGTGGTATGATCAAGCTTGGTTATGATGGCTTTCAGGCAAGCCTCAAGGTCAAAGTGCCCCTCACTAGTCCTTTCGTCGGGCATGTTTGTCTGATGGGTAGACTCAACACTCACTAGACACCCTTGCGGATAGCAAATCCAAGCCAACACGTCTATGGATAGAAAAGTTTTAACCTTTAGCCTAAGGACTTGTCCTAAACCTCTATATTTTCCTAAACGAACTCGGTCTCTACACCATGTTCAATTAATTCATTCCTTTTATCCAACTACCTTTACAAGGGTCATGGATTAAGGGTATGTTTAAAAGAATAAGGTATAGAGTCCTTCAATTAGGTTTAATTATTCCCCTAGGATTAGCACATCACAAACATAGCTTTACATCCTATTTCCTTAACTTATTCCTCCTAACCCATGGCCTTAACGAAGGTTAGGGTTTAAAAGTATATGTTAAGGGCATAAGATATAAAGCTTCACACCACAAACATGACATAGCATCATTACAAACAATTGTGGGTGCATAAAGGTGAGACCATAGTGTCCTACAAGGCCCACTATATGAACTAAAAGAGGGTAGGCTAGGGTCCTTCACTTGCTTGAGCAATCCTTATACCTAACCACATGTGGCATCAGGAACGCCGCGTGGGTCCAGCAGTACGTGATTAACACATTTAATATACCCAAGGGCAAGCGCAAGGGTACTTGGCAAGAGAGGTTGACAGCTTTCGCCCCAACACTTGGAATTAGGAAAACCAAGGTTGAAACTAGGCCCATCGTTGGTAAGGATACATCGAGGGACATTGATCCTAGCATGCAAGAGTTTGCGCATACAATGCAATAAATGAAAGCACACAATCAAGCGGATGCAATGTGATTGATTTTAATAAAACATAAGAAATTAACTTAGCCCAATTAAACTTTATAGAGTCTAGCCCACAAGTCCCCAGTGGAGTCGCCAAACTGTGAACCCCGGAAATTGGGCCCACAAGGGTTAACGAGAAAAGAAAAGCAATTGGGGGTTTGAAAAAGAAAAGGAGTCGCCACCTTATTTTTTAAAGGAAACAAGGAAAACCCTAAAAATAGTTTGTTTTAGGAAAACAATTTGAATGACTCCATGTTCAAAAAGGAAAGGCAAAAATAGTCTTTTGGAAACCAAAGAAATCAGGGAGTTGGAGGCTAAGTTATGATATGAGAAGGTTCTAGGCAAAGCCTATAGGCACCCATGTTACCCTTTCGGTCTCTCAGTTCATTTGGGCTAAATCAAGATCTTTCCACACAAAAATCAGCAAGTATATCATCACAAGAATTGCATGCATATCATATATTTCATTCATCCATCCATGCATAATAAGCAAATAAAACAGAAAATAAAGAAAAGAAATAAACCTAGGATGCTTGGATCCTAGAACGGACTTGAGCCTCACGAAGAGCGCCTACGTACCATGCAACGAAATACATGGATCCAAGTCCACGTAGTTCGATTAGAATAGGGTTACGACTTAATACAAACCTATGGTAAAAACCCTAGGTTTCCTTATTCGAAAGAGATTTGAATATGATAGAAAAAACCAAGTTTGATTTTAGAAAGAACTCCACAATATGGAAACTTTGACAAAAACCAGAATTTGTTATTGAAGGAAACCTTTGATTAGAACCATTGATTCACATTAAAAATTAACCCTAGGAGGGAGAAGAGAGAGAGTTAAGAGGAAAGGTGAATTGGGGTACCTTCACACCCACTTACCTGAGCGCAATAGCTCCAAGCATTGGCCATTTTAGGCATTGGCAGCCCTATTTGCCATAAGACAATTACCACACCTATTTGTACCCTTACACGTGCTCAAAACCATGCAAAAACACTAACATGTAAATCTGGACAGAATAGTATTATGGCCTAAAATCATCCACTAAGCATGCCAACAGCAAAAACAGCAAACTTTCATAAGCCCTAACACAATCCTAGAACTATATCATGCATAAAAACCCTAGAAATCAACTAACATGCATGCAAAAATATCATATTTACTCCATATGTAAAACATATATAGCAACTACGAAGAAAAAACAATAAAAAAGACCTACTTTAACATGCTGTATGAAAACTAACATAAAACAAGGACACTAAAACCCTAAACTCACAAATATGCTTAAAAACACACAAAACAAACCTCAATCATGCTAAAATAAACCTAAACAGAACCTAAATCATGCATATTAACTAACTAAAGCAATAAAACATGATAAGAAACCCTAACACTAACATGCAATGACCCTATTCTAAAACAAGGATGACAGGAGCACAAGAATCACAACTATACTTAAAAACACAAAGGATAGCCCTAAAGCATGCTAAAATTATGATAAACAGTAGATATTCCATGTATATTAACTAGCTAGAGTGTTAATACATGATAAAAAAAGCTACCTTTTGCATGCAACAAGCCTATCCTATATGAAAACCCATATTCAGCATAAATAAAGAGGGGGGAATACCTTAAGAAGAAACTTCTTTGCTGTTGCAGAGACTCTCCCTTGCTCTTATGGATGACTTGAACCAATCCTCTCCAAGGCTACAGTAAGAACTCCAGCTCTCCTTCAAGGCTCTCTCTCTTATTCTCTCTCAAACACTCACATATTAATGCATAAAGTGGCTCCCCTTGTGCTGAAGCATAGGGAGGTATTTATAGACTTCAATTAGGATTAACCAATGGCTGGGATTAAAACCCTAATAATTAATCCAAGGGCTATTAGAGACCCCCTTGGGGTTTAAGTAACTCAGAAGTTACCAAAAATTAGAAGGAAACTCGTCCAAAAGAGCCCAAATACGTCAAAATAGGGAAGAGTCCGTTTCAGCAAGGAAATAGAGTGAAAATAGGAAAGTGGCCTCGGGTGACCACCCAAGGCTGGGTGGCTAGCCACCTGGGCCCAGGCAGCTAGCCGCCCAAGCTTGGGTGGTCACCCGAGCCCACATCAGCTTTTTGCTTTTTTTGGACTCCTTTACCTTCTAGGAGTGTTTCAAGGGCCAAATGAACTCCGATTTTGATGAAACGAAAGCCAAAACGACTGTGTTTCAATAAGGAATATGTTTTTGAACATTTTGGGGTGAAAACCACTAACCATGGGGGCATGGTTAGGTTTGAACAAGGCGGTTAACCGCTATGCTCTACCTTCACTATGTATAGGTGTGCACATAGGATCAAACCAAATGCTTTCCATATCAAAATTGAACTTCATAAAACACTTTTGGGGGTAAAATGATGACTAATGAAAGTCAATTTGAAAAGATTTTATTAGTAATTATGAGTCAATTAGAGCTAATCCAAAGAAGGGTCAATTAACCAACTTGAACTACATCGAGCCATTTTAATCCCGAGCCATTGATTCATCAAATTGACATTAGAAATACCTCATATGCATCCATATGAACTCCAATTGACAATTTGGAGATCATTTCAAGGTCAAATGAGAAGTTTGGGACTTAAAAGACGATTATGCCCCTCAAGTCACAAAAACTCTTATTATCCCTCAAGATTAACTCCGAATTGAACCAAAATTCATATCCATTGTCCTTGTGACTCTAGAAAACTAATGCAAGTGACTAGACTCAAAAACAAAACAATAACATGCATGAAATGATGAGCCCTAATAAGGTGGTACAAAAATGGGGTGTGACAACATGGTATAGGGCATTTAAACGCCTTTCATCAAGCAGAACTAGCTCATCATATCTGTTTTTTACCCAATCTACTTCGGACAACTGATCTTCCACTATTACTTTGAGATAAGGAATCTCTAACTCGATGAGGAGAAAATCTTCCATGCCATAAACCAATGAGTACGGTGTAGCACTCGTGGAAGATCTGATTGAAGTGCGGTATCCCCATAGGACAAGTGGCAATCTTTCTGACCAATCATTGTACTTCTTAGCAGACTTCTGTAGCATGTTCTTTACGTTCTTGTTAGCTGCTTCAACTGCTCCATTCGTCTGCAGCCTATAAGGAGAGGACTTATGAACTCGGATGTTGTACTTCTACAAGATCTCTTCTATTTCACCACGGAAGTGTTGTCCGTTATCTGATATGATCTCATGTGGAACCCCATATCGGCAAGTAATGTGGGTCTTAATGAAATGGGCCATTTGCTTTGACCCCAAGGTTTTGTAGGACTTCGCCTCTACCCACTTAGTAAAGTAATCTATTGCCACCAAGATAAACTCATGACCTTCTTTTGACTTAGGATGGATCTTTCCAAAGATATCTATTCCCCAAGTTGAGAAGGGCCAAGGGGATGACATAGTATTCAAAGGCATTGATGGAGCAGAACATTGGCAAAGATTTGACAATTATGGCACTTCTTGACATGCAGATGACAATCTCTTTCCATGGTGGTCCAATAGTAATCGAGGCGAGCAATCTTCTTAGCTAGCATATAACTATTCATGTGAGGTGCCCCTGCTCCTTCATGTACCTCTTCAATTATTCTTTGAGCTTCTCCCTCTGTCACACAGAGCGAGTGGATGTCGTCATAGGATTGTCTGTATAACTTTCCTCCGCACATGATGTAATGGGTAGCCAATCTTCTCAGCGTATGCTTGTCAACCTTCGAAGCTCCTTCAGCATATTCCCTCTTCTCTACGAACCTCTGGATGTCATAGAACCACGGACGCCCATTTGTTACTTGACTATTCTGAACACTGCAACAGTACATCGGTTCTTTTCTTCTTTCAATCACGAGTGGATGAACATTTCCGCCTTCTGGGATTTCCACCATGGACACAAGTGTAGCAAGAGCGTCAGCAAAGTGGTTCTTTACCCTTGACAAGTAGTGGAACTCTATTTTGTCGAATTCTTTGGTAAGTGTTTCTAGATAAGCATGATAGGGTAACAACTTCTCATCTCGAGTCTTCTATTCTCCTCTGATTTGGCAGATAATCAAGGCCGAGTCTCCGTACACTTCTAACTCTTCAACTCCCAACTCTAAAGCTGCTTCCAACCCTAGAATGCAAGTTTCATATTCGGTAATGTTATTTGTGGCCTCAAACCCTAACTTCATTGCCAGAGGAGTGTGGGCGTCATTAGGAGAAATCAACAAGACTCCAATGCCGAAGCCCCTTTTATTTGCAGCGCCGTCGAAGTAGACTTTCCATGGCTTCTTTTCTATCTCCAATATGTCCTTGTCAGGGAACCCTTGTTCAATGCTATCTCCTTCTGAAACTGGATTCTCGGCCAAGTGTTCTAAATGACCCTCCCTTTCATCGAGCTTTGTACCACATACTTGATATCAAATTCAGATAACAACATTAACCATCGCGCAGTACGATAGGTCAACATCGGCTTTTCAAGCAGATATTTGAGTGGATCCATGTGACTAACTAGGAACACCTGGAAAGATAGCATGTAATGGCGGAGCTTTTAGGAGGCCCACACCAATACCACGCAAGTCTTTTCCACAGCGTTGTAGTTCACCTCATAGTCTGTCATTTTCTTACTCAGATAGTAGATGGCATTCTCTTTCCTCGACTCTTTCAAGTATTGTGCAAGCATTACCCCTATAGCAGTTTCTGTGACGGTTAAGTACAGCAACAGTGGCTCTCCTTCTCTAGGTGGAACTAGTATCGGTGGATTGCTTAAGTAGCGTTTAATGGCTTCAAAAGCATTCTAGCATTCCTCGTTCCATTCTTTTGGTTCTCCTTTCTTTAATAGCTTGAAAACAGGCTCACAAATGGTAGTGAGTTGAGCTATGAACCGGCTTATGTACTGCAATCTGTTAGAGTTATGCCCTAGAGCCAATCATAGAGATGATTGTTTAGGGATAAAGGAACAATCATTTGATTTCATTTATGTATGTCACATTTATTATTGATTTAATAAAAGGGCTTATTCTATTATGTTTGTATGCATCATTTATATTTACATAATATGTCCAAGGAGTTAGAGTTGAGAATATTGAATTACAAAGAGTTGTAATTATGAGACTATAAATATATCTCTGTACTAAACTCCTAAATCATTCCTAGTTGAAGGTTCACTATGATGGACAGTAATGAACCATAGGACTAGCACTTGTTAGGTTGACTCTATAGGAGGATAGCTGGTCTCAAGCTATTTGTGTGGAGACACTACAACCAACAGGTGGGTGCCTGTTAATAGAATAGGTACACTGAATGTGACCAAAGATTTGAGATAAACTGAATGGAGTTTTAACCTGCCTGTCAATCAGTTTCTCAATGTTATAGTGGTACAAGTAATCCTTAGACCTGAGACACCATAGTTACCTTATGCATGTAGCTTTAGAAGTTTGATAACACTAAGTGCAGATTCTATTCATGGGTCTGTAAAGGTGTTCATTGGCCCTATTGCTATGTGTATGAAGGCATGTGAGTGATCAACAAGGAATCCATTACTCTCAGGAAAAAGAGAGAGAATGTCTCATATAGCATTCATAATATAACTCATTCAGTCCATGGCCATGGCAGTGTGAATATGGAAAGGAGTTTCCATAAGTTCATCATTGAGTTGATATTTATGAATGAGTATAAAGTAATTGAACTAGGGAATTGACAGACTTCCATGTCCTATTAGTTCAATTGGAGACATTGTGTAAATGGAAGGATGCAATTGTAACCTATAAACTATAACAGAAGGGTTCTTTGATAGATACATATTCACTTCATTAAGGACGATACCATGAACCATATGCTAGGTGTTATTCATGGTTAGTAGAAGCCCTAATTGATATAAGTGAGTTATAATCAATTAGGGAATTGGAAGGAGTTCCAATTAGACCCTAAATGGAAAGAGTTCCATTGTGCACACCTCGTGCTATTCCTACTACTTGATGATGTGAACCCAATGGGTCACACACTGATCATGCAAGATGAGCTTTAAAGTCTATGAGAGAAAGGGTATGAGTGCATAAAGAATAGTTCTTTGAGACCTATTTATATTTGATATAATTTATAGGGGTTATTGTGCAATTTAGAGAAATTGCATCACACCCTAATAGGGTTTCCCCCTAGGGCTGGCCCCCTTAGTGTGGACTATATAAGTCACACTATGATGTGTGACAACATCACAAGTTGAAATCCCAAGGGGCTGTCCAGATTTTCCAGCCTCCCTCTCTCTCTCTCCTCTCTTCTCCTTCACTAGCAACAACAAGGGAAAAGAAGGAAAAGACTTGAAGCTCTAGCTAGGTGTGGATACCGTTGGAGGCAGCACACTTGGGCTGCTCATTCACCGCTGTCCGGAATCAAAGCTTGGAGCAAAAAGGAGAAGACAAAAATTCTGTAAGTGTTCTAACCCTCTTCATAGCTAGGGTTTGATTTTGTATATGCATAGTTAGATTCATGGGCTGTGGAATCAAAGGGAAAATTTTTATATTCCGCACTTCTATTTTTCCCTCTTGTATGATTCCCAACAGTGGTATCAGAGCCATGGCTATGCATAATACAAAATACATATGGGCTGGAATTTATGGTGTAGTTGAATGATTCAAAAATCTGGAGAATTTTTACTGCAGAATTGTTCTTCTCTCTGGCCGAACCTAGGGTTTGGAACCCTAGGTCTATTCTTCTTCTATTCCTCTTCTAAATCATGGTTAAAGGTAACCATTGATGCAAAGGTTGTATAGGGTTTGAATTGGAAGAAGAAGAAAAAGGAAAACTGGGTTTTCTGAAGAGGGTCGAATCTGGGTTTTAGAACCCAGAGGTTCTTGCAATTAAATTCAATCAAAGCTTATGTATTTTTGATGCAAATCCATTGTAGGATCATTATATATCATGTATATATGATTTTCTTTAAGTTTCAAAAAGGTTTTGATGGAAAAAGATTCAAAAAGTTTGAAAATTTTTCATGAACAGCATAGCAGATTTTCTCTGCAGAAAAGTCATCAATGGAGTTTTGATTAGAACTTGAGTTAGGGAACTCCAAATTGCATGAAACCAATTGCATTAGTTTCCTAAGACATGTAGGATACTGGGAAAATTCGTTTGGTAGCCTAATTCATTCATCTTGCTGGGTTTTAAATCAATTTCTGACCATGGACAGTATGCTGTCAAATTCTGGGCAGCATACTGTTGTTTTAATTGTTTAGAACAATTGGTGATGATTCGATCATCCAAACCTCTTCTAGAAGCTTAGTATTTCATGTAGGGACATGATACAAAAGCTGGTTTCAATGGAGGAGTCGAATTGATAAGGTTTTAGAAGCTATTGTGACCTTCAAGGTCTGCAACAATGGCTCCAGCAATGGGTTTTGGAAACCCTGATTGTTTTTGATGATGGCAGCCACTTCCACCACTCCTCACGTGTCCAGAGGCTTGTCCCACACCCCTAGGATGTTCTCCCATGGCTGCCCATGGCCTCCCACAGTCGTTGGTGGCCATGGCAGCCTAGCCAAGCTCAGGCAGCCGTCTTGGTAGTGACGGCTGCATAGAGTTAAGGATGAAACCCTAATTTTGAGTTAATGATGAAACCCTAATTTCATTATGGCATTAATTAAAACCCTAATTGGAATATTAATTACCTTTATTAAGAGTTAATGATTGGTCATTAAATGACCAATCATGGTTATTAATTGTTAGGACATAATTAATACCATAAATGATGTCTAGGGTTAGGGTTTTGGAAACCCTAATTAGTGTAATTAATTAAGGGTAATTAATACCCTATTTGGCATTAATTAAACCCTAATCCCTTTTATTAAATACCGTATGAACCTAGGGTTTTAATGATTGGACATTAAATGACCAATCATAAGGAATTTAATGATTAGGGCTTGCATTTAGGGTTTAGGGTTATGCGTTTAGGGTTTAGGGTTTTAGGAAACCCTAATACACTAATTCATCATTTAAATGATTTTATTTAATTCCCATGTTAATTATTTAATTAATATTGATTAATTTTATAATGTTTTAAATGGTTTAAAATACAATTGGGGATTAAATTAAAATCTGGAAATTCTTAATTAAATGAAATTGATTTGTTTAATTAAGGAAACCCTAATATTGGATATTAGAGTTATTTTAGGAAACTTTATATGTTTAAATTAATTTGATTAATTGAAACTAAAATGTCTTAAATGTTAAGACTTTATTTAATTCTGGATATTTTTGTTAATACCTAATAAGATTAGGATGCATTAATGAGATTAATGTAAATCATTCAAGAGAATTACCATAATGCCCATATGTTTTAATGCTTACAGTTTTTCTTTACATTATGCAATGAGATTGTATGTATGTGTTTGGATGATGATTATGGACTATACCCTTTAAACCAATTGTGATTGGCCGTCTTATGAATGGGATGTTATTATTTACAAGAGTTGTAATTTTATTAAGGTGATGTAATTTATTTGGGGCTTGCATGCCACCTTCCTTCTCCCTCTCTCTCTATCATTCTCTAATGTACCCCACATTCCCCTTATGTATCCTTTTCTTTAAATTATGTAAATGTTATGTAATCGAGAGCGCACTAAGGAGCATGGTGGACCCAAAGGAGCATGATAGAGCCCAACAAGCCAATGGTGGAAACCATCAAGCCAAGGGAGCAGATTGAAGGACTTGAAAGCTTAGAGAAGTGTTTCAAGACAGCATGCATGTTTCGAATGTGTTATTTTACGATCACCTACACCCACCTTAGATCTTGGATTCAATCTATTGGCTTGGATTGAATCCTCTCAAAGTCCATAATCATCATAGTGGGAGCTTTTAATGAGATTAATAGTGATAGCTCCAAATCCATAGATCGTTATATGTCTCTTCTTAGGGACTAATATCGATAAGTGGATTATTATTATTTTATGCTGTTCAATTTTTTATTTATATGCATGAGATGTATGTTAATTTGATGAGACCCTTAAAAACCCCTCTATTTTAATATTAAGTTGGAAATGGAGAATACATTAGGGAATGGATTCTTCATTGCCTTCCATCATTATAGGATCATCTAACGTCCCTTAATGTGGGTACCTGGCTGCAGACATGTAGGAGCTACCCATATTAAAGACATTACTTGAAACTATCACATATATAGATATCATGGGGTGCCTAAGCTGGTATATACCAAGAAACTAACATGTGAGGTATATATTTGGTGAAACATACCTGTGTGAATGATGGGCTTAACTTAACTAGGGAAGTATTCCAAGAAACTAACATGTGAGGAGTATGTACCCTAGAGGCAAAACGATTGGAATTTGCTTATGAAGCAATAGACAAAGAGTTGTCTTCTTACTGTGGGTTAGAAGTCAAGAAACTAACATGTGAGGCTTCTAGGTCACAGTGGGACCCCAATCCCCATTAGGAATGAGATTCCCGAATTCCATTAGAGGGTGTATGGAATTTGATAAAATAGTGGGAGGTACCATATGATTAAAGACCCGATCATTATGGATTAAAAATGAAATCTGATTTTCTGTTTTAATTTTCTGTATGTAGATCACCGTAATGGCTCACCGCAATCCGTTATCCAACATTTTGGAAACCAACCGTTTAACTGGACCTAATTATCTTGATTGGTTAAGGAATTTAAAAATCGTTTTGAATTCTGAAAATATTACCTATGCACTTCAAAGTCCACTTCCCAATGCTCCTACTGAGGCTGCAACTCGGCAAGAGAAAGACGCTTATCAGAAGCGCATGGATGATAATCTTATGACGAGATGCTATATGATGGTGTCTCTAAGTCCTGAGCTTAAGAAGCAATACGAGTCCATGGGAAGTGCACCCGAGATATTTATCCACATACAAGAGTTGTATGGCAAAGAGTTCTTGCTTGAATGTGATGAATGGGTTGAAGTTCCTGCTTCCAATTCTATGCTCAAGCCTAAAGGCAAGGGAATAAGAAAGGGTAAGAGTACCCAAAGGAAGAGGAAAGGTAAAGGGATCTGTTTTTACTGCGGCAAAGATGGGCATTGGAAACGTAACTGCCAAGAGTATCTAGATACTCTAAAGAACCAACCTTCGGAAGGTATGGATTATGCTCTTATACTTGAGACTAACATGAGTGTTAGCTCTGCTTCCACTTGGGTACTAGATTCTGGTGCGAGTTCTCATATTTGTAATTCCATGCAGGACCTAGTGGGAAGCAGAAGGCTGAGTAAAGGAGAAGTAACCCTACGAGTGGGAAATGGAGCAAACGTTGCTGCATTAGCCGTGGGGACTTGCTGCTTGACTTTGCCTAGTGGGAGTAGTTTAGAATTATCAGGCTGTCTTTATATTCCAGAAGTTATAAGAAACATTATTTCTATTTCAGTATTATCTAAACAAGGATTTAGGTTTGTTTTTGAGGAGAATAAATGTTCTTTATTTAAAAATGAAGAGTTCATTACTTCTGGAGTTTATGTGAATGGCCTTTATTTTCTAAACTTTATTGCAAATGTTAATTGCATAGAGCATGATAGTTCTAAATTGAATGCAAACAAACCCAAGAGAACAAGAGATGCAGAAAACTCCGCATATGACTGGCACTTGAGACTAGGTCATATCAGTGAGAATAGGATTAACAAGATGTGTAAGGATGGACAATTGGGTCCATTGGTTTCCATGCCCTTTCCAACTTGTGAATCTTGTTTACTAGGTAAAATGACCAAGTCACCTTTCACCGGTCACGGTGAGAGAGCAGCAGACATATTAGGATTAATACATAGTGATGTATGTGGTCCTATGAGCATACATGCTCGTGGAGGTTTCTCTTACTTTATAACCTTTACCGATGATCATTCTAGGTACGGGTATGTGTACTTAATGAAGTACAAATCTGAAGCATTTGAAAAGTTCAAAGAATTCAGATATGAAGTAGAGAAACAAACTGGTAAAAGTATTAAAGCTCTTCGATCGGATCGAGGAGGAGAATATTTAACTGGTGAGTTTTTAGATCATCTTGTTCAAGCGGGCATTCTATCTCAATGGACACCTCCTGGAACACCACAGCTTAATGGTGTGTCAGAAAGGAGGAATAGAACCTTATTGGATATGGTTAGGTCCATGATGAGTTACACTGATTTACCATTGTCCTTCTGGGGACATGCCCTGGAAACTGCAGCGTATTTGTTGAACAGAGTCCCAACCAAATCTGTCCCTAAGACACCGTATGAGATATGGAAAGGGAGAGCACCAAGCCTTAAACATATTAAGGTATGGGGTTGCACTGCATATGTAAAGACACATGATGCAACCAAGTTAGAATCAAGATCAATTAAATGTAGGTTTGTGGGATATCCTAAAGAGAGTTTAGGATATTATTTCTATTATCCTGATGAACAAAAGGTGTTTGTTAGTAAGTTTGCAGTCTTTCTTGAAAAAGAGTTTATTCAAAAAGGAGGCAATAACAGGAAAATAGAACTCAAAGAATTGTCTGATGAGACACAAACCGACAGTGATCCCACCCCTGTCCCTGATGAGACAGAACCCACTAATGTACCACAACCTCTCCGTAGATCGAGTAGGGTATCTGTTGCACCTGAGAGATATGGATTTCTCAACCATAATGCAGAGGAATTGTTCCTTGGTGATAGAGAACACCCAGATGACCCTACTACTTATGGACAGGCGATTTCGGATATTGATTCGAACAAATGGCTGGAAGCTATGAAATCTGAAATGGACTCGATGTATTCCAACAAAGTCTGGACTTTAGTTGATCCACCAGAAGGTATAGTACCTATTGGCTGCAAATGGATCTTCAAAAGGAAGATAGGTTCAGATGGAAAGGTAGAGACCTACAAGGCTAGGCTAGTGGCAAAAGGTTACCGACAAAGACATGGTATTGACTATGAGGAAACCTTCTCGCCAGTGGCTATGCTTAAGTCCATTAGGATCTTGTTAGCTATAGCTGCGCACTACGATTATGAGATATGGCAAATGGATGTAAAGACCGCTTTCCTTAATGGAAACATTGAGGAAGACCTTTATATGCAGCAACCTGAGGGTTTTACATCCAGTGGTGAGGACCACAAAGTGTGCAAGCTACAGCGGTCCATTTATGGACTTAAACAAGCTTCTAGAAGCTGGAACATCCGATTCGATGAGGCAATCAAATCGTTTGGTTTCCTACAGAATATGGATGAACCATGTGTGTACAAGAAAGTTAGTGGGAGTGCGATTACCTTCCTGGTCCTATATGTTGATGACATTCTACTTATCGGGAATAAAGTAGAAACGTTATCAAAAGTGAAAGAGTGGCTTTCACAGAATTTCTCCATGAAAGATTTGGGAGAAGCATCCTATATTCTGGGAATAAAGGTCTATAGAGATAGATCTAAAAGGATGCTAGGTCTCTCCCAATCATTGTACATAGACAAAATATTGAAAAGGTTCAATTTAGAAGATTCCAAAAGAGGTCTAATTCCTGTTAGGCATGGAATCAAGTTGTCTAAAAACATGGCACCTAAAACTCCAGAGGAGATTGCGTACATGAGGACGATTCCCTATGCTTCTGCAGTAGGGAGTCTAATGTATGCCATGTTGTGTACAAGACCAGATATCGCTTTTGGTGTAAGTGTTACAAGCAGATATCAGGCAGACCCAGGTGTGAAACACTGGGAAGCAGTCAAGGTTGTCCTTAAGTACTTAAGAAGAACTAAGGAACTATTCCTTGTCTATGGAGGAAGAAATTTAGAAATGGTTGGTTATACGGATTCAGATTTTCAATCTGACGATGATGATAGGAAATCAACATCGGGGTATGTTTTCACCTTGAATGGTGGAGCTGTAAGTTGGAGGAGCTGTAAACAGGATGTTACAGCGGACTCCACTACAGAGGCTGAGTACATTGCTGCATCAGAGGCTGCAAAGGAAGCTGTTTGGATAAAGAAGTTCATTACTGAACTGGGAGTAGTTCCTGCCATTGAGAAGCCCTTGCCATTGTTTTGTGACAACAACGGGGCTATTGCTCAAGCTAAGGAACCACGGTCTCATCAAAAGTCCAAACACATTGAGCGTCGATTCCATGTGATTAGAGAGATCATTGGAAGAGGTGATATTAGCATACAGAAGATTCACACAACAGAGAATGTAGCAGATCCCTTCACTAAAGCTATGACCCAAGAGCAGTTGGATCACCACAGACAGGAAATGGGTATTAAATACATTGTGGATTGGCTATAGTGCAAGTGGGAGATTGTTAGAGTTATGCCCTAGAGCCAATCATAGAGATGATTGTTTAGGGATAAAGGAACAATCATTTGATTTCATTTATGTATGTCACATTTATTATTGATTTAATAAAAGGGCTTATTCTATTATGTTTGTATGCATCATTTATATTTACATAATATGTCCAAGGAGTTAGAGTTGAGAATATTGAATTACAAAGAGTTGTAATTATGAGACTATAAATATATCTCTGTACTAAACTCCTAAATCATTCCTAGTTGAAGGTTCACTATGATGGACAGTAATGAACCATAGGACTAGCACTTGTTAGGTTGACTCTATAGGAGGATAGCTGGTCTCAAGCTATTTGTGTGGAGACACTACAACCAACAGGTGGGTGCCTGTTAATAGAATAGGTACACTGAATGTGACCAAAGATTTGAGATAAACTGAATGGAGTTTTAACCTGCCTGTCAATCAGTTTCTCAATGTTATAGTGGTACAAGTAATCCTTAGACCTGAGACACCATAGTTACCTTATGCATGTAGCTTTAGAAGTTTGATAACACTAAGTGCAGATTCTATTCATGGGTCTGTAAAGGTGTTCATTGGCCCTATTGCTATGTGTATGAAGGCATGTGAGTGATCAACAAGGAATCCATTACTCTCAGGAAAAAGAGAGAGAATGTCTCATATAGCATTCATAATATAACTCATTCAGTCCATGGCCATGGCAGTGTGAATATGGAAAGGAGTTTCCATAAGTTCATCATTGAGTTGATATTTATGAATGAGTATAAAGTAATTGAACTAGGGAATTGACAGACTTCCATGTCCTATTAGTTCAATTGGAGACATTGTGTAAATGGAAGGATGCAATTGTAACCTATAAACTATAACAGAAGGGTTCTTTGATAGATACATATTCACTTCATTAAGGACGATACCATGAACCATATGCTAGGTGTTATTCATGGTTAGTAGAAGCCCTAATTGATATAAGTGAGTTATAATCAATTAGGGAATTGGAAGGAGTTCCAATTAGACCCTAAATGGAAAGAGTTCCATTGTGCACACCTCGTGCTATTCCTACTACTTGATGATGTGAACCCAATGGGTCACACACTGATCATGCAAGATGAGCTTTAAAGTCTATGAGAGAAAGGGTATGAGTGCATAAAGAATAGTTCTTTGAGACCTATTTATATTTGATATAATTTATAGGGGTTATTGTGCAATTTAGAGAAATTGCATCACACCCTAATAGGGTTTCCCCCTAGGGCTGGCCCCCTTAGTGTGGACTATATAAGTCACACTATGATGTGTGACAACATCACAAGTTGAAATCCCAAGGGGCTGTCCAGATTTTCCAGCCTCCCTCTCTCTCTCTCCTCTCTTCTCCTTCACTAGCAACAACAAGGGAAAAGAAGGAAAAGACTTGAAGCTCTAGCTAGGTGTGGATACCGTTGGAGGCAGCACACTTGGGCTGCTCATTCACCGCTGTCCGGAATCAAAGCTTGGAGCAAAAAGGAGAAGACAAAAATTCTGTAAGTGTTCTAACCCTCTTCATAGCTAGGGTTTGATTTTGTATATGCATAGTTAGATTCATGGGCTGTGGAATCAAAGGGAAAATTTTTATATTCCGCACTTCTATTTTTCCCTCTTGTATGATTCCCAACACAATCTTCCTAGGAAACCTCGGATTTCCTTCTCATTCTTGGGCGGTGGCATCTCCAAAATGGCTTTGATCTTGCTTGGATCCACTTCAATTCCTCTTTGTGTTATCATGAAACCTAGCAGCTTTCCTACAGTGACTCCGAAAGCACATTTCTGAGGGTTGAGGCGAAGCTTGTACTTTATGATTCGATCGAAGAATTTTTTGAGCACAGCTACATGTCCTTCCCTATCTTTTGACTTGACAATCATGTCATCGACGTAAACCTCGACTTCTTTGTGTATTATGTCATGCAACAAGGTGGTAACAGCTCTCTGATAAGTCGCCCCTGCATTCTTTAACCTGAATGGCATTACTTTGTAACAATAGGTCCCCCACTGAGTGATGAAGGACGTTTTCTCCATATCTTCTGGTGCCATCTTGATCTGATTGTAACCCGAGAAACCATCCATGAAAGAAAGGAGGGCGTGCCCTACGGTGCTATCAACTAACACGTTAATGTGTGGTAGTGGAAAGTCATCCTTAGGGCATGCTTTATTCAAATCACGAAAGTCTACACACATACGCACTTTGCCATCCTTCTTTGGAACTGGTACTATATTTGCAAGCCATTCAGGGTACTCCACAACCTTAAGGAACTTAGCTTCTATCTGCTTGATCACCTCTTCCTTTATTTTCAACGCCCACTCAGGCTTCATTCTCCTTAACTTCTACTTAACATGTTTCATGTCAGGATTGGTCGGAATGTGATGCTGCACTATGTCTGTGTCTACTCCGGGCATAACTTCATAAACTAAGCGAACACTTCAAGATTTTCTCTCAACAACTCAACCAATTGTTCTTTTTCAGAAGGGGAAAGTGTTGTACCAATTTTAATTATTTTTGGCAATTCATTCGTCCCTAGATTAATTGATTCTAGTTCTTCTGTAATTGGTTGTGCTATCCCTTTATTCCTTTGCTCAATGAGCTCAGGAGGGATATCAACGTCTCTAGGGTCTATTTCCATGCCACACACATTAAGAGACAAAAAGGCGCGAAGACAATGGATATAATCTCTGCGAGAAAATAAAGAAAGTACCAATCACTAATTGAAGGCTCTGAAACAACAAAACAACATTTAAGATAACTCTAAAGGACTCAACAAATGAAATGCTTTAAACAAAGACAGATTGTTTGCTGACTCAAGACTCAAAAGAAAACCTACATATCCTCTACTGGCTTAGACTCTTCTTTCCTTGGAATAAGAACGGGGGATCCTTCAGTGTACCAATTCTGAAGTGGCTCGCTGACTGTCTGGAATGCTGGAACTGGAACTTCTTCATAATCCTCGATGGCTAGCACATATTCCAAAAACAATCGGCCCATAACCTCTAAATCCATACTATCTGCCCAATCCTCTTCTTCTCTGTCGCTATCTATTGCTGAATCCTCGACCATAGTTGCATCCTTTTCATCATAAACTTCAGGCCTCTGCCCCTTCTCTAGTGCTTCCACCGGATTTTCATTCTCGAGATAGGATGGTTTGAAGTGACGACCGCGCCCTAGTCAAGTGGTCAACTTCTTCAGAGTCTGCCCATAAATCATTTATTTCATCGCTACAGGTTTCACCCATGATGTCTCACCATTCAAGCATATCTACCTCTTGCATTAGAGACTTTTCTATCGGCCATTCATCTTTCACCAATTTTCCCCATCCAGTTGGGTGGACTGGGGATTTCTCTGTTGGTTACTCATCTTCCCATGGATTTCCCCATCCGGTTGCACGAACAAGAATGGTTATTGGAGGAGGTGCAGTGTAGAGAACATAGAAGTGAAACTTCCCAGATGGTTCCCCCAATAAATCCACTTCAGGATCTCAGGCATCATATCTTTCCTTCAACTGTTGCTGAAATGACTTTCGAGGCTTACTCGGTTTCTTCAGCATTTCCTTTTCAACAACCTTTTCTTTCCTCATAGGCTTCTCCTCAGGATTTCCCCATTCTAGCATGTCAATCTCTTGCATGTTTTCTTTATGTAGGGCGGGCAACAATGTAGGCATTTCGCATGGGCTTGGCTGTGGAACTATCAGCACTCCCTTATCAATTAAGTCTTGGACTATCTTCTTTAGCAAGGTGCAATCCTCGGTATTATGGCTAGAATTTCTGTGGTATAAGCAAAATGATGGGTCGGGGATGAGTGAAGGCTTAGGTGGAAGGGGAGTGATAAGGCCTCTTTTCTTGCAATAGTGAAATACTTTGGTGAGACTCATAGGCAAAGTGGTGTAATGGCGAATGGGTCGAGGTGAACGAGGTGAATCTTCTATTGCATTGACATTAGAAGTGGGGGATAAGTTATGAGATGGTAAAGGATTTTGAGTGACATTGGGACGGTTAGGAGGGGTAGGTGGGCATATGATCTTCTTGTCAATGAGGTCTTGTATTTCATGTCTGAGACGAGCACAACGGTCTGTTCTATGGCCTTTGGATTGATGGAAATAGCAGTACTCATTTTCGTTGTACCACCTAGGCAATGAATTTGGAAGAGGTGTTGGGTCTAGAGGTTTGAGGATGCCCCTTGCTTTTAATCTTTCGTAAACTTTGTCCAATGGTGCATACAAATCAGAGAATTGACGAGGAGTAGAATTATTGCCAATGTTCCATGGCTGCTGTAGAGCGATTGCATTCACTTCAGCAGGTGCCTTTCCATTGTTCCCTATCCGACAAAACCTCAAGGGGTCTTCAACTTTAAGGGTGCCATCAGTTATGGCATCTTCCACTTGTGTCCCAGAACTAATCAGAGCTTTGAAAGTGGGGAAGTGATGAGCGAACAAGTGCTTGTGATATATAGGCAATAGGTTCTTGACCACCATTCGTACCTGTTCTTCTTCATTAGGCCTATCAAACATCTTAGAAGCTTTCTTCCTCCACCTAGTGATGTAGGAAGAGAAAGATTCATTTGCCGCCTGTTTGGTAGTCTCCAAGTCTCTCCTTGTCACATCAACCTCTGTATTGTACTTATAGTGATCGGTGAATTCTCTGCACACGTCTTCCCATGTTCTAGTCTTTGACTCATCCAAGCTTAGAAACCAATGCAGCGATGAAGTGCTAAGTGATTCATGGAATAATTGGGCCATCAACTCCTCGGAAGCGCCACGAGGTTGCATTGCTCGGACATACATTTTCAAGTGAGTCTTAGGGCAACCTGTTCTATCAAACTTTTGTAACTCTAGCATCTTGAATGAAGTTGGAAATCTCGCTTAAGGGAAGAGAGAAAAAGTGTGGATATCCACAAAATCATCTGCACGGCGAATACCCTTCAAAGTCTTCTCTAAGGCCAACATCCTTGCAGCCATCATCTTTTGGTCATCACTCACAGGAGGGTTTTCAGTAGTGGGGATGAAAGTGGATGATTAGGTGTAAATGGGGATGTTTTGTAGTGGAGGTTGAGTATGTGGAGGTGGTGGATTTTGAGGTGATGATTGAGTATGTGGAAGTGGTGGATTTTGGGCTTGGCCTCCAGCTTGGGCAGATGGGTTGGATTGATTATGGACAATGGGGACTTGAGTGTCGGGTATGGCCTGATCTGTAGGAATGTTGTGGATGAGGACAGGGGTTCGGTTGTTGATCTCTTGTGCCATTCTTATTGCGGTTTCAGACTTCACTGACACCTCTTCTAACTTCCCAAGTATATCATTCAATAGCCTCTCTATCCTTCGTGGATCCGCGAGAGTCCCAGAAACAGATGTCCCCTCAGGTGTAGCCGGGTTATTCAACGCAAAAGTATTATCCATAGCGAGGTCTTGTTCGGTACTTCCTCTGATCAAACGGCCTGAAGAGTCACGGGTCCAAACCAGCACTCTATTACAACCAAATGACCCATACTTAGTTACAAAGTGACACAAAGCGCCTTTAGTCTCCACAATTGATTTAAACGGGCGGGTAATGGTCCAATAACATTCCTTTAGTTGGGCCTCTCATCCTTATGAGCCCAATGGGCTTTAGGTAAGAAGGTCATACTAAAGGGATGTAGGTCGATTGATTTTAAAGTCATGTTACCCCTTAAAATTAACCACCCACATAGCATTCATTCACATCTCCAACCGCATTCAAGAGCAAGAAACCGGATCACTGTATCGAGGGCTTTGTATCATCTTCTTAAAGAACCATGACATGAATTGTATTGTCATTCATTCCATTCACATTCATTCCCACAACACACATTCATGCCACACATACATTCATTCCATACACACATACATTCAAACACACATCCACTCTGTACCTGCATTCATTCCATAAGCATGGTGACTTTAAACTAGGCGAGTCCATGTGTCCTAGATAGTCCACTATATGCACTAAAAAGGGTAGGATAGTGTCCCCTACTTGCTTGAATCAATTATATACCTATCACGTGTGGCATGAGGGATGCCGCGTGAGTCAAGTAGGTACGTGTTGATCATTTAATATACCCAAGGATACATGGCAAGAGGAGTTGATAGCTTCGCAAACATGACACCCGAGAACGAGGGGAACCGGGGTCAAGGCTAGGCCAATCAGAAAAGGCAAGGATACATCGACCTATCATTCAAATGCAATTACGGACACAATGCAATAAATTAAACACACATTCAAGCGTATGCAAGTGGTTGATTTTAATTTAAGCAATTAAATTAGCCTATATAAATTCCTTGAGTCTAGTCCACTAATCCCCAGTGGAGTCGCCAGACTATGAACCACGGGTTTCGATCCAAGGGAAGAGGAAGGAAAGAGAACCTTTCTTTTAAAAAGACTTGTAGAGATTTAAATTAATAAAAATCTGGTTTTTAAAAGGTTCACAAAAACAAAACAAATAAGGAGTCGCCACCTCATTTTTGGGAAAAGCGGAAAAACCATAAAAACAGTTTTTTAAAGAAAACCTTTGAAAACAAATCTCATGACTCCAATTAAGGAAAAGCAGGTCTATCAAAACAAGAGAGGATTCGGAGACTAAGTTACGATGTGGGAAGGTTCTAGGAAACATCCTATAGGCACCCACATCGCCCCAAAATGGGTCTTTGAATTTATATGGGCTATTTCAATCACTTCCTAATTAGTCACCATGCATATGCAAAGAATCATCTATAAATAATTCACATTCATCCATGAACATCCATAAAGTAATAAACATCCATAAAGCATATAAACATCCATGAACAAGTGTGAGAGATATGGAAAGCAAATAAGAGATAGAGAGTATGAGCAAACAAGTCCATCCTATCCACTAGCAAATATGTGATGGATAAATGAATAAGCAAACAAATCCATCCTATCCACTAACAAATATGTGATGAATAAATGAGCAAGCATGGGTCCATCCTACTCCACTAGCATATATGTGATGGACAAATGGGTTGAAAGAAGAAGAAAGAAAGAAAAAGAAAACCTAGGATACTTAGTATCCTAGGGCGGACTTGAACATCAAATGAGCGCTTACGTACCTTACATACAAAGATGTAAGGATCAAAGTCCACGTAGTTCGATTGAGAAGGGGTTACTCCCTTTACAATGAACTATAAACCCTAAGCTTCCATTAAAAGAAAAGAAGAGTTTTAAAAAAGAAGAAAGATTTCCAAAAAAGGAATTTGAGAAAAGATAGAATTTGAAAAGATATAGAACTCTTATCCAAAAAGAAGTTTGAGAGAAGTAGAATTCTAAAAGAGATAGAACTCTAGATAAAACAGAATTTTGAGAAAAGTAGAATTCTAAAAGAGATAGAACTCTAATTAAAACAGAATTTTAAGAGAGTTGGAAACTTAGGACTTTTAATCCAAAGTAAAGAGAATAACCCAAGGGGGGAGAAGAGAACAACTCACACATTACTCACCATGAACCACTTACCATATGCAAATTATCCCGAAACATCGAGAAAACATCAATTAATCACCCTATGTATTCTATAGGGCAATTATTAAGCTCGAACCAACCATATTCATGCTCAAATCATCATTAGAAGACCTAAATCAAATCTGGACAGAATACTAAACATGCATGTAATGACCTAAAACTCATGCAAATAACAAAAATCAAAAGAGAAACAAAATCCTAATATGCTCCTATATGCTCCTATATGCTCTAAACACCTTAACATGCACAAAACTATCAAAAACATGCTAAATAGGCATTACCATGATGAAAATATCATATGACAATCCTAAACATGAAAAGAAAATCTAACATGATGCCTTAGGTAAGTATTTTATGTGAGAATGTGAAATAACCATCCTTACAGCGAGCTTTCTTAAGTAAAACTATCCGGAGATAATTTTACGTAGAAATCACTCCATATGAATGGTTTCTTCACATATCCTACGTAAAATATATACCTAAGAATGCAAAGAAACTCACAGTGCACTTAAACACTCTCCAGAAAGCACCCATGCACAACCTCACCCTCTAAGGACGATAATTATCCTCGAAAAGGATAATCATCCATACACTTATGAAGATGAGGCTTACACAGCAAGTGTCCTATACAAAAGATGCTTAAAATCATGCATATAATTGAACCATGAAGAGAAAACGGCCTAAACACATCAATTGATTTTTCATGCAAAACGTACCTCTATCCTTAAGAGAGAAACTATCCTACCAGCAAACAATTCACATTCCTAATCCACTAACATGCATTTTCATCATCTTTGAATCATATACACTCTAAAAGATAGAGCATATATGATTCCTAAATCAATTCTAAGCCATAGCTATACAGAAAATGGAGTAGAAGAAGAAGGAATCGTAAAAGAAAGCAAAGGAGACTTACAATGAAGCAAAGGTCCTTGCTGCGTTCTTCCTTCTCTTTGGCTTGGTTCCCTTTTAGTTCTCCTTTGAAATTGCAATAGAAAGCCTCCTCCAAGTGATATGGGTGTGTGCAAACTCGTGGTCCCTCTCTCTCTTAGGAATATGAAGTGTCAAAGGTCACCAAAAGTCCTTTATGCTGATGAATGAGCCTCTATTTATAACCAACCAACCATATGAACCAATGGTTGAGATTAATTCACCATAAAATCAATCTAGGGCTGTAATTAAATCCCATGAATATTAAACAACTCAAAACCACCTCCCAATAGGCTTAGAAGTCCTTTAGAAGGCTGAAAATCGGAGTGGTAGAGTCCTATTTCGTCAAAAACTCAAAAGGAGAAAAATTAGGACGAAGGGCTCGGGTGACCGGTTGGGGTGAACCGGTCCAACCAGTTGAGCCCAACCGGTCACCCGAGAAGAATCCAAAAAATTTGGAATTCTAGCTCGGTTTGGACTCCGAACTTCAAACGGACACAAATTCTTCATTTTAACTCCGATTTGAGTGATTCAAAAGCCAAAATTTCAAGGATTCAATGTAGAATAAGCCTAGAATATTCTTGAACCAAAAATCCTTGACCACGGTCGAGTGGCTGGGTTTTCATGAGGCGATTACCCGAAAAACGGTCAATTAAGCATAGAGTAATGTGGTGAACCAATCCCAAACCTATCAATAAAATAAATTGGCACTTCAATTAGGCTCATTTCATCATTCTAAGGTCAATGGAATACTCCGGAATAAATTTGGAAGTCAATTGGAAAATATACGAAGTAAAAGACGAAATTGCCCTTCAAGTCGCAAAAGTTCTAATTAACTATCCAAATCTATCTAGAATTGAATCAAATTTGACACACATATCCAAAATGATCCTAGAAACTAAATGCAAATGATGGGACTCAACAAAAAAAGCAAAAATATGCATGCAATGATGACCTATTCTCCTAAGGCTTAAAAGGGCAAAAGTGTCCTTTAAGGCTTAGGGACTCCTAAATGCTTCTAAACCTAACCAAATGCTATCATGAACTCATGGGGATGAAAATGGGGTGTCTACAATAGTGAACCTTCAATTAGGAATGTTTTAGGAGTTTAGTACAGAAATATATTTACTAGTCTCAAAATTACAACACTTTGTAATTTCATATTCTCAACTCTAACTCCATGGACATATTATGTAAAAATAAATGATGCATATAAACATAATAGAATAAACCCTTTTATTAAATCAATAATAAATGTGACATGCATAAATGAAATCAATTGATTGTTCCTAATCCCTAAACAATCATCTTTATGATTGGCTCTAGGGCATAATCCTAACAATCTCCCACTTGCACTATAGCCAATCCACTATGTATCTCATACTTATATCCTGTCGGTGGTAATCCAATACACTTGTGTCATAGCCTTAGTGAAGGGGTCTTCTACATTCTCTATTGTATTAAACTTCTATATGTATATGTCATCTCTTCCAATGATCTCTCTAATCACTTGGAATCGCCGCTTAAAGCTTAAACTTTTGATGAGACCATAGATCTTAGTCTTGAGCAATAGCCCCGTTGTTGTCACAAAGACAATAGTAAGGGCTTCTCAATGTCAGGAACCACTTCTAGTTCTTCAATGAACTTACTCATCCAAGCATGTAGCAATGCGCTCAAATTTACAACTCCACCATTTAAGGTGAGAACATACCTCGATGTTGATCTCCTATCATCATTGTCAAATTGAAAATCTGAATCCATTTTATTAACCATTTCTAAGTTTCTTTCTCCATAGACAAGGCATAGGTCCTTTAGTTCTTCTCAAGTACTTAAGATAGCCTTGACTGCTTCCCAGTGTTCCTTATCTAGGTCTACCTGATATCTGTTCGTAACATTTACAGCAAAACTGGTATCTGGTCATGTACATAGCATAACATATGCTTTTAGACAAATTGATTTCATGTCTGAGAGGAATTAGACTTCTTTTGAAATCATGCATTTTGAACCCTTTCAAAATCTTGTCTATGTACATCGATTAGGAGAGACTCAGCATCCTTTAAGATCTATCTCTATAGACCTTTATTCCTAGAATATAGGATGTTTCTCACAAATCTTTCATGGAGAAATTCCGTGAAAAACAATCTTTCACTTATGACAATATCTCTACTTTATTCCTAATAGTAGAATGTCATCCACTTATAGGACCATAAATGTGATCGCATTCCCACTAACCCTTTGTACAATCATGGCACAATAATGGGTTCTATCTCAACAGAGACAGGGTTTGAATCATTGTCGGTTCGTGTCTCATTTAGACAACTCTTTGTGGTCTATTTTTCCTGTTATTGCCTCCTTCTTGAATAAACTTCTTTTCAAGAAATACTGCAATTTAATTAACAAAACACTTTTTGTTTATTAGGATAATAGAAATAGTATCCTAAACTCTCTTTAGGATATTTCACAAACCTACATTTAAGTTATCTTGATTTCCAATTTGGTTGCATTACATGTCTCTACATATTGTTGTGCAACCCCATACCTTAACATTTTTAAGGCTTGGTGCTTCCCTTTTCATATCTCATATAGGCCTTAAGGGACAACCTTGATTTGAACTCTGTTTCACAGGTACACGGTAGTTTCTAGGCCATATCCTATCAAGGATAATATTAGGTTGTTGTAATTTATCATGGAACGGACCATATCCTATAAGGTCCTATTCCTCCTTTCTGACACACCATTAAGTTATGGTATTCCAAGAGGTGTCCATTGTGATTGAATGCCCATTTGAACAAGTTGATTTGAAAAATCATTGGTTAAATATTTGTCTCCTCAATCTAATCAAAGAGCTTTAATACTTTTACCAATTTGTTTCTCTACGTTATATATGAATTCTTTGAACCTTTCAAATGCATCAGATTTGTACTTCTTTAAGTACATGTACCCATACCTTGAATGAACATTGGTAAAGGTTATAAAGTAAGAGAAACCTCTACATACATCACTATGTATAATTCAAATCTCTTGTTCTCTTGGGTTTATTAGCATTCAATTTTAGAACTATCATGCTCCATGCAATTCATAATTGCAATAAGGTTTAGAAAATAAATGCCATCCATAAAAAATTCCAGAAGTAATGAACTCTTCATTTATTAAAATAGAAAACATTTATTAAATCAAACTAAAGCCTTGTTTAGATAAAACTGAAATAAAATTAATGTTTCTAATAACTTCTGGAATGTAAAGATAGCTAACTAATTCTAAACTACTCCATAAAGCAGAGTCAAGCAGCAAGCCCCACAGCTAATGCAATAACTCTTGCTCCATTCTCCACTTGCAGGATTGATCTGCCTCTACTCAGCTTTCTGCTTCCCACTAGATCCTGCATGGAATCAAATTCGCATTAGAATCAAGTACCCAAGTGGAAGCAGAATTAACATTTAGTTTAGAGCATGACCCATACCTTTCGAAGGTCGGTTCTTTAGAGTATCCAGATACTCTCGGTAGTTACGTTTCCAATGCCCATCTTTGCCACAGTGAAAACAGGTTCCTTTGGCTTTGTTGTTACCTTTCTTCTTCCTTCGAGTACTCTTACCTTTGCTTATGCCCATGCCCTTGGGCTTGAGCTTAGACTTGGAAGTAGTAGCTTCATTAAATTCAAATAAGAATTCTTATACAACTCTTGTATGTTGAGAAAAATCTCGTAAGCACTTCCCTTGGACTCGTGTTGTTTCTTAAGCTCGAGACTCATAAATACCATCATATAGCACCTTGCCATGAGATCGTCGTCCATGCGCCTTCCGGTAAGCGTCTTTCTCTTGCTAAGTTGCAGCCTCAGTAGGAGCAATGGGAAGTGGATTATGAAGTGCATAGGTAAGATTCTTGGAATCCAAAACAATTTTTAGATTCCTAAGCCAATCAAGACAATTTGGTCCAGTCAAACGGTTGGTGTCCAATATTTTGAATAGCGGGTTGAGGTGGGCCATTTCTATAAACTACATATAAAAATTAAAATAGAGAATCAGATTTCATCTTTAATCCATAATGATCGGGTCTTTAATCATATGGTACCTCCCACTATTTTATCAAATTCCATGCACCCTCTAATGGAATTCGGGAATCTCATTCCTAATGGGGATTGGGGTCCCACTGTGACCTAGAAGCCTCATATTATAGTTTCTTGAGTTCTAACCCACAATAAAAAGACAACTCCTTGTCTATTGCTTCATAAGCAAGTTCCAATCATTTTGCCTCTGGGGTACATACTCCTCACATTATAGTTTCTTGGAGTACTTCCCTAGTTAAGTTAAACCCATCATTCACACAGGTATGTTTCGCCAAATATATACCTCACATTATAGTTTCTTGGTATATACCAGTTTAGGCATCTCATGATATCTTATATGTGATAGTTTCAAGTAATGTCTATAACATGGGTAGCTCCTACATGTCTGCAACCAGGTACCCACATTAAGGGACGTTAGATGATCCTATAATGATGGAAGGCAATGAAGAATCCATTCCCTAATATATTCTCCATTTCCAACTTAATATTAAAAGAGAGGGGTTTTAAGGGTCTCATCAAATTAACTAATTTAACATACATCTCATGCATATAAATAAAATATAACAACATTACATATAATCCACTTATTGATATTAGTCCCTAAAAGGAGACATATAACGATCTATGGATTTGGAGCTATCACTATTAATCTCATTAAAAGCTCTCACTATGATGATTATGGACTTTAAGAAGATTCAATCCAAGCCAATGGATTGAATCCAAGGTCTAAGGTGGGTGTAGGTGATCGTAAAACATTCATTCAAAACATAGCATGCTTTTTTGAAAGTCTTCTCTAAGCTTTCAAGTCCTTCAATCTCCTCTATAGGCTTGATGGTCTCCACCATTGGCTTGTAAGGCTCCACTATGTTCCTTTAGGTCCACCATACTCCTTAGTGCGCTCTCGATTACATAACATTTACATAATTTAAAGAAAGGGATACATAAGGGGAATGTGGGGTGTTGGGAATCGAACAAGAGGAAAAATAGAAGTTTGAAATATAAAAAAATTTTCCTACAATTCCCAATCACATGAATCTAACTATGCATAATACAAAATCAAATCCTAACTACGAAGAGGGTTAGAATACTTACAGTTTTAATGGTTTCTCCTTTTTGCTCCAAGCTTCGACTCCGGACAGCGGTGAATGAGTAGCCCAAGTGTGCTGCCTCCAACGGTATCCACACCTAGCTAGAGCTTTAAGCCTTTTCCTTCTTCTTCCTTGTTGTTGCTAGAGGTGGAGAAGAGAAAGAGAGAGAAGAGAGCCTCCAACTCTTTGGATGGCTAGGGTAGGGGGTGTGCAAGCATTAATGCCATATCACACATAAGTGTGACTTATATAGGCAGCCCACTAAAGGGGGCTGCCATGGGGAAGAAACCCTAATAGGGTTATGTGTAATTACACTTAATTACACATTAACCCCTATTACTTGTACCAAATACAAATAGGCCTATAAAGAACTATTCTTTATTCACTAAAACCCTTTCTCTCATAGACTTTAAAGCCCTTCTTGCATGATCAGTGTGTGACCCATTGGGTTCACATCACCAAGTAGTAGGAATAGCACGAGGTGTGCACAATGGAACTCTTTCCATTTAGGGTCTAATTGGAACTCCTTCCAATTCCCTAATTGATTATAACTCACTTATATCAATTAGGGCTTCTACTAACCATGAATAACACCTAGCATATGGTTCATGGTGCTATCCTTAATGAGGTGAATAAGTATCTTAACAAAGAACCCTTTTGTTATAGTTTATAGGTTACAATTACATCCTTCCATCTACACAATGTCTCCAATTGAACCAATAAGACATGGAAGTCAGTCAAGTCCCTAGTTTAATTACTTTATACTCATTCATAGATATCAACTCATTGATGAACTCATGAAACTCTTTTCATATTCATCCTACCATGGCCATGAATTTAATGAGTTATATTATGAATGCTATATGAGACATTCTCTCTCTTTTTCCTAAGAGTGATGGATTCCTTGTTGATCACTCACATGCCCTCATACATATAGCAGTAGGGCCAATGAACACCCTTGTAGACCCCTATAAGGATCTGCACTTAGTGTTATCAAACTTCTAAAGCTACATGCATAAGACAACTATGGTGTCTCAGGTCTAAGGATTACTTGTACCACTATAACAATGAGAAACTGATTGACAGGCAAGTTAAAACTCCATTCAGTTTATTTCATATCTTTGGTCTCATTCAGTGTACCTATTCTATTAATAGGCACCCACCTGTTGGTTGTAGTGTCTCCACACAAATAGCTTGAGACCAGCTATCCTCCTATAGAGTCAACCTAACAAGTGCTAGTCCTATGGTTCATTATTATCCATCATAGTAAACCTTCAACTAGGAATGCTTTAGGAATTTAGTACAGAGATATATCTACAGTCTCAAAATTACAACTCTTTGTAATTCCATATTCTCAACTCTAACTCCATGAACATATTATGTAAATATAAATGATGCATATGAACATAATAGAATAAGCACTTTTATTAAATCAATAATAAATGTGACATACATAAATGAAATCAAATGATTGTTCCTAATCCCTAAACAATCATCTCTATGATTGACTCTTGGGCATAATCCTAACATGGGGTACATGAGAGAATGATAGAGAGAGAGAAGGTGGCATGCAAGTCGCAAATAAATAATTACATCACCATAAATAAATTACAACTCTTGAAAAATTAATACAACCCATTTATAAGACGGCCAGTCACAATTGGTTTAAAGGTATAGTCTATAATTATCATATGTACTTAAACATACAATCACATTGCATAAAGTAAGTAAAAACTATAAGCAATAAAGCATATGGGCATTATGGTAACTCTATTGATTGGTATTCATAATCTCATTAATGTGTCCTAATCTCATTAGTATATGCATAATTTCCAGAATTATTAAGTCTTAACATTTAAGACATTTAATTTCAATTAATCAAATCAATTGAAGCATTTAAAGTCCCCTAATTAAACTCTAATATCAAATATCAGGGTTTCTTTAATTAAACAAAACAATTTCATTTAATTAAAAATTTCCAGATTTTAATTTAATCCTAAATTGTGTTTTAAACCATTTAAAACAATATAAAATTAATCAATATTAATTAAATAATCAATTTCGGAATTAAATAAAATCAATATATTAATTAATTAGTGCATTAGGGTTACCTAAAACCCTAAACCCTAAGTGCATTAACTCTAAACCCTAATTGTAACCCGAATACATTAAATGCCTTATGATTAGTCAATTAATGACCAATCATTTAAACCCTAGGTTTGTACAGTATTAATGATTAGGATTAGGGTTTAATTAATGCCACCTAGGATATTAATTACACCTAATTAATATGCACTAATTAGGGTTTCTAAAACCCTAAACCTTAAACCTATTAAATGCCAATGATTAATTACTAAACCTTTAATGATCATGATTGGTCATTAATGACCAATCATTTAATCCTAGGTTAGACACATTAATTACTAGGTTTAGGCATTAATTAATGCATTAATAGAATTAGGGTTTAATTAATACGAATTAGGGTTTCTGAAACCCTAAACCCTAGACATCATAAATGCAATTAATTTTGCCCTAATAATTAATAACCATGATTGGTCATTTAATGACTAATCATTAAACACTTTAATTAAGGTAATTAATTAGTTCAATAGGGTTTTAATTAATGCCATAAATGAATTAGGGTTACATCATTAATAGAAATTAGGGTTTCCTAAGAAACCCTAATGCTACCTGCCATAATTAATTAACTGCCATGGCTTGGCCAGGGGGCTGCAACGGCTAGGCCAGGGGGCTGCCATGGTTTGGCAAGGCTGCCATGGCTACCATCATGCATGGGGACTCAAGCTAGGGTTCTTCCAAGACTCTTTTGAAACTTAAAGAATATGATCTATACATCATATATCATCATCCTGCTGTGTTTTTCCAAGAAATCAAACTTTTTGATTCTTTATGCATCAAGACTCTTTTGAAACTTAAAGAATATGATCTATACATCATATGTCATCATCCTATAATAATTATTCATCAATTTTACAGAAGTTTCTAATCATAACAATAGCAAGAACCCTAGGGTTCTAAAACCCAGATTCGAATATGGTGGTTTTCTTCTTCTTCCTTCTGTTCTAGAATCTTAATCCAATTATGATGCATCCGAATGCTTAAGAACCCTTCCCTACCATGTCCAGAACATAACCCAAGTGGTGGCAACCATTGCCATGCCTTTGATCTCCATAAAAAACTCACAGTTGTTGCTGTTGCATCATTCCCGAGCAAAACTGTCTTCCCTGACAGCCTGTAGTAAATAATTCATAACTTTCACTACAGAACTCAGATCGATGCACCGTTTGTTGCGTTGGAAAGCTGATTTGAAGAGCTTTCCAACCATATATGGCTCAAAATTTTGGAGAAGAACTCTGATTTTGGCATGCAAAACAAGATAACGGTTTTTCATAACTACCATGAAAACTGTTCTTCTCCAAACTCAATCCCTATTCAACTCTTGAATAACCAGCAGCTCTAAAACTTATTTTAGAAGAGGAGTAGAAGAGAAAACAACCTAGGGTAAATAAACCCTAGGTTCGGCCATGAGAGAGAAGAAGCTTTAATGCATGAACATAAATTCCAGATTTATTAACCAATTAATCTACCATAAATTCCAGCCCATATGCAATTTGTATTAGGCATAATCATGGCTTTGATACTACTGTTGGGAATTGAACTAGAGGGGAAAAGTACAAACGTGGAATTAAAAATTTTCCTATGATTCCCAATCCCATGAATCCAATTATGCTTAATACAAAACAACACCCTAACTACAAAGAGAGTTAAGATAACGAACAGTTGATAAAGTCTTCTCCTTTATACTCCAAGCTTTATCTTCTCCTTTTTGCTCCAAGCCAGAACTCCGGGCAGCAATGAATGAGCAGTCCATGTGTACTGCCTCCAATGGTATCCACACCTAGCTTAAGCCTGAAGTCCTTTCCTTCTTCTTCCTTGTTGTTGCTAAAGGTGGAGAAAAGGGATAGGGAGAGAGAGCCTCCTAGGAATTTCGGCCAGCAGTTAGGGATTCTAATTGTGATAATGTCATCACATCATAAGAGGCATTAAATAGCCTCCACATAGGGCCGGCCCTAGGAGGGATTCCAAACCCTAGAAGGTTTTGTGTAATTACTCTTAATTGCACAATAACCCCTCTAATTTGTATTTTATACAACCTTGCCCCTTAAGAACTCTTCTTTTATTCACTTATACCCTTTCTCTCATAGACTTTCAAACTCTCTTAGCATGATCAGTGTGTGACCCATTGGGTTTGCATCATTAAGTAGTAGGTGTAGCACATGTTGTGCACAATGGAACAGTTTCCATTAGAAGGTCTCATTAAAACTCCTTTCAATTCCCTAATTGATTATAACTCATTTATATCAATTAGGGCTTCTACTAACCATGAGTAATACCTAGCATATGGCTCATGGTGTGGTCCTTAATGAGGTGAATAGTCATTTACAAAGAACCCTTCTGTTATAGTTTATAGGTTACAATTACATCCTTCCATCAACACAATGTCTCCAATTGAACTAATAGGACATAGAAGTCTGTCAAGTCCCTAGTTCAATTACTTTATACTCATTCATTAATATCAACTCAATGATGAACTTATGGAAACTCCTTTCCATATTCATTCTACCATAGGCCCATGGATTTAATGAGTTATATTTCAATGAATGCTATATGAGACATTCACTCTCTTTTTCCTGAGAGTGATGGATTCCTTGTTGATCACTCACATGCCTTCACACGCATAGCAATAGGGCCAATGAACACCCTTACAGACCCCTATAAGGATCTGCACTTAGTGTTATCAAACTTTTAAAGCTACATGTATAAAGCAACCATAGTGTCTCAGGTCTAAGGATTACTTGTGCCACTATGACAATGAGAAACTGATTGACAGGCAGGTTAAAACTCCATTCAGTTTATCTCATAACTTTGGTCACTTTTAGTGTACCTATTCTTATAATAAGCACCCACTTGTTGGTTGTAGTGTCTACACACAAATAGCTTAAGACTAGCTATCCTCCTATAGAGTCAACCTAACAAGTGCTAGTTCTATGGTTCATTACTGTCCATCATAGTGAACTTTCAACTAGGAATGTTTTAGGAGTTTAGTACAGAGATATATTTACAGTCTCAAAATTACAACACTTTGTAATTTCATATTATCAACTCTGACTCCATGGACATATTATGTAAATATAAATGATGCATATAAATATAATAGAATAAGCCCTTATATTAAATCAATAATAAATGTGACATGCATAAATGAAATCAATTGATTGTTCCTAATCCCTAAACAATCATCTCTATGATTGGCTCTAAGGCATAATCCTAACAATTGGGTCTTTAATTATATGATACATCCCACTATTTTATCAAATTCCATACATCCTCTAATAGAATTCGGGAATCTCATTCCTAATAGGGATTGGGGTCCTATTGTGACCTAGAAGCCTCACATGTTAGTTTCTTGACTTCTAGACCACAACAATAAGACAACTCTTTGTCTATTACTTCATAAGTAAGTTCCAATCATTTTGCCTCTAGGGAATATACACCTCATATGTTAGTTTCTTGGAATACTCCCCTAGTTAAATTAAACCCATCATTCACACAGGTATGCTTAGCCTAATATATACCTCACATGATAGTTTCTTGGTATATACTAGTTTTGGCACCTCATGATATCTCATATGCGATAGTTTCAAGTAAAGTCTTCAATATGGATAGCTCCTACATGTCTTTAGCCAAGGTACCCACATTAAGGGACTTTAGATGATCCTATAATGATGGAAGGCAAATGAAGAATTCATTCTCTAATGATTTCTCCATTTTCAACTTAATATTAAATAAGAGGGGCTTTAAAGGGTCTCATTAAATTAACATATATCTCATGCATATAATAATAATACAGCAATAATATAATCTACTTATCGATATTAGTCCCTAAAAGGTGACATATAACGATCTTTGGATTTAGAGCTATCACAATTAACTTCATTAAATAAAGCTCCCATTATGATGATTCTGGAATTTTAGATGATTCAATCCAAACCAATAGATTGAATCCAAGGTCTAAAGGTAGGTGTAGGTGATCATAAAATAATCATTTGAAAACATGCATGCTCTCTTGAAAGTCTTCTCTAAGTTTTCAAGTTCTTCGTTCTCCTTCATTGGCTTGATAGTCTCCACCATAGGCTTGTTGGGCTCCATCGTGCTCTTTTGAGTCCACCATGCTCGTTAGTGCGCTCTCAATTACATAACATTTACATAATTTAAAGAAAGGGATACATAAGGGGAATGTGGGGTATATAAGAGAATGATAGAGAGAGAGAGAGAAGGTTGACATACAAGCCTCAATTAAAAAATTACATTACCATAAATAAATTACAACCTTTTGAAAAATATTTCACAACCCACAAGATGGCTAATCATAATTGGTTTATTAAGGTCTTAAGCCATAGTCATCATCCATCCACAACCACACAATCACATTGCATAATAAAGGAAATAACTGTCAGCAATAAACATATGGGCATTATGGTAACTCTATTGATTGGTATTCATTAATCTCATTAATGTGTCCTAATTTTATTAGGATATGCATAATTTCCAGAATTTAATTAAGTCTTAACATTTAAGACATTTAGTTTCAATTAATCAAATCAATTGAAACAATTAAAGTCCCCTAATTAAACTCTAATATCATATATTAGGGTTTCTTTAATTAAACAAAACAATTTCATTTAAGTAAAATTTCCAGATTTTAATTTAATCCTAAATTGTGTTTTAAACCATTTAAAACATTATAAAATTAATCAATATTAATTAAATAATCAATTTCAGAATTAAATAAAACCAATTCATTAATAAATTAGTGCATTAGGGTTTCTTAAAACCCTAAACCCTAAATGCATTAACTCTAAACCCTAAATGCAACCCTAAACATTAAATGCCACATGATTGGTCATTTAATGACCAATCATTTAAACCCTAGGTTTATACGGTATTAATGACTAGGATTAGGCTTTAATTAATGCCAATTAGGGTATTAATTACTCTTAATTAATTACACCAATTAGGATTTCCAAAACCCTAAACCTCAAACCTATTAGATGCTAATGATTAATTACTAAACCTTTAATAATCATGATTGGTCATTAATGACCAATCATTTAACCCTAGGTTAGACACATTAATTACTAGGTTTAGTTATTAATTAATGCATTAATAGAATTAGGGTTTAATTAATGCAAATTTGGGTTTCCTAATGAAACACTAGGGCTGCCACCACTTGGCAAGGCTGCCATGGCAACCAACGGATGTGGGAGGCTATGGCCAACGATGGGGACTGTTGCTAGGGGTGAGGCTTAGCCCTAGGACACGTGTGGGGTGGTCCTAGAGGCTGCCATGTTAAAAAACAATTAGGGTTTCCTCAAAACCCTTGCTAGTGCCACCATGGGAGGCCCTCCAAGGTCACAAATGCGATCAAAACACCATCAATTTGATTCTTCCATTAAATCCAGCTTTTATATCATGTCCCTACATGAATTACTAAGGTAATAGAAGAGAATTGGATGATCAAATCATCCCCAATTGATCCACACAAATCTTTTTACAGAAATCTGCCCAGAAATTTCAGCACACTGTAACAGATCAGAAATCACTTTAAAACCCAAAAGGATGACATTGTTAAGGTACCAAACTAATTTTCCTAGTATCCTACATGTCTTAAGAAACTAATGCAAGTGGTTTCATGAAATTTGGAGTTCCCTAGCTAAAGTTATGAACAAAACGCCATTGATGACTTTTCTGCAGAAAAAACAGTCTGCTGTATTTTTCGAGAACTCAAACTTTTTGATTCCTTTTCAATCAAAACTCTTTTGAAACTTAAAGAATATGATACATACATTATGTATTATGTTCCTACAATGAATTATCATTAATTTTACAAAATTTTTAATTCAAAATAGTAGCAAGAACCCTAGGGTTCTTCAACCCTAGGTTTGGCCTCCATGGTGTTACGTTCTTCCTTTTCTTTTTGATTTGTTTTGATTCCTATGCATCCATATACATATGTAATTCATATAACAGACTTACATGAATTAATTAGCAATCATCCCATGATATCCAATGAATCAAATTAAATCAAAACACAAAAAAATGCAACTTAGGGTTCCAAACCCTAGGTTCGGCCTCTATTGAAGATATCCTAAACTTCTAATTATCTTTCATTCAATTTAATTTAATACATCAAATACATTTAAAATCTATATATACAATATATATAAACATATATATTCTTCATATGAATTATATATATCAAATCAAAATAAGAAGAAGATGAAGAACAACCTAGGGTTCCAAACCCTAGGTTCAACCAACATAGAGAAAACCCTAGTTTTCAAAAAAAACTAGTTCTAGCATCTTAATCCAATCATGATGCATCTGAATTCTTGGGAACCCTTCCCTACCATGTATATAACATAACCCAAGCGGTGGCAACCATTGCCATGCCTTTGATCACCATCAAAAGGTTATAGTTATTGTTGTCACATCATTCCCATGCAAAACAATCTTCCCAGACAGCCTGTAGTAAAAAAATTCATAACTTTCGCTATAAAACTCAGATCGATGCACTGTCTATTGGGTTGGAAAGCTGATTCAAAGAGATTTCTAACCATATATGGCTCGAAAATTTTGGAGAAGAACTCTAATTTTGGCATGCAAAACAAGATGACGGTTTTTCGTGACTATCATAAAAATTGTTCATAACAGTTTTATACTAGTTTTCTTATTCTTCTTCTCCAAACTCAATCCCTATTCAACTCTCGATCATTGGCAGCTGTAAAACATATTTTAGAAAAGGAGTAGAAGAGAAAACAACCTAGGGTTCATAAACCCTAGGTTCAGCCATGAGAGGGAACCAAATTTTATGCATAACTCATTCTAGTTACTAAACCAATCAATTTTACCATAACAATAAGCCCATATGCAATTTGTATTAAGCATAATCATAGCTCTGATACCATTGTTAGGAATCAAACTAGAAGGAAAAACAAAGTGTGGAATATAAAAATTTTTTCTAAACGATTCCACATCCCATAAATCTAATTATGCTATAATACAAAACCAAAACCCTAACTAGAAGAGGGTTGAATCACTTACAGTTTATTTGTCTTCTTCCTTTACTCTAAGCTTTGATTCCGGACAGCAGTGAATTGAGCAGCCCAAGTGTTCTACCTCCAATGGTATCCACACCTAGCAAGAGCTTCAAGTCCTTTCTTCTTAATCCTTGTTTGTTGCTAGAATAGGAGAAGAGAAGAGAGAAATAGAGAGCCACACTAAGGGTGCGATGGCTAGGGCTTGAAGTGGGCCTAATGTTATTATGTTACACATCATCACATGAAGTTTATATAGCCTCCAATAGCGCCGGCCATAGAGGGAATCCAAACCCTAGTTGGATTATATGTAATTAATCTTAATTGCATATTAACCCCTATAGTTTACATCATATACAAACTTGGCCTTTAAGAACTATTTTTTTATTCACTAAAACTCTTTATCTCATAGACTTTAAAGCTCTCTTAGCATGATCAGTGTGTGACCCATTGGATTCACGTCATCAATTGGTAGGAATAGTATGAAGTGTGCACAATGGAATTCTTTCTATTAAGGATTTAATTGGAACTCCTTCCAATTCCCTAATTGATTATAACTCACTTATATCAATTAGGGCTTCTACTAACCATGAGTAACATCTAGCATATGGCTCATGGTGTGGTCCTTAATAAGGTGAATAGATATCTTACATAGAACCCTTCTGTTATAGTTTATAGGTTACAATTGCATCCTTTCTTCTACACAATGTCTCCAATTAAACTAATAGGACATGGAAGTCTATCAAGTCTCTAATTTAATTATTTTATACTCAATCATGAATATCAACTCATTGATGAATTCATGGAAACTCTTTTCCATATTCATCCTACCATGGCCTTGGATTTAATGAGTTATATTATGAATGCTATATGAGACGTTCTCTCTCTTTTCCTGAGAATGATGGATTCCTTATTAATCACTCATATGCCTTCATACACATAGCAATAAGGCTAATGAACACCTTTGTAGACCCCTATAAGGATTTATACTTAGTGTTATCAAATTTCTAAGGCTATATGCATAAGACAACTATGGTGTCTCAAGTCTAAAGATTACTTGTACCACTATAATAGTGAGAAATTGATTGACAGGCAGGTTAAAACTCCACTCAGTTGATCTCATATCTTTGGTCACATTCAGTGTACCTATTTTTATAATAGGCACCCACATATTGGTTGTAGTGTCTCCACACAAATAGCTTGAGACTAGCTATCCTTCTAAAGAGTCAACCTAACAAGTGCTAGTCCTATGGTTCATTACTATTCATCATATTGAAACTTCAACTAGGAATGCTTTAGGAGTTTAGTATAGAGATATATTAAGTCTCAAAATTACAACTCTTTGAAATTCCATATTCTCAACTCTAACTCCATGGACATATCATGTAAATATAATTTATGCATATAAACATAATAGAATAAGCCATTTTATTAATTCAATAATAAATGTGATATGCATAAATGAAATCAAATGATTGTTCTTTATCTCTAAAGCATCATCTCTATGATTGGTTATAGGGTATACAACTAACAGAGGCTTTGGAGAGAATTATAAAGGGGATTCATAGGGCAGATGACATGGTGGATGTGAGTACTTTATCCTTGTTTCCAAAGGCTCGCATTCGATTGCAATTCAAGATGCTATTGTTAGAAAAATTTGATGGAACGGGCTACCCCAAGACTCATTTGAAAATGTATGTGTGGGCTATGCACCTTCGAAGAGCTACTGATGAGCTTTTAGCTCAAATGTTCAATGAAACCCTAGCGACTTTTGATTTGAAATGGTTCCTAGCGCTGGATGATAATTGGACTTGGACTTGGGAAGATATAAGTTCATAGAGCACTACAAATACAATACAGAGGTGGATGTTACACGAAGAGACTTGGAAACTACAAAACAAGGGGCTAATGAAACTTTCTCTGCCTACATTTCAAGGTAGAGACAAAACGCTTCAAAAATGATGGATAGGCCAAATGAGGAGGACCAAATTCAGCTGGTGGTTAAGAACTTGCTGCCGATGTATCACAAGCATCTATTCGCCCACTATTTTCCTAATTTTAAGGCTCTTATTGGGGTTGGCACGCAAGTTGAGGATGCTGTCAATGATGGAATAATCAAAACTGAGGAAGTGAGGAGTCGTAAGACAAACTTCACTGGGAAGAACAACACCGAGGTTAATGCCATAACTCAACCCAATCAACCCATTTTTCTCAATGACGTCAACCCACCCCACCAATTCACTGAGTTATACAAGCCACTCGAAAGAATCCTGGAAAAGCTCATGAGCCGTGACCTATTAAAGCCACTTGACCCAAGAACCCCACCTAACCCTTTACCCAGAAATTCCAAAGGCCACACCACCAACCGTTGCATCCACCTTCGCCACTATATTCAAGACCTCATCGATAAGCAAATCATCTCACCACCAAGTCGCCCAAATGTCATCTATAATCCTCTTCCACCTCACAATAACATACCCCTACCAAATAACATAAATGCCATTGAAGCTGAACTATCTCATCCTTGCCTACCCATAAGACACTATACCCCATTTCCCATGACCTTGACCCGACTTTTTACCCTTTGCTGCAACAAAAGCCTTGTAATGCCACTCCTACCCAGACCAAGACCACCAACCCCTCACTAATATTTCCAATACCATTGTGCACCCAGCCATAACACCAGAGTTTGTCTTATGCTAAAAAAGATCATCCAAGACCTCATTGACCAAAAGGTTTTGTTGTTGCCAAGAAAGTCTATCCAGCAAGAGTTAAAGGAGAGGAATGAAGTAGGGGATCCTCAAGTTGGCCTATTGGGAGAATCATCTGGGAAGTTTTATTATTATGTGCTATACCTAAATCTAGATTCGATACCAGATGAGCCGATAGTCCCTATAGGCTGGGATGACTTACCAGTGGAAATGGAGAACATCGACATAATAGAATGGGAAGACCTACTGAATGACACCGAGGAGGTTCATGACATATGGGCTAGCGATGATGAGTTGGATCACATAACTAAAGGGGGTTGTCATTTTATGCCTCCACACTTGGAGTCCAAGAATCCGTTGGGAGATTTGGAGGGGCAAAGTGTTGGGAATCGAACTAGAAGGAAAACCAAATTGCAGAATATAAAAATTTTTCCTAAACGATTCTATAGCCCACGAATCTAATTATGCTATAATTCAAAATTAAAACCCTAACTAAAAGAAGGTCAAATCACTTACAGTTCAATTGTTTTCTTTCTTTGCTCCAAGCTTTGATTTCGGATAATAGTAAATTGAGCAGCCCAAGTGTTCTACCTCCAATGGTATCCACACCTAGTAAGAGGTTTAAGTCCTTTCTTCTTTTCCCTTGTTTGTTGCTAAAAGAGGAGAAGAGAAGAAAAAGAGAGAAAGCCACCAAAGGGGGTCGGCTAGGGCTTGGGAGTGAGTAGTTGTAATGATGTCACACATCATCACTTGGCTTTAAATAGCCACTAATAGGGCCGGCCAAGGGAGAGGAGTTCAAACCCTAATTGGACTTGTGTAATTTCTCTAAATTGCATATTAACCCCTCTAGTTTATATCCTATACAAACTTGACCTTCAAACTATTCTTTATTCACTTATACCCTTTCTCTCAAAGACTTTAAAGCTCTTTATGCATAATCAGTGTGGGACCCATTGGGTTCACATCATCAAGTAGTAGGAATAGCACAAAGTGTGCACAATGGAACTCTTTCCATTAAGGGTTTAATTGGAACTCTTTCTAATTCCTTAATTAATTATAACTCATTTATATCAATTAGGGCTTCTACTAACCATGAGTAATATCTAGCAATGGCTCATGGTGTGGTCCTTAATGAGGTGAATAGGTATCTTACGTAGAACCCTTCTGTTATAGTTTAGAGGTTATAATTACATCCTTCCTTCTACACAATGTCTCTAATTAAACCAATAGGACATAAAAGTCTGTCAAATCCCTAATTTAATTACTTTATACTCAATCATGAATATCAACTCAATGATGAACTTATGGAAACTCTTTTCCATATTCATTCTACCATGGCCATGGACTTAATGAATTATATTATGAATGCTATATGAGATATTCTTTCTCTTTTACCTGAGAGTGATGGATTCCTTGTTGATCACTCACGTGCCTTCATGCACATAGCAATAGGGCTAATGAACACCCTTGTAGACCCCTATAAGGATCTACACTTAGTGTTATCAAACTTCTAACGCTATATGTATAAGACAACTATGGTGTCTCAAGTCTAAGGATTAAGTGTACCACTATAACAATGAGAAACTAATTGACAGGCAGGTTAAAACTCCACTCAATTGATCTCATATCTTTGGTCACATTCCGTGTACCTATTCTTGTAATAGGCACCCACATGTTGGTTGTAGTATCTCCACACAAATAGCTTGAGACTAGTTATCCTCCTAAAGAGTCAACCTAATAAGTGCTAGTCCTATAGTTCATTACTGTCTATCATAATGAACCTTCAACTAGGAATGCTTTAGGAGTTTAGTACATAGATATATTTACAGTCTCAAAATTACAACTCTTTGTAATTCCATATTTTAAACTCTAACTCCATGGACATATCAAGTAAATATTAATGATGCAAATAAACATGATAGCAAGTCCTTTTATTAATTTAATAATAAATGTGACGTACATAAATGAAATCAAATAACTGTTCTTTATCCCTAAACAATCATCTCTATGATTGGCTCTAGGGCATACTACTAACAATCTCCCACTTGCACTATAGCCAATCCACTATGTATCTAATACCCATTTCCTATTGGTGGTGATCCAATTGCACTTGGGACATAGCCTTAGTGAAGGGGTCTGCTACATTCTCTGTTGTGTCAATCTTCCAAATGCTTATGTCACCTCTTCCAATGATCTCTCTAATCACATGGAATCGCAACTCAATGTGTTTGGACTTTTCATGAAATTGTGGTTCCTTGGCTTGAGCAATAGCCCTGTTGTTGTTACAAAACAATGGTAAAGGTTTCTCAATGGCAAGAACTACTCCTAGTTTAGTAATGAACTTTTTAATCCAAACAACTTCCTTAGCAACCTCTAAAGCAGCAATATACTCAACCTTTGTAGTGAAGTCCGCTGTAGTATCCTGTTTACAGCTCCTCCAACTTACAATTCCACCATTTAAGGTGAAAACATATCCCGATGTTGATTTCCTATTGTCATCGTCAGATTGAAAATCTGAATCTGTGTAACCAACCATTTCCAAGTTTCTTTCTCCATAGACAAGGCATAAGTCCTTAGTTCTTCTTAAGTACTTAAGGATAGCTTTAACTGCTTCCCAATATTTCTTACCTGGGTCTGCCTAATATCTACTTGTAACACTTACAGCAAAACTGATATCTAGTCTTGTACATAGCATGGCATACATTAGACTCCCTACTACAGAAGCATAGGGAATCTTCCTAATGTATTTAATCTCCTTTGGAGTTTTAGGGCTCATGCTTTTAGACAATTTGATTCCATTTCTGTGATCGTACTCCCATTTACCTTCTTGTACACGCATGGTTCATCCATATTCTATAGGAAACCAAACGATTTGATTGCCTCATTGAATCGGATGTTCCAACTTCTAGAAGTTTGTTTAAGTCCATAAATGGACCGCTGTAGCTTGCACATTTTGTGGTCCTCACCACTAGATGTAAAACCTTCAGGTTGCTGCATATAAATGTCTTCCTCAATGTTGCCATTAAGGAAGGCGGTCTTTACATCCATTTGCCATATCTCATAATGGTAGTGTGCAGCTATAGCTAACAAAATCCTAATGGACTTTAGCATAGCTAAGGTTTCCTCATAGTCTACACCATGACTTTGTCGGTAACCTTTCCCCACTAACCTAGCCTTATAGGTCTCTACCTTTCCATCTGAGCCTATCTTCTTTTTGAAGATCTATTTGCAGCCAAGAGGTACTATACCTTCTGGTGGATCTACTAAGGTCTAGACTTTGTTGGAATACATCAAGTCCATTTCGGATTTCATAGCTTCTAGCCATTTGTCCGAATCAATATCCGAAATTGCCTATCCATACGTAGTAGGGTCATCTGGGTATTCTTTATCACCAATGAACAATTCCTCTGCATTATAGTTAAGAAATCCATATCTCTCAGGTGCTACAGATACCCTACTTGATCTATAGAGAAGTTATAGTAAATTAGTGGGTTCTGTCTCATCAGGGACAGGGGTTGGATCGTTATCGGTTTGTGTCTCATTAGACAATTCTTTGAGTTCTATTTTCCTGTTATTGCCTCTTTCTTGAACAAACTCTTTTTCAAGAAAGATTGCAAATTTACTAACAAACACCTTTTGTTCATCAGGATAATAGAAGCAGTATCCTAAACTCTCTTTAGGATAACCTACAAACCTACATTTAATTTATTTTAATTCCAATTTGGTTGCATCATATGTCTTTACATATGTAGTGCAACCCCATACCTTAATATACTTAAGGTTTGGTGCTTTGCCTTTCCATATTTGATATGGTGTCTTAGGGACAACCTTGGTTGGAACTCTGTTTAACAAGTACGTGGCAATTTTTAGGTAATGTCCCCAAAAGGACAATGGTAAGTTAGTTCATAGACCGAATCATATCTAATAAGGTCCTATTCCTGCTTTCTGACACACCATTAAACTGTGGTGTTCTAAGGGGTGTCCGTTGAGATAGAATGCTTGCTTGAACAAGATAATCGAAAAACTCACCGGTTAAATATTCACCTCCTAGATCTGATCGAAGAACTTTAATACTTTTATCGTTTTATTTCTCTACTTCATATCTGAATTCTTTGAACCTTTTAAAGGCTTTCAATTTGTACTTCATTAAGTACACATACCCAAACCTAAAATGATCATCGATAAAGGTTATAAAGTAAAGGAAACCTCCACGAGCATTTATGCTTATAGGACCACATACATCACTATGTATTAATCCTAATATATCTACAGCCTTCTCACCGTGACCGGTGAAAGGTGACTTGGTCATTTTACCTAGTAAATAGGATTCACAAGTTGGAAAGGGTATAGAAGCCAATAGACCCAGTTGTCTATCCTTACACATCTTGTTAATCCTATTCTCACTGATATGACCTAGTCTCAGGTGCCAGTCATATGCGGAGTTTTCCTCATCTCTTATTCTCTTGGGTTTATTTGCATTCATTTTAGAACTATCATGCTCCATGCAATTAATATTTGTAATAAAGTTTAGAAAATAAAGGCCATTTACATAAACTCCAGAAGTAATGAACTCTTCATTTTTAAATAAAAAATATTTATTATCTTCAAAAATAAAACTAAAACTTAGTTTAGATAAAGTAGAAATTGAAATAATGTTTCTTATAACTTCTGGAATGTAAAGACAGCCTACTAATTCTAAACTACTCCCACTAGGCAGAGTCAAGTATCAAGTCCCCACAGCTAATGCAGTAACGTTTGCTCTATTCCCCATTCGTAGGGTTACTTCTCCTTTACTTAGCCTTCTGCTTCCCTTAGATCCTGCATGGAATTACAAATATGAGAACTCGCACCCGAATCAAATACCCAGGTGGAAGCGGAGCTAACACTTAAGTTAGTCTCAAGTATAAGAGCATGATCCATACCTTCCGAAGGTTGGTTCTTTAAAGTATCCAGACACTCCTGGCAGTTACATTTCCAGTGCCCATCCTTACCGCAGTAAAAACAGTTTCCATTACCATTCCTCTTCCTTTGAGTACTCTTACCCTTTCTTTTTCCCTTGCCCTTAGGCTTAAGCATAGAATTGGAAGCAGGAACTTCAACCCATTCGTCCCTGTGAACCCCAGAAAGTGGCCCACGTGGGTTAAAACAGGAGTCGCCACCTCATTTTTTAAAGGAAACAAGGAAAACCCTAAAATGTTTTATTTTGCAAAACAAGTGACTCCATGTTTAAAAAATGGTAAGGCAAAAAATCTTTCGAAAATCAAAGCTTGTGGATTAGGAGGTTAAGTTACGATATGGGAAGGTTCTAGGCAAAGCTTATAAGCACCCATATCGCTCTAAACGGTCTCTCAATTTAATTGGGCAAAATCAAAGTCTTAAACTCATACAAATCAAACAATTATCATTACAAAGGCAGCATGCATATCACCCATTTATCCATCTATATAAGCAAACAAATAAAAGAAAAAGATAGAAAATGGGGAAAAGGAGAACTAGGATACTTAGTATCCTAGGGTGGACTTGAACCTCACGAAGAGCGCCTACTTACCATGTATAGAAATACATGGATCAAAGTTTACGTAGTTCGAAAGGGAATAGGGTTATAACCTAATAAAGGCCTATGGTAAACCCTAAGTTTCTTTTCAAGAAAAATATGGTAAGTTTCCAAAGATAAATGATTCTCAAAAGCTCTTTAGAAAATATGGAATTTCAATAAAGATAGAAACTTTTTATTAAAAGGTACTCTTTTATGAAAGGAAACTATAAGGATTGCCATATCCCCCTATTAAGAAATAACCCTAGGAGGGAGAAAGGGAAAGTTTTAAGGAAGGAAAGGTGAATTAGGGCACCTTCAAACCCTACTTACCTTAAGCAAAAGCAACCTGTCAAAATAACCACCCTATTTCATAAAGTAATTACTTTATTTGCAAGATTTCATCTTACTATAGCCAAAATAATCACCCCACATTGGTGAGGTAATTGCACCTGTCATATCCCACTTTCTATAGGCCTGTACCTGTTAAATACCTGCAATTTGCATGCAATATACACCAAAAAAAACCAATCCAAACCTAACTAAGCAATTATCATGCTCGACAATAGGCTATGTCATGCTCAAAATGTGACATTAGTGACAATAAACAAATCTGGACAGAATTGAAATAGGGCTTAAAATCACCCATAAGTCATGTAAATAACACGAATCATAAACTAATAGAAACCCTAATTCAGCCCTATATGCAATGACATGCAAAAAACCCTAAAATCCACTACCATGAATGCAAAACTTATCATAGTTATTCTATATGCAGTACATATACAGCAACTATGAAGAAAAACTAAAGCAAAATCCTAAACTATCATGCTATATATAACTTTCATAAAACAAGGATGATGAAACTCTAGAATCACAATTGTGCTTAAAATCACATGAAATAATCCTCTAGCATGCAAAACCTCATGAACAACATTTTAATCATGCATATTAACTTGTAGAAGTGTCAACACATGATAAAAATGCATGCTTGAACATGAAATATAGCTATTCTAAGCAAAACCTCAATTTTCAGCACAATAAAAACCCTAGATTCGCAACCATGCATTAAATTGACTTAAACAAACCCCTAGCATGCGAAACTAACCATGAACAACATTCTAATCATGCATATTAACTAACAAAAGTGTCAACACATGATAAAAATGCATGCTTGATCATGAAATATAGCTATTCTAAGCAAAACCTCAATTTTCAGCACAATAGAAACCCTAGAATCCCAACCATGCATCATATCACATGAAATAATCCAACTACATGCATAGCTCATCATGAATAACATTTAAACCATGTATATTAAGCATTAAAAGCATCAACATACGATAAAAATACTAACTTGAACATGCATTAGAACTATTCTAAGTGAAACCCTAATTTCAACATGAAAGAGAGGGAGGTACGTATACCTATGGTGGAGTTCTCTTACTGCTATAGAGTCTTCTTCTCCTCTTATAAACTGCTGGAAACACTCTTCTTCAAGCCTCCAAGCAAAACTCTAGCCCTTCTTCAAGCTCTCTCTCTCACTCTCTCACTAAAAAATTAGGTTAAAATGCCTTAAGGATGACTATCATTGCCTCTAAATGCCTCCCCCAATGCTGAAGTATAGGGGGTATTTATAGAGTTTGAGGGAAATCCATCAATGGTTGGGATTTAAACCCTAGATATTGATCTAAGGGTCCTTAAAGACTTCCTTGGGGCTCAAGTAGGTCAATTAGGGTTAAAAATAAGGTGGAATGGCGGCTGGAGACAGAATAGTTCGAGAAAATAGGAGAGAGTCCGCTTCAGCACTCAAAAAAGGAAAGTGACTCGGGTGACCACCTAGGGCTGGGCAGCTACCAGCCTAGGCCCAGGCGGCTAGCCGCCTAGGCCTGGGTGGTCACCCGAGGCCTTGTCACCTCTTGCCTTATTTTGACCCTTTCAGCTTCCAAATGTGTTTCAGGGCCCAAATCAACTCCGATTTTGACGAAACGAAAGCCAAAATAACCGTGTTTTGAAGGGAAATATGATTTGAGTCACTTTAGGGAAAAAAAACCCTAGCCATGGCTCCATGGTTAGGTTTTACAAAGGCGGCTAACCGCTATGCAACACTGTTACTTAGCTTAGGTATGCACATAGGGTCGCACCAAATGTTTTCCAATTCAAAATTCAACCTTCCTAAACACATTTGGGGATGAAATTTAGACTAATCAAAGTCCATGGAGTGAGAATTAAGTGAAAATCATGAGCCAATTTGAGCTAACCCGAAGTAGGTCTCTTAACCAACCTGAACCATATTGAGCCATTTTAATCTTAAACCATCAATTCATCAAATTGAACCCATAAATACCTTAAATGTATCCATATGAACTCTAATTGGCAACTTGGAGATCATTTCAAGGTCAAATGGAAAGTTTGTGACCTAAAAGACAATTATGCCCCTCAAGTCACAAAAGTTCTTATTAGCCCTCAAGATCAACTCCAAATTGAACCAAAATTCATACATGTCATCCTCAAGACCCTAGAAACTCAATGCAAAAGGCTAGACTCAAAAAGGAAACAAAAAGACACATAAAATGACAAACGCTAGCTAAAGTCGCAAAAATGGGGTGTGACAGTCCTGTTCAAGCAAGAACTCTTTCCAATACAACTTTTGTATGTGTATGAGCATCTCGGAAGCACTTCCCATGGACTCGTATTGCTTCTTAAGCTCGGGACTTAGAGACACCATCATATAGCATCTCATCATAAGATAATCGTCCATGTGTTTCTGATAAGCGTCTTTCTCCTATTAAGTTTCATCCTTAGTGAGAGCATTGGGAAGTGGGCTTTGAAGTGCATCGGTAATATTCTCGAAATTCAAAACGATTTTTAAATTCCTTAACCAATCAAGATAATTTGGTCCAATTAAATGGTTGGTTTCCAAAATGTTAGATAAAGGGTTGCGGTGAGCCATTTCGGTGATCTACGTTTAGAAAATTAAATAGAGAATTAGATTTCATTTTTAATCTATAATAATCAGGTCTTTAATCATATGGTACCTCCCACTATTTTATCAAATTCTATAAACCTTCTAATGGAATTCGGGAATCTCATTCCTAATGGGGATTGGGGTCCCATTGTGACCTAGAAGTCTCACATGTTAGTCTATTGCTTCATAAGCAAGTTCCAATTATTTTGCCTCTAGGGAATATACACCTTACATGTTAGTTTCTTGGAATACTCTCCTGGTTAAGTTAAACCCACTATTCGCAAAGGTACGTTTGCCCTAATATATTCCTCACATAATAGTTTCTTGGTATATACTAGTTTTTACACCCCATGATATCTCATATGTGATAGTTTCAAGTAAATTCTTCAATATGTGTAGCTCTTACTGTTAGTTGTTTGCCCTACAGCTAATCATAGAGATGATGCTTTAGGGATAAAGAACAATCATTTGTTTTCATTTATGTATATCACATTTATTATTGAATTAATAAAAGGGCTTATTCTATTATGTTTATAGGCATCATTTATATTTACATAATATGTCCATGGAGTTAGAGTTGAGAATATGGAATTACAAAGAGTTGTAATTTTGAGACTATTAATATATCTCTGTACTAAACTTCTAAAACATTCCTAGTTGAAGGTTCACTATGATGGACAATAATGAACCTTAGGACTAGCACCTGTTAGGTTGACTCTTTAGGAGGATAGCTAGTCTCAAGCTATTTGTGTAGAGACACTATGACCAACATGTAGGTGCCTATTACAAGAATAGGTACACTGAATGTGACCAAAGATATGAGATCAACTAAGTGGAGTTTTAACCTGCTTGTCAATCAGTTTCTCATTGTTATAGTGGTACAAGAAATCCTTAAACCTGAGACACCATAGTTGTCTTATGCATATAACCTTAGAAGTTTGATAACACTAAATGTAAATCCTTTTCATCAAAATTAATATATAGGATTCTAAGGTTCCTACGATACAAATAGTCAGTAATTTATAAATTTTTAAGATTACCCACCAAAAATGTAATTTTATTATATCTCCAATATCAATCCATAATTATGGATTTAATTTAAAAATATCAATTTATATCTTGAGTGGAGAAAATATATACTATATATTAATATCGATGCCATATGTCTAATTTCATTATTATTATTATTTAAAACTATGGTTTATTAACCAAACAAGGGAATAACTAATGGAAATTAATTATATATATAGTTTTTAATCACCAAAATCTAAGTTATTTTCAAAATAACAATTATTACTATTTTTATAAATTATTTAATAATTTTTAAGGCATTTAAATGAAAGATAATCATTTTTTTTTCAGCAACCCAACAGAGCCTTAACGTTTAAAATAAAAGTCCGTCTTTTTTTTATTATAAAAAAAATTAAATTACAAAACAGTACAATTTTATATTTTATTTACGAAATAGGACACTTTTGTATCTTACAAAGCAGGTCACTTTTATTTACAAAAAGGTCGTCTTAATAAGTTATTACTGAAATACACACCATTCTGCAAAAACTAATTAGAGTGAAGGACAGAACTTCAAATCCCTATATCTTCTTCATACGATATTAGATTCAGAAATACCATATATCAAATCGAAGTTTGTGAAGTCTAGTTTTAGATTTCATATTTTATTTTGATTAATTAATTATCAATACACAAATTCAACTTTTACAAACGAAGTTCTAGGGCTCAAAACTTAACTTGAAACTTTAACCTTTAAATACTCCTTCCATGTCTAACCATTCTTTACCAAAATTCATAGGTAATATCTATACACTACAAGGATTTTAAAGCATAAAAAATGGCATTAAATAATAGAGTATAGAAGGAGAACTAAGCTACTGCAATTCGAACACCATTAAATCTAATTTCAAGCTTTAAAAATTCAAATTTCTTATATCAAACATTTAATTGAGTTAAGAAACCAATACATAACTAAAAGAGGTGTTGATTCTCACCTTCTAAACCCAAATTAAGTGCTTAATTTGTGATGAAACAAATTCTCTGAATTTACTTCTCTCTTTTTCTCCACCTTGTTTTTTTTTTTTGATAGGCAATGAAAATATTATTAAAAGAGAAGGAGAATGTAAAAAAGGATGAGAAGTCCACTGAAAAAGAGAGAAGAAAATAGAAAAAACAGCAAAAATCCTATATTCCACATGCTGCTAACCAATCAGAAGAAATAAGAAATAAAGGAACTCCACCTTTTTCTCTACTTTCTCTTTCTAGAACTCTCCACCTTTCTAGATTTGGGGTCATGCATTTAGGGTTTCTATTACATCTTATTTATACTAAAAATTTGAAATGATTACTAGAATCGTGGCTTGCATATAGTGCTGCCACAATTTTTGTCATGCAAAATTCAATTTTCTTCAAAGTTTTTCCTTCTTAACAGCTCAAGCTTTACAAGCAAAATGTGGTCAATATATGTCCACTTAAGCTTTTCATGCAAAATATCTTCTTATCTATTTTTTTTCCCAGATTTTTCCTTCCTTAATTAATAGTTAGTTTACCTTAGTAGGTGATTATGTATATGTTTATGTAAATGAATACTATATTATTAATTTCATTGTTTAGTGATTCTAATACTAATACAAATTAATTTATATAATAATCATGTCTTACCTAAAATTAATTAATTATTAATTAAATTTTCATAGGGTTGTTACATAGTTGGAGTATATATGATCCCCCAATATTCAAGTGGAGTTTAGGCCAATACGATCTTAACCAATTAACCCAACACTATATATATATATATATATATATATATATATATATATAGAAAAAAAGGGAAAAAAAAAAAAAGAGGGAAAAAAATAACTATTTCTTTGTTCATATCAAACAATGTCTCTACGATACCTAAATCAATTAACCCAATGCATGAAATGAACTAAAACCATCAAAGAAGTTTGTTTTCATATTTTGAGTGTTCCAAAACTCCCTAACGCCTTAAAACTAGCAGCAGCAGCAGCATCAGCATCGTACACAAAAATAAAAAATAAAAAAACATTCCAAACTAGATATTTGAACATGTATTTTGGGATTAGTGTTACACATGAAAAAAAAAAAAAAAATGAACAAACCTGGATTTCGGGGGTATAGAACAAAGAAGAAGGAAGAATATGAGGCTGACGGGTGGTGGAAGGGTCGTCGATGATGAGTGAGATCGGGATAAAGAGAAAGAGATCGAGTAGGGAAAGACGATGAGATCTCGAAGCTCGTCGCGTATGACGAGCGGGTTGCGCCATCCCACTAACGAGGGAGAGTCTCGTTGTCGCCAGTGAGTAGATCTCAGAGTAGATTGGTGAGTGGATGAGAGAGAGAGACTAGGACAGAGAGAAGGATTGAGTGGGAGAGGCTCATCGCGTATGACGAGACGAGCTGGTTGCGCCGTCCTGCCAATAGAGGAGAGGCTCAGCACCACTGATAAGTGGAAGAGAGAGAGAGAGAGAGAGAGAGAGAGAGAGAGAGAGAGAGAGGAGGAAGAGGAGGAGGAGAGAAAAAGAGCAGGAGTGAAGAATGAGATTGCGATTTGAATTTTTGGGGGAAAACAAAGTTGGCCAAAACGCAACGTTTGGTAGTGTTTCATACCCCTTTCGTCACACGCCGTTAACATCATTCACTTTTTCCTTAAAAGGCTTTGTTTTTACGCATTTTGAATCCCAGCCATCTATTAACTTCAACATGCCACGTGTCACGCATCTGACGAATACTGCAGCATGTTGTAAAAGCAAGCTACAACAACTAATCTGAACCCTGTGATGTTGCTTACCCTCATTCTCTCTCTCTCTCTCTCTCTCTTTGCCTCATATCCTCTCTCTCTCTCTCTTTCTACCTCATCTGCACTTTCAAAGCCATTCTCTTTATCTCTTTATCTCTCTTTCTCACCCTCATCAAGCCATTTTTTTTTCTACTGATTTCTCTTGGTTTCTTTTGTTTTTATTTTTTCAATTTCTCAGATCCATGGGTTTTGATTACATTTCTCTCAGGCGGTGTGCTTCAAACCCTAAACTTGTGGGTATATGGTTTCGATTGAAATAATCCATTTTTTTCACTGATTTTTTTTTTTTCCATGGTTTCTCAGATCTATGGGTTTCAATCAAAATAATGATTTTTTTTGTTTTGTTTTGTTTTTTTTCCCACTAATTTCTCTTAGTTTCTTTTGTTTTTGTTTTTTCAATTATTTCCCTTGGTTTCTTCTTTTTCTTTTTTGCTTAGTTTTTAATTGGTTTTGTTTTGTTTGGTTTTTTAGATCTTGGAAATAGATTTGCTTCTCAGTTGGATGTTACAAACCTAGACCTGCCTACAATGGAAGAAACCCACCTTCGTCGCCTCCACTAACAAAGATGATGATTTAACCGAAAGCAGTGGTTCTTCTTTAATTGTAACAGGGTATGCTTTAATTTTTCTAATATATATTGGGCTTCTTGGGAGATTTGTTTCTGCCGTTTTCTTCTTCCAGTGTAATTTCATGCTTCAATCAGATTTAATGGGATTTTTGAGATATAATTTAACAAAAGTTTAATTATTCAATTCAGAGTTTTATTTATCTATTTATTTATTTATGATTATTATTATTATTTTTATTTCCCATGTAATTTCATGCTTGAGTCAGCTTTAATGGGATTTTTGAGATATAATTTATCAAAATTTTAGTTATGCAATTCAAGGTTTTTTTTTTTTTTTGGCCTCTTAATTTGGGTTTTGATTTTTTCTTTCCTTAAAACAATTCGTCTTTAAATATCTTCTTTCTCTTGGTATTTTTGCAAATCAAGCAGAGAATTAAAGGTACAATCATGCAATTCTAGATTTAAAAGTTTTTTTTATAGACAATTCAAGGTTTTTTTTTTTTCCTTTGGCCTCTTTATCTGGGTTTTGACTTTTTTTTTTCCAAGTTTTTTTTCTAGATAATTTTGCAAATCAAACAGAGATTAAAAGGTTCATACATGGAAGCAGAGATTTAAAATTTTATAAAAAATTTAAATACGTACCAGAAAAAGCACAACAAGAAAGAAGACGAACTGCAGAGTTTAAGTTGCTCTTTCCTTGAATAGGATAAGAAGAAGAAGAAGATGATGATGAAGAAGAAGAATGCTCTTTCCTTGTAGAAGAAGAACAAAGCAGTAGTATGTTGTTACGATATGTTTCTATTTGTATTTATATGTTAGGGTTGTTAGGGATTTATAATTACAATTAACTTGTAGTTCTCTATTGAAGGTAATAATGTGTAGTTCTATATTGGAAGGGTAAGAGAGTATTTAAATTTAAAAATGAGGGTATAAAGGTCAATCAAAATTTTTTCTGGCATACAGATTTTTATACGTAGTAATAATAATAATAACTATAATATAGAGATAGGGCTACAAACGAGCTGAGTCGAGCTTTGGAGTGCTCAGGCTTGGCTCATTAAACAACTTGTTCATTAGTAAATGAGTTGAGCTTTTTAACGAGTCTAAATTTTAAACTTGAGCTTGGCTTGTTAGAAAATATTCAAGCTCGAGCTGAGCTCGAGCTGAGCTCGAGCTTGGCTTGTTTAGGTTTTTTTTTTTTTTTTTTTTTTTTTTTTGGATAAGTGGTTTAGAATCATCATACCAAGCATAGACCAAGAAATCAACAATAAGAAACATCATCTAAGTATAAACCATAAAGAACCAAGATCAAAACCCCATAAGGCTATAACTGTTTTCAGTACTATTAAATAAAGAGTTGCAATAAACTTAAAAAAACTAGAGTTATGGTTGGAGGCTTGGAGCACATCATAACACCCATGTATGCTTCAAAACTAGTCATCATGCCACCATACTTCCATTAGATCCTGCAAAAAAAGTATTTCTTTCACGCTAAAACTTTACTCGGATAAGTAAAAGCATCAAGTATATATTATTATGGAATGAGTTTCTCTTTCACGTCAAGTAATGAGCTTCTTATTGAGCCCCTAAACAAGCTTGTCATCGAGCTCTTAATGAGCTTGTTCACGAGCTTAAATGAGCCAAGCTTTGGTATACTCAAGCTCGGCTTGTTTACTAAACAAGCCTAGAATTGAGGCTTGAGTTTGGTTCGTTTATTAATTGATCGAGCTCGAGTCGAGCCATTAATGAGCTTTCTCGCGAGCTATTAATGAGCAGCTTAACTCATTTGCAGCCCTAAGCATAGATATAAATAGATATATTGATATTACCAAAAAAAAAAAAAAAGAGTCATGTTTGGTTATGAATTTTAAAAGTATTTTCCCAAGAGGCAAAAATTATTACTCCATGTAACAAAAAAAAAATAATAAAAAGGCAAAAAAAAAAGAAAAGAAAAGAAAGAATGTAAAATTTTTTTTAAAGAAGCAGGAGGCAGGTAATGTCTTTAAAAGTAAAAATTTTAAAACCACACGTTATTCTAACTGAACTCTCTCGAGACAAACTTTTTAGCAATTTTCTTCTCCCCTTCAAACGCAGCACACCTAGCTACATATCTTGAACCGCCCTCTTTCTCCCTGATTCTCGAGACTCCGTGCCTCAGTGCCACCACTAGAGAATCTCAAGGTTTCGTTGACGATTATTGGCGAGAGAACCGGTAAGAATTACGTGGTGCGGGTCTCTGGAGAAGTAACATCGAAAGCTTCAGATTTGAAGGAGGTACAAAGGTTTAATCAATGATTTTTGTTAGTCAGTATGGTCTGATTACAAAATGCTTTAATGGGTAACATAAAATTTATTTATGCCTGTATCTGTATAGCAATCTGATAAAATGCTTCAATGAGTATAACTTAGAATTTATCTGTGCCTAAATGGATATAGCAATCTGATAAGATGCTTGAATGGGTGTGACTATAACATAACATTTGGGTATAACACCATATGTTTGATAAAATGCTTAGGGTGTACCTAGAACATAACATTTGGGCATTGCACCATCTGTTTGATAAAATGTTTGAATGGAAAAAGAAATTGTATGTGTGTAGTACGTTTGTTTGCGAATGTACCGTTTTCCTGTGATAAGTAGAAGGATGTATGATGAGATTTTGAATGAATATATTTTTTAGTGCTTTAAGGTTAAGATAGTGAAGATAGATACTGTATGAGGAAGTTTGTTGTGAATGTATTTGTGTGAGCTTATAGGTAGCCCCAGTGTGATGACAAGAGTGAACTGAAAGAGCTGCTCAAGTGTACCACCAGTTCCTTGGGGAAAGCCATGAGTATGATGAGCATAATGTTGTTTGTTTTTTCCCCTTCCTTTTTGGATGTGTGTTGTTACTGTTTGGAAGGACCCAACCTTTTTAATTATCATGAGTTCCTAGGAACTTCATTATGTCAAACAATGGACCTGCAACAATGACCAAATTTAGCTAACCCATCTACGGCTCGAGTAGACACTGAAACGTAGTCTTTATACAATAATGTTCACTTTTAGCAACCAAAATGCCCTTGTTGATGAATATTTATAAGTTAGCTTTTTACACTACTTGAGTTCAGATCATTTTCAAACAACACTGTACAGGTTTTCAGAAGATATTTGAGAAAGGAGGGTGGGTATTGGAGGCAATCTTGGATGGCGACAGAGTCATCAGAAGGCGAAGAAGAAGGGAAGCTAATCGGAGGTAATCAACACTTGGTTGTAGATGATGACCTCCGCGAGATGGGCAAGAAAGCTGCTTGGAGCATCAGCTCTTGCAAGCCTGGCAATGGCGTCCTCTCACTTCGCGACGACAACCTCGACTCCTATTGGCAGTAAGTGCATTCACCCTCATACAAGAGCTTTTCTAATGAAATATCTAGTAGATTTATTTATTTATTTATTTTTGTTTTAGGTCTGATGGTGCACAGCCTCATTTGGTAAATGTTCAATTTCAGAAGAAAGTGAAGTTGCAAGTATGTATACTATTTTTAATACTGACCCTTTATCTCATAGATATATATGTATATCTATATATATATATATATATATATATATATAGATATATATATTGGGTTTAGAATTATGTATGGGATTTGTTGGTTTCAGCTAGTTGTGCTTTATGTGGATTTCAAGCTTGACGAGAGTTATACGCCTAGTAAGATCTCTATTCGTGCCGGTGATGGCTTCCATAACTTGAAGGTAAATTTACTTATTATTCTTGGGTTACGAGTATCTTCTCATTGGTAGTACTTTTAGACATGGGTAGCTACAGAAACAGTTTGGGTGTGTTTTGAATTTTCAATATCTGTTAAATTATTGTTGCTAAAATTCAAGTTTTTTCTGCCAATGATTCTAGGAGATAAAAACTATGGAGCTCGTCAAGCCAACTGGTTGGGTTTATTTATCTTTATCTGGAAATGATCCTCGGTAGGAATGCAATTTCCATTTCTCTTAGGACAACTCAAATTGATGTTCCTGTTCTATTTGTCTTATTAGTTTCATGAATCTCAATCTACTTGTGGGAAATAGATTTGATTCTATTGCTTTCTCAAGTCATTGCTTCTATGTACTTGTTCAGTTCTGTACAAACTGAGCTCTTGCAAATTTTCGAGAGCTGACACCAAAACACTTGGTGGTAATTATTTTTATCCTTTTGACTGGATTTTGACTGGTCTTCCTTCCTTAATTAACATAAGAAATTAAGAATAGAAGGTTCAAATTTCCTCGTATCTTCAAATGATTTGAGAGCTGGAACTAATAAAAAAAATTGTATATAGTTACTACCTTTTGACATAAAGTACTGGTGGAATATTTCCGCAACATTAAATTTGCAATATTTCTAGGATTTGTCTAATGTTATTAAAGAATCAAGAGAGAATATGACTTGAAACGAAAACCTATGAATCTTGCCATTCTAGAAACACTTGCCAACATTTAAAAAAAAAAAAAAAAATCAATTAAAAAACGTAAACATTATAGTACATGTCACTTGTTATTGCCTTTGTATGCTATTTTGTTTTCAAGTGGCATGGTTATTCTAGTTTCGGATCCAATTCTCAAATTTAGGTCTAAATTTCGTTGAAAAAGGTGCATCCCCTGATCTGAATCTTTAGACATATTCCTATTGAGATATTGCTTGTTGGTATCCCTTAACGTTCTTATAATTTCTGAAACAAGATGACATCCCTATTTCCATACCTTGAAGGTGGGTCATGGGTGTGGTAGAAGCATTCTGGATATATTAGTGATTTAGTGACATGGGGTAGAACAAAAAGATGCAAAACCAAACCAGAGATTCCCGTCTTGTTCTTTGGAATTTTTGTGTACACTCTTCAAGAACCTTAAAGAAAGAGCTTGTAGCTTCATTGTTAAAAAGTTGAAAGGGAATGTTGATTAGCTCCTGGATGGACCACAAGATTGCCTTTGTTTTTTTCTTTTGCTGAGTTACCACAAGATCGCTGAGATCCCCTGTTTCTTAAATGCTAGAGAAAGGTTATCTGGCTTGAGAACCTGATTGACTAATGTTGAGATTATCCATGTCTCAATTTTTTTGGGAATTTGTTCCTGTTTGTTTACATAAGTTAGTAAACCTTTGAACTCTTTTTTTCTCAATGTCTTTTGCAGGGAAACTTTTGTGAACACTTTCATGCTGCAAATTGCCATATTGTCAAATCACCTTAACGGGAGGGATACCCATGTGCGCCAGATAAAAGTTTATGGGCCTCGACCGTATGTCCTAATCCTTTGATTTTGTTGCTCATCAGTCACTGATCACCAAGTCTTGTAACTAAACCATCTCATTGTTGCTCATTACAGGAACCCTATTCCGCACCAACCGTTTCAGTTCACTTCGAGGGAGTTCATTACCTACTCTTCTGTGAGATGAGAAATTTGGGGACCTTTTGTGCTGAAACGACATGGAAGTGAAAGCTTTGTAGCTGAGTGTAATTAGATCATTTGAAAAATCTGAGGGGATTCTGGTACTCGATTGCTGTGGTTCCTTGTTTGGGAAAATTCTTGTATTTAGCTTGGTTTTCCAAGCCATTGGTCTAAAATGTTTTCTAATGAAATGTGGACTATTCTTGCGAAGATGTCTTGTTTCTTGATTTTCTTGTGACATAAGCAGTTCTGTTTCGTTGATGATATAGATCTTTGTACCTTACCTGTTTTGGTTTGAAAAACACCATTGTAAAGAAGCTAAGGTTCAAGATCACAAACCATCTCAATCATCTCCACATGAGGAGGCGTCGACACCGGAAATGGGAGACAGCATTGTCGTTGATGGCGCATCTCTTACGGAGGCAGCTCATCGTCCTTTCAGGCTTTTACCACGTGGACTACCCTTGCAACAAATGGAAGCTCATGGTGGACAAGTGGCTATGAAAGGTCATGGCTGTAACATCCAAACTCAACACGCTGCATGCAGAAAATCCCTTTTGATGGAAGACACCGTGGGTAGAGCCACTAAAGGCTTAGGAGGTCGGGGGGGCCACTCAATTTTTTATATTATAATTTACTGTCTCTTTAAATTTTTTCCTCAATTTTTTTCATTGGCCGAGAGGGTTTCTTTCATACATGGGTAGGTTTTTCTTTTAGTTTCTGGAAAACCCTTTGGTCTTTCTCCTGTTGTGATCGTTCTTTTTGATATATATATATATATATATAGTCTTGATGAGGTGAGCACATATTCACCTAACTTGTATCAGTGTCATGTGTTAGGATTTGTACCTTATGTTTGACTCAATTTACCTTGTACCTAGTATTGCATAAGGTATAGTATCTAATGTGGGTGGACATAATTTATACTCACCTGACCGTTATTTGTAGCTGTTTATAAAAAATAAAAAAAATCATTGTTAATTAAAAAATTTTCTTTTGTCTTCTTGTTCTGAAGTAGGAAAAAAAATTCCAAAAAGTTGTCGTTAGTTAATTTCTTTGGTATTTTGAATTAGCATTAAATTTTAAAATCAATCAAAATTTGATTACCTAGACCAAGCTTCAAGCTCTACCACTGAGAAGACACGAAGTATCTCAACGAAATGGGTACTTGGTAGCAAAATAATGGAATTAGAGACCTAATAGGTTTTTTTGAGGTGATTAATATTGAAAGCGTTATCTTTCCCTTTTTTGTTTGTATTTTTGTATATTTTTTTTCACTTATATTGAAAACGTGAAGAAAAAGAAAAGAAGAAGAAGGAGCGTGATTAGGTGAGTGGGGGTTTGGTTAGGTTAGGTTAGGTTAGGTTAGGTTTAGATTTATCGGTGGGTTACCCTCCCAAGCTCCAACACCTAAAAAAAAAAATTAAAAAATTAAAAGTGGTGTTAATAACAGCGCTTTCTATTTTAAAAAGTATTACTCCGTAAAAGGAAGTACAGCGCTCTTCAATCGGTTATAAAACCTTGAATGTACGTGGCCGTCGGGTGTTTCGCGGGCTTGCCAAACCATGCTTCAAACCATCAAATCAATCTCTCTGTTTTCTCTCTCTAAAAGTTAAGAGTCTCGTAATTATCCTCTAATGCCCCTGCTTTTGTCGGACGAAATGTCGGCGGCATTCCAGTTAAAGGGGCAGTGGCAATGGGAGACCACCACTGCTGGCGCCGTTGCCGGATTCGCAACTGTCGATGCTATGCATCCTCTCGACGTTTCTGTACGAGGTTCCAATTAAGGTCATCCATTCTCCATTATTTAACAAATTTTCATTGAGTCATAGCAAGAGATGAGGTTCAGTCTCGTAACAGTTTTGATTTTGTTTTGGGTTTTTTTAATTTTTGGTTTGATTATCAGTTAACGATGGCCGAGCCTCCAATCTCCCAGCCAATAGTGTAAGCATTTTCCAAAGGAAAACCCTTTTAGCTTCTGTTTGGATGTCAGGAATGGAATAGAAAGGAAAATAATAAAAAAAGATGCCAAAGAAAGTATTTTAAGCAATTTTAAGTACTTTCCTCTTCTTTCCTTTCCCTCCTCAATATCTAACTGAATCCATAATCTCAACTCTGATTTCTTTCTGAAAAGATTTATGAGTTCAACCATGACCATGATCGAACCTCACCACCAGACTTGGAAGTGCCACTACTTCGAGAGAGATTGTAAAGACAACTGCTCAGCTTAAAATAAGCAAACAAGTTACAAGCATCCGAGCTCTCATAAAAAAACCACCTCTGAAACAATATGCAAACAGCCCAGTAACACAACAGAAGAGCAACCAAATTTGAAGGACAATTGGTCGATCACTGAGCTTTACTATAATTCACATCATCCCAAGGGAAGCTTCTATCCTGCGTGCAAGAAAGGAAGATATCTCTACATTCATCAACAAGTTGGCAGATGGGCACCCAAAATTAATAAATGACATACCTTAAATGTTAATAACCGTAAATGGTGAAAATAGAGTAGCATCAGCCATAGATATAAGTTCCAACAAACATTTAGAATATAAACTCCTTTAGGAAGAGAATACCAAAGTGACCATGAGCGTATAAGGTGTAAAGAGCTTATGAGGCAGAGAATAAAAGGCAATTAATTAATAGGGGCAGAATCAGTGCCTAGCCTCCAACAATTAGGGTTAAAAAGCAGTATACTGCTTACATTGTTCGACAAAATAACAGCAATGTCAAAACGATGAAACAAGAAGCAAGAAATATGGCAGAAAACTTCCACCCATAGAATAAATATATTTTCAACTTACAAGACGTTTTGTGATCCCAACTGCTATCTGAGAAACAACTGACTACGCATGAACGATTCTCAATTACGGTAAAAGGCCATGCCTGATAACCTTCCATGAAGAGTAGACACACACACACACACACACACACACACACCTCTCTCTCTCTCTCTCTCTATATATCTATCTCTATATATATATATATATATATATATACATACTTCAGAACTTAATGGAAGCAATTTAGGAAACGATGATCATGAAAATCTCCAACCAGCATGGATGTCATTCACAGGCTGGTTTAGTGTCAAAGCTGCTCAAGCAAATTGCAAAGGTTTGGAAGGCAGACAGTGGGTATCGATAATCCATGGTGAAGATGTCTTTCCCAATCTTTCCAAACTGCAAAATCACATTCTCTTGCTCTGCAGCAGAAACGTAGTGGGATGACTCAACAGCAGCTACAAGCTGGAAATTCTTAACAAAAGCCACCGTAACACGCCCTTTGAAATTTAGGCACCAGCACTGTAGCTGTTCGTGCCATCTAGCCACCTAGGAGCTTTGTTTTTAAGAACCAATGGCTCTCCTAAGCCCTGGACTGATACGGGTGGCTCCGCAAGGCTTGTGGAGCTAAAATCTATGACTGGATCCTTCCCTTTCAAACACGGTGAGGGAGACAAATGCTCATCAAAGGATTGTAGGAATGATATTGGAGCTGGGGCAATGCCCCCTTCCTGAATTGAAGAGACAGGAATGGAGTCCATGACGCAGTGCATTCTCCGTGGAGCTAAAATCTATGACTGGATCCTTCCATTTCAAACACCTGTGAGGGAGATAAATGCTCATCAAAGGATTGTAGGAATGATATTGGGTTTGGGGCAATGCCCCCTTCCTGAATTGAAGAGACAGGAATGGAGTCCATGACACAATGCATTCTCCTAGGCCCCCGGGTGCGGAGGGCATTGAGCTCATAGGAAATGGTAGCTACATTGTAGTTACATGCAGGTACACTTGGAGAAACCTTCTTAGAAAGAAATCTTCGATTGGATCGACTATTCAGTTGAACGTACTGTTGCATCATAAGGAGGTTGGCTGTCATATATGGTGAACTTCGTACCCAGAAAATTAGACCTGGAAGAAATTAATTCATGAGTTGTTGGGGTCATGAAAGAGTGATTGCACAAAGATAAGTAGCATATGATACCAAAGATATCACGACCGCGTTCGGCTGCGCTAGTGCTCACTTTTTGTACATCGCCTCGATATGTTCCCAATTCCATCTTTCATCTCCCTTAGCTCACGAACAATGCTTTTGGGAGACATCTTAGTAGAACACATCAACCTGTCCCCTCAACGCTCAAATGAAGAAATAGACAAATTAATACGAAGTACTATCAATAGGGGATTCAAATAGGAACATTGTTAAAATCGGGATTCGTTGGATTCAAATGGGCGATATGGGGTGCCTAACACCTTCCCTACTCGTAATAAAATCTCCTTACCCTCCTCCAAAAATACCCTCTCCTATTTTGTATCGGGTCTTGTGTTGCAATTAATTATTGAAATAACAAAGAGTAGTGTAGGAAACTTAAAAAAAATTATGATTTGACTTTGCAAAGTGGACAAATATTTTGGGACAAAAAAAAATAGTAAAAATGGTCTATTTTTGTAGGACGGAGTTAGTTTTCCTCAAATGAAACAATCTTCAAATAAACCCCAGACTTATTTTTGGAACTCAAATGGACCTATTTTCAAATAAATCTTAGGATGACCAATCACATCCTCAAACCTATGATTGGTGGCAACTCTATAGCCTCGATCATTCTAAATATACTTGTATGTTTAGATTAGTCGAGGCACCTTTGAACTAAACTCAATCAATTTGTTCAAACCCACTTAAATTCACAAACCTTATTCCACGCCAATCGGGGTCATCCCATTGAAACCCCTATACGCTCCTTTAGGGGGATTTTTGGGGTAGCGGCAATCAAATTGGGAGAAAAAGTAATTTTGGTACTACATTGAGATTTTTTGAGAAGTTCAAGATACTAAAATCATCTTTACCCTAAACAAGTAAATTATTTTTACAAATTCAAATGGTGAATGTTATAGTTTGACAGAATAGTAAGACAGTGGCAAACAATAAAATTTACTGTTTCCTTTTTTTTTTTTTTCCAATAATTACCTAAACAAAATTAATTACATAGGGTGCCTTTAATTAAAAAAAAAAAAAGTGCCCTTAGCAAATTTAGTAAATTAACACTGTCATTAATTAACCCTTGAAGGAAAATGGTTACAATAGCCATAAAGGGCTTATAAATTTAACAATTAATACAATCATTAATCTTGTTTTTAGAAGTAGTCAGAAAAACGTTACCTAACCACCATTAATTCTATAAACAATAATTAATGGTGATATTAATTGCTAAATTTGTAAACTTAAGACATTACAACCATTTTTCTTAAACAAAAAAGACCAATCATAAGGGATTCTTATAATTTATCTTATTTTTTTTCTTGCTAGTAGGAAATGCGGAGCACACGGAAAAACGCATATGAGGGAGGAATCCCACGTTAATGATGTAGGCCACCGGGGCGAAGAGGAGATAAAGGCCTGAGATATGCAAAAGCAGGGGGCGTCCAAACTTGAAAGTGGTTTATTCCTTCCGACACCATTGAATTCTACATATCGCGTTGTCAAGAAACTCCTCGTCTAGTCGGTATCGGTTATAACTTTCAACTCTCTCTCTTCTCGAGAGGCCATGGCGGCTGGAATGAGAATCGTATTCGGATTGCTAACAGTTGTCACTGTCGGAATGATTATCGGTAATGTTCTCATCATATGTGTATGTGTATATGATCTGGATCGTCAATTTTAAAAATGACACCCATGATTTCGCTTCTGTGAGTGATTTTCATCGTCAGAGTTTTCTGATCTTGTTGCTCAGACCACTGCTATGTACATAATTCAGCCTATTTGCCTCCGTTTGGTTGCTCTGAAAATTTTACAAGGAACATAATTCAAGATTTTTAATCTTTAAAGTTTTACTATTTTTACTATTTGGCTTAGTTGAAAATTTCATTTTCTTGAGGGGAAAAGAAAGAAAGAAAGAAAGATAAAACAACAAAAGTCTTAAGTATATGTATGTATCCTTGTTTTCCTCCATTTTCTCAGTAACCAACAAGAGGCTTCTAGATTTTTTTTTTTATTGCATTTTTTTTTCCTTCTATTATTTCAATTACGAAGTCCACCCCTAAATACTGTTCCTCTTTTGGTGATATATTGATGTAGGACAAGAGTCACAAGAAAATCATGGCATATTACGACTGTGGATGTAATTTATATTGTGATTTCAGGATCTTAAGGCTTTATTTTCTTATTTGGAAGTTTTCATGGTTGTGAAGGCAAAAGTGAGTCTTTATATATTACCATGTTAGGCAAGTCAAATTAGGAGGGTTTTCAGTTATGTTCGGGGTTTTATCTTGGATTGGAGATTTCTGCTTCAATCTTTGTTCATTTGCTTTACCACTGCGTCATATCTATGGGTGAATGAACTTCTTTGGATGTCTCTATTATTACTTGAGACTTTGAGTCCATTGCTTCATTACGTGTTTGGCAATTTTTGTTGCAGTCTGTAGTTTTTTCCAGCTTTTGTAAGAAAACAAGCATGCCCTTTAAAGTTATATATTTCCCTTTTTTCTTCAATCCATGGTTTACCCATGACAATATGGTAACAATTCATTGGATCCATTATTCCATGGGACCAATACTACATAAAACCTCATCACAATATATATATATATATATATATATATATATACACGTGTGTTTGTGTGTTCCAATGGTATACGAGATCATAAATCTATCAATAGCATTGTTACCTGATTCCTCCAAATTTGTAAGCTTTTGAACTAAAATTTTGTTTACTCAATTCTCCGGTGATATGCCGTCGATTGTAATTTGGGCAATATTTCCAAGATAAACAACGAGTCTAAATTTATTTACTTTGAATTCCTTCTCGATGGAATTATCCACATAGGCTGAAGGTCCATGCAAGAGTGTAGGAATATATCTACCAGTAGGACAACTGCGAGCCCCATCGTCAACGCAAACCCTATTGTCTTCTTGTATTTTGTTGTGCTCTATCATTAACCTAGTGAGTGCCGCTTCTATATCATGCAGTGTTCACTAGGTTTCACATTGAAAGTTTTAAAATGTAGCTCTTATAGGAGCTTGTTCTCCATGATACCTATTGTTGGAGTGGTTGCCACTATTTCATTTGTTGTCCATCAGATCATGGCATTCTAAGGCTCTTATACCAACTAACTCAGCTAAAAGGCGAAAGAACAAAGATGGAAGCCGAAATCTCTAGTTTGAGGTAAGTCATAAAACCCTAAACATAATTGAACATATAAAGACGCAATTTTGACTGCACAGCGATGAAAACTTCCAAAAAAAATGAAAATAAAGCCTTCAGATCTTAGAAAAACTAAGTTATAAATATACAAAATAAAATACATCCACAATCGTAATATTCTGCGATTTTCCCGTGAGTGTCATCCTACATTTCAGATATATATATTTATGTATATGATTTTTGATCAATTTGAATTGTATGAGTGACTTCTGAAAGCATTGGTTAGGTTATGGTATATGAATAAAGGGTTGTTTGGGGGGGGGGGGGGGGGGGGGAGTCTACTGATAGTATAGTTAGTGGTTTAGGTTCAAACTCATGTCTTTGGTATTGAATGTTGCAGCTATGAATTACATATGTAGAGAGCTTTGTTCTCGAATTGAGCCTGTATTCACAAATGGCAGCCCATAAACACCATGAATGGATTTTTTTGGGTTGGTTTACTATGAACACTTAATGGTGTTTGGACCTATATTTGGTCATAAAGTATTGTTACGAAAACTTAACGGTGTTTGTACCTATATTTGGTCATAAAGAAATGGTGGAGTACTGAATAAATGGACATGGCTAATGATTCCACTGTTGCACTGGCAAGATGGTTTTGGTTGATCATCATGTCTCAAAGAAAAATGGGAGCTTGATTATTATAGGATTCCTCCCGGACCACCCTCACTCAGTATCTTTCTATCCTTTTTGCTATTTGAAGTATTAGTTCGGTTATGATGGACTGGGATGTTCAAAAAAATACTTTTAACGGCTATGTATATTTGGTGAGAAAGTTGAAATAGTGTAATGACTTCCATGGTTTGGTTGTGAATTGAACATAGTTCAATGACAAGGTCTTCTTTCATGGCAATCTAAAGCTTGGAGCAGGGGTTCTGGGTGACTTTGGCCATTTTTGTTACTTTGTGAATGATTTAGAATTTTAGATAATGGAATGCGAAGAACTATAGGGTTTTTGAGACTTTTGAATCCCTTATCAAGGCTATTGTTTGTTGAGTATTTGTGCACATATCCTTTTGTCCTCAATAAATCCTCTTAAGAAGTTTACAGCACTAGATCCTTTTCTTTTCTTGTCAAAATATATTTGCAAAATATATTTGTTATGCACATGTCGCCCCCCCCCCCCCCCCCCCCCCCCAAAAAAAAAAAAAAAAAAAAAAAAAAAACCCTCTATAAGGTAAACTCACGTTAGCAGCCTGAACGTTAAAAACCCCTTAAACTACTAACATGTGACATTTTTCCCTCGTCACGAGAGCGAGAGAGAGAGAGAGAGAGAGAGAGAGAGAGAGAGAGAGGGGAGGAGGGGGAGGGGAGCGGGAGGCGGAGGGGGAGCGGGGGAGGGGAGGGGGAACGGGAGAGGGAGAGGGAGAGGGAGAGGGAGAGGGAGAGGCAGAGATTTATGGTCTTATATTACACTTTGATCTGTTTAGGCTTGATATTAGAGAGACACTTCCTTATGAGCTGTTAGTGTGTTACCTGCTTATGGAGCCAGGCTTTGGGCATTCCATATACAGATTCTCCGGTAGATCTTTCTTTTCTTCATTTTTTCCCCAACCTTTCAAGTAATGAATCGTTCTTCTTCGTACCAAAAGCAAAACAAAACTTAAACAGACTCATTCAAAACAATTAAAGTAGATGCACTACAACTTTCTTGTGAGGTTGTAGGGACATGATAAATATACTACGACTGATATTAGTTGTAGCAAAAATATGACCTGTGGATGTTGTTGATTATAGAATTTTAGTGATGTGGAGATTAGTGAAATTGATTTTGGAGGATTAACTTTAAATGTTCATGAGAGAGAGAGAGAGAGAGAGAGAGAGAGAGAGAGAGAGAGAGAGAGAGAGAGAGAACTCAGGTGTTTATTCTTATTTTGAAGCATTAGGAGGTGTTCTTTCTATTATCAATACAACACCCTTCCTCATGCTTAGGCATATACCTCTTGTTAGTTTGCTTCTATTTAGAGACAGAAGGTATAGCTTAGCAAGAAAACAAGCAAACCGAAGAAAACAACTGGCCAATGGCAGAGGAAGACATATTCCATGTATTTTCAATTTTAAGTTCAAGTGTTCAACTAACAAGTAATAAACAACACAAAAGACAAACACTAAAAAAGCATCCAATGAGGGAGGGAGGGAGGTTATTGCAGGGTTTTTTGTCTGGTTGTATGTGGTAAATTTTGATTGCTGCTATAGTTTGGGGTGTTTGAGTAATTTACCCAAATATTTAATCTTGGTTACACAAAACTTTAGTTTTGTATACAAGCTATTGAGAGTTTGAGACATGTAAAAGGATATATAGTAAACAAGATAACGCATCTTATCATTTCTAATTTTGATTTTTTGCATTTAGACACAAGTCTTATACATACTAAAATGAAAATGTGAAATCATTTGGATTGTGAAAAGAAAAGAAAATGAGCATCTGTTTGGACAAACCATGTAAGTTCAATGTTTATTTATTGCTTTATGTATAATTAAGTTACAGCGATTGGGGCTATTACAGGAAAAGGCTGCTGTACAACATGACGTTAAAAATTTGAAAGAGTGTCATCAAGAGAGCTCAATTTGATCACACTATCAGTTGTGGTAGTCATGGGCTCATGTGATGGCTCCTTACTTTCGTTAATGGGTCATTTTTGCATAACAGATTTGTTCTCAAATGCATGTAAAATGCAGCTCCCACACCCTAAATGCATTATGTAGTTCTAATTTCATACTATTAGATGCCTGATTGAAAATATAAGCGAATGCTTTAGTACCTTAGTTTCACTAAATTGTTGCAATACTGTTGCACTGCATTTCAAAGCTGTGAGAACTTGTATCCTTTTTTTTAGTAGGATCTCGTATATTTTGATTTTTGAAGTAGTGAACTCCAATAAGTTATCTATCCGATGTTATAATTCTGTATGGCGTAAAGTTAAGATGATTAGATGAACAGACATCTGGCATTTTTTAAAAATATACTTTTTGGTTAGTTTACGGTTATTGTTATTATTATTACTATTATTATTTATAATAAGTTCTACTAATGAGATGATCTAAGTTCATCACATTGGTCATCAGCCTACACAATTTTATCAGTAAAGAGCATGTAATTATCGGTCTGCACAACTTTAAGAGTGCCAAATGTGGAATGAAAGTGTGTAAGAAACCCATTTAATGAAACAACATATGTAAGCAGCCATGCAGCTGTCTCTCTCTCTGCTGATGGGGAATTTTCATATCTTAAGGCATCCCCCTGTTGTCTCTGGACTACCACTAGCTTCCTTGACCTTGAGGCAAGTGGTTTATTGTTTGGCTTGGTGAGGTGAAGTTTAGGCAGTGGTTTGATTGCAGCTTTGTTTGTTTGTTTTTTTTTTTTTTTAAACATTATTTTTTGGGTAAGAGATTTGACATTATATGTAATCGAAAGCAAATCCAAGCTAAACATAGGATTATTTGTAAATAAAAGAGGTTTAATTGCATCTCTTTTATTTCTGTAGCAGATTTTTCTGTTGTGAGCTGGTCCGTGGCATATATAAGCTACCTTTAGCAGACAGTTTCTTATTTTTCCCTTTTCCATTATTGTTCATTGTAATACCTTATTCTTTCTTTTTCTTCAATATAATTTGAGGGGATATCATAGGATTTGGAAAAAAAGAAGAGGCCTAACACAGGAGAAATTGATTCTAGACTTCTAGAGACAAAGAACCAAACTGGTTCCAAGGAGGGAGAGAAAGAAAAACAAATTCGCTTATTTTTTTATATTATCAAATGATCAAACACTGATATGAAAATACAAGTAACAACCCTATTTATAGAGATTAAAGCTAAGCAAGACTAAATTGCCCTTACTAACAACCTAACTACCCATTATGTGGCTATTAACTATTTCTTAAACTAATAACAAGCAATTATAAGCTAGCTACTAATAAATACCATAAGCTGTTGGGCAGCATACATTTTGGTACTTCAGGACTACCCTTTTGAAAAAAAAAAAGAAGCTTTTCCTCAAGTTTGGATAATGACGTCAAATTGGTCATAACGTGGCTAGTTGAATTTCTTCCTTAACATCACCCAATCAAGGTCTATTGCCTTAAAATGAAGCTTCTCTCTTCTATCATTAGTCTTGAACTTGTGTTTAACATTGAGCTTCTCAATTGTGAGCTATTTAGATGCATAAAATCTTCTTTAAATTCAGCTACTTGTCTATCCTTCACATATATCGTCTTTGGAAGTGCAAAAGAAGTTTGATCTAAGCCACTTGGAAGCTTAGAACCAAGAGCACCATGCACATAGCCTAAGGCACCAAGCAGAATAGCCTCTAAGTGTCACTTCTTGGTGCTGCCAATGATCTTATCCACATCTAGAAGAGGTATTTGATGAGTAAGCTTGATAGGAAGTGCTTCATTGGGTTCCTCAACAAATCAAGGTGGCACTGTTTGCATCAAAGGCAATCCGTGAGACAAAACACAAAGAAACTCATCAAAACATGGCGTTGGTAGCTCAAAACAGCACTAGAAATCCTTCCATTTCTGTGCTTTCTACCTTGTCAACATCAAATGATCTGTCATAGGCATCAAAGATAGGAGCAACTTCGAAGTTTTCCACCAAAAATTTCAATAGAAACTCTCTGAGAATTAGTGCTGTTTATAGAGGTGTGCACAATATATAGGGATCCTCTTTTCTCGTGAAACAAAAAGAGTTTGCTTAGTATGGTATTCATGTTCGATTTCTTGTTTATTGGTGATATTAGGAGTTCTGACTTTGCGTTGTTTTCTCTTTAAAAATTCCTTTGTGTTGTACTGAGAAATTTCCTTGTCGTGTTTCGCCAGAAATTTCTATTATGTTTCCTTGATAGTCATATTTTGGAATTTGAGCATTCTGTCGACATCTATTTTTAAAATCTTGATTGCATTGATTTTGAGTTAAATATGCTGCTTGAATATGAACCAGAAAATTGTTTCCTATTTCTGTGAATTTCATGGGAATTTATAAGAATTATAACTGTGCTCCATTGTGACTGCAAATTTCTTCCCAAAATGCATGTCTAGGAATCAGGAAGTTAAATATTGTAGTTTATTTTTAGGGTGGGCACTTGAATTGATATTTAATATTCGATTACTTGTAGTTCTGCTTCAGATTGTCATTTATGTTTTCCTTTTATGTCAAATGATTACAGCTTTTAATACAGTGATGTCGTCCATTGAATTTGTTCTTAATTTTTGTTTGATAAATGATTATTTTCATAGAGGCAGCTGAAGTGTCATAGCATTTACTTATTAATGTTGGGGATTTGCAGGTGCTTTGTTTCAATTATCATTTATACGAAGGTTGGAAGACTCATATGGTAGATTGTCTTGATCATTTTAACTTTCAATCTATAGAATTAGTATATGATTATTGAGCTTCTCTCATATTGAGCCTTCTTTATATTATGCCTTGTGCTTGCCAATTACTATTATTTGTGTATGTTAGTTATACTATTTCAACATATATTCATCACTCTTTCATCATTTTTTATGGATGCAAATTGAATATTTTGTGTCATGTTCTTCTGTTTAATTCAGCATTAATTAGGATTTATATGGTTCTGTAGAAGGGATTTAAAACCAATTGCATTTCAATGTGCATCTTTGTTCCCTCATAGCATAGTTTGACCTTTGAATGATTGATTTGATCTTAAAATTCATATTAATAATTAGAAGAAAGTTATATGTGTGCGATGTGAAGTAAAGGAGCATAGCTGCTGAAATGCGAGGATGATCTTATGATATATTGATGAGTCACTGATGTAGGACAACCTCAAAACACACAAGAGCGAAATAGAAATCGAGAAAGAAAGGAAAAGAAGCTTAAAAAGAAGCTAAACCCCTAGGAGTCAGCACCTAGGGGGGGTTTGGAGTCGGCACCAAACAAGCAAGAAAACCCTACGAGTCGGCACTCAGGGGGTATGGAGTCGGCACCACACCTAAAAGAAAATCAAATCTTTATGGTTGATTTTGTTAAAGAGATATGGAGTCTTTATATAGTCTCCAAGTACATCAATCATGGTAATTACTTGGCCCTAAATTCATGGAAATTAAAAAGGTAACAATTCCATAATTCCAAAAATAAAATAAGGCAATTCCTTGGCCATCAAGCTAATAGTCAATATGGGCCAATCTGTTAAACCTAGGCCCGTGTCCCCATCAGTCACCCTTTTGTTTTCTTTAGGAAAACAAATAGCCATCATGCTTAACTTAGAATTTAAAATTTAATTTTGGTCTAGGGGTTCAAGTTTAATATTTTTGAAGTTAATATGTTACAAGACTTAACTAGAATTTTTCCGAAATTATGAAATTTATTGATGTCAATACAACTTAAATGCGCTAGATTTTGTTGATTGCTCTTGATAAGACTTGTACTTGGGAGTTTGTTCTGTTGCCTGTAGGAAAGAATCTTACTGGTTGTAAATGAGTTTATAAAGTGAAGACCAAATCTGATGGCATTCTTGAGCATTACAAACTTGGCTTTTAGCAGAAGGGTTTTTGTATGAATATGGTGTTGATTATGGGGAGACATTTACTCATGTTGCTAAAATGACACTCTCTGTACTTTGATTTCTGTTGCTACAGTCTGTAGGTGGCCTCTTTTTCGGCTTAATGTCAAGAATACTTTCTTGAATGGCCATCCATAATGGAAGTTTATATGCCACCTCCTACAGGTCTCTCTCATCCTTAGGTTTATTTTTACCACCCATGCCATGCCCTTTATGGTCTGAAACAATTTCCCATTGGCTGTTACTCAGATTTGTTTTCATTCTAGTGCTCATGACTCTACTGCCTTCATTCTTTTGTTTTGTATTTTGTTTTGTTTTTTTTTTTTCATTCTAGTGCTCATGACTCTACTACCTTCATTTGTCATAATATATGATGGTTATTTGGAATACCTTAGTGGAAACGAATAACTCACGAGTTAGAGGTACTTGAATTGCGAGCCTCCTATGCAATCACGAACAGTAAACAACCCTCACATCAATCTTCATAAAAAAAAAAATAAAAAAAATAAAAAAAACAATCCTCACATCAATGGAGAAGGCTACTAGAGTCTCTCCTTGCTTTCACACTCCAAGTTTGATGGTCATGGTGGTGTTACTGTGTTAGAGGGTTGGAATAGAGAGAAGAAGAGTGTAGAAGAAAAAACCAATGTTCTGTTTTCTTTCATTAGATATATACAGATAGGTAGTTATCTAACTCCTTGATAGTTATGTAACTTCCTATTTAAATTCAAACACATTGAATTTATCAGATTACCTATGTGACGTTTTCCATGGGTTGTGGATTCCGGTCAAACATGACCTAAATTCCAACATCTCCCATTGGTCCACATTGTGCAACATGTCCACAAATTGTTTTGTTATCTATCTTGTTTCCAATCCTCTTCTCATACAGAAAATGGAGTGTGTGACTTGGTGAGGAGGTGTGTGGTAGGACTCATCAACATTGGCGGATTTTTCATTAGCAGTCTCTCTCCCTCATTCTGTCGAACTGATGATTGAAAAGATCTGTATGGAACAGTCCCAGCCTCCACCGGAAACCACCACCAGGCGCAAGCTCACTTCCCTTGGTGAGGAAGCATCTCCAATTCTTGAGCACAATCTCCGCTACCTAAATCAAGTATTCATTCAGTGGTTTTGTCATGTACTTGGCGAAAAATGCCTCCCCTGATTCACCTCAGAGAAGCGTTGGGGTTGAGGATGGAGAGGACGGAGCTTCAGATTTGGTGGTCGTCACCAATGAGCTTCGTGGTCGTCACCAATGAGCTTCAGATCTGGTCATTGTTGCCGGACGTCGGGTGGTTCTCTCATGGCCATGGGTAGGTGGAGAAGGAAGGAGAAAGAGATAAAGCTGAGTGTATTTTGGTTAGCAATGAGCCAAGTGAACTAAATGAGTTTTAAAAAAAGTTACTGGACTAATTGCTAAATAAGTGTTATTTGCTTGACAATTGGTCAAATCCCCCTTTTTTTAACTATTCAACATTTTTGGATTCATCTTCTTAGCTGCTTGATAGCGTGATTTTTGAGCATGGAGGGAAGCATATCTGTGGGAACTAATTTTGCCTATACGATGCATATTTGATTCACAATTGAGAGAAGATAGATTTCTTCCTCTAATGCACAGAATTTGGATTCTAGAATTTGATAAAGAACACTGAAACAGAAAGATTCTCAACTCCTAATTGGGATTGGCGGATAGGATACCCTACTTCTTGTAGTCTGCAAAATTGAAGTACATTGACTGGTCCACCATGGTTATTGCCTTAACTTACAGACAAAATATATTCTCTTGAACCAACCTTGGAAAACCTCTATGTTAAACAATATCAAACAGTGAAAGCTGGGCTAGAGTTGATTTATTTATTTATTTATTTATTTTGGGCGTGGGTACTTTGATCACAATTTCAAGGTCTTTCTCAACTTCAAGAAGATGCCAAATTTTGTCTTTAGGCATCCTTAGACATTGCGTCAATCCCATATTGGATGACAAAGTTAAGCCCATTTCTTTTTTCTAAAGGTGCATGCAATAACTAAACAATTGGCTCCAAACTGCCTAGATCAATATTGCTTCCTCAGTTCCTCCATGTTATACCTCAACCTGGTTAATTAATTTCATTCTACTTACAAATTCTGTAGTGATGTTTTGTTTTATTACTATGTGCATGGAGCATATGAACATTATGGCATGCTTCTATTGCAATGGTTGTTGAATGTTCATTGATATTATGTTGGTTTAAAATTTTCTCGGCACTCATATTTATGCTTGTTAAGTTATATATGTCTTATTGTCAATTGTAATAACTGAATTGTTTAAGAACCATATCCTTTATAGGCACCGAGTTTCCATCATTTGGAAGAATGCGTGAAAGTCAGAATGATGGCTATCTTCAGTTGCCCAGAGGTTGCTATGATTCCTATAAGTACTTTTTTAGAATATACATCAACCACAACTTTTGTTCTCATTATTGAGCTTTGCATTAAGAATTTCTAATGTCAGCCAAATTCCTGCATTTGTTTTATGTTTTATGTTTTAAATATTGTAATTATGTTGCATTTGCAAAGAGTTAAAGTTCTATTTGAATTTTTTTTTTAGTTTTACTTGTTAGAATGTAGACATGTTTAACATGGAATCATGGCATCTTCAGTTTTTTTTAGTTTAAACTGTAACATGTGTTAATGACTGAGTATTTTGAAAAGTATGATTATTTTGTTACTATATACCATTTGCTTTGATTTATTGATAATTACTAGGGCTGAGATTAATATGACATAGTTTGAAGCAAGGACTTAAATATCGATATCGATGGATATATCGAGGGTCCAAAAGCACGGATGTATCGATAGACATATCGAAAATTTCGATATCGATTCAAAGATATGACGGATATTGTTAGTTAAACACATATTTTCATTGAAACTTTGGGAACAATGATTAGACTCTAATAAACAGTTTAGAATTAAAATATTGCAATTTAAATGTGTATTAGACAAGTATGTATTCATTGTATTGTATAGGGTATAAAAATTGTGCCATACTTAGCGATAGAATGAATATTTTAACAAAGTAAATGAAAGTTGTTACTTCATACACTAAAAGCCATTAGTATAATTGAAAAATTTATATAAATCAATACTGAAAGAGGATAACTTTGACGCAATAACAAGAAAATGAATATCTCGATATAGTGGATATATATCGATATATTCAATATATTGACGATACCATGTGAAAGAAAGAAGATATTATGGATATATCGAGATTTTATCAATAATATCGAAAATATCGACAATATAGTAAAGATATTTTGTGAAAAAGATATATCAGTTAGAAATCGTATCGAGGGGTACAGATATGCAGATATATCGAAGATATTGTCGATATTTTAGTCCATGGTTTGAAGTTCATAAATTTGTAAAATTATCTACCCCCCCCCCAAAAAAAAAAAAAAAAAAAAAAGGACACAAACACACGTAGTTATTTCATATACCATAATGTGGTTGGACCATGGGCATTTAAATTCATTTTCTTTGATTGAAATGTTTCGTACTTTGTTTGACTTTCAGGAATTCCTCATTGGGCTAATGACAAAGAAGCAGGTGTTTTACGTGTTGGATATGTAAGTTGTTGATCTTGTCTCCAAAATTTCACATTGAGTGTTCTGCACCTGAAAATTAGATAGGAAAAGGAAACATATTTTGGACATTATAATAGAAATTAAAAGAGTAAAAGCGCGAAGAAAAATAAATTTCTACCCTTAATGATCTACATTGTGAAATGTTTGATGCGCACTTGATAGTATTAAGGGACTGAGAGAAGCCTACCTATATGGCCTAATGTCATACTTATGTTTTTAGTCTTCACCTTCTCTTACTGCCCTTTGAGGAAATCTTCTGTTTTTATCCTTGGTACATTTAGTACATATTAATACCACTATTACTAAACCTATAGACCTAATAGCAGATCCTGAACAGTTCAGTTCTTTAGTCATGATCTACTAGCCATGGTTGTGTAATTGGGTAATAATGCACAACCATGGCTAATGGGTCATCATCTACTGGCCTGGTATTGCGTCTACAACCTTCCAACATAACTTCCATACAACATGACCCACTTCACCATTTCAGCATCCATTCCTCCCTGGCTTGCTACTCAGATCTGAATCACTTCCAACATTTTCTACCCAAGCTCCTTAGGCATTAATTTTTGAAACTGATTGCAAATCAAAGCAACCTGAAACCCATCATTCCCCATTTCAGACCTGAAACGCCCTTTTTCTGTAACCCATTTTCATCACCGCCATCTTCACATGCAAAGACCAAACATTTCATGAAACCATCTCTTTTTGAGGAATTTCATCAAATAATTGGCGGTTTACTGGTCGTCTTCAATTCTCACGCAAAAACAAAATGTAAGCATAATAGCACCCAGAAAAAATGCGGGAGAGAGAGAGAGAGAGAGAGAGAGAGAGAGAGAGAGAGAGAGAGAGAGAGAGAGAGAATGAGGAGAAATTAGATATTGAGAGTACCCATGAGGTGTTTGAAGACATATCACTTCTTATTCTTATTTTTCTATCGAACAAAAGAGATTTCAGGATTTTCTTTTAATTATTTATTTATGATGATTTGGTTATTAAAGAGAGTTGTTATAGATCTTCTGTTCACTTACGTTTTGAGGCCATCGCATGGTTGGCTAAGCTTAAGGGAGGCTGTTGCTTGCAGTGTTACACGGACTCGGCAGTTGACCCCAAAGTATCCATGTCGACATGACATGGCATGACATGGGTGCGGGTATGGGATCCGGCTTGGACACGGCAATTTCAAAGTGGACAAGGCTGATCGTCGAAGAGAGAAGAAAAAAGAAGAAGTTACAGCCAGCGAGTGAGAGAGAGAAAAAAGATACAGCCAGCGAGCGGGAGAGAGAGAAGATACAGCCAGCGAGTGAGAGAAAGAGAAAGAGAACACTTTGTCACTCTAGGAGGCCAAAGTTGCTGTCGGAAATACAGTTGTAGTATGGTAGCTGGATGGAACTAGATCTGCCGGAGATGCCGTCGGAAGAGGAAAGCCGGAGGAGGAATTGTCCGCTCTGAAGGGTTTGTGGCTGGGATTGGTTTTTGTCGAAACATCCAGACCCTTTCTTTTTATCTTTTTTCTTATTTCAGTTTAGTCCTTGTATTCTCTTTTATTTTTTAAATGATCAAAATCTAATATTTATCATTTAAGCCCCCCAAAATAGTTATTATGACTATGACCCTATATTGTGAAAATATTTTCAAATTTACCCCCATAATTTACCTTATTTAATAATAATAATAATCATAATTATATATATATATATATATATATATATATATATATATACACGTACACTCATATATCCTCATATCCCCGTACATGTATCCAATTTTTGGATCCTTTTGAGCCGAATCCCCATATCCCAAATTTAAAATTTAACAAATCCGACTCCTAGATACATACCCGCACCTGATACCCGCACCTGAGTCCATGTAACATAGGTTGCTTGGAATGGAAAAAATTCTTTCTGTAAGAGTTATAGGTTCAGCAATTCAGTTGTTCGTGTGGAAGTTCAAGAAAATAGAAGGGGGTGCTTTGCGGTGATTTCACAGATTAAAGGTAGGGGAAAGAGGGAGTTCATTGTAGTGCTGAAAGGAGAAGATTCATGGTGCTGGAAGAAGATGGCAGATTCGATTAAAGGGTTGATAAATAGAGCGGCTGTTTTACCTGATTCTTTGAAAGAAAGTAGAGCAAGGTATATGGATAATAGGGATGGTCCGGAACATGATAAGGTTAGTAAAGTTGCTTTGCATCTAATGGGAGATTGTGAGAAGGCTTCTGTGTGTGATATGGAGAGTGATGGGTGGACATTGAAGGTGAGTTGTGCGAAATAATGGATCGCAGAATTATTTTGATGCCATTTCAGATCGAGCAGTGGTATTTATTTCTTTATTTATTTTTTAGGATTACTATTATTTAGGAAGAGTTTCCTTCCAAAGCTTTATCCACATAACTTTGATGAAATGGTGTCCAAGTTCTAATTCTATTCATAGTACACGTTCTGCTTTTAAGGGTGGTTGGATCTCAATTGATGACTTACCCTTCCATTTGTGTAGGAAGTATTAAAAATTGTAGAAAATTTTGGGGGCATGGTAGAGATTGATGGAAGAATGCTGATTTTGTGCAATTTGTTTCAATCACTTATCAAAGTGAAAGGGCTGGAGAGAGGCTGCAATTTGGCCTTCGTAGATATTCATTTGCTTCAATCACGTATCAAAGTGTGCCAAAATATGTAACTTGTCATGTGTTTCCATGATGCATTGGCAGCACCACTAATAATTCACTTGTGTTCTCTCTCTCTCTCTCTCTCTGTGACAACAAACTTGTGAAAATTGTTTCATTCTAAATTTTGTTTGTTTTAGAAAATTATTTTATTATTTTTATTAGAATTCTCCTTTTGAGAATTTATGTTTGTGCTTCCTTATTGCAGCTTAAATTTAACTTTCCTCCTTGTCTATGTTGATGTAGGTCAAGCCTGAAATAATCAACTGGTCACCACGAATTATTCTACTACATAATTTTTTGAGTATGGAGGTATGCTAATTTGTATTTATCCCATTGTTTTTTCTTGGATGTAATGATGATGCTGGACTTCATGTTACCCAAATAATTTATGAGGTCAAGTTTTTAGGGAACAAATTACAAGCATATTTCACATTTTAAAATCCCATAAAAATCTGATTAGGATTGTGTATGTGGGTGTTAGGTATAAACATGGATCTATGAATTATTTCATTAAATTTTTTTTTTAATAAAATTATTTGCTGGGAGGAAAAGTTGAAAGAAGCAAAGGACACAAGCAACTACAAAATCAAGAAAGGAAAAAAAAAAAAAAAAAAAACATATCCAGAAAAGAAACTAATTAGCCCCATAGACAGGAATCTCTGAAGTGCGCAGCCATGACCGGGGGAGGAAGGTGCATTGGGTCCACGTATCCTGAAAAATCCAATCTAAGAGCCCATTGAGCAAGCTCATGTGCTGCCCCATTGGCAGATCTGGGGGAAAACTGAATTCAAGAGTTTGCCAAAAGGGATAGCCCATGTTGAACATCGCTCATAAAGACTTCATGGTTCCACTGAATTAGATGTGTGATTGTGCTTCAGAGTATCATTAACCACATATTGTGCATCTCCCTCCAAGATTACTTGCTGCCAATCTCTGTCTAAAGCTGTGGTTATTACCGATTTGGCTGCCAAAGTTTCAGTAACATTTGGCTCCAAATCTGGCAACATCGTAGTCCAGCCACTAAGAATCATTCCTTTAGAGTCACGAGCAATGCATGCCGCACAACAAGACTTCGAACTGACTGCAGCATCAAAGTTAATCTTTATAAATCCATCTGGAGGTTTTGACCAAAACTTGGATGAATCATTGAGGCCCTTCCAGATCCCGTGCTCGATGAAGCTTCATGAGCTCTTGTATACTCCTGGCATCGTTTGAAAGTCGATTGACCAATTTGCTCAATACAGGAATTTTTCCTCATGAAGAGCTGTGTTTCTACTCTTCCAAATATTGTCACAGAAGAAAGCCAGTCCAGAGAATTAGGGAAAATTCAGTCTCATGGGTTTCATCTAATGGAGCTTTTTTGTTCAATATGGCATCAAACCAATTAGTGATTGACAATAAAGGATACATATTTGTTCGAAGACCCCATTGGCCCATTGTGAAAACCAAATGAGATGTTCCAATGACTCAAAGGCATGCTTTCACAGCGGGCAGGACTTATCTTCGACATAGAATCTGGCTGCTAGGATGCCCCAGGCAGGAATGGCCCCTGAGATTAATCTCCATAACAGAACCTTTTGACGCTCGTGTATCTCTGCTTTCTATAGATTTTTCCATGATTTTGTCTCCATTAAGGTCAACATCCCCCATATAGATTGAAGCTCCAAAAAGTAAGCAGATTTCACCGAAAACTTATTTAGAAGGGATCCATTTCAAGCAGTCATTCCGATCAAGAACTGGGATTTTCAAGATGGCCTTAACTGATTCATCAGCTGAAGATATTCAGAATTTTCTCTATATTCCACCTATTTGGATTACTTAGTAAGATCTGCCACTTCCATTGGGATATGCTGTGCATCCTCCTTAAGCTCTGGCTTAAATCCCTCCAAAAAAGGTACCCAAGGATCAGTCCAAACATTAATAGATCTGCCATTACCCAGTTGATAGCAAGCTCCTTTACTCACGATCTCCCTTCCTTCTAAAATTCCTTTCCAGACACAGGAATCATTTGGGGCTTTAGGGACATAAAAGTAGGAATTTCTCATACAGTACTTCTTACAAATTCGGTTAACCCACAATCTATTTGTCCCTCCCACTAATTGCCATCCCAATTTGGCAAGAAAAGGTTTATTACAGTCCATTTTCCGGAAAACTATTCCACCCAGGGATTTTGGTTTACACATTGCATCCCAAGCTCGAAGGCATGAGGGGTTCTTTCCTTCCTCTGTTTTACCCCACCAGAATTTTTGTATCTTGCTATCCAGTTTTGAGCATATAGAATTAGGAATTGACATTGCATAGGCTGGAGTAGCCGACAAAACAGCTTTTACCGAGGTATACCTTCCTGCATATGATAGCACTTTGCTTTTCCAACCTGCTATTCGATTTGTAACCTTCTCCAAGATGGGTTCAAATGCTTTGCATTTTGATCTTCCCAGGATCATTGGGAGCCCCAAGTAAACTGCATCTTTGTGGATTTTCTTAAAACCAAGAGCTGCCCTTAAATTAGCAGCTTGACCCCCATTCAAATTTTGACTGAAAAATACCCCAGATTTATCACCATTAACTTCCTGACCAGACCAACTGCTATAAAGGTCCAGACAATCCTGAATTGCTTCAATTTCCTCTGCCTTGGCATGATCAAAGATGATCAGGTTATCCACATACATCAGGTGGGAAATAGGAGGGCGTTGCCTAGCAATTTCAACTCCATGGATTTGGACTTGTTCCTCTTCCAGTAGAAGCAATCGTGATAGTACTTCTGCACAAATGATAAATAGGAACGGAGAAATGGGATCCTCTTGCCTTAGACCTCGATGCTGGGCGATCTCTCCAACTGGTCCACCATTGATAAGAACCAAAAATGTTGGAGGTAGAAATACACTGCGTTATGAGCCTGATAAAAGGTTGGCTAAAGCCGTATTTCTCCATAACCTTTGTAATAAAACCCCACTCCATTTTATCATATGCTTTAGCCATATCCAATTTAACAGCCATTTTTTTAATGTTATGTTTACATTTTTAAAGCTAGATGTGATCTAGTAAAATAAGTTTTCTGTATTTAATAACTTAGAAACATATCAAGATGTATGGGTCTATTAAGTATTTGAAACTAATTTTTCAGAAAGACATGAACAGTAATTTTCAAGAATTTCCCATGTACAATTAGTTTCTATCCTCCTCTCAGATCTGAAGAAAAATGTATATACATATTTTCTCATACCAAACATCCTTTCTTCTTTCACATCTTAGAAAAAACTCCAGGGAGGGGGAGAGGGAGAGAGAGAGAAGAGCCCATATATGTAAACATTGGTATTCCCTTTTCTTTATAGATCTGAGATATATAATCTATATATAATATATATATATATATATTGGGAGAGGGAGAGAGAGAGAAGAGCCCATATATGTAAACATTAGTATTCCCTTTCCCTTTTCTTTATAGATCTGAGATGTATATCTATATATATATAGGTTAGGATTAACATACACAATTTTTTACACAAATTCTTACACAAGTTCTTAGATAATCTATCTCTAATTCATATTTTGCGAAACCCACTGTTGGATTAGATAGTCTTCCCACATAAGTCATGCACGCAAAAAAATCAAGTTGATCCGAGATTAAGAGTCGTTTCATCCATAAATGTGAGATTTTTAGTGATTAAAAAGATGAGTTTTAGGATCGAATGGCAACAAATCTCAGATCAACTTGATTTTTTGCGTGCATGACCTATGTGGGAAGACTATCTAATCTAATGGTGGGTTTTCGCAAAAAATGAATTGGAGATTGGTTATCTAAAAATTTGTGTAGATTAATGCTGTTTGTGATTGTTATGGTGTCTAAGGCTTGTGATTTTAGAGTTTTAGGGGTGGCAAAATTGCTTGGGTGGTGTTAATGGCGAAGTTCAACCAGTTGCATCATGAGCTGTTTCTACTTCATTATTCAAACTTGAGGACAAGTATTTCTTTATTTTATTTTTAGTGGGGGAGACCTGATGTGGCAAAATATGCGATGCCTAGCAGCTTGTGTTAGCTTGTATGAGTTTGCATTAGCTTATGTGATTTGTTAGTTAGTGAGGCTAGGGGTATTATAGTCCTTTTAGTTTCTTATTACCCTATAAATAGGCTTCTATGATGTTCGTTAGATTAGTTTTTGAAGAATATTGTAGATTGTGCCAGATTTAGAGAGCTAATTGCTCTTATCTGTTCAGAAATCAAGATTAGGTTGCATTTTTCTTCATTTTCTTTCACTTTCTCTCATTTTACTGTTGAGTTTCTTGGTGTATTTCATCATTAAGTGGCTGGAATTTTAGAAAATAGGCTGCTGGAATTTTGGACAGCAACTATTTCAGGGTTAGGATGTTAGGGTAAAGGCTTATTGCATAATGTCACATTTCGCTTAGGCATGAGGCCATGGCCTGTGACAATTGTCTAGAGGGAGTTCTAAGAGGACCAAAGGGTCCAACATTTAATCTATAGATGATCATGCTCACGGATCAACAAGTGCGCTTGGTGGCACGTAGACTATCACAAGGTTGTGCAATCGTGGCTTGTATTGTGTCTACAGCAAACATCACTTTTTGGTGACAAACAAGTGTTGTTTGGGCATCATTTGGATGGATGATTATTGTGTTGAAGTTTTGTGGCAAGAGGAGATCAAATGCGGAGAGGGTTGCATTGTGGGGTTGGCGTGTGCACCCAGTGGGGGCAACAAGGCGAAGGGTCTTAGTGGGATCGAAACATTTTTTGTAAATTTCTGAAATTAAGTTGAGGTCCCAAGAATTTGAATTCACTCGTGTTGGCCATCGGAGTTAACCTGGATTTTATATGGACCATTATACTATGTGATATTTAATGACGTCTCTTCGTGTCACTTGAATGCCCTTAACTGAGCCTACCCTGTGGAAACATGGGGGCAGGCCTAGATGTCTAGAAGGGTCATCTAGGTCTCCATAGGTACTAGGATCCTCATGGATAGTGCCATCAAAGGCATGAGTGCCAGTGCACTGCGATGCGTATGATTCTTAGGTCGAAGGTTTTGTGCATAATCAGATTAAGCCCTACCAGTTATACCTTTGGTTGGACAAATAGGGTTGAGTAGGCTTTTAGGGCTTGTCATAGGCCTTGTGTGCCTTGCATGGGTGTTTGGCTTGGATTTGGCCTCGCTTACAAGATCAAGTGGTTGGATATGCATGGAATGAGGCTGACACCATGCTAATATCCTATCGAGGATGCTTGCTTGCGTGTTTAGCATGTCGAGGGCTTTGCACTTGATGTGTTGGATATGTGGGCTATGCCTAAGGGTGCGGATCATGTGTTGCCATGAGGCATGGGGCGTAAGCTTTGTGCATAGTTAGGGCTTGTGTGCCCCCTAAGCTATTCAAGATGGGCATAAGTTACTTGACAACTGTTGTGGCTATGTCAGTTTGGTTGATGACCTCTATAGGGTTTGTTGGGAGCTTGCGTGTAGGCCTTGATGACAAGAGAAGCTTATTTGGTTGGGCGAGTTGTATGTGTAGCACTAGAAGCTATTGGTAAGCCGTGGGTAAACAATTGGTTATTTGTAGGACTCGGTTACGGGAGTCTTTGTTGGCTACTTCGAGATTGCTTTGTTATGGTATCGAAAAAACGGATAGTGTAAGGCTTGTTGTGACACAAGAGTGTTGGGGCGCTGCTTGGTTCATTCTGTTACATCGAAAAATGTTTGCACTGTGATACATAGCCCTATGGTTATGGTTATGGGAGTAGGGTTTTAGGTTGAGAAAACAATGAAAATTGAGGTTGGTTATGAGTTACATTGTGAACAATTAGAGAAAAGAGAAAAGAGAAGTAGTAGAAGGAGAAGAGAGAATCTAGGCAACCATGCCTTCAATGACTAAACCAAAACACTCAGTATTTAATTATTCAATGTCTGAATTCGTTTTGGTACAGTGGCCCTTATTTGTAGTTACTTGAAAACTTGCTAAGCAAGTAAAAAGCTTTTAGAAACAAAACTAACCAATATAAAAACTTGGACAGGCTCAAATACTTCAAAGGTAGAAAGTTCTTAAATTTTTAATGAGATGATTTTTAACTCAATAATTATGATTTATAGATCTAATACGGTTTATACTTTCATTTTGATTTCGTTTAAGTAGTAATTGATGAATACTAATTTAGTAAATTACCTTAGTTTATCCATCATTAATTTTAGCTTGAAAATTTCTAGACTAGAATGATTATTGCTTTCTTTATTTTCAGTCTTATATTATTTTCATTTTTTTTTAAAATTTATTTTATATTTCTATAGTATAGTAAATAATAAATTCTTGGTAATTGAATTACCCTAACTTAATAATTTGTACATCATAAATTTTAGCCTAAAAATTTAAAGAGTAGAAAATTTTTAATTTAACTTATTTTTATGTTCTAAATTATCTTCGAATTTGTTTAAATTTTTTGTTTATATAATATTTAGTAATACCATTAGTAAAGTACGCTAATTTACATAACATATAAAAATTTCATGAGTACATTAATTTTTAATTTTATTTATTTTGTGTTTTTATTATTTATTTTAAGTAGTTTAAAATTCCCCAATGTTACACACTTAATTCTAATTGTTTTTATTAGCGTGTTCAAAATAGAAGCTATAAAAAACTAGTAATTTTAGAAAAAATGACTTTAAAAAAATAATAAAATGCTCCACCCATACTTACAATGGTTATTAGGTAGTACTCCTAAAAAACATTAGTATATGGGATTCTGGGGTCAAAACATTCCTGCCCCTAAGTTTGGGGCATGTTCGGCAAGCTTAAAAAATTCGCTACCACGATGATTGTGTTTTGTTACATAATGCCGTTACAACTGCATCCTATTATACGTTTACCATTACCGTTACAGTGACTATTAACCTGTTTTTAAAACCATGGGCATACTTGATGGCAGCCAACTATTTCCCCAGATGTCTTTCCATTTATTCTTATGCTTGGGTTTTGGATTGAATAAGATTCTTTTAGATAGTGGTGACATAATGGTAATTATAACCAAGGTAAATATGTAAATAGCACTGTAATCGGAGCTTCAGGTATGGGTGGGAGTAGACCTACCTCGTATTGAACTCGAAAATGAGAGTTATAGCTTGGTGAGGAGTAGAATTTAGAAAGTAGGCTTTATGGTTCTCCATTAAAGCGGGGCTTGTAGACACAATTACATACAATTGATTATTGAAACTTTTTGCAACTTTTGAATGCAATTACTCTAAAGATACCCTTAAATATCTTCTAAGTAAGACTCTTAGAAACCCTTATTGAGTTTTCCTTCTTTTTATTCTTTTCTTTATTTATTTTGATTTTAATTTACATCACTTTTGTACTTTCTTTTACCTACATCTAGCCTTTTCTTTATCCTCAATTTTAATTCTAAAAGCTTTACTTTTCACATAAACCCTAACCCTAATTTTGTATATAAATTAAACATTTAAGTCAAATTGAATAGTTTAAAAAAAATCTCAACTTTTCTAGAAATTACGAGAAGCTTCTTTTGATTTCATACCATATTCATCCTTCAATCACTTCCAAACTTACCCTTATTTCATCTGGAGTTGTTGGTATCATTTCCCTTTTCATACACCCTAGAGAAAACAAGTTTGTAGCCCACCTATACATGAGTGTGGGCAACCTTATTCTTTACTTTGAGGGTTTTTATATTAGATCTTGTTATAATGATGGTATTAGGGTTTGATGATCAATCCTAATACTTAAAACTCTTATTTATATTAAAAATAAATTAAAGCTATAGAATAACAAGTATACCCCTCCATACTAATAGATATTACATCTCACCACTCCCACTGAAGTTGGAGATTATATATCATATACTCCCAACATGCAGCACAACTCAAAGGGAGACCCAGCCCAATCAGAATTAGTGAATCCTTCTACCCTTAGGTGACCATTGGATGTATATAGGAGTCCACGACCAGGGTGAGTCTTAAGATACCATACTACTTTGATAACTGCTTCCTAATGTGGAACATGAGGAGTTGCCATAAACTGAATAACAACACTACTTGCAAATGATACATCTGGATGAATAATCGGAAGATAGTTAATTTATGTACTAAAGTTCATTATATCTTTGGATTTCACAACAGTTCCCCATGATCACAGTGCAACTTTACATTGGAATTGATAAAAGTATCCACAAGTTTAGTCCCTAACTGGCCGTTTTCTTCAAGAATATCTAAATCCTTGGTTTGAAATTGTGTCCGTAGAAAGGTCTTATAACTTTTTTTTCCCTTTACAATTGGTGGCGCTTGAACCCCTAACCTATCCTAATTGTACCCTTTACACCCTCCCTCACCACTAGGATTGACCCAGTGGCTTAAAAGGTCTTTGACTTCATGATACCTAGTTGGTCATCTTTAGTAATAATGATATCATCCTGCGTAGACCACTTAAAATCTTCCCTCGCTCTGAAATTAGAGAGAATGTAGAATGATCAGACTCAACAGTGCATACCAAACTGTAAACTACTTTGTTGAATTTGCCCAATCATGCCTTAGGAGATTGCTTTAGACTATAAATGGCCTTGTGAAGTTTGTACACTTCCCCATACTCCCCTGAGCAAAAAACCTAGGTGGTTGCTCTATATAAACTTTTTCCAGGACATCGTCTTTCCTATTCTAGTATCGTTGCCTTTTGTCTGCATAGTTGAGATCTACTACTTTAGCCTTCCTAACCCCTCATAGCTCATGGGTCATTGACTTAGGTGCTACAAATCATATGATTGGCTCCTTACGTATGTTGTCTAATTTGCAACACTTTGTTTTTCTACCGAATGTCACTTTGGCAAATGAGTTAACTTTCCCTATTTCTCGGTTGGGCATTGCCAATCTTCATTCTACTATTCCACTTACATCGGTTCATAAGTTCCTAAATTTCCCTTTAGTCTTATGTCTATTAACAAGATTACTAACTCTTTAAACTGTGTTTTGTGACATTCTTTCCCAATTCCCATTCATCGCATTTTTCAGGATCTTAAGACCAAAAACACAATTGTTGGTGGGCATTAGTCTGGTGGCCTCTATTATTTTATTGGTGATAGGTCCTCATTTTCCACAACTCTCCATTCTTCAATCTCCCCAATGGAGAATCATTGTCATCTTGGACATCCTTTCCTCCAAAATCTCAAGTTATTGTCTCTAGAGTGTCATCAAATTGAGACCTTGTTTTGTAAAGCAATGTCAATTAAGTAAGCACAATCGTGTGCCCTTTGTTTCTAGGATAGAGAATTTGGTATCTTGCCATTTTCATTTAGTGCATTTAGATGTTTGGGGTCCCAATTGAGTCACTGTCTTATTTAGGTTTTCGGTATTTTGTTATTTTTGTGGATGATTTCTCAAGGATGACTACTTTTATCTCATGAAGGAAAGATTAAAATTTTGTCTTGTTTTTCAAGCATTTTATAATGAAATAAAGACTCGATTTGATGTTCCCATTCGTATTTTTCGATCTCAAAATTCTAAAGAATGTTTTGAATCTAGTTTATACGATTTTTTTGTTAAGCATGGCATAATTCACCAATCTTTTTTCAATTACACCCCTTAGCAGAATAGAATTGATGAGCGTAAAATGTAGCATTCGATAGAGACCTCTCGAGCTTTATTTTTTTACATGCACGTTCCTAGACTCTATTGGAGTATTGTTGTTCTCACAACTTGCGACCTTATCAAACACATGTCTACTTATTTTTTTTCCTTTTTTTTCTTTTTTTAGGATGACACAGAAGACCCGCCCGATTTATTGCCAAGATTAACTTGTAGCTTAGCCAACTAGTAAACCTCCACGAACACAGTGCACCGCATGCTCTACACATGTGCCAGGTAGGTTGCAAGGCGGGCATGTGGTCCGTGGGGGCTCAAACAGGGGACAAACTCCTCATGCCACGTTGTTTTTGGATGTCAATCCCTTTTCTTTGCTTCCTAGAGTTTTCGATTGTGTGTGTTTTGTTCATGTCTTGTGTCCAAGAGGTGATAAGCTTAATCCCCATTCTATTTGGTGTCTTCCTCGGTTATTCTCTAACTCAAAACGGATACAAGTGTTATTCTCCCCCACTGAAGCGTCATTTTGTGAGCGCTGATGTTACTTTTTGGAGTTTGTTCCTTATTTATAGCCTTCTTGTGGGGTTGAGTTGGAGTCTTGTCTACCTTGTCTTCACTTACCCCCTCCCTCACCAGTTCAACTACTTCTTCCAAGACACCATCGCTGGCATATACTTGGAGGTGTGCTCAACATATTGTTCTTTCTTTGCCGCCTACTACGAGATCATCATCCATCCATGTCTAGAGATCCATCTTCTACTTTTGCTCCTCAATATCATTACCTTCATCTGATTTGGATTCCTTGCCCATTGCTGTGTAAAGTAAACGTTCATGCGTAGCTTAACCCATTTCTAAGTTTGTCTCTTACAAAATTTGTCTTCTTCTCTTTGCGCTTTCATTACTTCAATGTCTAATATTTCAATGCCTAAGTCTATTCAGAAAGCATTGTCTATTCTTGATTGGAGCACAAGTATGGACGATGAGATGTTAGCTCTTCATCATAATCATCAAACTTGGGATCTTGTGCCATTGCCTCCAAGGAAATATGTTGTGGGTTCTCATTAGGTATGCACTATGAAGTACTTGCCTGATGGATCTATTGATTGTTTGAAAGCACACCTTGCGACTAAGGGTCATACTCAAACCTATAGTGGACTATGTTTAGACCTTCTCCACATAGCAAGAATTGCATCCATTCGCTTTATGATTTCCTTAGCAGCTACATTTGGGTGGCCCTTGTCATAATTAGATGTTAAGAATGCCCTTCGCATGGGGAAGTAGGGCATCTGATTTGAATCGAGGACCCAACTGCAGGCAAGGACTTAAATATCTATACCGATGGATATTGAGGGTCCAAAAAGATGGATATATCGAAAATATCAATATCGATTTAGAGATATTATGGATATTATTAGTTAAACATGGATATTTCAGTTGAAACTTTGGAAAACATTGAATTAGATTCCAATAAACAATTTGAAATTAAAACATTGCAATTAAATATGTATAAAACAAGTATGTGTGGTATAAAGTACAAAAAGTGTGCCATAGTTAACAAATAAAAATTAAAATTTATGCAAATTCATTATTTAAATGTCATAACATTAAAAAATTTTATGCACATCATTTACACAATGATAAACGATTAAATTAGTAAATCAATGTCATATACAAAAATTAGTACAACATCGGAGTTCCTTGGTGACTCAAAGTTATATATTTATATATGTGATAAGTCATGGAGATATATCATATACGTGGGAATAATAAGTTATAATTATATATTTATATTTTAAAACATAACACAAAGGCTGAATTGCTGGAAAGTGGTCAAAGGTTACTATAAAGCTGAATTGCTGTAGGTTGCATGTAGGTACAACTTGTGAAGCTATAACTTGCAAGCTTTAAAAACTATAGGGGAAAAAAAAACAAGCAAAGAGTATGGACAAATATGTCAATATACATCCTCGATATCATTGATATCTTGATAAATCGACGATATTATGCAGGAAAAAATAATATAGCATGGATATATCGAGATATTGTCGATTATATCACAAATATCGACAATGTTGTAATGATAAATTGTGAAAAAGATATGTCATATCATATCGAGGGGTATGGATACACAGATATATGATGGATATATTGAAGATATCATGGATATTTTAGTCCATGGCTAGAGGAGTAGAAGCACTTCAATGGAAATCAAGATCTCTGTGCAACATGGCCTAATTAGTTGAGGGCTTGCCATGGATCTTAAAACTGAAATCAACTTTGTGGTTATCACCAGTACACTGCATACATTTTTTAGGCCCATGATCCCTACCACGGTTATGGACTCCACGACCTCTACTCTACAGCCACCCTTAAAAGCACCACCATCCACCGTGGTCATAACTAGAGCACATTTTTGCGGAAGATTATTACTTTGGAAAATTAATCCTTGGAGATATAGTCGAATTAGATAAAGATGCTTGCCAAAGTTGAGTGAAAACCTTACTAAGAAACGGGTGCTCCTTGCTACTCAATATTCAAGATTTAATTGAGTCAAATGAAGGTGGCAGTCTAGAAAGAAATCGGGCTACATGTATACATTCGTGTTGTTGTTGCATAGTCTTAACATTATTAGAATTATTAGTTTCAGAGTACTATTCTCGTGCCCATTCCCAAACAAGTTTCGTAGTGGACAGGAAAATAAGACTACATCTGATTTTAGGTTCCATACTATTCCATAAGGTTCTCTGAATTTGGGAATCTTTAGTTCTCCAATTTGCATAAGATACATCAGTAGTGGCTAAGGATCATCAGTTATGAACACAAAATTCTTTCGCCCAAGCATAAAAGCCTCATTGATCGGAGCCCAATGTGCATAATTACTTCCATTCAACTGGATGGGTGATTGGAAGCAAGTCCAGTTGCAAAAGAAAGCTAGAGGTCATGCTCTCCTTGACCCCATAATACAAGAGAGTTAACCGAACAATATATGTTGGCCCGAATGTAAATATAAGAATAGAAACAAATGAATAGCACCAAAATAATTGAAAAATAAGCAAACCTAAAAAATTGGGCTGCTAGAGGAGGTCTCAAAAACTAGGATGCTAAACCTCAAATGCATTAAAGGAATCCAAGAAAATATCTCCAAGTGATAACACATCACTCAACTTGGAGAAATGTGGGCCAGCCATCACCAAGTAAAAAATTAAAGGAGAATATAATGCCGAGGTTACCAACTTACCACCAACACCATAGAAGTGTGTGTTAGTACCCTAGGGTTTGTCAGAAGCAAGCAAGAAGGTAGGGTAGTCTTGAGACTAGTTGAAGGAGAGAAAACCACGACAGAGAGCAGTCGACCCTTGCAACGGTGGGTTTAGAGTTGGAAAAATGATATAGGGAGAGCCACGGTGGTTGCCAGAGTGATTAAACTAGTTGTCGGTCCACTGAAAGGGTCATTGGCGATGCCAGGTGGAGGGCTGGTGAGGGTTGACCTCTGTAGTGGTTGTCAAGTGATGGGAGAAAGTTGAGGATGGGCCCAGGGGCGGAGCCAAAAATTTTCACTAGCAGGGGCCAAACTAGCATGAAAACAAAATTTATAAAAATTATCAACAATAATATATTTTTCTTAATAATTTTTTCCTATTCTTTTTTTCTTCCCTTCAAATAAGTGATGAATAAAGTATATGTATCTACCAGAAACAAATTGTTTTGGAATGGTTTATAAAAATATTTTTGAAGTAAACAATCTTGCTTTTAAATAAACTTGCTATAAGAAGTCTATTATACTTCATTCGGTAAAAAAATTGAACAAATGATTGAATGAATTGTAAGAAATAGAAAGGTAGTGGAGGGACAAGGTGTAACATTGAAGGGGGTCCAAATTTCAGAAGGGTGCGAGGTGGATCAGGTTGGAAGGTCTTCTGATGCACCTGTGGGGCTCCTCTCTCTTCAGAGATGTGGGTGATTTGTGCGGTGGTTTTTTGGAAGCTGATTTATCAAGTGGTGCTACCTTCTCGGAAGTTAGATTTGAAGGTGCGTAGAATTGGAAGGCTTCCATATTTCATTAGAGTTTTGGATGGTGTACGCTGCTTCCGTGTCTCCATCTTTGAGGTTAAGGGTGTGATGTCAGAGCGGTTAGGGCAGCATATAGATAGGGCTACCAGCGGCTTTGGAGGAAGCAGCGGCGACTACGGTGGTAGACCTAATTCCCGTTTGCTTTCAGGAGAGGCAGCAGGGAGAAGGGTGCCTGTACCACGTGATTTGCACGAGAGTCGTGGCCGGGGTTCGTGGAGAGTGTTGAATAAACCCGTTGGGCTTGGGCCCAACTTTCGGCCTGCTCAGAAGGAGTCTAGGGCTTCAGGGTTGGTTGTTGATGAATCCTTGGACCCTGGCTTTAAGAGTGGGCTTGCTATAGAAGATGGTGCTTCTCAGTCTATTGATGCAGGCCCTATCACTAAGGCTGATGGATGCAAATCGTGGGTATTGGCCAACTTCTACAACCCAGTTTCTCCTACATCACAGTGGGATGGTGAGGCAGTCTTATGCTTCCTTCGCCTCTGATGAGGGGTTGTCGTATGGAGATGGGATTGCTAGTGAAGTTTGCGTGCAGGAGTTGAGTGTAGCGGGCAGCATTCTTGCTTTAGGGGAAGGTGAGTCTATAATTGGGGAACCGATTGCTCTGACTCCGTTGGCTCTTCTTCCTTCTACATCTACATCTCAGGGAGTTTCCACTGAGTTGCCCTTGGAGCAATCGGAAGTTTCCGAGTGGGTACTGAAGAAAATACACAACTTCAGCAAATTTATGGGGGTATCATGTGATGAGTTTAAGGGTCAGGCAACCAAGCTTTACTGCTATCGAGCGTAGATGGTTGTCTAGTAAGAGTGTCTCTCCGGTAAGCAGATGCTCTAAATCTGGATTTAAGGGGTTAGGGAACTTAAGAATTTGAGATGCTCTGTTAATTACGATGCGGTGAGTTGTTCTAAGAGTGAGGAAGGAAGGGGTAGGAGGGGGAGGATTCTTTTGTTACGTAGTGTTTATGAGGATTGTTGACTGGAATATTCGTGGGGCTAATGATAAGGAGAAGCGTTTGAGCAATAAACTGGCGTTGAAACAGTGGAAGCTGGATGTGGTGGTCCTTCAAGAGACAAAGATGGAGATTTTTGATAGGGCTGTTGTGAGGGATATTTGGTCGTCTAGGTTTGTTGATTGGGAGGTTCTTGCTGCCAGGGGTACGGCAGTTGCTATGGTTTGAGACAATCGATCTCTGGTCAAGGTGGAGTAGAGGGTGGCTCAGTACTCCGTTTCTGTTCTGTTTCGGAGTTCTCTTTCAGGGTTGATATGGGCTCTCTTTGGTGTTTATGGCCTAGCTGGGGCTACTGAGCGCCGTGTTTTGTGGGCTGAATTAGAAGCTGTTAAGGATGTTTGGAGAGCTCCATGGTGCATCACGGGCGATTTCAACATAGTAAGGTTTCCCTCTGAAAGATGGTCGGAGAGTGGCTTGACTAATGCTATGATGGAATTCTCTGATTTCATTAATAGAAACGCCTTGGTTGATCTTCCTTTGGTTGGTGGGCGCTTCACGTGGTCTAATAATCAAGACCATCCTTTGCTGTTTCGCCTTGACAGGTTCCTATTCTCCAGGGGTTTTGACGATTTGTTTCCTAGGACGGTGCAATCTGTTTTGCCTAAGCCATGCTTTGATCATGTGCCTCTCTTGGTGGATTTTGAGGGGCTTCAGCACCGGAAGGGTCCTTTTCGGTTCGAGAATATGTGGCTCATGGCGGACTGGTTTCATTGATTTGGTTAAGAACTGGTGGGTATCTTATATGTTTTATGGTTCTTCTAGTCATGTGCTTATGTCTAAGCTTCCGGCCTTGAAGAAAGACTTGAAGAAGTGGAACGTGGAAGTGTTTGGCAGGATTGAGGTGAAAAAAGCTGCTTTGCTTAATAACATTCTTTTATATGATTCCAAAGAGGATTGTGGGGAGTTGGCTGAAGAGGATAGAGCTCTCAGAGAGAGGATCTTAAGAAAGAGTTTGCCCGTTTAGTTGAGATGGAGGAAACCTGCTAGCGCCAAAAGTCTAAACAATTATGGCTTAAAAAAGGTGACAGAAACACCCGATACTTCCATCAGACTGGCTAATGCTCATTACAGAAGAAACTTTATAGGTAAATTGAAGGTAGATGGGGTGGTTGTGGATCGAGAAGAAGATATCTCCACTGCTATTGTGGAATTTTACTCTGGTCTCTTGAAGGAACAGGAAGACCGGAGGCCTTTGATGGATGGCATGCCTTTTGATGTTATTTTTGAGGAGGATGCGACTGCCCTGGAAAGAGGTTGGGATGAGGCTGAAGTTTTGGAGGCTATTAAGAGTTGCAATGGTGACAAAGCCCCAGGTCTTGATGGCTTCACATTGGCTTTCTTTCAGGTCTGTTGGGAAGTTGTTAAAGGGGATGTCATAGAGGCTCTCAGTCAGTTTTTTTCATGATTGTCGTTGGGAGAGAAGCATAAATGCGACCTTTCTCATCTTAATTCCTAAGAAAGGGGATGCAGTGGAATTAAAAGACTTTAGGCCAATTAGTTTAGTGGGGGCTGTTTATAAGATTCTGGCAAAACTCTTAGACATGAAATTGAGTAGAGTGGTCAATAAGGTTGTGGGCCCATTCCAAAATGCGTTTGTTGGTGACCGTCAAATTTTGGATGGCGCTCTTATTGCTAATGAATGTGTTGATTCTAAGTTAAGAAGTGGAATTCCGGGTTTAATTTGCAAACTTGACATTGAGAAAGCCTATGATCATGTTAATTGGCGTTTGCTTCTTTACCTACTCAAAAGAATGGGTTTCAAAGAAAAATGGGGGAATTGGATGGAGTGGTGCATAAAAACAGCCTCTTTCTTGATTATGGTTAATGGGAATCCTTAAGGTTTCTTCCCTAGCTCCTGAGGTTTGCGTTAGGGGGATCCTCTTTCGCCTTTTCTTTTCATCCTTGTGATGGAAGCTCTAAGCAGGATGATTTCTAGGGCATCGGAAGATGGTTTAATTGAGGGTTTTAGCGTTTGCAGTAGAGGTGCTGTGGGGGATAATATATATCATTTATTATTTGCTGACGATACCATCATTTTTTGTGGAGCCGATAGTGAACAACTGTGTACTTTGAGATGTATTTTGCTCTATTTTGAGGCGGCTGTCAGGTTTTAAAATCAACTTAAGAAAAAGTGAGTTGATTGCTGTGGGTGATGTGCCTGACTTGGAGGTATTGGCTTCTAATCTGGGATGCAAAGCTGGGCTTCTTCATTCTACATACCTGGGGCTGCCTTTGGGGGCTAAGTTTAAGTCTAAGGCTATGTGGGATCCCATCATTGAGCAGTTTCCAAACGAGACTGAATGGGTGGCATGAAGGCTACCTTTCTAAAGGAGGGAAGATGACTTTGATTAAGAGCACTCTTGCTAGTCTGCCAACTTACTTTATGTCCTTGTTTGTCCTTCTGGGGTCTGTGGCTGCTAGATTGGAAAAAATTCAGCGAGACTTTTTGTGAGAAGGGATGGAGGGGAAGCAGAATTTACATTTAGTTAATTGGAAGAAGGTTTGTTCTCCTAAGGTGGCTAGGGGTTTGGGTTTCGCCCTCTTCTTCGCTCTAATCAAGCGTTGTTAGCTAAATGGTTATGAAGATATGCTGTTGAAGATGGGCCCCTTTGGAAGAATGTCATTGAGTGGAAGTTTGGCAACTTGGAAGGGGGTTGGTGGTCCAAGGCTCCTCGGGGTCCTTATGGTTGCAGGGTTTGGAAGGCCATCTGGGGAGGTGTTGAGGAGTTTATGAAGGGGGTTCGTTTTAAGTTAGGTGATGGTCGGAGGGTGAGGTTTTGGCTCGATTGTTGGTGCACTGATTCTCCCTTAGCACTTCAGTTCCCACAGATTTTTCTCATTGCTTGCAATAAGGAGGTTTGGGTGGCTGATTATGTGGCATGGGACATAAGAGATAGGTTGGTGTGGAATGTTGACTTAGTCAGGGACTTTCATGACTCGGAACTTGATGAAGTTTTTAGGCTTTTTGAGATTTTGAGATCTGTGGAGGTTAACAGGGGATCATCAGATCGTATTGTATGGGATAAAGGAAAGGATGGAAAGTTTTCAGTTGGGGTATTTTTTAATTCTTTGCACAGTTCAGACAGGAGCTTCCCGGCTTCTCATATTTGGATTTCTATAATTCCTTCCAAAATCTCTTTCTTCTTGTGGACTGCTGCTCACAGAAAATGCCTTACCATAGATGAATTGCAAAGGAGAGGGTTTTCTGTGTGTAATAGGTGCGTTCTATGCAAAAACCATGAGGAGTCCATTGATCACTTGTTGCTCCATTGCACAGTGGCGAGGGAACTGTGGGCTCGTGGGTTTCATGTTTTTGGTATGAATTGGGTGATGCCGCATTCTATGTTGAGCTTGATGGCCAGTTGGCAATGCTCTTCTAAGAACAAGAGTCAGCGTGCGGTGTGGAGATGCCTTCCTCCTGCTATTTGTTGGACCTTATGGAAGGAAAGGAATTTGAGAATTTTTGAGGGGTTAGAGAGATCTGTACAGCACCTACAGAATACCTTTTTAGGTTTCCTTTTTGATTGGGGGCGATTGTATTTTTTTGGATGGGCAATTGCTTTATGCTGACTTCTTATGCTCCCTAAAGCTTTAGTTTCTTTTCTAGTTTCTTTTTCTTCACTTTTTGGCCTTTTGGTCTTTCTTTGTATACAGCCTGTGTACATGTGCTTTGCACCTTTTGTTTTATCTATATTACCTTATCAAAAAAAAAAATTTAAGACTACGAGGGACTAAATGAAAAAATTTTCAAAAACAATTGGAGGGGCCATGACCCCCCCTTGTCCTAAGGTGGCTTTGCCCCTGGATGGGCCAATCTAGAAGCTGGGTTGTTAAAGCATATCATTAGTGGGCCTAGAGTGATTGTTAGCTGTTGTCAGTTGTCAAGAAAGAGCTTTGGCACTCGGTAGTGGTTCAACTGTGGGTGGCTAAGGTGGTTTCTCTCATAGCATGTTATAATGATGGTATTAGGGTTTAATAATCAATCCTAATACATTAAACTCTTTTTTATGTTCAAATAAATTAAAGTGATAGAATGACAAGTATACCCCTCCGACTAATAGATATTACATATTATAACAGACCCCTTTTCGTACTTGTTTCGTACTCACACATGACTTAAAGAGTCATTTGTTGGAGAATAGTTTAAAATATTTAAATAGAAAAACATAAACATGTGACCATATGTGAATAATGCATATATTTACATAGAATTGTGGACCAAAATATCGGTAATTTCGTGGTTATTAGCCTTATTAGCAATCTTATTTCACCTAGATCCGTTCTGACTGAAACCATAAACTCTTCTCTTAACCAATTATAAATTCATTTTGTTCAAAAAACCATTTAATTTAACCCAACACTCCTTATCAAGCGTAAAAGAAACTGACCCGTTCATTTTTTTCTCCACTCTCCCTCCTCTAAATCATCAACACCCTCCTCACCCGCATCTCTTGCCCTTTCAGTTGGCCCTTAAGAATTACCCTCTTTACTTGGCACACCTGCTCTAATTGACAAATTATCTAGATCAATCCCATTTAGCCAAATTTGAGGGATGAACGTTATGAATAAGATTAGAATCAGTTGCAACTACAGAATTGAGCCCAAAGACCCTGACAGAATTACCCCCAGAATTGGAAGAACTAGAAGGAATAGAAGAAGTCAAATAGTCTTCGAATCTCTATTACTTTGAGAGGAAACTAAACAACCCTCCCCATGAACTCCAACTTCTTCCCCTTTTTGAGAATTGGTCCGCATTAGATTTAGCATCAAAACTAACAGCGCAAAGAAGTTCGAAAGCTGATTAGAATCATAAAGCATGATATTATTAGCAAAGGAAAGAGAAACCTTATCTGAAAATAAATCCTCTACACATTCCAGCACCTCTGTATCATGCATCTGACCCGAGTCTGACTCAGTGACGTAAGAGCTAATTGAAACAGCCGAAGAGTCTTCAACCTCCTCCGAATCTGCCACATAGATCTTGCCTTCATCAAGTTCAACCAAAGAAGGCTTCAGCGAGACGTCATCAGTAACTCCATGGATGTATATATATGTTTATGTGTGTGTGTGTGTGTGTATTTCAATTACATAGTGATCATATCTGATACATATCCCTACTTGTTCCATGTGTCCCGTATCCAATATGATTGGAGGAGATTGTTATAATGCCATTAAGTGGATGATTGGTAGAGTTAAGTTTGTTGCAGCTCTTTAATATTGTGGTAAAAGGTTGTTGACATTTCTAAACCATAGGTCCTTTTCTGTGGGCACCAAATGAAGCATATGCAGAAGTGGATTTCCTAACTTGAGAGATGCTCAGTCTATGGGGGAAGTTTTTGAAATTTTATGTCTCCTTGATCATTTCATAGAATTTTGTTGCCTTCACTTCTTTGAAGATATTTTTTCGTCTCCCTTATAGTGTCTTATTTTTATTTTTATTTTCTCATAAATATATTTCTCATTACAAAAAGATGGAATTTCTCTGATACAAATAGCCTTAGTAGCAAAACTTTCATGGCATGTGAAATCCTTCAAAAAGTTACCCTTAAGCCCACTTCTATAACAATTGAAAGGCTTAATATTACATAATAAGCTACTTTCTAATTTAAAACAGAAAAATTGATTGTAAACTTTTAGTAGTTTTTTAAAAGACCATCGGAAAAAATTTAGCGACGAAACATATATCATGTAAAATCTTCCTTAATTAAGTCTTATATTTAACAAAAAAATGTGTAGCCTTTATGTTGAAAACATTTTATTAAAAAAGTTACCCTTAAGCCCACTTCTATAACAATTGAAAGGCTTAATATTATATAATAAGCTACTTTCTAATTTAAAACAGAAAAAGTGATTGCAACTTTTAGTAGTTTTTTAAAAGACCAGTGGAAAAAATTTAGTGACAAAACATATATCATGTGAAATCTTCCTTAATTAAGTCTTATACATAACAAAAAAATGTGTAGCCTTTATGTTTAAAAACTTTTTATTAAAAAACAAAGGCTAGGACCGTAACCAGCTCACCTGTCCTAGGACCCCGCTTTGTGAACCAACATTGTCTATGGCATTTTTTTTTTTTTTTTTTTTTTTGAATATTTGGATGGATTATTAAAGAATTATTGTAACAGGAAAATGCAATTATTTATTTATGGGTAAAAGCTTCGACATAGATTAATATTTCTCCAGTTAGTCAAGGTTGGGTGCGTCACAAATGATTGGTAATACATGTTAACTTTATAACTCTAGGGGAACTATAAAGATCCTTTGCTTGAATCTTCAACAATTTGAAGATGCTATTTAGATGATGAATCTGCAAGTTGAGTTTGAAATGAAAAATTATGTTTCTTACAGGAATGTGACTATCTTAGAGCTATTGCCCTACCTCGCCTTCATATTTCTACTGTGGTGGATATAAAAACAGGAAAGGTATGTATGATTGTGCCTTTTTTCCCTTTTTTAATTTTATTTTTAAATTTTTGTAGATGTACAAGTTGATGGTTTATAATTTTCTTCTCATTTCTTGAGTCATACACTTATATCTCTCTCACACCTGTTACCTGTATGCCTTCAAGTTATGAGTAAGGGTTTATTTTGTTATCAGATTTTGATGAAATAATCCATTCAAAGAAACCAAGTTTTGGTCATTGAGGGTTAGAGAAAAATATTGATTGGTTGATATTTTCTACAAGTAGTTACCCTAGTACTACTTCGTTGTCATTGTTCTATAATTGCATGCCTTTTAGGTATGTTAATATGTTATAATGTTATCTTTACTATTGGATACCAAATTAGATGACACTTGACAATTATTAGGACTACTTATATTATTTGTTATCTCACTCATGCTTTTCTTGATGAGTAAATTGGAATTGAAATTTACTAAGGAAACACATGTACTCGTAAGGGCAAGAGAGCAGCTCTAAATTTTCCTACTGTTTAAATTTCTTTTTCTTTTTTGGGCAAGTAAATTAAGTAGTTAGTATCGGATGTAAAAATTGATGTACAATAAAAAAAAAAAAAAAAAAAGGTTATAGTTTTCAAGACCCGCCTAACCTTTTATAGGTTAGTACTTAGTACCATTTTATGGAAAGTCTAAAAGCAGGAAAAGACATCACTCTTTCTCTTTCGACAAATACATCCAAGTAGTTCTAGAGAAATCATCAATAGAAATAATGAACCATTAGAACAAGATAATGTAGAAATATGAGTGTGCATAATAGCAAATGGGATATTACTTTTGTTAGAACAAGGTGGAAATGAAGTTCAATGATGTTTTGCAAGTTCACACATTTCACGATGGAATTTAAAGACATTTGTTCGAGAAAACAGTGAAGTAAAATTGTGTTGGAGCAACAAAAAGGACGGATGCCCGAATCTCCTATGTTAGAGCCAAATCATTTCTTCAGAAGAATCATAGACATTACATTGCCAATCGTCCTTGTTGTTATTATGTCTTGGATAACATAATTGGAAGGAAAAAACATTACATTGTTTTTGAGATCTATTTTAATGCAATTTAAGGAAAAAAGATTAGTAGAGAAATTTGGAACATGTAAAATTTAGGAAAGACATACCTTTTCCTGACAGATGAAAGAGAACTTTCAGCATCCCTGATGCAAATCATTCAATTCAAAGTCTTCACTATTTATGGTTCCTAGGGAGAGTTATTGTTATTAAATGGTCAAAGAGTAAAGTCTTATTTTTATTCAAAGGAGTAATTAGGGTGTGGGAATACTAAAGGTTGCCTAGTAAATAAGAGTGCCATTAATGATTGTAATTATGAAGCCCAATCGAATTAAGTCTAAAGGGGTCAGTCATTTGTCTGCTGTAATAAGTTTTTAGTATCAAATATTGTCTTTAATATTGCTTTCATTTGTTTAGATAAACTTCTAATAGTTTATTCTGTCCCCTTACAAGGCTTTTTCCTAGATATCCCTTCAGAAATCTAGACTCCAATGGTGATTGGAGTGTTAGCAGTCTTTTCTTACTTCTGTAAGTGGATTTTTATTTCTTTCATTCGCTTCAAGCCCTAACTTTATCCTATCCTAAACATGTGTTGTTAGAATGAAACAAAGTTGATAAACCTATTATATGATCAAAAGCCCTAATATCAATGATCCAGGGATGATGAGAATTGAGAAGTATTAAAAGATGCATTTAAGGAAATGTCAAGGTTCTCTGAGTGAGCAAAACGGGCTGACACAATGGTGAATGTCTCCAGTTGGGATATAAGACGTCTTAATGTCTCAAATTCTCCTTTAGTAAGAGTCATTGTCTTGGAAGCAGGAGTCCCAAATGTAGGAGTGAGAGATTAGGTTCCCCAGTTGTAGTAGAATGATCACAGGACCAAGATGAACCACGAGAGTGACCTCTCCTGCCGCTGCTAGGGCGAGCAGTTGATTTGTATTTATGTAAATCAAGAAGAGTGTAAGATGAAGAAGAAAGAAGAAGAAGAACTATGGGAGAAAGAATGAGAGAGTCTACCGTAGGCTTCTCTTCCTTATAATATACTTATTTATATTACTTTCTAAGTGCAATTATAAATATACCCTTCAACATAATAATAAAAATAATAAAAATTTTCAATCAGAAAAATAATAATAATAAAATTAACAATAATTAAAGAGATAGTATAAAATATTCAACACTCCCCCTTAAGCTGGTGCAAAAATATCTTGCATGCCCGGCTTGTCTAGAATATTGCGAAAAGTTCTACTAGACAACCCTTGTAACACCCCAATATTTATTATATGTTAATTTGAAACTACGTTGGGGTTGAATTTTACTTGGAAAGAATATATATTATTTATATGAAACAAGATTTATTATTATTGGGTTGGGCCATTTTATTGGGCTTAGAATTTCTTAATAAGCTTTGAGAATATTTGGACTTGAGAAGGACATGGATATTTTTGTATTTTTTTCTACATGAAACCAAGTTGAAATTTTTCATATAATTTCTCTATTAGAATGTAGAGTATTCTTTTACTCACTAGGCTTTAGTGGGAGCTTCAAGATTTTGTATTTTTATTATTACATTGGTTGGAGCTATTTTGATACACAATGTTGGTGGACTGAATATTATATAAGGTGCATGAAAACATGTGGAAGATTAACAATTAGTGTGGCATGTTAAGCTTTCTATATTAAACACGTGTACTATGGGCGTTGTATATATATCTATATATCTATCTATATATATATGTATATATATAATATGTATCATCACTTGTCTGGCCAAAAAAAAAAAGCAGAGAGTTATAGAATGTAAGTATATAAACTATGAAAGAAGAAAGAGCCCAGAGCAAGAGAGAGAGTGAGAAGAGAAAAACATGAGAGAGAGAGAGAGAGAGAGAGAGAGTGAAGAAGAAGAAGAAGATGGAGAAGAAGAAAGAGAAGAAAGAAGAGGAATTCACAGGTTGGGTTTGGGAGCTTGAATTGAGCAACCAAGATTTATATTTCAGGTGAGAAAATCATCTCTCTTATTTTATGTTAATCCCTAACATCAATTTGGAGCAATTTGATGTAATTATGTATATTAGAAAGGTTCTTGAAGCTTTAATGCTATCCAAACCTAAACCTAATTTTCTTGTGTTCATGGTTGGATTCTGAAAATCCTGAACAGTAGACGATTTTATGAGAATTTTCTGTACATGGACTTTGATTTTGGATTTGGAATTTTGGGGTATTTAAAGTACAATTACAAGTGATTCTTTTACCGTTGGTTTCAACTAAAAATATTGAAAATTTGATTTTTGGTGAGTTTCCAAAGTTGAACCTGAGTTGCTGTACGGAAATTTCTGCTGCTATGGGTTATATTATAAATTGAGTTTAAAATAGTTATCGTAGTCCGTTTGATGCGAAATTTATATGGTTTGAAAGCTTGATGAATCTGGTTTTTATTAAAATAAGTTCTGAAACCCAAATCTTTATAAAATAAACCAGAAAATCTATTTGTACCTGTTACTCCAAGCTGTCTTTGAATTTCCAGATTCTGTTGTCTGACTTTGAAGTGATTTTCGAACCACATGGATTTTGGGTGGTGATCAATTGTTATTTTTCTTCAATAGTACTTTGTTTAAGCTTTCTAAAACAAGTTGAATCATTGAATTTGGAATTTTGTGGATTTAGTTATGAATTTTCAAACCTAAACTGTCCTGTTTTAAGAAAGTGCAAGTGTGATGTTTGATTAAAGAAAGTATTAGCAAATTTCATCATTTTGAGTGTGGGATTGCTTTTATGAAATAAAAACAAAGTTGTATAATTATGTTGAGTTATGAAATTTGCTATCTATTATTAATAAGTTTGATACAAGCTTAAGAATGGAATTATTTGCTGTGTGTATAAAGAGATGATCTTTGGAACCTAGTTATTGTTTGACTATTAGTTTTTATAGGAAATATATAGAGTTTGAGTTTAATATTTAACATCTGAGTTGAAAAGATGTTTAAAATTGGATAGAACTCAAGACAGAGGATACCTTCAAGATAAGATTTTCTTGGGAAACATAAATTTGGATTATTTGTGTAGCTTTACATAGTAATTAGATGGAAATTTGAGACCTGAATAGTATTAATGCATGATTTTAGCATGCCTTAAATGAGATTGTTGATACATAAACTCTGCATAAAAATTATAATTGAGATGAATATGATTTTGTATATGTGGTTGGATTCCCTATATAAGCGTTATTGGAATTAAACATATTATGTTAAGAGTTGAGAGTTGAGAGGATCATCCTACAGTTAGTGCACTAATATGTTATGTCACTGAGGGTGTGTCGCCAGTGATATAATATACACACATGATGAGCGGTGTGTGCTGTGACCATGGAATAGCATGCCCTGTGTGAGCAGTAGGTGTATGCTATTGTTTATTTTTATTTTGCAGGTTGTGAGATACAACAGTAGTACAGTAGTACAAGTATGAGAAATTTAATTGTGTTGAGATAATGCAGTATTAATGTGCCACAGTGTAAATGATAATTTCATTAGTTAATGCACGTTGAATGATTATCATCATATATGATTGTACTGAGATTATTATAAAATAAGTTTAGTTGAGTGATCCATGTTTATCAAAAGATGATTATTTCGTATGATTGTGTGAAGATTAGTGTAAAATAAGTGTAGATGTTTTCTCACTGGGCTGTCTAGCTCATTGTGTTATATAAATAACACTTTCAAGTCATCGTTGTTGGAGGCATGTAATCGAATTGGGGTCAAGATTGGGAGAAATTATTGTGATGATTTGTTATTTCTCTAAAATTGATGTAAATATTGTTAAATGAGTTGAGCAATGTATATTCAGATGAGTTTTGGGTTATCCACTGCTTTTTGCAGCTATATTATATTATGTAATTTCAAAGGAAATTTTATTTTTGAAAGAGAATTTAAATTTTATTATTATTATTTTTTTTATTGTTATGGAGCTCATAAAATTGAACGTGTTTTTCGGGTCATTACAAGTCCTTCGTCGAAATATTAGCAAGTTGATCTTCAATTTTCATGTATGGAGTATACATATCTGTCCAAAATTCAACTTCTCTTTGATAAAGTGCCTATCAACTTCAATATAGTTTGTCCAGTCATGTTGAATAGGGTTGTGTGCAATATTGATAGTTGCCATGTTATCACAATTCAACCTCGTAGGATCTGAGCATTGAGTGCCAAGTTCCCTTAACAAATTTTTTACCCAAAGCATCTCTCATGTTCCATGAGCCATCGATCAGACACTAGCCTTCCTTCACACTGTATCTAGAAACAATTGACTGTTTCTTGCTATGCGAAGTCATAAGATTTCCCTTTACAAATGTACAATAATCGGATATAGACCTCCTATCAGTGATACAGCCAGCCCAATCAACATCCGTATGTCTCAAAAATAGAATTCCTTTCCCCAAAGCAGATTTTAAGTAACGAAGAATTTGATAGACAACCTCCATATGTGAATCGCGAGGAGAATGCATAAACTGACTTGGCACACCAACACCATATGCTATGTTTGGACGTGTGTGAGATAAGTAAATCAATTTTCCAACTAGTTGTTGATATCTCCCCGTCTACTAAGGTTCCCTTTGTATCTTCTCCTAGTTCGTGATTATGCTCTATAGGAATATCACTAGCTTTGGTTGGAACCCAGCATACCTGTCTCTTTAAGAAGATCTAGAATATACTTCTTTTGAGAAATAAAGATAAACTTTTTGGGATCGAGCAACTTCAATACCAAAAAGTAGTTAAAAGTTCTCATAGTCTTTGATTTCATACTCCTTTGCCTCATGGTTTTTTAACTCCTTCGTCTCCTCCACATCATCCTAGTTATGAGAATGTAATCAACATACAAAATAAGAGCTATTAACTTGCCGTGGGACGAGTGTCGAATTAACAAAGTGTGATCCCCTTGGATCTCATTATAGCCACACTTGAGCATAGCTCAGGAAAATCTCTCAAATCATGCTCTAGGTGAGTGTTTTACCCAATTACCTATACGAGGCTTTCTGTAGCTTGCAAACCTTATCCTTGGCAAAAATCCACAAAACTAGGGAAACATCTATTTTCACTTGTTTCAAATCTGCATGTGAGAAAAAGATTCTTCACATCGAGTTGCTATAGGAACCAACCCAAATTTGCAACTAAGGATAGTTAGATACGGTAGAATTCATCTTTGCAAGTTAAGAAAATGTTTCCTGGCAGTTAATTCCATATGTTTGGACAAAGCCCTTTGCCATCAATCTCGCTTCATATCTCTCCACTGAACTAGCTGCCTTGTTCACTGTGGAGACCCATTTGCATCCCATCGTTCTCTTGCCCTTAGGTAACTTAGGGCCTGTTTAGATGATCATCCTGGCACCCTAAAATCACTTATATGGTCTAAAATAACTTTTTGGGCCTGTTTGGATGATTTGCCCACAAGTGCTTGTGGGTTGTAAAAGTGGTTATAGTAGAAGTAAAGTCCTCCCAGCTTTGGAAGAAAAGCTGTGTAGGAATCAGATAACCTTTTAATGGAACTTTTGGTAATGATGAGCGTGTCCTCCATATTATAACGCAAAAGGCAAAAATACCAACCATATCCTTCTGCTTTTAGTAGCTTCTATTCTCTTATGATTATGCCTAATAGCTAAAGCTGCAGCTAACCCAAACAGGGCATTTATTAATTCTTGAGTACTATTCTGTTGAAGGGCTCTCAATTCTCTTCAAAAAAAAAAAAAAAAAAAGGGGGTGGGGGGTGGTTTCTGATTTCTCCATTCATCACTACTGTCAATTTTTGATCACTAAGTATATTTGGTTTGAGGTAGAGCCGTAGAGGAACAAAAGACAAATGAGAAGCAAATGTACAATAAGACGGTGAGAGATTTTGAAAAGAAAGAAAATTAGATATAAGATGTTGGGTACATGACCTAACCCCTTTACAGAGAGCAATGGGAGTATCAAAATCATCAATGGGCTTACTAGGAACGTTAGTAGGAACAATAGAGTGACAACTGACAAGTAATCAGTGGGATTGCTCAAGTTTAAAGAAGAAGGTTGATAGATTTGAGGAGCACTGGTCTTATTCTTTTGTCTCTTCAAGTAAACCTGTAACCCTTAGCCAGTTGCATCTGAGTCTCAACAGTAGTAAAATGATTAATAGGGAGGAACAATTATATGCACTGTAAGTGGGGCAATTGTTGGAATCACTGACGCCGGCTGCTCTTCTCTACTGTTGTCCCCTTGAAGAGGAATATTCGAAGAATAAAATTAGGCAGCAGTCTTATAAAAGGTCACATCCGTAGACATAAATCTTGTCGCAGGCAGAGGTGATAGTACTCGCAGGCTTGTAGCCCTTCTGAGTAGGAGAAGATCCAAACAAAACACACTAGAAAACTCTAGGATCTAATTTACTTCTGTCCTGTCCCAGAACAAGTACAAAGCAGATAACCAAATACCATAGGGGGAAACAAGGAATGGATGGGAGGAAGAGGAGAACTGAGTACTTAGGGACATTCTATTTATTAGATATGCTGTTGCGAAAACTGCATTCCCCAATAGGACTTAGGGACATTCATTTAGAATTAAACGGCCCTAGCCCCATTCTGTTGAGGTGTATTGAAATAGTAGTTTGATGAACTATATCATGGTCCTCGAAATATGACTTTAAGACTTCTATAGATGCATGCACCAACATTTCCTTGATAGGATTGTTAAACTGAGTCTAACACCTTTTTGTGAAAAATTGGGAAACACAAGAATACGTCACTTCTTTGTTTCAAAAGATAAACTCAAGTAGTATGAGAAAAATGATCAATGAATGTAACAAACCAAGGAAGCCTTGTTAATGAAGACAACTCGAGAAGGGACCCAAATATCGTTATGAATGATTGGAAAAGTTTCAGAACTTTTATTGTTACTAGAAGGAAATGACACCTGGCGGTGTTTAGCAAGTTCGCATGTCACAATTATGTTTGAAAAAATTTATGTCTAGACAACAAAAGAGGAAAAATTCTTTGTAACAAAAGAAAGGATGGATGCCCCAAATGCCAATGCCATAGCCTAATCTTCTCTTCTAAATATCAGTATTTGTTGAATGACGTGCCTGCTAAAGGTTCTCCTTCCGTTTAGACTGAGAATTCAAAAGATAAAGACCATTGCTCTCTCTACCACTACCAATTGTCTTCTTTGTGACTGTGTCTTGGAAGACACACTGCGATGGAAAAAAATGTCACACTAGAATTAAGGTCTTTAGTAACCCTACTAATAGAAGGAGGTTAGTGGAGAACTTTGGAACATGTAGAACATAAGAAAGCGACATAGATGGTGTAACCAAAATAAAACCTTTGCCTGAGACAGAAGATAAGGAACCATTAAATATTATGACCTTTTCTCTGCCTGAAACAATATAGAAACACTGGTCGTATGATTAGAAGCTTCTGAATCAATGATCCAAGGTTGACAAGTAGTATAGGATGCACTGAGGGACATAGCTACATTACACAAAATGAGGTGGAGGCATTGTGGGTTGTGTGTAGCTGTGACATAAGGTGCCTGTGTTGTTGAACCTCTTCTCTTGTAAAGCTCACTGGATCCAATGGAGCAGCCTAAGAATGGCATGATGAACTAGTTGAGGCAACCAAATCAACTGCTTTAATATGATGAGCATAGGGAGGTCTATTGTTGTTGCCTGATCTACCTTCTTTGCCTTTAGAAGGGCCACGACCTGTAAGTCGCCAACAAGTCTCTCTGTTATGTTGCGGCTTGTTACAATAATCTCAAAACAATTTACCTTTATCATTTGACACATCATCACCGGTTTATTGCCATTCCGACCTTTCTAACCTCCACGACTATCCCATTAAGCAGCAGTAGCTAGAGTAGAGTTCTCCTATACTAAAATATGCATCATCACACCCCATCTACTCTCCTTTGGTTATATAAGCAAACACTGCCCTTGGGGAAGGAAGAGGTTTCTTTTCGAGAATCTGAACACACACATGATTGTACTGATGGTTGAGGCTAGCCAAAAAGCTCTAATACGCTCCTGCTCCATGAGTTTGTGAAATTTCGAGGAATCTGTATGACATGCTACTTGGAAGTTCTGGTAATGATCTATTGCTAGAGACCCCAAAGTGTGCGAAAATATGTAGTCAAAGATATATCCTTCTATGTAGTTCATGGATCTTTTGCCTCAATTCCAACTATCTGTGCAAGATTTCCCATTTTTGAGTTAGTCTGTGCCACCACATCCCAAATATCCTTTTCGGTTTGCATTAATAATTACCCATTACTCATTTTTAGTGTCATCGAATGTAATTACCAAGACATAATGGCAGAGTTCTCAACATTCCACTTCTCATACGAGGGATCATCCCATGCAGGCTCAACAATTTTTCCCATTAGATACCTGATCTTTCCTTTGCTCTTAGGAAACAACTTTCCATACTGTGACCAAGACAAATAATTATTTCTAACTTTGATGTCCTGATTTGGAGAATAGGGTTATCATTATTAGGGAGAATCTGACCAACAACCTCATTTGGTTGGGTTTGGTTGACCTCACTAGCCTTAGACATGCTGTGATAGTCTCAAGCACCTCCTAATCAAATCCAAATTCACCAAATAGCTTTAATCCAGCAACAAGAATGAGGAACCATGGTTAAGATTACTGATCTAGGTACATAAGAAAGTTAAGTCATATTAGCAAGCCACAATTGTTGGACAGCAATAAAATAAGGAGTCGACCCATTGTGAAGGTGAAAAAACCATTCGAAACCCACTTAATTTTTTAGTACTCAAGTTTTCACCCATAAAACTCTTATGCAAGGTCACTTGCTATGTTGAGCTTATCTCATGCTTCGTTTTTCATGCTTCCTGAATGGTGTCAATTGAATTATTTAAAATATATAATGTGATTTCGTTGGTTCTTATCGGCTGTTTATAATGTTGTTTCATATTGTTTCATTTTCCAATTTACTGACTCCAATGCCTGAGGGAATAAGCATCAAAGTTTTTTGAAATTTTTGCATTCTCAAATATGTATGATTGTTAAAATGAAAGGCATATGGAGACAGTTGAGTGTTATCATATTCCATTACAATTCGACATAGAGTTTTAAATATGAAATATGTTATTACCTTTCCAGATTAGTTTGTTGAGCTTCACATATAAAAATCTCATTGATCTTATTTCAGGGTATAAAGAGTGATGTTAGGACAAGTTCTGGTATGTTTTTGAATCCTGAAGAGAAGAAGTATCCAATGATACAGGTTGGTTTATATTCAAGTTTACTTTTCTTGACCTTCAATGTTTGGGGTGTCAGTCATCTTTCACGTCTGGAAAAGGCTTGCATGATGTAGTTTTCTAGCGTTGGTTATTAATCTTTTACTTTGAACTCCTTGAGAAGCTACAAAATGCAATTTAGTACCCTGCCAGCACTATTCCTACACCACTATTTGTGGTTGTGGCATTAATGATGCGGGGCTTATGTTTCATATTATGAATATTATGGGTATTTATAATGTGCTTTCTCCAGAAATTTTAAGTTACTTTTTGGTAACAAGTTTTTGGCGTGTATCCACATAAGTTGATGGAGGCACCTCATTGCCTTTGGACGTTTCTTGTTTGGTGAGATGCTGAATCTGCATTGATATTAAGTTGGAATCTTAGCTTATACTAAGTGGTGGATTTAACGTGCTCCGAATTATAGTATATGGTGATGGGTATTTTTTTTTGTTTTTTGGTTTTTCCTCTTACAGTGTAAAATTTTGTTACAATTTGATTATTCTTAAATATAATGCATGTAGTGATGGCAAAAGAACAAAGCTAATGAAAGGCATAACTCTTTGTTGCAATTGCCATGTAAAGAGCCACATGGTGAAAACTTATTTGACTAGCCAATCCCATGTAATACGTTTTATGCTTTGTTGAGAGTGAGTGACTGAAAAGATTAATGTGTAGTTGCTATTATTGCTGTGTATGTTGCATTAAACCAAACAAATATTTGATGTACCTATGCCAACATTACATGACATAGGGATGGGTATGGAATATGTGTTCATCATGCCAACTGTTGAACACGAATAGGTGTATCCAACAAAAGAAGAGCAGAAAACATTTCTAATTTACTATAATATCCCCAGGATCCGTACTATTATATGAATGCAGTAAGTTGATGTGGCAAGCCTCTTAGGACTTCCCTCATTATTACTCAACTCTCATTTATCCTGGTCCCAGTATTACAATAACGTGGCATTATCACGTTGGTCAACCCTAATCGAACTAGTACTATTAGCACTCTCTTCTTAAACCTTCCTTTTTCCAAGTCATATTAAGGTTCTTTAGAATTTATAAACTCCTTTTCATTTTTGAGGGTTTTTTAAAGCTTGCCTCCTTTCAACTCTTCTCATCTCCAATTCAAGAAAATTACAAAAGCAACAAAAACTTGTTATTCATGTCCATTTTTGTTATTTAATTTTCATGTGCACGAATGAAGCAACTGGTCATATTGATATTTTTATTCATCTTGTATATCCAAACACTCCTTTCAATCTTATCAAAAATCAGGTAAGCACCAAAAAATTGTTCTTGATCCTTTTTTTTTTTTTTCTTTTTCTAAATTTAAGTTAATTTGTGTAGAATTTTGAAACCATTGCTCATTTTGATTAGTTAAAGCATAATATCATATATATATATATATATATAGTCTTGCACATTGATGCCATTTTTGTATCCTTTATTCATTTTATAATATCTAAATAATTTAAAGTCACATTGAATAGCTCATTACCGAAGGGTGAGCTTGTTCTTGAAACATCATGCTTGATTTTTTTTTTTTTTTCAAAAGAAAAATTTGAATTTTTATTGATATACAATGTGGACCCGTTTCCTTGATAGCTTAAGCTTTTGAGGTCAAGTGGTATTCTAACTTGGTATCTGGTCCATAGGAGGTCCTGGTTTCAAGTTTTCACTCCTCCTCCCCCCATTCATTGATCCCTTCACTCTGTTTATCAGTTCAATTCTATTTAACTCACTTCATTGGTATGTATCAGTTCATCTTTCCACGTGCGAGCGGGGGTCGCACGTGAGGGTGAGTGTTAGCTTGATATACAATGTTGACCCATTCCCTGATAGCTTAAGCTTTTGGGGTTAAATGGTGTTCTAAAAATACTAAGGTGCTTTACAATCTTATTGTGACTCCCATGGTATTCTTCAATCTTCAACTGGTTACAGCCCTCAACAAGATGGGGTTGCGGAAAGGAAAATTAAGCATTTGACTGAAGTTGCTCTAACTTTGAGGATGCATATGCATGTGCCTAAGCAGTTTTGGGGGGATGTGGTTCTAACTACTTGCTATTTGATTAATTGTATGCCTGCCTAGGTGGATCAACTCCTTCTTCTATTTTATTTCCACATTTTTCTCTACTTGTTTTGCATCCTCAAGTCCTTGGTTGTGTATGTTTTGCAAAAAATTTTAGTTGTGGTGTTGATAAATTTAATCCTAAAGCTATCAAATGTGCGTTTATGAGATATTCTCGGACTCAAAAGGGATATAAGTGTTGGGATCCTCAATCTCGACGCTATTTTGTGAGTGTTGATGCTTTGAGAACATGCCATTCTTTTCTTCCTCAGGTGCTGGTATGACTAATGACATTGTTCTAGTCCCACTCCCTCTTCTATGTGACATGAGTGGAGCTCCCCACCTTCTCCTTCTAAGCCTTTATAGGTCTATTGTAGGTGGTCCAAAGATACTCAGGTACATCCTTTTATGGCTGTTCCACTGTTGTCTACTATGCTTAGGGCTCCTAATTCCTCAGCTTCACAGGTAACTTCAATTTCTACATCTGATGATTTTCCTATCGCTTTTGGGAAGAACAAGCATTCTTGCATTGCTCATTCATTCAAAATGTAGTTTCGATGTCTTCCTTATCTCCTAGTTATCGTTCCTTTGTTTCAACATTGTCTTTTGTGGTAGTTCCTAGATGTCATGTTGAAGGATTGTCCTCTCCTAGTTGCGTTTGTGCGATGGATGAGGAAAAGAAGGCTCTACAAAAAATCACACTTGGGAGCTCACTACTTTACCCCCCTAGTAAACAAGTTGTTGGTTGTTTTTGGTTCGGTAGAACGTTTAAAGGCAAGAATTGTAGCCAAAGGCTATGGTTAGACTTTTGGGGTTGATTACTTCGAGAATTTTTCTACAGTTGCTCATCTTTCCTCTGTTTGAATTTTATGATCTCTTGCTATTAATAAGAATTGGGATTTTTATCAACTTGGTGTCAAGAATGCATTTCTCCATGGGGATTTACAGGAAGTATACATGGAACAACCTATGTTGTTCAGGGGAGTCTTTAAAGGTTTGTAAGCTCAAAAAGGATATCTATGGGCATAAGCTTAGCTCAAGAATATGGCATACTTGGCGATTTGTGACGATGGTTTGAGGGTTCGAGAAGGGCTATGGCGTCTTCTACCTATGCTCTTCTCCTTCTTCCTGTGATCTGTCTTTCCCTTTTTTTGTCCTTTTTTTTCTCTCTCCTCTTTCTTTGGCTGTCTTTCTATATTCTGTGTTTCATTACGACATGGCCAGCAAGTTTTTGAGAATCGAAAATAAGTCTTTTGATATTCAGTATCTTGGTGGAGGTGACGATTTTCTGAAAATTTCTGAAAATGATAGAGCTATGAAGATTTCCATGTATCTGGATAAGGATAGTTGTCATTGGTTGAGTAACAATTTGTTAGAACTTGCATGTGGTAATGGCCATTGAGGTTGGATCAGATAGTTTAGATTTGTGAATTCCACCCTGGTCTTAGAGCATCATCAAAATAGCTATGGCTGTTTTGGTCATTTGACTGGTATTTTTAATACAGGTGGTAGTAGATTTATAGTTATACCAGGTGGCGCTGATGGATTGGGATGGCAATATTTTGTTGATTTCATTAGAGGATTTCTTAAGTCTGATAAGAAGATTTCTTCTCAGGAAGTCAATCGGGCTTGTGGGTTTATGGTTCCAAACGGAACTCAAAAGTTGACACAAGAAGTAGAAGTGAAGAAGTATCTTGCTCGCAGCAATGTCTCTAGGTTGATAGGGGATTGGAAGAAATTCTTTGCTTGTGAAAGAGAGAAGTTATGTCATAATTGGCAGATGATTCAAGAGGAGCTTGGCAAGCTTCTAGAATGCGATATTTTACTTATGTCGTTTTAGATCAATAAAGCTGTTTTCTATTGTCAAAATATGGACAAGGCCTGGTACTTTTTAGGGAAAGCTTTTCTTAAGAGTGGCGTTGCTGTTAATTTGTGTGAATGGGATCCGAATGTTAATACCATTAAAAGTCAGTGATTCTGTTTTAATAGTGGGTGGATTGCGATTGAAGGTCTTCCGTTCCATTTGTGGAGAAGAGAAGTGTTCTCTAGAATAGTGATAATTTTGGAGGCATTGTTGACATTGATAAGAGGACGTTGATTATGGGTAATTTTTTTCAAGCCCACATCAAAGTTAAAGGGGTGGTTAAGAGCTTTTTATCGAATTTCCTAGATGTTCGTATTGGTGACGAATCATTCACTGTTTGAGCATGGCTGCTAAGTAAATGGGGTGGGCAACCAAGCAGGACAAATTCTTATTTTAGACTATCTTTTACGACTAGAAAGCTTGGAAAATCCGGCAATGGTGGTTAGGGGGGTAGGCAGTTTTGGAGGGAGAAAGGGGGTAGTAGCACAATTTCTCAATTCATCAGGTGGGAGGTTAAAGAAGATGGTCTTGGGAATTATTTTCCACGTGGCGTGGCTGGGATGGTGAGTGTGAAGGTGGTGGGTAACTTTGCTGGTGATTCTAGCAAAGGCAATGGGGCAGGCCACAAGTCATTTAAGGAGGTATTAAATGTTGATTTTTTGGATTGTCAAAAAGTGGGACCATGTAATGATGATGCGTTGGATGGTGGTATGAAAAGTCAGATGGAAAAGGAGGCGGAAGTGGAAGGGTTCAAGAACCTTGGTGAGTCTTCTGAGTGTGGGTCTACGGTTTATGGGCCAAGGGTTAATGCCTTTTATAAATCTTTCTCAGATGGGCCGGTTTTGTCAAAGGTTCTAGTGGGCCATGGTAGGGATATCAATATTGGGCCTATGGTCAGTTTGGTCAACAGGGAGTTTTGTGGCCCAAAGCAGTTGGGGGTTAAAAAACCTGAGGATTTAGGTGTTGGGAAAATTAGGGTTCGAGCGTTGGTGCATCTATCTCCACGATTCGACCATGGAGAAGGTCGCGATGGTGGCCGCACAATTTGCTGGTGTTCTTTGGAGTTGTCAAATGATGCTTCCTCAGTCATTCACATGCGTGAAGTCTCTTATGGTGAAAATTCATCTGATAGTGGTGGTGATGTCTCAGCGGCAATTGTGGCTGACTCAATAGAAGGCTTAGAGGTTAGCGCTGGTGATAAATCATCTCTTAGTGTGAGATTCCAAAAAGGTTTCGTTTTTTCTTCATCGATTGGTAATTCAAGAGATCTCTTTGAGAATTCTAAAGTGGTTTTGTTATATGATGATGGGAATAAGGGGAACAAATCATCGGAGGATTTTTCTGCTAATTGACACGTTAATGGTGATGCTACTGTTAATTACCAGTTGGATTCCGAGATGGAAGAAGGAATTTCTAATTCCATTTGTTAGTGTCCTCTGTCCTTGAATTGGACTCTGAGTACGGCGAATTTAGTTCACGGTTCTTAGTTCATTAGGAAAGGAGGAGTGACTTGCCTCAAGATCAGCTTGAACACTATGATTGTGTATTCTCTGTAGAGGGTGAAGTAGGTGACTCTCCTAGAAAAATCTCAGAGGTACGTTCTCTTGATAATTTTCAGGTAAGGGAAAAATCATCTTTTGAGAGGCATATTCATACTTCTAGTTCTAGAGAGGGATTTTTTGGGGATGGGTTGGATATTCGTTCTTCTACGGCTCATGTCAGGTTAATTGTCAGTCTATCTGCCAATCCAGTCAGTACTCCACGTGTTTGTCCACCTACCACTCTTATTCTTTGGTGAGAATGTTGTTTCTACCGGTTTTGGTCAGGTTTCTAGTAATTGTTCTAAGAGTAACCCTATCCAATGTGCATGCAATCCTGTTTCTACTTCTAATAATTGTGATGGTAAAGAGCTGGTTCTCATTGGGGATATTGTCGGACCATTGAGGGTGGAGAAGGGTGAGGTGCAAGGTGGGGCAATCAGTCACTAATTGATAAGGTTACGGATGTGGCGATTGGGGGTCTGAATGATTTGGTTTCATTTCCTTTAATGAAGAAGCGTGGGCTACTTTAAAAGACCTCTTGGGTAAAATGAATTTGTCTATTGTCAAGAAAAGAGGGAGGAGACCGGGGGTTTCCAGAATAGGTAGGGGGGGAGGGGGGAGTAAATAGTGTTGTTAAGAAGTCAAATCTAAATAGAGGGGTGAGGGAGTTGAGGAATTTACAATCTAACATTAACTATGATGGCTCAGGTATTTTGGAGTTGGCAGGGGGTGGTGAGAGTTGTATATGAAGCATATTAGTTGGAATGTTAGAGATATTGGTTTTAGGAGGAAAAGAGGTGTTATCAAGGACTTCCTGAGGAAATACAACCCAGATGTGGTTATTCTTCAGGAAACAAAATTTTAAGTCCATTGATAGGAAGGTAGTTAAGATTTTGTGGAGCTCAAGGCTCAAAGGCTAGTCGTTTTTGCCATCTGTTCGTAGTTCTGGTGACATTGTAATTCTATGGGATGAGAGGATTGTGTCGGTTTCAGAGGTAGTTTGTGGTAGATTTTCTATTTCGGTTAAGATTAGTGGGCTAAATGGTTTTGAGTGGTGGTTATATGGGATTTACGGCCCTAAACATCCTAGAGTTAGAAGGGAGTTATGGGTGGAACTTTATAGTTTGTTTGGGCTTTGTAGCCCAAATTGGTTGATAGGAGGTGATTTTAATGTGATGAGGTTCTTCCATGAGAAGTTTAATGGGTATAGGACTATTAGAAGTATGAGGGACTTTGATTTGTTTATTAGGGAGTGTGCGTTAATTGATCCACCTTTGTCTAATGTAGCTTTTACTTGGTCTAACTTGCAGGAAAATTTAGTTTGTAATAGATTAGATCGTTTCCTTTTCTCTGCATCTTGGGAGGAAGAGTTCTCCGCATGTTAGGCGGCTTTGCCTAGAATTACTTTAGATCACTGTCCTATTCAATTAGATTCTGGGTTGTTTTCTTGGGCCCCTCCCCTTTTAGGTTTGAAAATATGTGGTTGGAGCATCATTTATTTCGAAAAATCTTTTGAGGATTGGTGGGGTAGTTGTTGGGTCCATGGTTAGGAAAATGAAGTTGGTGAAAAAGAATGTTAAGCATTGGAATAAGGAAGTGTTTGGTGACTTGAATGTTATGAAAACTTCTATTTCTAGAAGGATTGAGGAGTTGGACAGATTAGAGGGTGAGAGTGTCCTTAGTGATCAGTTACGAGTGGAAAGAATGGAATTGAAGGAGTAGTTGGAGGAAATTGTCTTTAAGGAGGAGATTTCTTGGTGTCAAAAAGCTTAGGTAAAATGGCTAAAAGAGGGTGATAATAACACAAGATTTTTTCATAGGGTGGCTAATGGAGGTTTAAAGAAGAAGTTGATTGGTAAACTAGAATTGGAGGATGGCTTAATTATTGAGAATAAAGGTAGGATTGTTGATGAGATATTTATATTTTTCTCTACTCTTTACAAATCTAAGGGGCGGAAGAGAGGGGGGGGGGGGGGGGGGGGGGGGGGAAGGCCTGTTTTAGAAGGGTTGGTTTGGTTTCCCATTTGTCAGATGAGCATAGTGAGATTGGAGAGACCTTTTGATTTGGAGGAGATTAGGAAGGCTATTTTTTATCGTGGTAGAGATAAAGCACGGGGTCTTGATGGATTTACAATGGCAGTGTTTCAAGATTGTCGAGACATTGTCAAGGATGATCTTTTTAAGGTCTTTGTTGAATTCTTTGATAATGGGGTGGTTAATGTTTGCACTAATTCCACGTTTATTTGTTTGATTCCTAGTAAGCACAATTCTTTGAAAATTAAGGATTTTAGGTGTATTAGTCTGGTGTCTTCTTTATATAAGATATTGGCAAAAGTTTTAGCTTTGAGATTGAAGGATGTTTTGAGTGAGACTATTTATCTAGTTCAAGGGGCATTTGTGGAAGGTCGTCAGATTTTAGACTTGGTTTTGATAGCCAATGAGGTGGTGGAGGAATATAGGGGGGATAATAAGGAGGTTTAATTGTTTATTAGAGTCTAAATCTTTGTTTCCTAGAGTGACAATGAAGATATCTATGTTTAACTAATAATATCCGTCGGGTGTCTAAATCGATATCGATATATCCAATATATCCGTGTTTTTGGACCCTCGATATATCCATCGATATCGATATTTAAGTCCTTGGCTACAGGTGCTCCTACTCTCTCTCTCTCTCTCGTTCTCTCGATTTCAGACACAGTCAACTTGAGACAAAGATCAAACCCATTAGTCGAGTACCCCTGCGCTAGATGAACCCACCAATTAAGCACCCTTGTGCTGGAACCCACTCGTCTCAAACCTTATCAAGCACCCTTGAGGGTGCAAATCTAGTCAATTCGAAGTCTATTCTGCTTCATCTCGAACGATTTCCACAAGATATCGTTCGAGATCAATCGGGATGACGATATCTCATCAATCTCGCAATGGATCGAACGAGTTATCGATTTTCTTGGTCGAGAAGGAGATTAAACCATATATCCTTGTACCGTCTGGGAATCTCGTCTCTAGCATAGACGATTCCGAGTTGACCCGGCAAGACCTCGAGCGAGACTACCGAGACTTCGAACCTTGATAGGTAGTCTGCACATCACTAAAAGCTGAAGGAGAATTAGTTCTAGGGTGGAAAGGAGCTTGATCTACAAGTGAGGGACCTTTATTCCTGTGAGAATAAGTTTGAATAATAGGAGGACGAGCACTAGACAAAGAAGACTGAGACGGGAGATCAGAAGGAACTAAATCACTTATGTAAGAATCACAAGGAACATTATTAAAACAAGGTTAAGATAAACAAGATCAGATTTAGAGGCAACATCAATAGCATTGGGAATGGAAAAGAAAGGACTATACTCAAGAAAGACAACATGACTAGGCATACAGTTTCTTAGAAATAGGATGATAACCTTTTTGACCATCACTATACCCAATAAACAGACATATGGCTCATCGAGCAGATAACCTAGTGCATGCAACTTTTGCAAAAAAGGTGCAATTTTGGGGAGACTAGGAACTGTGAGCAACTGAATACTAAAAAGATTTTGGTGCAACAGATTTAGTAAAAAGTCTAGAGAGAGAGAGTAGATGTGTCATGAAGATGTGCGATAAAGGGTTCGACTGGTGTTATTATGGCATCCTTGGGTGTGATGAACCTGATTCGCTAGGTCGAGAGATTTGCTACTCGGTTGGGGGAAGAATATGGCTTTGACTTGGTCTGGTGTTCAAATGGTGTGATAGAGGTTGGGTGGTAGCTGGATAGTGTGAACTAGAGCTAGAAACTAGGTTGACTGGTTGCTTTTAGTATGCGACGACTTTTCGATCTGAAGTTGAACTGTGTGCTCGGGTTTTGTTGAACTAGAGAATTGCGTCTGGGGCGTGGGGTTGAAGATTGGTGTGATATGATGCAACATGGGTTGTGCAAGATGTAGCTATGGCTTGAGATGATGTTAACTGGGGCTCGAAGAAGGTTGGGATGATGTTGGCTTGAAGCTGGCTTCAACTGGTATTCTTCGTGCAAAAGCGGGAGGTGGTGGGTCCCACTGCAAAGGATAAAGAGAGAGAAGGTGCTTCACAAAGATTCAAAGGAATGTGCAATTAGCCTGAAACTTTGATACCATGAAAACTTTGCTAAAAGTACGCAATTCTCATTAACTTTTTAACAAGGTACTCTAGATTAATATATTATGACTGATCCCTAATAGTGGAAAGGACTAAATTACCATTAAGTATAATACATATCTAGTATATAAAGTGTAAAACCGAAGCATGGAAGGTGGAATTCTGAAACCACATAAAGCCATGTCAGCATAGATAACAAAAGAAAAAAATAAAACAAAAAAAGAAAAGAAAAGAGAGCTAATGACAAGTGTTCATGAATATTTAACGCAATAGAATTTTTTTTAACCTGTACTTGAATGAAATCATGTACCGATGCATGTACGGTTGTGAGAATACCCATTCTGGCCTTATGTGAAAACCAAAGCAAGTTTTAAAAATGTTTTATTTCTTATTTTTCAACGGATATATAAAGAAACATTAATTGACAATATAGTATCAAATTTTAAAAATTGTGTCATGCTGACTTGCCTAGTCTCTCAAGCCTCAAGTTTGAATGCGTTTAATGCAGGGTATGTACACAATTACATAGTCTTAAACAAAAACAAACGTCACCTTTCACAATTCCAATGCCAACTTTCTGTGAGGTTTGAACTCGGAGGAACAAATAGGGTTGAACCTGAAAAAAAAATAAAGAGGCTGTTGATCCTGGAAAATTGTTAATTTTCTTGATGTAGGTCCAATACCAATCACATGATCTCTTGAGAATCGGAAAAATGACCACTCTTTAGAGTGTTTGAGCCATATGAATTCACTGCTTATCTCTTCATCTTCAGTCTGCAACTTTTCCTCTTCTCCCAAAAATTAAATGCGCATATTTATATAATCATACTCAGAAAGATGGAGAAAAACATATAGAGAGAGAGAAGATATTAATTTCCTGCATTCCTGCTGCACTGAAGAATCAGTGTAGAACACCAACCAGAATTACTCAGGTACGGGTCTGAAATTAGCTACACAAACGTGAACATACAATGTTTTTTTTCTTATTTAAATTTAGGGTAAAATGCAAAAAACCCCTCTCTATTGTTACCCATGTTGCAGATTACCCCCCTCTATTAAAAAACCCAACAAAAAACCCCTCATATTGTTTTAGGGGGTTACGCCGTTAATGGAAAAAGGAAAAGTCTGTTTTACCCATCTAATCTACACCGTCCATTTTCAATAAAAGCAATCCAACGGCCTAAAATGAAACCCGTTTTATCCGAATCGACCCGCTAATTACCTCTCACCTCACCCTCTCTGGTATCCGCACGATTTTGGGTTCCCTCCTCTCTCTCTCACTCTGTTTCACGGCTCACAGCCGGCACACCCAGGCAACTTCCATCAGCACCGCCGGCGGCGAATTAGAAGAAGACGAATCCTTTTTTTTTTCTTCGTTTCTCTCTCCAAAAACTCCACCCGCCGCACCGCACCGCACCTTGTCTTGCTGGTCCTTCTCCATCCGACAACCTTTCGCCAGATTTGACAGTGGCAGCGGCGAAATTACAGTGACAGTGATGGCAACAAGCGATGCCGATGTGGTTGATTAAAATAGCCACCGTCGATGAATTTGAAAAATCATGAAAATTCAACACCACAAAACACCAAATAAAAAAGAATTCAACTAACAATAACCATTTTGTGTGTGTGTGAATAGATGGATTTACCGTTCTTGGCGAGTTCGGTGAGGAGTTGAGTGGCGCGCTTGGCGGCGGCGCGATCGGCCTCGGCCGGAGAGAAGGTGGAGTCGAGGATGCTAACCTGCGCACAAATCTCTCGCAAGAGATCCTGGTGATCGTCATGAGGTGCAAGAGATGCGATCTTGCGATCGGCCTCTTCGAAATCCTGTTCGAGTTTTTGCTTCAATCCTTTTCTCGCCGCGACTGGGTGGTGGCGGTAGTGGTGTTCTTGCCGCTTTTGATCATCCATGGAGAATTCAGAGAAATATGAGAGTCCCCCAAATCTCTGTGGTTGATCATGGGAGAGAAGGCAGATCGTGCAGGGACGGAGGGGAGGGAGAGAAAGCCGGTGGAGAAAAAAAGAAAAGAAAAAAGAACTCACCTGCAACCACCACCATTGATCCTCTGCTCCCTCCATGCATTACAGATTTAAATCAAACTAACTAAAACCCATTTTATCAACTAACCCACCTAATACTCTAAACCTAAACCCCAATTGCATAGCCCCACGAGATTCCCCAAACCAAACTCAAAAATTTCTTGAGAGAAATGAGAAATTACAAGGGACAATTCTTCTTCATCCTCTGTTTTGGGGAATCAACAGAGAAGAAGTGCACGCCCAAAGAGGTTAGTGACGCTGGAGTTACGAACGTCGGGGGTATCGTTGGAGAAGGAGATAGTGGGTGAGGGTATGTTGATGATGCGAAGAAAGACGTGATCATCAGCGACGGTGAAAATCTAAGCAGTGTCGAGGTTGAATCGGTGCTGTACATGAACTCGTTGGTGAACGAGGCGGCAGTGGTGGCTCGGCTCGATGAGTTCTGGGGTGAAACTTCGTGTGCATTTGTGAGTTTGAAGAACATTGAGTCCTCAGAAATCACCGATGGAGAAGAACACTAAGTTACCGACCGACGAGATTGGCCGGCGACAAATATGATGGAAGCTAGGGGCAGAGGAAGAAAGAGAAGAAGAGGGCATTTTTGTAATATAAATCTAACAATCAATGTCACGTGCAAGTCACGTGCATTTTTCTATTAGTTTTGTAACGTTGAGTGGACGGCAGGGGGCATTTTGCTAACCCTAGTTAATATAAGGGGTTTTTTGTTGGGTTTTTTAATAGAGGGGTGTAATCTGCAACATGGGTAACAATAGAGGGGGGTTTTTTGCATTTTACCCTTAAATTTATTGATATATATTGATATATTTTATATACATACTAAAAAATTTGAGTAATATGATTTGCCATTACTGAAATGTGCAACCTCATCTTGATGTTTACGTTCCTTTAGGAATTGCAAGGAAACTTGATTATACTATTTGTTTACAAAATTTTGTTACACCTGCATGAAATCATGGATACATCTCGAACACACAAATAACATCTATTATGTATCTTCAAAAAATTGTTATCGAGTCAATTAGACAGCCATTCATGGGTGTCACTGCTACAACCCCCATATAAATATCAATAAGAATAATGGGAGGGGAATTAAAAAAAAAAGAAGAAGGGGTATTTACCCATGTTCGAAAATATCCACGATATCTTTGATATATCCACGCTATATCCATGTATCCAGACTCCTTGATACGATATCTGATTGACATATTTTTTTCGCAAAATATCTTTACAATATTATCGATATTTTTGATATTATTGATAAAATCTTGATAAATCCATAATATATTCTTTCTTCTTTTTTTTTTTCCCTCATAGTATCGTTGATATATTGAATATATCGATGATATATTGAGATATATCGATAGTCGAATACATCGAGGATATATATCGACAATATCGAGATATACATTTTCTTGATATCGCGTCAAAATTATCACCTCTTACTCTTTTAGTATGGATTTATATAAATATTTCAATTATACTAATATTTTAAATTAGTGTTATGAAGTAATATTCTTCATTTACTTTCTTAAAATAATCATTCTTTCGCACTCAACGTGGTATACTTTTTATACCCTATACAATCCATATTTGTCTCATAAACATTTAAATTGCAATATTTTGATTATAAACTACTTATTAGAGTCTAAATCATTGTTTCCCCGATTTTCAATTAAAATATACTTGTTTAACTAACAATATCCATCATATCTCTAAATCGATGTCGAAATTTGCGATATATCTATCGATATATACGATATATGCATGTTTTTAGACCCTCGATATATCCATCGATATCGATATTTAAGTCCTTGGTTTGAGTACTGCTGTTGGAAGGAAATTGATAAAATACACTGCTGTTGCAAATGCTTTGATCCATAGGTATGATGCAGAGTGACTATGAAAAGGGAGAGCAAGTCCAGTTTCGGTAAAATGCGATGTTTGCTTCCAGACCGCCCTTGTTGGGCTTGAGTATTGGGACATAACATTTGTGTAAGGATGTCACACATGGTTAGATGTTAAACCAGATTCGAAAAACTCGGTACAATTAACACATTGAAGAAACTTTGTTTTTCTATCAAGTTGAGTCACTACCAACAATGTTTTCTTTTCATATTTCAACACTGAAATTTTATTTGGGTATATTTTCATCACTGAAATTAAACTTCTATTTATAGGCTTCTAGATGGTTAGTAACAGAGACAATCACTAGGACACATTACAAAAATGTAGTTATAAGACTAGCATCTATTATGGTTAGTTACAAAGAAAAGTGTCACTGGGACAAGTTAGGTATAGGACAAGTGTCAGAGCATATAACATCCTAGAACTAATTCTGCTGATGCGGCTTATGAAGTTGCACAGGCTTTCTTGGGCGGGACATTTTGCACATTTCGTTGTCTTCTACTCTTACATATTGGCTATTTTATTTATTTATTTATTTATTTATTTATCATTATTATGAATTTTTATTTATTTATTTAGAGCAGCCTTATTATTTTTTCTTTTGTTAGTGACAGTTCCTCACAAAATGGTGTACTGAATGGTTTCTCCTATGTTTCCTTCACAATCAGGCAATTGAAAAACGAATTTCTGTCTATTCTCAAGTACCGGTAGAAAATGGGGAGCTCATTCAAGTCTTAAGGTGGGGATTTAAGTTATTCACTTGTAAAGTACTGCCTATGTAAGAGGAAGACTGATATGTTTCATTATAAAGGCTAACATCTGCAGAAGCACAGGTATGAAAAGAATCAGTTTTACAAACCCCATCATGACTACTTTGCTGATACTGTAAGTTTTTTCTTCTGCCTTGTTTACATCCGCTGCACTAGAACTTGATCTCCTTAAATTTCTTGGTCTCATGTAATAAAGCGTAACTTTTTCTCTTTTAATTACAGTTTAACTTGAAGCGTGGCGGTCAGCGAGTAGCAACAATGCTCATGTATTTAAGTGACAATGTTGAGGGGGGAGAAACATACTTCCCTATGGTAATTGTACTTTAAATTTTGGTACTTGGCTTAATTTTTTTTCTTATTAGTTTATAGGTAAGGTTCTACAATTTGATGTACAAAAACTAAATGCACAACTTAACTTTCGATTATTACACTAGGAATTCTAGATGTAGATCAGGAGTTCAATTCCACAAGACTTTTGACTCTTGATCATTGTAGAGTCTACAGAGTTTGATCTATCAGATTTGGATTAAATTGAGGCATTAATGCAAGTATAGTTCGAAAATTAATCAAGAAAGAGTAGTAGGGAGCCGGTACTCTGTAAAAATGTAAGATCAAACAACTAGATGATATTACACTCTGGAGCATAGTTATCTGACATCGACCTGTTTAGGCACGGTTTCTGAGCCAGATATTGGGTCAAAAGTTATTTGCGATTGTAGTGTTGAATATTATTCAGAGTTTTAAATACAGAACTCCAAAAATCAAGTTGTATTCTCTCTCTCTTTCTCTCTCACACACACCAGTTTGACTTGTATATTTAGTGATGTTAGGATGAAATGTGGTGGTCTCTGCCATGATGGTGTTCTTTGACATAATTTTATCATGTTTAGGTCCTGTAAATTGAAATTTAACTATCCCCAATGGGTAGCTCAATTGGCAAGGGACTACGCCTTAAGAAGTAGAGGTATTGAGTTTGACTCTTGCGAAACCCCTTGGGGCCACCCGCACAAGGTTTCATGGTTGTCATGGGCCTTGGACTTACTTGGTCTATATGGGTTGTGGGGTCTTATATGGGCTTGGGGTTTGCTCAAAGGGTTTTCTCGTCATTAAAAAACTGAATTCTAACTGCTAGCTTTTCTTGCTAGAATTTTTAAATATATTGGTTAGAAGTAGTTTTCTCATTCAAAAACTTCTCTTCATTTATCGTATTTAATAATACATATAAAATGTTGGAATATGATGTAATTTGGGAGATTTTCATTTTAATGTGGTGTAATAGTAGTATACACCATACCATGTAGTATTTATTGACATTAAACAAGATTTTATTGGGATTTGGTTAATATTAGATTTGGTTATATTTGATTGAGGTTGGTTAGGTTAGATTTTTATTTTTTTTATTTTTGGATGAATATGTTATAATATTTACTTGTTATACTTGAACTGTATACTCTATTTGAACCCTATTAGGGGTCAATGGAAAATCTTGAGGTGTTACCTAGAAAGTGGATCTCTAGGGGACGCAGAATGAGGATGGGTATGTGGTGATCCACTCACCTTGGAATGTGGTTCAATAGGGGTAGGCTTATGTGGAAAAATTACAGTGCTTGACTAAATGTTTTTGTGAGAAGAAGGTTGCTTTTGATGGAAGGGAAGTTTCATTTCATTCAATAATAGATGATAGACAATATTATGTGAAGTATATATCCTAATTAGGATTATGGTTCATTATATTTTAATATCCCCTTGAGGGCAAAAAAGGTGGGGGCAAAACTAAGCAACAAAATAGGAAGATAAATATGGTGTTGCGGGATGCATGTGTACTGCGTTTTGGACCACGTGATCCAGATTATAGTTCACTGGGTTCCCTAATTAGGGTAACATGGTCTTCCTATCTTTCTAACTTGGTATTAAAGCCTTGAGATATAATCTTTAAAATCTTCCCTTTGACATATTTGTCTGTGATCAGCTGTTATAGTAGTCGTATTTGTGCCCTCCTATCTCGATTAATGTTAAAGTTGTTTAGAAGGTCACAAATCTCAATCTTTTTTCTGCATCATTGAAAGCCAACAATCAATGTTTTAAAACCCAGACTGGACCGGCCGGTTCAGCCGGGTGAATTGTCGACTGGTCTAGGTTGCGGTCCGGATAAACCCTTAAAACCGTTTGAGACGAAAAACTGCTTTATTTTTAACAAACCGTTTGAACTGCCGGTTTTCATAAACCGTTTGCGAGTGACAAGAACCGGCCGGGTTTTAACTCAAGTTAAAAATTGTTAAAAAACCAGAAGAGGTAGCCAAAAGCCCCAATCTTTCAAAAAGCCCCCAATCTTTCGATTTTTTTAGGGCTTTTTCTCTCTCTTACTCTTGCAAAGCTTGTCTCATGTCTAGGTATGTCTTCTCATATGATTTCTCTTCTTTCTTCTCTCTTCTAATCTCTCCTCTGTTCTCCAGTTCTGTCTTCTTTCTTCTCCCGTCCCTATTTCTCTCTTCTTTGTTGTCTTTTTGTTCCAAAATCTCTGTTCTTATTCTTTCTTTTTTGGGTAGATTTCTCTTATTTTTCTTTTCTATACACACTTCTCACCGTCATATATATATAACTCATAAGGGACATGAGATATCAGAAGTCTCTAATAGTGTGACTTGTCAAGAACTTAAGATATGGATGCTTTATCAACTACAATACTTGACGCTCATGTTTTCTCTCAAAGCTTCAGTTGAATTTAGCCATGGAAGTGCTTTGCTTTCATAGGGGCCATTGGAAAGGAGGATGGTATAATTTTTTTTGCTCGTCTTCTTTTTTATAAGCATTATTATTTGTCTTCCTTTTGATAAGCATTATTGCTTGTCTTATTGTTCACAGAAATACTCTACTTGAAAATTATTATAATATAAGAACCCCAAAAAGACAATTATTATATATGATAGGCTATCATATAATTGTAATGCTATGTGATTATAAAGAATAGTGAAAATTGTTTGTAAAATTTTTAAAGATTTTTTGTTTTTTCTTTCTTCATATTTTCGCAATTTTTATATTTATATTTAATTAATAATTATTGTATTTTGTTATGTCATGAGTGATGTCACGGTTCAATTCTGGTTGACTCGATGGTTAAGCAGTGACCCTTAATTCGGTGACTTTTCTGGTTCGATGAACGGTCTGGGTTTTAAAACATTGCCAACAATATGATCTTAAAGAAACAAAAAGTGCCGTTGTTAGTCATAACCATTTTTGTCATCGTGGCTTGCTCTTCGACCATGATTTTGGTTTATGTTACATGGACTCAGTGCGGGTGTAGCCGAATGTTGGTTTTGTCAAAATTTTAAAATCAGGATGAGGGGACTCGGCCAAAAAAGATCTAAAAATTGGATACGGGTGTGGGGTATGTGTACATATATAATTATAAAATTTTAAATATGATTTAAGCGGCTAGTTTGTAACCATTATGATAATATAGTGGCATTGCGACAATGATTAATTTATGGGGCTTGAATATATAAAGTCAAAGCTTGGTCATTTAAAAAATAATAGAAATATGAGGTCCAATGTGCAAAAAAAAAAGAAAGAGAAGAAATAAAGGTTTCCTATTTCTATTCAATAGAAACCCTTGAGAATAGGGTTTCAGTCGAATAAAAGAATGTAGTGCTCTCTAGTTTCTCTATCGGCACCTACCTCCGACAATACCACTAGATCTTCATTCCGCATCCAAGCCTATCCTTTCTTCAGCAACGATCGACCTCTGGAAATGGCGAGGTATTTATTATACCTTCTCTTTCTTGTTCTCTCCCTCCCGCTGCTGCTTCTACTTCTATTTCTGCTTCTTCTTCTTCTTCTTTCTTATTTCTTCTTCTTTGGAATGTCCGAGTGTAAAGTGCCATATCTGGCATGGATCCCATACCCGTATCCGTGTTGTCTTGTATCAACACGGGTACCTTAGGTCTAAGTGCTAAGTCCGTGTAACAAAGATTTTGGTCATAAAACACATTGTTTTCAATTCTTCAAATGACACCAACCTTTTAACGAAGTCTAACTATTTTCTTTCTTGTCACGATTTATTTTGGCCATCAACCCTTATTTGGTTCCAGTACTTCTTTTCTTTGTTGGTTCTAGTGCTTCTTCTCTACTGTTTGCAATTCCACCACTGCTCACTATATGTAAAGAAGAGTAGAAATAGTCCTCTTACGTTACTGTCCTTGCTAGTGCTTCCATCGCATATTAGAATTAAAAACAATATAGTAAAACAAAGGAGAGTGAATAGAAGGAGAAGACATCATCTGTGATGCCAGTCTGCCAGATATGGAAATCGTTGGTTATATTAGCCAACACAGACTATGCCCCAGGTTCTTTGCTCAACTGCTTTTACCAATGTCTTCTCACTTTTTCTTGTTCATGTGATGAGAACATGTTAGCTTGCAAACCCTACCATCTCTCTCTCTCTCTCTCTCTCTCTCTCTCTCTTTCTCTCTTTCTCTTTCTCTCAGCTTTCGAAAAATTCTCTCTTTTATTTATTTATCTATTCTCTAAATAAAAAGAGAAAATGGCAAGGGGCAGTTATGCTGCCTTTTTGGTCTTACCCATTGGAATGAAAGTTTTAGAGTGCATAAAGGAAGGGGGAAAATTGAGGGGGCATGGGGGGGAGGTGGGAGGGAGAAGGACAAAGGAAAGAAACTTTTGGAAAGGAAGAAAACATGGACTTTAAAAAATGAGTGACCCATTTTTTCATTTGTTTGGCCGAGTGTGAGAGTTTGTGAACCTGCTTGTGATCCCAAAGCAAGTAACCACGTGACAATGTGCCTTTTGTATTTTTTTTCATTTTTGATCCAAGTAAACTTTTGTTGGGAAGTCCCACATCCGACATCAATCAAATATCGAATTTAACATGTCTTCATGTACCTATTATGCACTCCAGTAGTCTAGCTAATAACTTAGGCTGTTAGGATGGAAACTTAACATGGTATCAAAGCTTGTTGTTCTTGGGCTATTTCATTCATGATCCCATCTTTGTTGTCCACGTGATAGACTCGTTTCTATCTTGTTAGGCCTGTACGGGGGGAGTGTTGGAAAAATACCACATCGCACATTGGTTAATTATAAAATTTAACATGGTTTCATAAACTTGTTTGGTCCTTCCACCTAACAGCCTAAGCTGTTAGGTTGGAAACTTAACATAGTATAAGAGCATATCATTCTTGGGCCATTTCATTTGTAAGCCCGTCTTTGTTGTTCACGTGACAGGACCTTTTTTATCTTGTTAGACAAATCACCCCAAAACTCAATTTCTACTTTATGAAGTGCCTGTCGATTTCAATATGCTTGGTCCTATCATGCTGTATTTTGTCACAATACAATCTCATGGGTTCATCTGAATCAAATCAAAGCTCTTTCAACAATATTTTTAGCCACATAAGTTCACACACCCCTTGAGCCATAGCTCTGAACTCAGCCTCAACACTAGACCTAGCTACAATTGCTTGGTTCTTATTTCACCAGGTTACAAGATTTCCCCCTACAAAAGTGCAATAACCGGATGTCGACCTGCAATCAGTGACGAACCAGCCCAATCTGCATCTTATATGATTCTACTCACAAATGGCCTTTTTAGAGAACAACAATCCTTTTCTAAGAGCAAATTTCAAATAGCAAAGGATTCGATGGATCGTCTGAAATTCTCTAGGCGAATGCATAAACTTACTAGACTAACAGCATAGGCAACATCCAGTCAGGTGTGTGACAAGTAAATCAGTTTGCTAACCAACCGTTGATACCTATCTTTGTCCACCAATACACCTTCAGGGTCTTCCACTAGCTTGTAATTCTACTCCACAGGAGTATCACTAGGTTTGGAACCTAGCATCCCATTTTCCTTGAGAAGATCTAACACATACTTTCTCTAAGAAATGAAGATGCCAGTCCTAGATCTAGCAACTTTAATACCCAAAAAATACTTCAAACTTCCCAAATCCTTTATCTCAAATTCATTGGCTAAATGTTCTTCTGTTTTTGTATCTCCTCCTAGTCATCTCTTGTTAGCACAATATCATCCACATATACAATAAGAACTGTTACCTTCCCTGTGAAGAGTGCTTGATGAATAATGTATGATCTCACTGACTTTGTTTGAAGTCATATTTCAACATAGCTTAAGTAAATCTCTCAAACCACGCTTGAGGAGATTGCTTCAATCCATATAAGGCCTTCTCAGTTTGCACACCTTCCCCCTGTTTGTGTCACTTTCAAAACCTGGAGGTATATCTACGTAGACTTCCTCTTCTAGATCTCCATGGAGAAATGCATTTTTAACATCCAACTGATGAAGAGCCCATCCAAAATTAACAGCAGCTGAAGAAAGTAGGACTCGAACAGAATTCATCTTGGCCACTGGAGCAAATGTCTCCTAGTAATCAATGCCATATGTTTGTGTGAAGTCTTTTGCTACTAATCTAGCTTTATACCTTTCCACTAAACCATCAGCCTTATGCTTTATTGTGAACACCCATTAACATCCAATTGTCTTCTTCTCATAGGCAATTCAACTAAATCTCAAGTTTTATTTTTTTGAAGAGCGATCATCTCTTCACACATAGCTTGCTTCCATTTTTTTATCACAAAGTGCATCCTATAAATTGTTAGGAATAGACACAGAATACAATTGGGATAGCGTACGAAAAAAATGGAAAAAGACTATGATAAGAGACAAAGTTAAAAATAGGATGTTGAGTACAAGATCTAATTCTTTTACCTCAGTCCAAGGATGGTTGTTGGCCATAGGGAAGGGAAATGGTCTTTTCTTTCTGTCTCCTTGAATAGACCTGTAATTCATTGGGAGGAGGATGTTGTTCTTCCAAGCCTTGTGATCGAACAAGAATAGGGTCTGAAGGAATAGGATTTAGGGTCTAAAGGAGATATAAGAGTAGGAAGTACAGAATAATTCTCTTCACTACAACACTCCCCCTCAGGGGAAGTTTAAGGGGAAGAAAATAGGACACCGATTCAAAAAAGGGACATCCATAGTGATAAACTTCTTTCATGAGGGAGGATGATAACACTTATACCCCTTTTGACTAGGTGGGTAGCCCAAGAAAATGCATTTCAGAGCTCGAGGATCTAACTTATTACGAGCTTGGACAGAAACATGAACAAAGCAAACACACCCAAAAACACGATGAGGAATAAGAAAAATACAAGGGCAAAAGGGTAAAGACAACAAATCAATCGTTGCCTTGTAAGCAAGAACTTTGGAAGGCATCCAATTCATTAAATACGCTGTAGTGAGCACTGCATCCCCCCAATAGGATTTAGGAGCATGCATAGAGAATATCAAAGCCCTATCTACCTCAAGAAAATAGCGGTTTTTTCTTTCTGCAACGCCATTTTGCTGAGGAGTATCCACTTAAGAAGTTTGATGGATGATACCATGATCCTGAAAATAGGATTGAAGACCCCCATAAAGTACTCACCTCCATTATCATAACAAATAATCTTGATTGAGGTATTGAATTAATTAAGCATTATCTTATGGAAAGTTTGAAAACATGAGAAAACATCACTTTTTTCTTTTAACATATACACCTATGTAGTTCTAGAGAAATCATCAATAAAAGTAATAAACCATCGAAATCAAGATAATGAGATAATGCGAGAGGGACCCATACATCAGTGTGCATAATAGTAAAAGGCAAGTTATTTCTATTAAAACTAGGTGGAAATGAAGTATGATGATGTTTTGCAAGTTCACACACTTTGCACTTAAATTGAGAAACATTTATTCTAGAAAACAAAGATGAAAAAATGCGCTGAAGCAAGAAAAAAGATGGATGGCCTAATCTTCTATGCCAGAGCCAAAGCTTCTCTTTAGAAGCAGCACATCTCCCAGACCGTTGCTTATGCACAATTCGACTATCATCCTTCTCAATAGGATCTAAAAGGTAAATACCATCTCTCATGCTACCATTGCCAATCATCCTCCTCGTGATTAGGTCCTGAAAAACGCAATGAGAATGATAGATGGTTACACTATAATTTAGATCAGCAATGATTTGACTAATGGACAATTGATTGTTAGAAAAAATTGGGAACATGTAAAACTGAATAAAGTGGCATATCAGGGTTAATAGAAATGGAACCTTTTCCTTGAGACAGATGTCAAAGAAACATCAACTACCCTAACCTTATCCTTGCCTGATCAAGTGTGGTAAGAACAAAATAAGGTAGACAAACCAGTCATATGGTCAGAAGCCCTAAAATTAATAATCCAAGGACAATAAGAAGATTTACAAGATGCACTAAAAGTAGTAGCCAAATTACCTGAGTGGGCAAAAGAAGTAGATGCAGTGGTTGATGTATCTAGTTGAGACATTAGGCGTCTAAGAGACTCAACCTCTGCTCTGGTAAGTGTTATAGACTTGGAATTCAGAAGTTCTAGAAGGTAATGAAGTGGGTGAAATAGTGTCCACAACTATAAAGTAGTAAGCGCGGGACTGAGATAGAGCACCAGTATGGCCCCCCTACCTCTAGTAGGGTGACCATGGAGCCTCCAACAAATTTCCTTGGTTTGTTTCGATCTCAATGATCACAAAATAACTTATCCTTTTCATCAGAAACAAAATAAACACCTTTTCCTCCATCATGACCTAGTACAACACCTCTCCGGTTTCGCTGAGAAGCAGTAGTAAGTGCAGATCTCTCCTGTGTGAGGTAGAGTGAAATATAGTATTCCTTCTGCTCTCCTCATTTTGAACATAAGCATATATACTTCTTAGCGGAAGGAGAAGTTCTTTTTCTAGAATCTGTATACGAATTGGATCATATTCATCTCTCAGCCCAACAAGAAAATCAAAGATCTGCTCTTGCTCAACAAGTTTATTAAATTTCAAGGTGTCAACAGAACACGCAGCCCGAAAATCTTGATAATAATCCAACTCTTGCCACAATGCCTAGAGTTTATGGAAATAAATTGATAAAGGCTTATCATCCTGGGTAGTCTCATGAATGCGAAGGGTTAGCTATCGAAAGTTCTTTCACCTTACCATTCAAATATCCCATCTTCCCTTTACTCGTGATATATAAGGTTGTTGATCGAGACCAGGCTAAATAATTAGGCCCATCTAATTTCATAGTTGTGATTTGGAGTGTAGGTTTTCATTAGTGGGTATTCCTGGACCCATTACCCTACTCTGATGGCTTTCAGAGGTCTGACTAACTTTTGACATGATGTAGACAGCACTTAAACCACCCAAACAAAGTCCAAACACAACGGAGATGTCCCCAAGCAACAGATACCACAAGTAAGGTAACAAATGTTCAATATGTAACACAAGGTAGCACACACAGTCTACAAAACACCTGCTTCACGTTTCGTGAAACTTAAGTATTGTACTTTTTCCCTAAATGTTCAATATATATATTGCTTCACGTTTCATGAAACTTAAGTATCGTACTTTTTCCCTAAATACCTTATGGCCCACGCAAAGAATTTTCCATCGAAGCAAAAATTTTACGAACTTGGAATTTAAAATTTAAATTTGAAACCTGGAAGGTAAATTAACACATCACACACTATATAGACTACAATTATCAAATACAAATATATATACAGTTAAATTTTGTAAACTATATAATTTAATTGCTTTAACCTTTTTTAGGTGAATTTTCATTATTTGTGTAATACTTTAGATTATTGTCTATGCTTTATTAATCTATTTATTGCAATTGAACTATCATATTGTGAAAATATATCTCAGTTTGCTTTATCAAAAAAAATATATCTCAATTTACCCTAACATTCATTGTTAGATATAAAGGATTTGGTACGTAAAATCTTTTTTCATTGAAGTGAAGCTTATTTTCTTTTTTACTTAATTTCCAGTGTTTGATTTTCTTTTGTGTATATGTTTATCTTCTTTTTTTATTATCTTTTTTATTTTTATTTTTATATAATTGTAAATATATCTTACAATATTTGATAGAATAGAATACACAATCTGGAATTGATACCAAGCTAACATGAGTTAACAACCATTCTGCAAAGAGCATTTTTTTTTTCCTTTTTCCACCCGCTCGTGGGTGGGAGGGGGTGGGCCGTCTATAAAAACTTCCCAAAATGAAAGTTGTAGGTGTAACTGTCTCAAAATTGGAAAGAGATCCAATTTGCAAATGATCAAATGAACTTCTGGGTACCCGCAATAGAATTTGGAAGTAGCACTATTGGCCTTTGAGGGCTCTCGAAGATAGTTTCTCCCAATTGAGGGAACTACCACATATATATTTGCTTATTACGGCAATGCATGAGTACATAAGCACTAAGAAGAAACTTCATATTTAAATTGGCATTCATAATCCTTTCAGATTCAGTTTATCCCTTCATGGTCCATTGTTGACATTGTTGGGAAGTCTTACATACCATATCGCCCAAATATTTTGGTTTGATAGGGCTTTGTAGCATGTCGTTGTTGAGTCTCTTTTGTTTGTGAGCCCGTTTTTGTTGTCCATGTGATAGGCTTGTGCTTGCCTTGTTAGGCCTACATGTAAGGGAGAAGGAGGGGGGGGGGGGGGGGGGGGGGGGGGGGGAGTGTTGGGAAGTCCCATATCACCCAAACATTAGGGTTGATAGGGCTTCATACACTTGTTGGGCCCTCTACCTACCAACTTAGGCTTTTTGGTTGGAAAGTTAACGTGGTATCTGAGCATGTCATTCTTGGGCTTGTATCATTTGCGAGCTCATCTTTGATGTCAATGTGACAAGTCTATTATTGTCTTGTTAGGCCTGCACTTGAGGGGCAGTGTTGGGAAGTCCCACTTCCCATATCGTCTCATCATTGGATTTGATATGGTTTCATATACTTGTTGGGCCTTCCACCTAATTGCTTAGGCTTTTAAGTTAGAAGTTGTGGGACTTCCCAACACTCCCACTCACGTGTAGGCATAATAAGACAAGCACGGGCTTGTCACTTGGACAACAAATACGGGCTCACGAATAGAACAGGTCTAAGAACGACATGTTCTAATTCCATGGAAAGTTTCCAACCTAAAAGCCTAAATTGTTCGGTGGTGGACTCAAACAAGTATATTAAGTCATATCAAATCTAATGTTTAGACAATGTGGGACTTCCCAACAATTTTCCTCAAGTATAGGCTTAACACAACAAGAATAGGCTTGATATGCGGTCGACAACGAAGGGCTTATGAACGGAGCGGGCGCAAGAATGACAACAATAATGACAGGCTCTGATACCGTGCTAAGTTTCCAACCTAAAAATGCCTAAGCTGTTAGGAGAAGACCTAAACAAGTATATGAAGTCATATCAACCTCTATGTTGAAACAATGATGGGTGTGGGACTTCCCTACAGATTTGTTGTAAGTTTTCAAAAGGATTTTTTTTTTCTTCTGATAATCCCAATGTAACTAGAGACTTTTTATCCAAGAATTCTACGTTGTTATCAAATTAATTACATTCAATACCATTTAACCTTGTATGGATAAAAGTTGACTTTGAAGTTTAACCATTGGCGTTGGTTATATTACCAAGGATAGATTTTACGTTATGCTTATGTTTATTTTTATCTTATGCTTATATGGCTTTTGATATCAAGGTACTCGTTCATAAATATGATGAGTTCAATTTACATTTTTAGGTTATTAACACCTCCCCCAACTCCCCCTTGTTTATTTTTCCAAAGAAATTTTTGTTTTAGTATTCTTAAATGTTATTTATATGTCCATATTCATTTAATTATTTGTTTATTTCTTGAACTTCTTTTCATTGCGTGGGTATGTTTTAATCTGCGAATGATCTCAGGCTGGTACAGGTGAATGTAGCTGTGGTGGCAAGATTGTGAAAGGGTTGTCTGTAAAACCGGTTAAAGGGAATGCAGTGCTTTTTTGGAGCATGGTTTGTTTCCTTCATGCGATTCTTTAAATTTCATGTGCTTCTAAGTAATTAATTGATGATACACGTCTTGGCATACTGCAATATAATTTGAAAAAACATTCTTAATTTTTAGATTAGCAAAACAGTTGATTTATGTTCCTAAGTTTCTTCAATTTGCATGTTAAATGATATGAGCTCATTAAAAGCTTAGCCAATAGTTTAAAATTTCAAAATTATGTAAAAAAAATCCATCGTTGAAATATGGACATTGCGTTGTCCTACTTGTTTGATGTGGTTTCTGTTAAGTTTCCAACCTAAAAGCCTTAGCTATTAGGTGGAGGGCCCAAACATGTATATAAAGTCATATTGAACTCAATATTTAGACAATGTGGGATATGGGACTTCCCAACACTCTCCCTCATGTATAGGTATAACAAGACAAGAACGAGTTTGTTTGTTATGTGGACAATGAAGATGGGCTCACAAACAAAACAGGCCCAAGAACGAGAAGTTCTAATACCATGTTAAGTTTCCAACCTAAAAGCCTAAGCTATTAGGCAGAGGGCTCTAACAAGTAAATGAAGTAATATCGAACCAGATATTTGGGTGATGTGGGATGTGGGACTTGGTGGAGGCCTAATAAGATATAGTGTAAGAATATGCTTGTCACATAGAGATGTGCGAGCCCAATAAGATATAAGATAAGAACAAGCCCGTCACATCAGGAATAGAGGTGGTCCCCTTACGGGTAACAAGAACAACACATGTTAGTGTCAGGCTGTCAATATATGATGAGTATTGTTGGAGGGTTCCACATCTCATATCACCCAAATATTGGGTTTGATATGACATCCTATACCTTTTTGGGCCCTTCCACCTAATAGCTTCAGCTTTTAGGATGGAAACTCATGGTATAACCGTATAAGAACATGTGGTTCTTGGGTCTATTTCGTTTGTGAGCCAACCTTTGTTGTCTACGTCATAGGTCCATTCTTATCTTGTTGGGCCTGCACATTAGGGGAAATGTTAGGAACCCACATCTCACATCATTCAAATATTGGGATTGATATAACTTCATATACCTGTTTAAACTCTCCACCTAATACTTAAGGCTTTTAAGTTTGAAACTTAACTGTTTCTATGGCAATCTTTGCCAATAGTAGCCTTTACAAGAGGTGCTCCTCATTGTGACACATTAAAGATTTGGAAATTATGTGGCTCTCGAATAATTGAAAATTGGGGCATGTTGTTCGTGGAAATTGGGACACTTAGTTTTTGAAAATATCAATAATACTTTTGGAAAAACCTAACAATGAAGTTGAGAATGAGAAGTGATAGATTGATTAAAAGTAGGATATGTCATAATGATAGGAAAAGATCCGGAATGAGAAGGGAATTTTGTTGCGATATTGAATTAATCACAAGTACAATCAAAACAGATTGATAATCCTTTCTGATGATGTGTCGCACATAAATCAAGAAAAGCTGGAAGGAAACCTTAAAGAGAGAAATTGAGAGAAAGTGAAGGAAAATCTGAAATCTTTGATTCTAGAGAGAAAAAACACAGAGCTAAGCACTTACAATTCTGTTACAAAGAATATTCTGGATCAAATTTACTTCTAATAGATTCTACCCGCTTATTTATAAGAAACAAAACCTACAAGATGACAAATATATCCCTAACAACCTTCTACCAACAGTTGACTACTTTAGAGTCTTCTAGAAACTAAAGAATAATGCTGAGAAAAAGAGCTACTGGTGTATCAAGTGTTGGAGCGAACTGGACAACCCTCTTAACAGTACATTCGAACTTATATATCCCCTCTTTAAAGAAACTTGCCCTCAAGTTTCAGCTGCAAAACAGGGTCTCAAATGCTTCACATTAAACATATTGGAGATGTTAAAGTGAGATGGCAACTCTATTTGGTAGGCATTGTCGTTGGTCTTGCACAAAATCCTGCAAGGACCCACTTTTCGATCATTCAACTTCATATAGAACCAGTTAGTTGCCTTTCATTGCTTAAACCCACCCATACAATGGCTCCTTGTTTGAAAGAAGCTCTTGTTTATGCACATCAACGACCAATTTATAATTGGCATTGGACTATGCAAGCTCGAATTTGAGCATGAAGTTCATTCATATAAGCTGCCATATCTGCAGCCTTCTCATTAGTCTTCGTGGAAAGTGGTAGAGGATTCAAATCAAGAACACTAGAGGCTTGGAAGTTGGAACCATAAGCCACTTCAAAAGGAGAAGTGTTAAAAGAAAAGAATTATAAGCAAACTCAGCCAATGGAAAATTTATTCCCACCCCTTGGGATTTTCACTAATGAAACACCTCAACTAATTTCCAAGGCTTCTATTAACAACTCCGGTTTGCACATCGGTTTGCGGATGAAATGAAGTACTAAAATTCAACTCGGTTCCAACAGGTCTCCATAAAGTTCTCCAAAAGTGAGCAAGGAACTTGGCATCTTTGTCAAATATGATAGAAGTAGGCACTCCATGAAATTTATATACTTATTTAAAGAAAATATTGTCAGTATTAAAAGCATCCATAGTCTTTCAATCTGGAATAAAGTGAGCCATCTTTGAAAAACGATTAACAACACCATAGTGGAATCATTCTTCCTCTGGGTAGGTGGAAGACCAAGCACAAAATCTGTACTAATGCATTTCCAAGGGCTGGTTGGTACAAGAAGTGGCAAATACAGTTCTGCAATAGTGGTTGTCCCCTTACTCTTTTGACAGACATGGCACCTTTGAACATGTTGAACATCATCTCTAGTTATTCCTAGCTAAAACTAGTCTTGTTGGAGCAATTCTTCTCACCAAAATGACCCAAATTATGTTGTTTCACAGGAAAATTCTCTCTAAGAGAGCATTGAGGCACACACAACCTCAATCCTTTAGAGAGAAACCCATCATTTAGCAAAGATTCAGATTTGGCAGCATGTTATCCACTTTGTAGAGCATAGATAATCTTTTCAATCTTCTTCGGTCTCTTGTTTTGGTGCTAAAAGAGTTTCTTTAAACATAGGGGACTTGACATCGTTTTAATCAAAATCTCCCCCAATTTCGTCATTCAAAGGCTAGTCATATGTGGGCGGCTCCTCAAAATGCACATTTTCATGGACTCCTTCCATCGAAAGTGCTCTATTTCGATCCCCCATAGGCTTCGAACAATCCGAAGACTTGTTACCAGGTTTCCCATATTAAAAGCAATTAAAATTTCCTTCTTGAAACTTATTTCTAGCCCCACATGACTCGTTCTGGGCTGATTTTGAGTAAGAACAGCAGCTTTAGAAACTTTGGAGTGTTGTACATCACTTGGTTGACTTTCCCCTTTGAACCTGAGATGAACAATCACCTCTAGAGCAGCTTTGGTACAGTTGTCCAGCCTTGGAAGCGCCTTGAATTTTTTTACCAGCTCTAGAAAGACTGATTTCGTTGCTTTTCTACCAACAAAAATCAGTTGTAGGCTTCTGAAACGGTCCACAATGATTGCCACACAAGGACATCTTGAAAGGAAGGCTTAAGACCGCTCAAAGAACCGCACCATCATTTGTTCTTTGCTTTCATTTACATCAATCCTTGTTATTAGTTGGTAGCAAGCCTCGGTGTAGTCATCCATGCTCCTATGTTGCTTAAGATTATATAAATTCTTGGAAAGAGATTTCATGTAGTTGAAGGAATATAATGTTGCTTAAGCTTTTTCTTCATCTTGCTCCACTCTCTAATCTTGCCTCCCACATTTTTTGACGAGTCATTTATATTTAGTCCCACCAAGAATATGCACTTCCTTATAGGCGAATGGAGACTAACTTTACTTTCCTTTCCTCCAACACATTGTATTAGTAAAAAATCTTCTCAATAGTATTGAGACAATCAACGAATTCTTCCGGATTTAAGCTCCTTCAAAATTGCTGAATATCAATTTTGATTTTATACTCTTAACTCATGTTCATTTCTATCCACAAATGGCCTCTCTCTTTGTTGAATCCCCGAGGGATTCTCAAAATAAGTGTTGGTATCAATAGACTCGTCACTAACCTCACTAGGAGTTTGCAGACATTGAACCATCTTCATCAAAGCCTCAATTTGCCTTTGTAGACCTTCAATCTCATATCTTTAATGCTGATTTTGTGGTGGGATATGCGGATGATTTTCAGCCCTAGGGTCCATGGTCATAGTGTTTCCTCTTCCTCTACCTCTCCTACCCCTTCCATGATGAGCCATTTGAATAATAAACACCCAAAACAAGGTCTAAATTTTACAAATGCACAGCAGCACAGCAAACAAGAGGTCTGAATATTTACTAGATTACACCCACACAAGGAACTAGCTTCGACCACCAGCAACAGGATTAAAACTTACACAGCAGTTCGAAATCCACTCTCAAGTCAGGCTTCGACTCACACAAGAACACAAAAAAAATGTCGATTTAGTTGAAGAAATCCTCCTGCAGGTGCGAGGGTGCGACTACAAAGCAGAAGCAAATCTCGAGAGCAATACGACTGGATTGACAACCAGAGTTCATACCACCTTTTCAGGTTGCAATAGCAATTGGTACCACCAAAACTCCATATTGACCTAAAATCAGCTTGGAACTTAACCCACAAGCTTGCAATGTGAGAATCAAACCCTAAGAACTCAATCATAACTGCAACTCGATGGGAGTTTTCACTCTTTGAACTCGATCTGACACAAGGAACTCAAAGAGAGCTGCGATTAAAGTAAGTCTCCAGACTTCAAATTCAATTTTGTTGGAAAAATATAACATCTCACATCGATTAAATATTGAGTTTAACATATTTTCGTATACCTGTTTGGGCCTTCCACTTTAGACTATTGGGTCGAAAACTTAACATGGTATCGGAGTAAGTCGTTCTTGGGCCGTTACATTTGTGAGTCCATTTTTGTTGTTGACGTGACAAACCTGTTTCTATCTTATTAGACTTTCACGTGAGGGGAAGTGTTGGAAAAATACCACATTCCACATCGATTAATTATAAAATTTGGCATGACTTCATATACTTGTTTGGACCTCCACCTAATAGCCTTAGGATTTTAGGTTCGAAAAATACCACCTCCCACTTTGGTTAATAATAAAATTTACAATGAATTCAACTTGTTTGAGCCCTCACTTAATAGCTTAGGCTATTGGGTTAAAAATTTGACATTGCATCAAAGCACATCGTTTTTGGGCCGTTTTATGAGCCCATCTTTGTTCTCCATGTGATAGGCTTGTTTTTCTTGTTAGGCTTGTACATGAGGGAGAGTGTTGGAGAAATACCACATCTCGGATCGATTAAATATTGAGTTTAACATACCTTCATATACCTGTTTGGGTCCTCTACCCAATAACTTAGGCTATTGGTTTGGAAACTTAACAGATCCTAAGAAAAGCTTCAAAAGAGATTTCTGCTACACAAAGAGGCTTTGATAAATTGAGAGAGTAAAGAAAATCTGAGATCTTTGATTCTAGAGAGAGAGAACACAGCTAAGCTCTTACAATTCTGTTACAAAGAATATTCTGGATTAAAACTACTTCTAACAGATTCTGCCAGTTCATTTATAAGAAATAAAAGCTACAAAATGACAAATATACCCCTAACAACCTTCTACTAGCAATTAACTGCTTTAAATTCTTCTAGAAAATTTAGAGTAATGCTGAAAAACAGAGTTACTGGTGCATAAGTGCTGGACAGAACTGGACAGACTTCTTAACAATACGATCGATCATGTATAAAGCACATCACTTTCACAACAATGCTCCATGGAATAGTTGAATAAACATGTACCTATTAAGTGCCCTTTAGTGAAATCATTTGATGCTTGTTTGTAGAAAATGAGAAAAAAAGGGTGCTTTCATCAAAGAAAATAAATTAGAGATAAAAAATTAAAAATTATTCAAAATAAATATAAAAGCACTGCAGCAAAATATAGAAGGAAACTTTTCAGACGCTAATCATTATATGCAATATGAGAAAGCATTACAATTGTTTAATTGTTTCACCTACACTATTAAACCTCTGGATGTTTAGATGAAAAGTGGATCTGATCATACTAATATATAAGTAAATATTTGTTGGACTTGTCTTGGTTCTTTCAGGGGCTAGATGGACAATCAGACACAAACAGCATACATGGAGGATGCGAAGTACTGGCAGGGGAGAAATGGTCAGCTACGAAATGGATGAGGCAGAGAGCTACCTCTTAATTTCTCAATAGCTTCTCTTCTCTTCTTCTCTTAATATATGATGGATTTTTCCCTTTTGACAGTTCCCCACCCCCCCCCCCCCCCCCCCCCCAAAAAAAAAAAAAAAAAAAAAAAAAAAAAACACTTGATATATGTATCATAAACCCAAAAAAAGGAGGGTAGAGAATGTAAAATTTTGTCAAATAAAAGAATCGAATTTGGCTGATTGTTTAGTTAATTTAGACAGTTTTTTCAAATAAAAGTATTGAATTTAGCTGATCATTTAGTTTATTTAGACTGGTATAAACCTCAGACTGAGGAACCTAGATAAATTTCAGGCAACCCATCAATTACAAATGTTTTGTCATTGAAACTTTTTTCAGTAATCCAAGGAATTGAAGATGGGGTTGGCTGTCCAAATGTAACATGCACTACCACATTGATTTGGTCCTGTTTTGGGTCTAGGTTTTAGTCTTAACACGAGACTCAGTCTGAAATACGTTGCTGTGTTCCTTTGTCTTGACGTAATTATCCTTTCTGGGCCAAATGTAACATCAGCTTGTTTTCGATGTTCTTTTGAGGGTAGCAAGGGCTGTTGGTTGTTCAGTTATAGAGACCACTGATATGCCGGCACGTGTAAGGTTCTCACTATACAAAAAAATGGTCAAATTCTCACATGTTAGTAACCAATTTCACAAGTTAATATATCATATCTTTTCCTAAATAGTGACTCATCGGTTTAGCAACTGAAGTATTTGTGCGTTATTGTTGAGGTTACAGCTTTCTAATTAGTGGAAGGCATTACCAGGTCTCATAAATTTATAAAAATGTAATACCACACCATCTTCATTTGTGATATTTTTGGTGTGGTGGAAAAGATCGAGTGGAAAAAAAAAGGGAGTAAAATATAGAAAACTATCTTAAAGTTTGTGGTGAGCTTCACTTTAGTACTCTGAACTTTAAAATTAGTTAAAATGGTACCTCAAAAAATGTAGGGTCTTACAATCCACTAACACCGAAGTACTAAAAAGTTGTTTTTACCCTTTGTATCCTTTGAATAAAATATTATAAAATAATCATAATTATTTTAAAAATTAATATTTAAAAATACGAATTATGTAATCATATATATGTCTTTGAGGCTTAAAGTCAGCATACAAAGATGGTAGCATCTTTGACTTAGACAAATTTACATGAACTTCTATAATAAGGGTTCTTAAAATTTCCTAAATAAATACCAAAATTCCTTTTAGAATTTTTGTAGCTCAAACAATTGTGAAATAACCTTACCGAAATTTTTTTCTCTCCATCTTTTTTAAAATATTTTTTTACAAACACCATTTACCCATTGTTGGGGAGATTATTTAACTCACTTGATAAAATGGTAAATTAGATAACTCACTTGATAAAACGCAAAATTGGCAATAAGGTGTAAAATATCATCTTCTATCAATATGTTAAATATCCTACTATATGAACTTGTCACAAGCTCATACTTTTAGATATCATTTTGATTTGTTTTAAAGTTTAAGGTTCCAAAGTGAAACTCAACCCAAACTTTTCTATCTTGGGAAACCAAGCTTGCCTATCCAATTTGAAATTAAATCACAAATTTTACATAAGATTAAAGGCACAAATCTATCATCATGAATTAGCATATTTTAAATTAAAATAAAAAAATGGAGTTATCACTATATTTCTATTATAGGATCAATTCTTAGAAATTCCACTATTTTGAATTTCTACTCTATGATTGGAGATCCCATGAAGAAGGTTCAATGTCTTAGGAACAATCCATACTGCATGACTCCGTACTTCCAACACTCTTAATGAGGAGATATATGCGTAACAACAAAAAAAAAAAAAAAAAAAAAAAAAAAACCTTCCTACCCATCCCTATGACATAGTGTTGATGATATGAGACGTTTAAGAAGGATTTATCTAGAATGAGCCCGAAGTGGACATACTTCCGCAAGGTACTTGTCACATGTACTCTTGGAGAACTCACCTAAGTGAGAGTTGTCGTGAGGCTATGATTGTGAGAATAAGGCTATTCTCTAATAACTCTCAAGAGAATCAAGATCTATCACATGGCCATTAATAGTGCTAACCCACGCCAAGTTATGTATCAATACCATGTGTGACACATAATAATTACTGGTAAAGCGGGTTTAGTTCAAGACTTAGTTAGTTATGATTTTCTCAGAAAATATAGTTAACACTAAGTGTAGGTTTAACTCAGGAAGACACCTACATCCATTAAATGATATAAAATCGCCCAACTTATATTTTCTATATTATGTGCTTATATAGTTTTTAATCTTATAGATTATACAAAGTTTTGAATCTTGTGGAGGATTTTTGAAAACTTGAGAGGTTTTCCTAGAAGCTTCAAAATTTCTATCTCCTATATTTTTATTTCTTTATATATTTATTTTAATTTTATGAGAATTTTTTTATGAGTGCATTTAATTTGTTTTTGGGTTTTCGTGGGCTCTTATTGCCAATAGGTGTGTCTTTTGGTTTGAAACCAAACAACGCCTAAATAAATAATAGATAAAGCTTCCTCCCCTTACAGCTTGCACGAGTAAGTTCCATTTTGAAATTCAAAAAATTCATCTCTCTCTCTCTCTAGCTCTCCCCCTCACATTCGCCCAAGCTTCCACAGTACCCATAAAGCCATAAACACATTTGTAGCTCTCCTTTCTCTCACACACTTACCCAAGCTCCCACAATACCCATGAATCCATGTCTATTGCGGAGTAGATGAAAAGAACAAAGGACAGTGAAGCAATGGGCAGTATAGGAGCTAAGTATGATCTCTCCCTCATAACCTAGCATGCTCATCCTTTTTTTCTTTTTCTTTTTTCATTTTCCTCAACAAACAAAGAGAGGGTTTTGGTTTTTGTTCATGGTGGTTTATATATAAAGGTTTGAAATCTACTTGCGACAGTGCTAGGATGGGGATCATTATGGTAAGCCATTGTTCTGAAATTTTCCTTTGATATGTGTGTGTGATTTTAAGATATATGTGAATATAAAAATGTTATTTGTGATTCATCTCTAGAGTTTAGGGCTTAAAGATTGAAGCATATAGCTTCAAAGATGATGTTACTAGGTTCCAATTCTCGCACATCGCGCAGGTCTCTACTAATTATTTTATTATTTTGGAGAGGGATCAGTTCAGTTTACAATTTGACATGGGTAGCATTATGACCGCATCACAAAACTCTTCTTCCACAGCTTGTAAAAACATAGTACAGTGAATAGACCATTTTGCCCTCTAAGGTTAAAAAGATCCATTTTATAGTCAAAACCTGAATTTTGCCAAACCCGGCAAAAAAGACGCTTTACCCCTTCCCCTCTACTCTATGTCTCTATATACAAAACCAGCCTTGGGCCATGGCTATTGTTGCTACTACAACAGCTAAAGGAAAACCAACAAAAAAAAGGACCTACAATCAATTGCTATAATCACTAAGTAGCGACGGCGGATGAACCTATGAGCGGAGACGGCGAGTGAGTAGTCGATGGCGAGGACTCAAATCTGTGACCTAGTTTCAATGAGTATGCCTCTCATAATGGTGAGAGACAACGATGGTGACGACGTCGGCGTATGGGGCTATGAAGATGACAACGTCGGCGTATGGGCTGCCACCGTTTATGGATCTCTGCCGATGACGACGTATGAAGCTCTGCCGCTGCTGATGCCCTATAGGGTATGGGCTCTTGAACACTCTTATGAGCTCACGGGCAGAATTGCAGAAGAGAGAAAGGAGGGGTGAGGCCGTAAGGGTTACTATCATCAGAAAGGGAAAAATGGGGGCATGCGCGAGTGGTGGGAAAAGAAGAAAGTGGTAGTTGAACTTTTGACTCGTTTAACTCTGAAGAGCAAAAGGTCTATTCATACTAATATCATCTTAGCTGCTGTGGAAGAAGCGAAACGTGCTGTGGCAATATCACCACCTTTTTACATCTGATATAAAGCATATTACTCTTATACCTCTTAGGCCATATTTATTTAGCTGGAATGGAATAGATAGGAATGGAATCTGATTCCATACTTGGAGTAGTCTGGAATGAAAAAAGATTTGAAATGGCTGTCTAAATACACTATTTGATTCCATTCTCATTCAAATTATCTCATCCAAACATGCTATTTGGAATGAATTGGAATGAGATTCCATTCCATCCATTCCTTCCCCCCCGCTAAACAAATGTGGCCTTAGAGTAATATCTTTTTGTAGGATTCATATTTTTTTCAAACTAACTCTTGTATTAAATATTTCTCTCATACAAATCATGCACACCAATTTTTTTTTTCTTTTTATAATGGTAGAGCCATCCCACAACAGGGCCTTTTAGACCCACCCATGAAACTTAAACCCTTGAGGAGACTAGTGCAACAACCCACCACCTCGGCACCCCACTTAAATTTTAGGTTATTCTAGCAGGGAATCGAATCCAAGACCGTGCGCCTAACCACACAATCACAAGTTCGCCCTTACCAACTGGCTCCCTAGGAGTGAGTCATGCACACCAAATTTCATGCTGATCGGATATTTATACGCATCTCATCTATAAAATCACTTTTCTTTTTGCAAATAAAATTATAATTTAGGCCCTTTACCGATAAAATAGTTCATAGTCTCCAATTAATGTAAAATTTGACATGCATAATCTCCATGAAAAGAGTATCGCATTCAACGGTTGGTTTAGAAAATATGGATGCTATAAAAAGATAATAAGACATATAAGAGTAAAGTTTTACAATGTTTATATATATATATATGAGAGAAGGCTGATTATGTGCGAGATATCCTAGAGTATCCCGTGCGATTACAGCCGTCTATGAGTGACACACGCTCATGCACGCACTTGCGCGTGTTACTCATAGACGGTTGTGATCGAACGGGATATCCCACACATGATCAAAGATTTACATATATATATTTGGGAGGGATCCACATACACCTGCTGCAAAACTTTTTACTCTTACACCCCCACAATATTTTAGCTAATATTAAAATGATTTAAAGATCATCAATTAGCTTTTCCAATAAGGCAATAATTAGCTCCGGACTTGTGTGCTCAGTAAAATGTTTGTTAAATCAATTACTGAACCTTAGATATTATATCTTTCCTTGTCTTCTCTTTACTTCCATTCTTTTCTCTAATTAGATGAGAAATTTTAATTTATATCTCAAACCTATGCAATTGATTTGAATATGTATTTCAACACAGTGATCAGGAGTAATTTTTCCTTGAAGATGTTTTTCAAACGCTCCCTAAATATCTTATCTTTTTATTACAAACATTGACCACAAACACCTCTAATATATATATGTGGGAGATATTTCTTATGTATATAAATACTCACACATCTTCAAAGTAAGTAGGAAATTTCAGCACTAAAGCATAGGAAATTGTCATTTATCATTATATATATATATATATATATATATATATATTACAAAGTAACAAACAACAAATCAGAGGAAATAAGCAATATATCAACCAATTCTATAACTACCAAAAGAAGAAGAAAAGAAAAAAAAAATGCAAGAACTACCTTCTAAACTTGTTATGGTTGAAGAGGCAAGGTAGTCATGAAATTCTTCAAGAAATTGTAAATATTTGTATATTACAGATATTACTACTGGTGGAGCCGCCATATATATATATAGATCAGTTTTGGTAGTAGAAGGCTATTACTCCTTTTAGAGTTCTAATAGAACTCTTTTAGAAAACCCTTAGCATCCTTCACTTTAGTGTTTTACACCCTTTAGACCTTATTAGTTTGTCATGGGATGATAAATGCAGGTCATAAGAAATTCCAAGAGTTTTATTAAAAGCCAATTGTGGTTGTTTTTTTTTTTTTTTTTTTTACGTTAATAGAGGAACCTAATAAATTTAGAATTAAGGGTAAGAATGTTAATATAGATTAAAGTGAGGGTAAATAAGTAAATCAAAAGCTTTTTTAGGATTCAGCCTTTTATAAGTAGTATAGATAATATTTCGCTAATCCAACTATTGGATTAGGTACTTCATTTATGTACGTCATGCATACTGAATTTTAAGTAAATCGGATATTAAGAGTTATGTCATTTATAAAGTGTCCCGAATTATAGTTTTATATATACAAAGAAATGTAAGTTTAGAATAAAATGTTTCCCAATTTTCGATTTACTTAAAATTTTGCATGCATAATGTGCATAAATAGAATATATAATCCAATGGTTGGATTGGTGAAATATTTTCCCCACAAAAGATATTGACATTTTACACCGGGTATAAATGGATCTTTCCTTGTATATATCTTCTATATCTATACTTCTTCTATCTATCTATCTATACTATTATAGAAAGCATTTGCAACTTTGGTTAGATGTACGAACCTAATTACTACAAAACCCTCATATGATTTTAAGAGATAATCACAAGTTAGGGCTAAGATAGTCTATCATGTATATTGGCAGATAATTTACAAAAGGTGATGCCATATATGTGTTGGAAATATATCACATCCCACATCAATTAAATATCAAGTTAAACATGTTTTCATACACCTGTTTGGGCCCTCCACTTATAAGTTTAGGCTTGTACGTTGGAAACTTTACATAGTATTAGAGCATGTCGTTCTTAGGCTTATTGAGTTCGTATTTGTTGCCCAAGTGACAGGCCTATGTTAGCCTGCACGTGAGGGGGAGTGTTGGAAATATACCACATCCCACATCGATTAAATATCAAGTTAAACATGTCTTCATATACCTGTTTGCAGGGGCGGGGGGAGGGGGGTGCCAGGGGGCAGGTGACCCCCCTCACCTATTGAAAATTTTTTTTTACTATACATATATGCCAACATTTTTAAATCTGACCCCTCTGAAATTTTTTTTTGACCCCTCTAATTTTATAATTGGACCCCCTACTCCTCTCTCTTTTCTTTTTTTTCCCCACTTTCACCCATGTGTCGTAACATGATTTATTGAAGTCTTCAAAAATCAAAACCCACCCAGCCACTTTGTTGACTTCTTGTAAAGTGACGCCTCCAAGACTCCAGAAGTCTCCAAAGTCCAAACTCTCCAACTCTCTTGTAAAGTGATGCCTCCAAGAGTCTAAGGCTCCTAAGTGTAGAGTGCGGCTCCACGGCTCCACCGAAAGCTCCAAAATCAAAGGTAACCCTTCTTTGATAGTTTAATCCTCTCAGTTTTTCTTTTACATTCTCTATTTTTCTCTCATCTCTTCATAATTCTAGGGTTAGGGTTTGATTTGTTTTTTCCCCCAAATTTCTGTATGTCATTTTTGTTAGAGTTATGCCCTAGAGCCAATCATAGAGATGATTGTTTAGGGATAAAGGAACAATCATTTGATTTCATTTATGTATGTCACATTTATTATTGATTTAATAAAAGGGCTTATTCTATTATGTTTGTATGCATCATTTATATTTACATAATATGTCCAAGGAGTTAGAGTTGAGAATATTGAATTACAAAGAGTTGTAATTATGAGACTGTAAATATATCTCTGTACTAAACTCCTAAATCATTCCTAGTTGAAGGTTCACTATGATGGACAGTAATGAACCATAGGACTAGCACTTGTTAGGTTGACTCTATAGGAGGATAGCTGGTCTCAAGCTATTTGTGTGGAGACACTACAACCAACAGGTGGGTGCCTGTTAATAGAATAGGTACACTGAATATGACCAAAGATTTGAGATAAACTGAATGGAGTTTTAACCTGCCTGTCAATCAGTTTCTCAATGTTATAGTGGTACAAGTAATCCTTAGACCTGAGACACCATAGTTACCTTATGCATGTAGCTTTAGAAGTTTGATAACACTAAGTGCAGATTCTATTCATGGGTCTGTAAAGGTGTTCATTAGCCCTATTGCTATGTGTATGAAGGCATGTGAGTGATCAACAAGGAATCCATTACTCTCAGGAAAAAGAGAGAGAATGTCTTATATAGCATTCATAATATAACTCATTCAGTCCATGGCCATGGCAGTGTGAATATGGAAAGGAGTTTCCATAAGTTCATCATTGAGTTGATATTTATGAATGAGTATAAAGTAATTGAACTAGGGACTTGACAGACTTCCATGTCCTATTAGTTCAATTGGAGACATTGTGTAAATGGAAGGATGCAATTGTAACCTATAAACTATAACAGAAGGGTTCTTTGATAGATACATATTCACTTCATTAAGGACGACACCATGAACCATATGCTAGGTGTTATTCATGGTTAGTAGAAGCCCTAATTGATATAAGTGAGTTATAATCAATTAGGGAATTGGAAGGAGTTCCAATTAGACCCTAAATGGAAAGAGTTCCATTGTGCACACCTCGTGCTATTCCTACTACTTGATGATGTGAACCCAATGGGTCACACACTGATCATGCAAGATGAGCTTTAAAGTCTATGAGAGAAAGGGTATGAGTGCATAAAGAATAGTTCTTTGAGGCCTATTTATATTTGATATAATTTATAGGGGTTATTGTGCAATTTAGAGAAATTGCATCACACCCTAATAGGGTTTCCCCCTAGGGCCGGCCCCCTTAGTGTGGACTATATAAGCCACACAATGATGTGTGACATCATCATAAGTTGAAATCCCAAGGGGCTGTCCAGATTTTCCAGCCTCCCTCTCTCTCTCTCCTCTCTTCTCCTTCACTAGCAACAACAAAGAAAAGGTGGAAAGGACTTGAAGCTCTAGCTAGGTGTGGATACCGTTGGAGGCAGCACACTTGGGCTGCTCATTCACCGCTGTCCGGAATCAAAGCTTGGAGCAAAAAGGAGAAGACAAAAATTCTGTAAGTGTTCTAACCCTCTTCATAGTTAGGGTTTGATTTTGTATATGCATAGTTAGATTCATGGGCTGTGGAATCAAAGGGAAAATTTTTATATTCCGCACTTCTATTTTTCCCTCTTGTATGATTCCCAACAATTTTTTCCCCCAAATCACTATTGATCAGTCATGGTTTACAAATCATACAGTTTCATACTTTCATTTCCACGGTAGCTAGTGCTCAGTGGGGTTGGACTTTGGACTTTGGCGTTTGCAACCTTGACTCAAGTGGACCAAGTCGACACTAAAGGTTCAAGAATCAAGACTTTAAGGTTGAGTAGCTTTTCAGCTTTTTCCTTTTGGCATGGTCCACCGTTTTTAACTCTATATGTTATTTAATTGGCATGTAGCTTTTGGCATATTGGCTTATTTAATTAGGATGCAACTTTTTGAGTGGTCTTGAACCAGTTTTGGCTTATTTAATTCCAATTGCCCAATTGGGATGCAATTTTTGGCATACTGCTAGTTTGGCATTATATGTATTAATGTATCTCATTAGTCATTAGTCATATCCTTTTTAATTTTATATTGTTATTATTTAAATACACACATATTTGCTGAGTTTACTTCTTTTTTTTTTTTTCCTTTAAATTTTGTTTTGCAGATCATACTTCATATATTTGTCAACTTGACTCAAGTCCTCAATCAGTCAATTTTGCAATTCGTGTACTGCTTGTTTACTTGAAATGAGTAAAAAAAGTAAGTTTCATTCGGCTTGTTTTCTTCAGTTTTGTTTTCAAAAATAATTTATTGTTTTAGCTGCATCAAGTGTCTTATGCTGTTATGCATAATTGCATATACTATTTTGAAATGTTGAGTTTTTGGAAAATGAAGCATTGAAGCACTTATATGTGAGTCCAGTAGTTAAAATTTAAAAACTTATAAATTTAGAATCAGACCATGGTTGAGTTTAGAAGATAATTGGAATATTGAGTTAGTGTGTTAAGTAGGTTCACAGTTCTCATGTAAATTTAAATATAAACTTTGTCTTGAATCAGTTATGGACATTTTTTTTAAAAGAAAGTTAACATCGGAGTTGTCACCCCTTCCAAAGAGAAATGATGATTCTCTAAAAACAAGTCGTGGAGATATCAACTTGGATGATCTTCCTGCAGATTCGGGGCTACGACCTTGGATTTCAGATTACAATGCCAATGATAGAGACCAAATTCGAAGGGCATATTTGCTAAAGGGTCCTTGTCAGCCTCGTAACCATACTTTTCCAAAAAAGAAGTATGGAGATGCATCACGAGGATTCAAACCTCTTTGGTTTAATAAGTATGGTAATTGGTTAGAGTACAACATAGCAAAAAATGCTGCATTTTGCCTATGTTGCTACCTTTTTTAACCAAATATTAGACAGTAAGCTGGTGGTAACTCATTTTTTACTAAGGGATTTTCGAATTGGAAGAAGAAGGAAAAGTTAAGAGATCATGTTGGAAAATCCGGCAGTGCACACAACGATGCTTGGAATGAGTGTCAAGCTTTAATGAACCAAAAGCAACATATTCAGACAATTTTCTCTAAGCATTCCAACCAAGCTAGTAGAGAATACTGAACTCGTTTGACTGCGTCACTAGATTGCATTCGATTTCTTCTACGACAGGGACTTCCATTCGGTGGTCATGATGAATCTGAAGAATCAAGCAACCAAGGAAACTTTCTTCAGCTTTTGCATTTTCTTGTAGATCATAATGAGGAAATCAAAGCAGTTACATTGAAAAATGCTCCTGAAAATCACAAATTGACAGCACCTTATATTCAAAAGGACATTGTAAGTGCTGCTGCAGCTGAAACAATTAATGCTATTATTAGAGATATTAGTGATTCATTTTTTTCAATCTTGGTTGATGAATCTCATGACATATCAACTAAGGAGCAAATGGCCGTTGTATTGCGGTATGTGGACAAGAAGGGACATATAATTGAGCGATTTTTGGGTATTAAAAATATTACTAGTACCACTGCCCTTTTTTTCAAGACGGCTATCGAAGAATTATTTTCCCGACATGGATTGAGCATACCTAGGTTGCATAGGCAAGGTTATAATGGGGCTAGTAATATGCAAGGTGAGTTGAATAGTCTTAAAACCCTTATTATGAAGGAGAATGAATGTGCCTTTTATATTCATTGTTTTTCTCACCAACTTCAATTGATTCTTGTGGCTGTGGCAAAGAATCATGAAAGAATTGCCTTGTTCTTCCACTTGGTTGGTAGTGTAGTGAATACTGTTGGAGCCTCGTGTAAAAGTCGTGATATACTTTGAGAGAAACAAGCTGCCATGGTTATGTAAGCACTTGAGAAAGGCAAGCTTCTAAGTGGATGGGAACTAAATTAGGAAACTAGCCTTATTCATTCTAATGATACATGTTGGGGCTCATATTATGGTACTTTGGTCAACTTGCATATCATGTTTTCATCTGTAATTGATGTTCTTCAGGTAATCGCAGAAGATGGCTCGGACAGAGATCAGAAAGGTGATGCAAGTTCTCTATTGGATTCATTGCAATCATTTGAATTTGTATTTCATCTATTTAATGAAAGAGATATTGGGAATTACAAATGAATTGTCACAAACATTTCAAAGGAAAGACCAAGATATTGTAAATGCTATGGCTTTGGTTGAAATAGCTAAGCAACGATTGCAAACAATGAGGGAGAATGGGTGGGAATCTTTGCTCGATCAAGTTGCTTCTTTTTGTAGCAAACATAGTATAGTTGTTCCCACTATGGATGATATATTTGTAACTCCAGGGTGACCACAACATAATGCTCAAGCAATCACAAACCTACATCACTATCGTGTTGAGTTTTTTTATGCTATTATAGATTCGCAACTTCAAGAACTAAATAGTCCTTTCACTGAGGCGAACACTAAGTTGCTTATTTGTGTGGCATGTCTAAGTCCCAAGGATTCATTCTCTACTTTTGACAAGCAAAAATTAATTCGCCTTGCCTAACTTTATCCAAAAGAATTTTCTGCAGCGCAGTTAGTGGCATTTGAGAATCAACTTGGGACTTATATTATTGATATGCATTCTAGCAGTGAATTTTCAGGATTGAAAGGGATTGGTGATCTATCTCAAAAAATGGTTCAAACTAAGAAAGACATAGTATATCCATTAGTGTAGTTGCTTATGACATTGGCATTGATTTTACCCGTTGAGACTGCTACAATGGAGAGGGTGTTTTCTGCTATGAAGATTATGAAGAGTCGATTGCGTAACCGAATGGGAGATGAATGGATGAAAAATAGTTTGGTTGTATATATTAAAAAAGATATTTTTGATAGCATTAATAATGAAATTATCATTCAATGCTTTCAAAACATGAAGACTCGTCAGGGACAGTTATAAAGTAGGAATGTAAGAACTTTTGATGGGGTGGAAACTTCGATTTTGACCTCAAGTTATCTATTGTAAAGACTCTTTTTGGTGGTTTTGTTGTCATGTACACTAGTACTAGTAGGTGTTCTTATATTTCTTTTGTACATGGAGTTCCTAAAGTTTTAGCTAAGGCTCTTGGTCAGTGCTTGAATGTGTCTCATGTCCTTAGGTTATGCCCCTTTTTGGTTTAATACATACTTTACTTTATAAAAAAAGAAAAAGAATTATCAATGAATATTTAAGTTTTTGTATTAATTATTAAGTTCAAAAAATTTTCTTTGTTCTTATTAATTTTATTGTATATAGAAGGCTACTTCAAATGATTATTTAATTTATAGAGTTAGAATGAGGAAAAAACAAAAACACAATTACATCCAAGAAAGTCGCCCCCCCTAGCATAAATTCCTGGATCCGCCACTGCCTGTTTGGGCCCTCCACTTATAAGCTTAGGCTTATAAGTTGGAAACTTTGCAATATGTTCTCTCTGTTTTATGTTTTTCCCCAACATGTTTACTCCATTTTTTTCTTTTTGGAATAATTTTCTCAGTTTTGACTTATATAATATAAGTCAAAATCGAGAAAATTATTCAAAAAAAAAAAAAAAAGAAGTGAAAACCGAGAACCGGACCAAAAGTGGACTGTTTTTTCTTGATTCAGTCCGATCCGGTCCAATTTATTTCTGGTCCGGTTTTGGTTCTACTTTTAAAGGACCAAATTAATTCAGTCTGAGCCGAATTTCCCT